>CM032880.1:36492897-37165458 GCA_019176425.1 Megalops atlanticus | reverse complement strand
AAGCTGCTTCAATTCACTCTAACTACAGTTAGCTATTTATACAGTAAGTTAAAGCATGATTTTGCAAAGTTGCGCTTTTGGAATCCAGGCAATGACAGAACCTATTTTTAATCTCTTTTGTGTCCAAAACTGCCGTGTCTCGTTTCCCGGCCTGGCCCTTGGTTTCCGTGCCAACCAGCACGCCTGTGAAACCCATCTCATCACACCCCAGCAGGACCGCACCATTTACCCAGATCTGCCAAGCTCGCAGATCCTGTCTCCCGGGGCAACCCGCAGACATGACGCTCATGGGACACACATGCTGCAGAGCAGTGAGGAGCCGAGCACCACCGAAGATAGACAAACTCGGCCCCCTCTGTAAAGAGCTTGCAGCACCAGCCTCATTCGTCACCTGACCCAATGCTGCGAACGACCCATTGTTACACAGTTTAAACGCCCGGGATGTGACCTCTTTGGGCATGCACACCTGCAGGTGTAAATACCTCAAACCTGCCCACTAGTATCTTTAAAGCACATATGGATGTTGGGGCTATGAAACGGGCCCAAATTATGCACTGAAGATAAGAGGAGCTCCTGTGCAAAGAACAAGCACTGGTACACACACACGCACACACACACACACACACACACACACACACACACACACACACACAAACGAACACACACACACACACACACACACACACACACACACACACACTTATAACAAGGTCCTCAGTGACCATCCCACAATCAGACATTTTGGCAGCAGCATTTTTAAATGTAGGTCAACGGAGATGGCAGCTGTAGGAGGTGTAGTCCACCTGCACTCATTCCAACAACAACACCAGGGGACCTGGAATTAGCATCCATCCAGCAAGCAAAGCTTTCTCTTATTTATCTTTGTCCATTTGGCAGGAGACCCTCACAAAATAACTTGATATGGATGAAACAAAAACATCTTTGCAGACAGACACAGAGAGTCAAATGCCAGGATTAGGTCTATCTAGAAATCTATTTTTAAGTTATGGTACAAAGCATATCTGCCAAGAAATATAACATTACCAACGAGTGCGGAAAAGGGAGGTCTTGATACATTTGACCCTGCACAGGTCTTACATTTGAAAGATGCCAGAATGCACATTGAAGAGGTTTGACCCCAGATTGGCAGATATTTGTGAACAGTATTCAGGAATTATTCACAGCCCCTGACAAAAAAATCTTCAAATATCCATGGAGGAGGGGCAATACCTCTGCATGGGGCAAAGTAAATTAGAAAGGAGAAAAATCGAGAGATCTGCCATCTCCACTGTACTTAAATAAACTCACTTAAGAGCAGCTGCAACAGGCCTTAAGGAACTGATTTGGCTTCTTTGGAGCCTCTGTTTGACTGCTTGAAGTGGTAAGTGAAATTCTGAGTCCGGCTTGATACCCTGCCTTCAACACCGGATCACTAAGCAGATCCTGTGAAGGGGGGTTTGCTCTGTATGCGTCCCCTGTGAGCCGGAGCTGAAGATGTGGATCCACCTCCACATCTTCAGCGAGCATAAATCACACGGCAACCCCAGAACACAAGTCATTTGTTCCAGTTGGTGTGACATTAAGTGCAGCTTTTGTGCGCTGAAAATACTGCAGGAGTGGCAGTGTATCGTAATTACACCCTGATTGCGCTGTCCATTCTCGTCCCTTATCTAACAGATGTGCACTGAAATTATGGCCAGTGAGAGCCAGAGGACTCACAGTGGATGGCGGCTCTGTTAATTAACAGTGCCTAATTATGTGTTGGAGAATGTTGCTGCGCCGAGCAGCTCCGTCAGCCCCTGTCCCACACCGCACTTCCGCAGTGCTTTTTGGGTTCTCTGTCACCATAAAAGGAAGCGGAGAGAGGCGGAGGCTGCCGGGGGGACCACGTGGCTTGGGAATCCAGGGCCTGGGTTAATCAGTGGAGAGCAGCTTTGGATAATTACTCAAAGCCACCACAGAGCTGACGTCCCCCCGACCCCCCCCACCACCCCATCAACCCCAAAGCCTCATAAGGCCGTCTCCACGGCGCTAATTACAGAGCCCGGCCGACGCGGCAGCTGATTGATGGGTTGTGTCAGCGATTGACCGCAGAGCTGGTTCTCCGGCTCGGAGTCCTCCTGCCGGAGGCCCCGTCACTCACAGGCCAGGGGAGAAGAATCACTCACCTTAACCTTTGACTCCCCCCAAAACCTGCACCCCTACATCTATGAGCCTGGGGGGCAGGATTGGGGTGGGGTGCAGCGTGGCTGTGGTACTGTTTTGCTCATTACACATGAAGAAGACAGCCGAAATAAATCTCTCTGTGTAAACTCCTGCTACACACATAATGGATTTGACAGACCTGAGTGAAGTCATTTAGTCCAGGAAGAGAATGATCCCTGCTCTGCTGAACCGTGTCTTGGAGCAATACCTGTGACTGCTTCTCTGATAATATCAGGATGAGATGTAGCCAAGTGGAAACCACTATGTAATTTATTGCAAGAAAACATCAATTTTACTCCCTGTGTTAATTCAAAATTCTCTGAACACATCTAAGTATGGAAGTGTGTCAGAAGGAAGATACTGACCAAGTTGACACACAGTCAATATTCATAATACTAAAGACTGCACATGAGAATTTTGAATACATACTCTGAAGAAGATGTTTACATTCAACTAACGATGACTGTTCACTGTCAGACAGGTATATACACTCATTGACAATATTTGCATGCATAGCCTTACTCTATTGGATTTAGCCTAAATCAAGCTTTCAGCGCTTCTGTTTCCATGTATGCATTTATGCATAGCGTTTCTTGCTGCTAGCTTTTGAAAAAGCTATAAGTTTAAATATGTCAGCTCTGTTTGACAATGAAACACTCAACATTATTTCACACCCAGTGTTCTATCTGATACATACACATATGTGCTCTTTTGAATTAGAAACAGACTAAGCATTATGAACATAATGTTTATATGACTAGTCTTCTATTAAGCTGAATTTTAACAGTAAACTCAATTCCTCTCACTCGCTTCATATGATACAACACTGCCTTGGTCTTTTTTCATTTTATTCTGCACAAGCTGCTTATTTATTCTCACATATTCAGAGTGTTCCAAACATTCCCCGCACCGCTAATGGAGTATTGGGTGAACGTACCCACTGACAACCTGCTTGAATGTGAAACTGTGTCAGTGACCTGGGGTCAGAGTGGTTTGTTTTACTAATCTTCCTCAATACAATGTAATCCAATCAAGATCAGCGGCTTCAGAGAGGAAACGGGAGGCACCTGACTTGCCCTCTCGTCGCATCGCCCCCCTCTCCTTCGCTCGCTCCCTCTCTCTTTCCCCTGTATGCCTCGTGCCCTCTCTCTACCTTTCCCTCCCTCCCTCTCTCTCTCAGGTCAGGCACTCCGGAAAAGTCTTGTGTTGACATTGTCCACTGGAGCGAGGGATGTCAGGCCGCTTTGATCACCCCGCTCCCTCTCTGAGTTACCACAGCCGTGCCTCTCCCTCGATGGGGGGGCAGGGGCCTGGGGATGGGGGTGGGGGGGTCGTTTGACCCGTGGAAGCGTGGGCACCCCCACATCCTTCCCCGAAGCCTGAGGCGCTACGCCTGCCCGCTGGGCCAGGGGGGATATCTGCTCACCCCCCCCTCCGGGTCAGAGTCAGGCAACGAGCAGGAAGAAGGGCAATTAGGGCTTCTGGAAAGAGGTGAGGGGGGGCGGAGGGGGCCAGATCTCCTCTGGCAGAAGAATGCGGGCGTACGTCTCCTTCGCCCCGCGTGGCGGCTGCAGAAACGGCGTGTGAGAGGAAGGAGATGTTTGCCCATTTCCTTTGTCCTTTACGCTAACGCTGATCTGAGCTGATGGCTAAAACACAGGGCCTTCGGAGGCTGCTCCCAGGCTGAGCATGCCATCAGTGCTTTAACAGGGAAAAAACGCCCGCTGACAGATGTACCCAGCCGGCGTCTGACTGAAAAACGGCGAGGCCGTAATCTCGCCACGTTCGCGCTGCGTTCACTCACCGCCGTCCATATCAGGGGACTTTCAGATGTGATACAATCACTCTGTGGCAGAATATGAGGCATCCTCTGAAAAAGACCGGATAGGGCTGCCGTCTTATCTCCCAGAGACAGATTTAGATCAGGCAGGTAGCGCTGCTGACTGCCTCAAAGCGAGCTTCAAGCATCAAACTCCGGTCGATGCGTGCAAGAGATAAAGCTTCCTTTCTGATAGAAATCCGAGCGAACGAGAGCCTCGGAATGGAGCGGCTTGCCAAAAGTTTATTTTGCGAAGTGCAGGAGAACACCAGCAGGGGAGCCTGTGTCAAGCTCAGCAGCAAATAAATAATACACAGGCTCAATTAGTAAGACTCTGTGCTTAACACAGCGCAGCTCACAGCAGATACATCAGACCCAATTTACCCCAGCTTAGATCAGCAGTAAGAGTGATACCAGGAATGCAGGAGTGCCCTCTTCACGTCAGAAAGCAGTAAGATCACCAGCTGGCAGCTAAGGCAAGTAGCTACAACAGCCACAAGTAGTGCCACCCCTCCAGGGTACTGTGCAGCCACACTACTAGTACTACACACTACTAGTTTGTGCATCGCACTGTAAAGACTCTGAACTGTAAAGAAGAGGGGTGAATTTCATGTGGCTGATTGGCGCTTGACAGTCCAGAGGTTTTCCTCAGTTTAGTTCATTGCCAGTGATGGGTGAAGCTGTGTGGCTTAGATAAAGTGAGCAGTAGCATATAGTTCAACAAAATCAAACCAGAGAAGCCAAGCTGATCTGCCTGACTCAAACACCTGAAACACCTACTTTTCTGTGATCTGCACTGATATGAATTGAGAATCTACCTCATTTAGCTGGCCAGAAGATAAACAGTATTTAAATTCATCCTGCTAGGACTTACTTACTGAGGCCCATGACATCACCATGAGTTTTCACTACAGATACAGAGTGTAAATGAAGACACAGCTGAATTGTGTTGTCATGGAGCCATTAAATCAAGTGTACTATTTCTTCTTGGATGAATATGTACACTGTAGGTGTGTATGTGTATCTATGTGTGAGTGAGGGAGTGTGTGAATATCTTTGTGTAAGTGTGAATCTGTGTGAGTGTCTTTGTGTCAGTGTGAATATGCATATGTGTGTGTGTGTGTGTGGCGTGCGTGTGTGTGTATTGCAGCACTGTGATATTCTAATTTCACATGCTCAGCAATGTTGGAGTGTTCCGTCCAAAGGCACTCCATGTACTGCACACGCCCCTTCTGAAGCTGGCTGCTTTACACTGACTCACAGAAACAGAAACAGACGGCCTGTTTTGGGCTGCACTCCTCTCCTCCTTGGAAGGCGGAGTTCGAGGGACTCGAGTTGTGCGAGAACAAAGAGAGGCAGAACATCTGGCCGCCCTGACGCAACACCGTTCGAGGATCCAGGGCCCGTCCGCCTCAGGAGCGTGGCCAGGGTGACACACCCGTGCCAGTGAGAGACCGGCCCGAGGGGTCACGGAGGTGAGACGCCACAGCGGAGCAAAGGAGCGGAGCAGACACGCGCGTCCCGTT
The DNA here is from genome assembly GCA_019176425.1 of Megalops atlanticus. Taxonomy (NCBI): domain Eukaryota; kingdom Metazoa; phylum Chordata; class Actinopteri; order Elopiformes; family Megalopidae; genus Megalops; species Megalops atlanticus. Next base: position 37,159,908 of record CM032880.1, on the reverse strand, counting down.
CCCAGAACCCTTCCCAGAACCCTTCCCAGAAGCCCTTCCCAGAGCGTGCCTTATTTCTGGACAGTGCCGTAAAGAAAACAAGATGGCTGGATGGGCTAAAACAGAGGAGCTATTCTTCGGTGTTTGAGGAGCCTGCTCGGGAGCGGGGGATCCAGTTCTGGCATACCAAGACAGGAAAACATCAGCTGATCGCAGCAGCTGGCCCGTCCTGACGGCAGAACAGAACACCGGCACCAGGTGGGATGGGACGGGATCCAAGAATTCTGGCCTCCAGAAGTCTCAGCATCCTGCACCTCACATCTGTTTCAAACCTGGCAGAGGTCATGCCAGTGCCCCCCCACCATCCCACGCCTTATCAATACGTCAAGCCTTGACAGACACAGGCGAGCCTGGCATGACATTACTGAAGCCTGGGAACCCATTACTCAGGAATCTGGTTCATATTTAAGGCACATTTCTCTCTTTCTCTCTGTCTCTGTCTCTCTGTCTCTCTCTCTCTCTCTTTCTCTGCCTCTCTCTTTTTTCCCTCTCTCTCTCTCTTTCTCGCTCTTTTTCTTCTCTCTCTCTCCCCTCTTCCTCTATCTTCCCCCTCTCTCTGTCCCTCTCTCTCTCACTCTCCCTCTCTCCCATTCCCTCCTCTCTCTCTCTCTCTCTCTCTCTCTCACTCTCTCACCCCCCTTTCCTTCTGCCAGACACTTCCTCACCCGTGCTGCTTTCCTAACATTCGCCTGGTTTGCTTTCTCACCGCCACCGTGCTCAGGCTCTGATCCTGGATCAGCCAGGGGAGCCCTGGGGATGGGCCCTTAACCACAGCGCTGCCCACATGAGCAGCGCTCAATTCCACCTTGTTAAGATGAAATGTTTACCCACTTAACATGGTGGCTCCCTCGAGAGAGCGACTCTGCAGAGAAAAAGATTGCCTTTCATAAAACGCTGCTTACATTTTCCCTTCAGAAATACGCAGGCCTACCGCAGCTAATGCTGCATGTCGGCTAAGGTCTGACGCAACAGTAAATCACTAAACTGCACATCTATAAAGCCAACAAAGAATGCTGGACATGGCAAGAGTTCATCACTCTATGATAATTAGTCATAAATATAACCAGTTTCTTTGAAGAGCGACTCACAGCCACAAGTGAAGACTCTCTCATCTAAAAGCAAAAAACCATAATTATCTACCGTGATAGAAAACATTTGATATGTTGTAGTGGTCCTAGCACTGTGCTGCCGAGGCGAAACGTGCCCCCCCACCCCCTGATATGCAGCACAATGAGCATGGCGCTTGTCTGCTGTCTGCCTCGCTGCTCTCCTTTCCCTCACTCCTCTGGCGTTTCGCTGCCCCGACATGGCACAGGCTGCAGCGGGGGCCACAACACAGAGGACTCTCTCTCTCGCTGCCAGCGACTAATTGCATGTTCCATCCCACAGCTACAAGAGACTCTCGAGCTCTGACTCACTTCAAAACAGCCGCAGGGTCGCGGGAGCAGGGATCGCTTAACCGCGGCAGATCCAGACAGTCTCAGGGCAGTGTGGATGCCCCAACTCTCCGACAGGCCCCACTGTCCACTCCAGGGCCGAAAACAGCCTTCCGGACAGCCTCAATCGAGCCTCAATATCTCTCCCAGACAGCCTCTGTCAAGCCTTTAGTGCTTGTGCCAGACAGCCTCTATCAATCCCTGATGCCTGTTGGAGACCAAGATCTGCTCCCTGTTTGTTTCCACTTAGCTGTCTGGGTGGAGGGTGTTTTTTCCTTAATAACAAGCACATTACCCATCATCTGCTGGCAATTTAAGGCACCTGAGAGAGAGACAGGGAGAGAGAGAGAGAGAACACAAGGTTTCTCTGAAGATCTGTAAAAGCAGTGAACCCTCTCTAGACGTATTGTGTATATTCCCTCTACTGTGGTTTCCCTTCGGAGAGGCCATTTCATATTATACGGTCACTGGGTGGAACTATCTACTGTAAATCTCAAATTAAGCTGGATCGCTGAAACTCAAACAGAGCTTTGAAACATCGGTGTGGTATCATATGTCAAAGCCTTAAGAAGCACACGCCTGCCTGAGGATGTTACAGGGCTGCCTCCTAGAACTCAACAACTCCTCATGGCACTTATCAATGTCAATGCACAAAACAACAACAACAAAAAACAGCACAAAGACCCATATTTGATATCGAAAGCAAAGCTATGTCGCCATGGCACACTACGAGATCGTCAGGGAAGTAAACTCCACACTCCTCATTTCTTCCTGCTTTCTTCTGCCCCCTCTCCTCTCGTCAAACAGAAGCCTGGGGCTCCTTAATCTCGTTTAGGCCCAGTGCCAGGCCCGCCCCGAACCTCACTCACCCCCCAGTCAAACCACTCAATTTAGCATCACCAGGCTGGACAATCCCGCGCCCCCGGGGGGCAAATCCAGTGAATTAGGCGTTTTTATGGGACAGGATTAACATTCTTCATTCTTATGTTCTTTCTTCCTCTCTCTGCCTCTTTTTAAGGCAGCTTTGTTTCTCCGGCACATGCTTGACCCTGAGCTGAGGACAAAGAGCAATTAGCAGACAAACCGTGAGTCGTCGGCCGTCTGGAAACGAGGGCACCTAAAATAGGAAGTGCAGCTTTCTCCCCACACGTGAGCCGCCTTCACACTCCCTGATAAGGGAAATCTTTTGTTATTCTTCCTCTTTTTTTTCACTGTAGAGCTGTCACATCTGACCATATCTGAGGGAAAGTGTGTATTTTGAAAATACAGCAGGGGGGTGTCCAATATGGAATAACTGAGTGAATATTTCTGTGTTGTTTTATTGCAAGTAAAACACAACTGCATGAAAGTAGAGTCAAACAGTGCTGAGACAGGCAAATGCCTCCAAAAGCTTTTTAAATTTGGTCAGAATGCCTATCTACCCCGCCATATTTTTTCCACACAATCAAGGACCACATTTCTCTGCATGCACTTTCACTCAAAAGGTAACCTGATATAAACCCGGCATCCAAACCCACAAGCGTGGACGGCCGTTTGTATGAGGCGTGTCGGTGTTGCAGGCCCTCTCTCTGCTGTTCATTACGTAAGGCAGGCTGGCGCTGGCAGGGAGGCGATGCTGATGTAAGCGTGGTATCATGTGGCCGGCCCCTCTTGTTACACTACTCTCATTACTTCTGCTACATTAGGCCCCCCTGCGCCGCACAATGCCCCGTGCTTCTCCGAGCAGGAACAAAGGAGCGGGCAGCCAAGGCCAGGCTCAGACAGGGCCAGATTTCCGGAAAACTCCGTCCCCTTTCCCAGAATTCCACCCCAGCCCCCACCTTCCCGATTTGCATAATACCTGTAGACACTGATGCACATATATGCATCTGTGTGCTATGTGCTATTACACATATCGACACATGCATACATGCGTGCATGTGCACACACGTGCACACACGTGCACACACACACATGTGTGTGCACACATACACACACACACACACACACACACACACGTGTGCACACATACACACGCACGCGCACACACACACACACACACACACACACACACACACACACACGTACATCAACCTGCATACAGTACAAATATTAACTCATTTTTCTGTGGTGTGCTCTGCACTGCACTCTTAATATATAATTGCAAAGGGAGCTACACTGAAACATTGCTGCTATGATATTATTTGCTCCTTTCAGAAGTCATGCCTCCTCTGAACCTGTCGGGCCGTAGAGTAACTCAGATCACAAATGGCTCCTGTCTCCCAGCAAGAGTGAGCATTAGCACCAGGGCTCTAACTGCGCTGCAGATGAACTCACTAGTGAGTGGTCTGCACAAGCATGTGCCCCAACAGCAGCGCCGGCACGAGGAAAGACCTTCAGTCGCGTCTGTGCTCAACCATTAGTTCAGCTCCTATGAGCACATTAGGCGGAATGAGAGGAAACACACTTCAGAGAGAGTGACTGCTCCTCAAGACTCTGAATTGGGGGCTGGTATCCTTCTCTTCACCTGAGGTCTGGAGAGGGGGGGACCAGACTGACAGATTCCATTCTCTACCACACCACCTGGACACAGACTTAGGTGTCCAACCGAACCTGATCTGAGAAGGAATCAGCTGTTTCCCACCTTGGCAAATATACCTGCGTGAATCTGGAAAGGCTGTTGTCCTCATCTGGCCCATAGTGAAACTAGTAAAAGCCATATTAACCAGGAGAAGTTTTTTTTCTGTGGGCCTGTTTTAAGCCAGTACAGGTCAAAGAGCTAGCCACAGACATGGAATAAGATCACTACAGAACGGTGTGAGTAAATGTGTTTACTTTTCAGTAAATATGGATATCAGCTATTGTTGTATGGCGCAATCAGGCAAATATTCATCCAACAGATGATCAGTCTTCAAAGCCATGTCTGTTTGTGGATACTGAACTTCCTTGAATTGCAGTACAGAGAGTTTCACTGCTGTAGCAGAGGGGTGTAGCTCATTGCTGTTATTTTCAGTGAGTCAATAACCTAGACACTTATCCTCATTAGTGTCCCTCTGCAATCTAAGCCACAGTGCCTGGATACCAGGCAAATACTGGATATTAGCAGACTATTCTTTCCACACTGTCCTATTCCAGAATTGCCCCTAACAAATACCAGCATACTGTACAAACACACACACACATAACTGTGTATACATTGACTCATGCACACACTCTCTCTCTATCTCTTTCATGTGAACACACACACACACACACACACACACACACACACACACACACACACAAAGGCGTTTAGTAGAGGAAAAAAGATCTATCTTTTGCGCTTTGGTCCCAGTTTATCTGATGTAATTTGTGCTTATTATTCTAGCAGGAGGAATAGCAGATGGTTTACTTCATTGTCTGTGAGCTGAGCCTGAGCAGGCGAGTGCAGAGAGGAGAGATATATCACTGTCTGCCGGCGCAGACTAAAATGGAAAAACTGACTCAGGCATCGAGGGTGCTGTTTTTAATGCTTAGTTTACAGCGAGACTCCAGAGAAACTGCACTCATGAGACAGAAAGGCATTCTCTCTCTCCCTTTCTCTCTCTCTCCTCTCTCTTTCTCTCTCCTCTCGTTCTCCCTTTTCTCTCACTCTTTCCTTCTCTCTCACACTCTCTTCTCTACTCTCCCCTCTCCCTTTTCTGCTCTCCCTTTACCCTTCGTCTCTGTTACATCTACTCCTTTCCACTTCCCCTAGTAACAACACAGCTTTGGCCAATGGCAAAACAGCACAGGGCTGGAGTCCCATGCTCCCTTGTTCCCTACCCACTTCGGCAAGTGATCACTTCCCGTGACATCACCGGAGTGATCCCACAGGGCCAGGAAGGGAGAGTTCTGTAATCAGGAAGGGGTTTGTTTTAAATCAACACTCGAACAGATTTAAAATGTGTGCTAAACAATCCAAGCACTCAATACAATATGTGAGATGGATGTCAAAGCCAGCACAATTACTTCAATTTAACAGATTTTACAAGAATGAACAGAATACATTTTAACACTGAAACTTCTGGCATGAGGATTCAGATAAAAACAGGATACAAAACAGACTCTTATATCAGGCAGATTGGATTCATCAGCGTTAATTGTGTTGTACTGTCACATTCCTTTTTGTAAGAGTGGGATAAAAGCAGCGCATTTGGGGGAATCTGAGGTTTAACAACACATCCAAGTTTTAATGTCACTATTAAAAATTACTGACAAAGAAAATGCTTCTTGCAAGTGGACGGCACTTTTGACTCATATGGAAAACATGCATCAAAAGGACACATTACACAGTGTTCGTGTCACCCTCGGCCCCCAATCAGAGGGCATGGCATGGAATGCAGTCAGACTAAGAGTAGCCCACGAGCTGACCCTCCTGGCTCTCTGATCAGTGACCACTCCACACTCAGAGACGGTGCTAGTCAGTTTCACAGCTGATCTCAGAGCTGCGCACCTCTAATGAGAAACAATCTGATGGTCTGATGAAAAGCCATTTAAAACTGTTTACTGAACTAAATGCATGTTTGTGTGGGAGTGCCATATGCTGGAGGCAGCCTTTCAGACACCAGTCTGTTAAATAGAAAAAAAGTGTTTGAAAACAAATCTGTAAATGCTCTAAACAGATTTGGACTGATTGACTTTTTATTCAGTCCAGGCAAGATACTTGCAAATTGCATTTTCACAAACCCCTCCTTGACAATGAAGGAAACACTTAAATGTGCATCTGGCTGCATTTTAGGGACCCAAAGTACCCCTGCTCCAGACCCACCGGCACAGCAGCAGTGGAATTACCTAAGCACGGGGGCCAAAAACCCAGTCCGTCAGAAGCCTTGTTTTCCCAGAAGCATGGATACCATTACCAGGAGTTCACAAAGCAATGACATTAAATGCAGCATATACATGTAATTAACTGTGCTATGCAAGTCTGCGCAGCCCCCTCCCCTCCAACCCCCAACCCCCGCCCCAAAAAGAAGCAGAGGTCAGAGTATCCTGCTGTGAGACTAATACACCCTGGCTGCGGCTGGCCCCCAAAAGCCTGTAAAGCACGCCTCCAATTCACGGTGATTGATTCAGAGATTGCATTTCTGCAGGAAATCCACGTGTTGTTCTTTCCTGGGTTCATTTCAAGAAGGCGCCATGATCGATTAAACACTGTTTTCTTTTGCGCGCGCTCCAGTATCGCCGTTTTTGAGGGGACAATGAAGAACCCAAGATGAAAAGTGCCCGTTGTTTCCTCTCAGAGCGGAAAGGCCTAAATTACACTTTGACCACTCGCGAAACGGAGCACGGCACGTTTGAAAAATTGGCTCGGCTGTATTTTCTGCTGTCGACGTGCGCACCGGTCAAAAATTTCAGAGAGCCTTTTGAAGAAAAAAAAACCTGTTAGGTGGCAAGTGCTAAAACATTGCATGTCAATTTTGTAGAGAGAGAAGTTATGTTAATTTGCCTTTTTATTTGTACTGTACTCAGCAGATAACTAGTGGTTAACTGGAGCATTCCCTAAAATGAAAAAAAAAACAAGATTTGGATCAGTGCTCCTTGAGGCTATCTGGTGATTTATGAGAGCTTGCAGGCTTGTTAGAGTCTGTTTCATCAGGCCAAACTGGGGAGGAGATGTGACTGCTGGCCATGCCCGCTCTTCCTGCTCGCAGAAACACAGTCTGCATTCTCTCTGGCCCTCTCTGTCTGCTGGAAGAAAGAGAGGGGCAGAGGGGCTCAGCGCCGGACCCCTGCTCTCAGCCACGCTGTGAGGGCAGATGAAGGCTCAGGGCCTAATCGACCCCTACTGAGCTGCAGCGGGGCAGGGGGCGAGGGCCGTGTTTAAACTCCCACTCTCAGTTCAAAGCCTCGCATCACCCCATTCACTGCCCCGACAGGGAGGAAGAAAAGGCCGCCGCCCCCTTCATTCTCTCACGAGCTACAAAGAGGTGATGGATGCGGGCGATAAAACCCTGCAGACACTCCAGCGGCCCACCGCTTTTCGGATCTGATCTGCCCCGCGGCGCAAGATTATGACCCCGGCAGTCGCGTTCGCACCGTGGTATGCCCAAAACATGCAACGCACCAATCAAAGTACTCAATTTCAGGCCTCATGGTCAGTGTGTTCTTCATATGCATCATTTGCCAAAATACATGGCAGCACGTGTTTCGCTTAAAAATTACCTGCTGCTTTAGCTAACAGGCTGAGCACACTGCGAGCTATAGAGGCCAATCTGGTCGGGCTCCAGCCGTAATCTCCATGCCAGATCTCTCCGGGAGATCCCCTTGGAACTCTTTGGAAGCCTTGGAACTCTCGCACCCTCGTCTCCATGGAGACCACTTCCTGTCCCAGTTTTGTGGAGTGGCCGGGTGTCCCGCCGTGGTGGCGGCCGGTTCTGCTGCTCCAGGGCCTGCCGGTGGCTCTCCCGAAAATGGGCTGAAGGATCCACGTCACGGTCACCTGCCAGGCGAAACAGGTCCTGGGGCCTTCAGTTACCAGTCTCTTTCTCAGCTCTGTTGTGGCCTCGTCTCAGGACGAGAGGACAGGACTCTTCATCACGTGCAAAGCCAGTGTCAGTCATTTCGCTGGTGACTGTCACACAGCCAGGCACAGTGCGGCTGGTAGAAAGCCAGCGACAGAAAACTCACTTAAATATACAGCTCGTCCACCAACTGAAATCCTCTTGCAAATTAGACTTGGCAACCCAGATAGGAAAAGTATACCACACGCGATAAACAACTGGCAAGCGATCTGAGATATTGCCAAGTGCGCCAGTGCTCGGAACCGAGCCAGTGCCTAACATCTGAGCGGGTTCTCACTACACACAAAGCAGTTTCCAGCGCTTTGAGGATAGTTATTCCATCAAGACCGCTCGTGTGAGGAGCACACCCTTTTCAGCTGTGCCTCCCCCTAAAACCCAGCGCCACAGCCTCACGCGCTCAGACTGGGCATTTCTCCGACCGCAGGAGGATAACATTTACCATAGCTATAAAGCCACTGCTAACACTGACGCTGTCTGTGACGCTAATGAAGTGGTTTAGCACGGTGCTGACTAAGCATGCTCTCATCCCGTTTTGTTTTACCCAGCTCTAACGAAATTATTCGGCTAATGAAGCAGAAATAGCGGCACTCTGAGAGGAAGGCGGTTTTGTGGAGGGATCACGGGCCGCGACACGCAACCCCGAGTTTCCCTCCGAGCTGGAGGGGCTCATATCTTCAGCGGGTTGTGGCTGGGGCCGGGGACGGAAAGAGTGAGTCACTCCATGCTGTGTGCTCCCCCCATCCCCCCATCGTTACTGTATCCCCTAATGCGGCAGCCCTCGAGCCAAACGTGCATTCTCCCCCATCTCCTTCATCCAGTTCGGCATACCGCGGCGTCCCCGGTCTGATCGTGTGGAGTGGAGCCTTCCCTCCGAATCCAATACCGCGCGGTATTTCCCCCCACTGCACTGCTAAAGAGCATTTTCTCATCCTCTTTGGCATTTGTCTGAGCCGGGTTCATGGCCAGTGATTTATTCTGTAGTTATCAGCGGTGCCACGCTCACAGGGGCGTACGCACATGCATGTGACCCCCGCACACACATACAAATGCGCACACGCACATACACACACAGAGGGTTCCTTATAGGAGGGCACGGAAACTGGGAATGAAACAATGTAATGGCACTATGGCAGCCATAACAGCACTGTGAACTTCCAGTCCAGCAGCCCACCAGAATTCCAGCACAAGCAGACTCCCACTGATCAATGCATTTTTCTCCTCTGTTTTCGTGAAATACGTTTCTGTGATATCATGAGTAAAATGAGTCATTGGATAAATTTGTCCTTCTCAGCCGCTGATTACTTAATAGACAGTGTAATGGCTTCCATGTTGCATTAAAACTATGACTACTGCACAGGATACCCGTGTGTATGCCCTGCTGTCCCAGCTAATCAGAACCAGTCAGCATCAGAGGCGAGGCTGCTTAAATCCAATTCATACCACAGACTAGCTAATCCAGTCCAATTTACATAGCATAAAGCAGGACCATATGGACCAGAAACATTTCCTCTGGCCTCTACACTATGCAATCCTTAACCTTATGTACTGTTTCCTGGTAAATAATAATGTAAAACTGTTCTTCATACAAGAAATATCTGGTCTTTTCATGCAGGATTCATGGACATTTCATAAAGCTTGGAGAAGTCCACTCACACTTCACTCTACCTTCTACAATACTAAATAAAGACAAGTTTTGTTATTTTCCCCCTTCATAACAAAAACAAAATAAAGTAAGCATTAGCTGAAATCGACAACATGTGTAGAGGACCTTAAAAAAACTAACCCTACGGATAAATCACACTCTCACAAGTTGTATGTAAAGCAGATAGCCTCTAATGTGTACTTACTCACCTGCATGTTCCAGAACACATAAACCTTCTGAATGCCAGTGAGAACCTATGAATACCTCAGCTGTTTCCCCCTTTACGTCAGCTTTCCCAACCTTGATCGTTTTGTTTGCTGAATAACAGCTATGGATCAAACATCAATCCTAATGACTGGAGGAACAATTACATTTGCCCCAGATTTGTTCTGAAATGTTCAGTGCCTATAGGCTACAGCCATGACTGTTACAGTGTATTTAATGGCTTGTAATGTGTCAGCATCCAAGCTGTAGTAAAACTTCAAGCATCCTAACAAATTTCAGCCTGTGTTACGCAACTCATAGCGGAACCACATCAAGAAAGACCAGGGAAAATGACCTCACTCATCATGGAAATGTACTATGATGTCACAAAAATGCAACATTGCAATATGGAAGACTATATATTACCTCATAAGCTATAATAAAGGAGTTACACAAAAAGCAGGTATTTCCATTCAAATAAATGTCCATTGTCTTCACAACCCTACTACTGAGCATCTTTGTCTGCATGAAATTTCTAAAACTGATGGATGTGTATGCAAACATTTCTGATCTAAGATGTCCCCTCCACATAATAACAAGGCAATATGGCCTCAGCCTGCCTCTGAAGCCTGCAGGTGTTCATACAGTGGACAACAACACACATGTCCATACTACAGGGACAAAGACAAGAGGCGTCAATCTTTAATCACCTACCCACCCCTAAAGAGTGAGCCCAATAACCACTGACCCCACGCAAGTCACTCAGACACCTCTGCATGGATGAAAGCATGGTACCTGTTTTGCATGCATTCCTCAATGGGTGTGGTGTCTAACTGTGAGGGGTGTTCAGGGCGTACTATCATTCCAAGCAGCATTTTCAGGTCCTTAAATCACTGTGGAAAGGCATGTGCTTGAGTCTGTTGATGCCCCACTTCAACGCCCTAGCCTTCAAGTAGAGGACAGCACCTAGGCTACTATTAATAAAATTAAATACAAGGATTCACATGCTTACTTTGAGGTTGGAGACAATGAACCTTTTTCGATTTAAATTAACCACAAAAATAATTTCTTGTGAACGTATAAGTTAGGGGGTACCTACAGGGCAACTCCTCACCCATAATACATGGTCCTTCAGGTTAAATGTTTACTCTGATCCACTGTATTGTATATACAAAATAGGACAGGCCAACCTACCATAGAATTCTTCAGTTACATATGATGTTTTTGTAAGGGTTCTTCCATAGACAAAGATAAAGTAAACAAGTGATTTGTCTAATATGGAAGACACATGCAATAATGCTTTAGACATGTTACTCTAACTTAACACCCAATGTTCAATGCAACAAGCACAACAAATTCTGCAAAAGTGTGGTTCTGCACAGTCCAAGAAAATAACAGTTTTTTTCAACTTCCATGGCTTATTACACTCAACTCCCACAAAGAGCTACAGCTGTGACCCCTCTAAACAAGACCACACCCTTAACCTTGTCCAAATGCACCGTGCCTCCTCACAGATCAGATGTACAGCATTGTGGGAAGGCAGGTCAAGACATCTGCAGTATTTCTCGCAGTCCAAACCAGAGGTACTGTGTGCTATTTCAGTGTGTTATTTTTATTACCCCAAACACAACTCAAAGGATTTCTTGACTGTGACAGCAGAAATTCAAGAGCTTCAGTATTCTTTGAAAATACAATCCTTCATTTACAGTCCTAAGAAGGATGGAAAATGCTGATTGGGGTCCAGTGGAATAGTGTGTGTGCTAAACAAATCCAGAATCATGAGCCCATATGCTGACCTAAGATTTGATAATGCCTCCATTCAGGGACTCAAACAGTGCATGCAACTGCAGGGTCACTGCCTCTCTCTGCTGTCTGACTCGCTCGGATTCCTTCCTCTACACAGTAAGAGACGCCAGCACAAAATGCCTTTTCATTTCCCCTTATCAGACTGAATGGTACTTCAGTTTCCTCGCTAAATTTTGTCCCCCGAGAGATATGCGGTGAGAAATTGCAGCGACAAACGCAATCAGTTCTGAAGAGCCGAAATCTTCATTTGAATAGGAGCCTCGCTGTGACAAAACAGCACTGATGAAGAGCTCAGATCGCAACGACAAGTCCTCGCCGAACTACCTTGCACCTGCGCTGATGCCAACTATGATGTCATGCTCTCCTTGATCTCTTGTTTCACACTCTAGTCATGTTTGTGTTGGAGGCATGGGAAAAAACATGCTTTGCACATCCGCCGTGGGCAAATCCGAAACGATGCCGCCTTTCAATTTTGCGCACATAAATGAAATATGCACTCATATATGACTGCACACGTGCATTGAGAAAGCTTGGCTCCCTTCCTAAAATATCCAGTCAGAAAACAAATGACCCCTCATCAGCAGAGAAGTTTCTGCCTCTTAAAACACTGAAATTATCCAGACCCAAACTTGGATCTGTATGCCCACGGGGGAAGTTGCACTTTACCTTTGACCAATTCATAATGAGCGTTCACTGTGCACAAATAAAGCCAAAGAGTTTCATTGACCTCAATCAGCATTGTAGAGCTATACGAAACGTATGCCATGGCTTTAATCCTCACCAAAATCACCTAATGGGACACAGTATTTTTCCAGCCACCCTCCGTAAAATATAAGGAAAAATGGTGTATTTTCTTTTTAAATGAAACAGTATTTTATTTCACAGTCCCCCCTTCCACCAGGAGTGGAATAAAACCATCTGGAATGCATTTCTCTGAGATAAACAGCCGGCACAATGGCGCATATCGGATCCAGATGTGTACAAGGACACAGAGAAATAGCGCCATGGAGATCGACCATCATCTCTGCAGACTTTTTATCTTTCCCCCTTATAGGGAGAAATAACTATGCATCAGAAAGTGATTTAAATAGGTTTCTATTCCTTCCTTCTTTTTGTGTCGCCCCTTATAGGTCTGGCGCAGGTGTCGCTTTGGAGACTATCCGCCCTGATTTCATTTACAAGGTATTTAAGGAATGTTATTCCAGTCTATTTGATGAATAAAATAGTTTGACATTAACAGTTCTTGCCTTGCAGTGGCTCTCTTTTTGACCAGAGTGCAAATGAGTGGGGGTGTTCTGGCCATTTCAAAACCTTTTCTTAATTAACAATAACAGAAAATAAAAGAAGCAAAACATTTAAGTGTATCTTATGTTTCATCTTTGTGAAAAGGTCCCGTTGACTTCTTGCTGCTGAGGGAGGCGCAGGGTTTCTGCTGGAGCATTAACTGAGAGACCACTGAGAATCAAAAGGAAAAGGGAAGGACGCTGGCACACTCAGAAATGTCACACGGTTATCGGTAACAGCTACAATGGAGCAGCCTTGGACTGCCGGAGAAAGATCTCACTTGTCAAAACATGCTGTGCTTGCTCAAAGTCAGTCATCTTAACTGCATGTTCTGTCACCTGCATTTTAAACAAGTGAGAGAGTACACCCAGAGCCAGCCACAGAATAGCCAGCATGATAAGTCATGGATTTCTCAATTAAAAATGGGATTTAGAAACTATTTGACCCATAGGAATCACATGTATTTCAGAGAGCATGCGCTCAACAATAAAACACATTGTGCGAAGGGGTCAAAGGTCGTAGACTCAATGGCAATTTAGCACTTGCAGAAAAGTGATAAGTTAATTTGCTTGTTCAGCCATAAACCCCTTCAGTAACAAAGAGACCTAATATTGACATTACTTCAGGAACATATAAAACCATCAATATTCACAGTTGCTAATATTAACACAGAGGGAAAAATAAGACCATAAAGTCTACTCCTAAAATAAAACAAACAGTAAGGCCAGCTTTCCAGAGTTTGCAACGCAGGGCGAGGGGTCGAGCAGTGACTATGTTTAGGGCATCTTTTTAAAAGGGGGCTTATGACCCCTCAAACACTAGGCTGCCATGCAATAAATCTGAATTCATGGCCTTTCCATCCGAGCACTGCCCCCTCAGAAAAAAAAGACCTCCAGTTAACCCAAAGGGGTTCCAATCATTTTTGCACTCTTCCAGTGAGGGTGAAAAGCAAAAGTACACTTAATGCACATAATGAGAGGCTAGCCCATAGTAGTGCCTACTCATTGAACTCAGGCCTCATGGTTTGGAAAGACTGGGGTTAGGCCTGTAATGAAGACCCTCAATTCACTGTTTTTTCCAATTAAGAAAAAAGCCAAATTTCCACTAGGACAGCTATAGTCAACAATACAGTCCAGCAGATAATTTGCAGATTAAAAAAAAAAAAACATGTTTTTGGACTGAGCATGGTTATATTCTACACTTCACTTCAGGACATCCACCACCTTTTAATTGTGTACTGTATTTCTGAGGGTTTGGGAGTATGAATTGTAAATGTTTACATAAACCCTAAGTTGTCAGAAAATATTATTCAAACACAGCATGTGTGGTATGAGTAAACTCAGTTTTAACTGTTGCTAAGTAAAACAGCTAACTGCCAGAACATAGAATACACTAAAACCACATACACAATATAAAAGCTGGTCTGCAAGGTCTGTACTGGGTATTGAAAGTGTGACATTCCCACAACAAAATTCACCTGAAGACTGAATTAGGAAGTTGGAACAAAGATAACTAGAAAAAATGCCTAGCAAGTTAAAGTTATGCTTTACTCTTCCAAGTGTACCTTATCTGCATAGCTACTAACTGTGAGTTAAACTACCAATGGAGAGTCTAACTCCTGCCAGGAATTTATAAAACTGAAGGAATGTTTGATGGATTTATTGCCCTTTTCCATCTGGAGAATTACTTCACCTCCATAGCATACTGTGGACACCACAGGCTATGGGCATTGTTAAAATTTCCAGGAGCTAAATTTCTGTGGGAAATGTTCCAATTGGGTAATGTCTCTGCTGATACAAGCATTTATCTATGCAGGGACCAGTCACTGATCAAAATGTGCAGGCTTTACCAGAATGAAACAATTCTGAATTCATACAATAAATGCAAAGCATTTATCATTGTTTATCACTATCACCACCAATACATCAAAAACTAAACAAAATTACGTTCTGTTACTCATTGATATGTTTATTATGACTTAATAAAGTGATAAACTGTGATCCATTATGGATGGGCCATACAGGGAGATGACATCTGTAGTAAAAGGCCAGAGAGCTGGAGGTTAAAGGTTGCCAGTTCATTCCCTGCCTGCAGGCCAGGTCATCTGGTTTTGTTCAAGCTATGGCACTGTGTCACTTAATTGGAGTAATCATTTGTCTGTTTGCTCTACTGCGGAACAGCACACCTTTTCCATGGGCTGTAACTCTTCTTTATGAGTCCTCCAACCACTCTTTACAATCTGCTAGCTGTTTAGTTAGTTCATCGGGGCATAAGTAGCTTATTTCATATTCCCTAATTAATCTCAGTGGTGACAACAAGCCTAAAATAATTTTTGCAAATGTATTACTGCACATATGGAGACCTCAGTGAGTTATAAGATCATCAAAGTCTATCTACCCCACAGGCCATGGCCAAACATGTATTCAGTCCAATAGGATGCAAGTTTTCCGGGTTGGGCCTCCACCCACAACTGCATGAAGGTGGGACTTCCCCTTCTGGAATTTGTCTAACACCCAACAGCCCAAAGAGCAGCATGAGGCATCCTACCCACACTTTCAAGATGTTTTACCCTGGTAGACACAAAGCTGCCTCTCAACCCTTTGGGCAGGGGAAGGTGGAGCTTGGACACGTCTGTCCACATGAGGTCTCAACCCCAACTGGGCTGTCCTCAGCAACAAACAGGCCACCAACAATGCAAGGCATGCAGCTAATTGTGCACGCAGGCCGGAGCCTTCACACCAGGCGAAAGTGACGTCCCTTTGATTCTCTGCTCTTTACCGACTGGATCACAGAGATCACAGCCCATAGTTATCAGCCCAGAAATGCAAATAACAGATGCGTCATGTTTGAAGAGTAGAGTGACCAAGACACCCTGAGTGTGACACTAATGCAGTCAATACTCTGATATGTTACACTTGTGGTGTAAATAAATAAATCAAGAATCATTTCCATTCAGGTCTATTCCATTCTTTTTTTTCCAATCCCATTTTCAGTTACTGGAAGTGGTCTAGATATGGAAAGGGTGTTGTGGACAGTAAAAGCAAGGCAGGCTGGCCCTTTAAGAACAAGGAGACATTGGAGAGAAGGAACCCATATTACCTGGGAAAATGCATGGGCAGAACTTTGTCTTTGTATATTAACAGCTATGCACTGAGTATTGAGGGGGTAGAGCACTCAATATTTGCTCACAGAAGTCTAATGGGTATCTTATGTCTGG
Organism: Megalops atlanticus; assembly: GCA_019176425.1. Taxonomy (NCBI): domain Eukaryota; kingdom Metazoa; phylum Chordata; class Actinopteri; order Elopiformes; family Megalopidae; genus Megalops; species Megalops atlanticus. The sequence continues at coordinate 37,143,759 of CM032880.1, read as the reverse complement.
GGACCCATCCAATAATAATCTATGTTCTCTTCTCTGCTTTATCAATTTCCTTCCTCTCTGACTTTGGAAAGGTATGACAAGCAGAAGCTGAACAGTGGCCATCAGTGTGTGTGTGTGAGAGAGAGAGAGAGAGAGAGAGAGAGAGAGAGAGAGAGAGAGATAACAGGACACTTGCACTAGTAGAAAGCACAAACCAGTTGCAGGTGGTACACGGTGGTGTGTAAATACAAGCCTTGGAACCAGAGACACACTTTTTCTTCAATTCACATTGATGCATTGTCCAATTACATTCCATAACTTCGCCAGCACCCAGCTTGCACTGGGGCTCCCACATAGGATGACATCACTAGACAAAGAAGGCCCACCCTGACAGCCTGCAAATGAAATTGGAGATCCTCTCAGTTCTCCATCTGACGCTTACTCAAGGTCCAGGGGGCGCAGGAGTCTCCACATGCCAAAAAGACTTGAACAGGGTTACGTGATCCCTTTCAAAATCCTGTTTGAACTTTGAGTCTTAGAATCAGATGTGACACTCAGGATATTTTGATCAAAGCAACACAACACACTTAAGAGAATGCTACATCTGTTTATGATTTAAACTTTTTTTAACTTCTGGCTTAAATCATTTTCAAGCTGAAACAGTATCTATGCAGCAGAAAGCAACACTTAAATCGGTTACTAAAAGGTGTGCGAAAGTCCGATTTGCTTTATGTAATAAAATAAATAAAATGTAAACCTGAGAAGGACTGAATTTACAGTGAAACTTTACAATTACGACTTTTGAGTATTAATACTCTGACAATGCTGTCTACACCACAAGAAAAAAGGAAACTGGACAAAGAAAACGCGAAACATGCGTTTCGCCCACTTGGACACATGGACAAGGGGAATTGTCCATGAAAATCTTAGCATCATTCACTAACTAGCAGCCACGCGGCGGCTCCACCCTGCAGCTGGAGAAGAGGGGCAGCCCCACCCTCTCAGAAGTGTTCCGCAGCTATAGATGTTAATGAGAACCTAATGTAAACCTTTAATGTAGCGTCTTAATGCTAGAGTCTTACAGTTCCACATAAGACATTGCTACATCATATGTGTGGATATTAAAGTTGGAAAAGTTACTGGAGTTAGCTAAACATTCGTCATAACTTTACGTGTTCTTATGCTAAACCCAAACTTTTTTTATTACGGATGCTCTCGTTTGGGGAAAAAAATCTGAAAATTACGCAGACAGTAGGCAACAGTGGCGATGGATTCAAAAGCCCGTACGATGCTACTTTGCTGCCCCGTGTCCTAAAGACGTGCTTTGGAGCGGAGAGCAGGTGAGAGGACGTTGGGTGTGGACCCAAGCTGTCCTTATCTGTTGAGTGAGACCACATAACCTCAACTGAATACGCTAGATTTTCCAGTGAGCACCAGGCAACAACCCCCTCTGCTTAATTTATGCATCTGTTCCAGTCATATGATATAATGATGTTTAGGTAAATTAGTCCACATGTGATTTTTATTATTCTATACTTTTCCATCGCAGGTTTCCATCTCTGTTTCGCAAGACATGGGGTTGGGAAAATTCTCCAAATGCATCGAATTCGGCAGCATCTATCAGGAAACGTGTGACGGAATGCACAGAAGTGCACTGAATTTAAAATTTTCCTTGTGCAACAGGAATAATCGGCACAATAGATGGCGCAGGACGCCAGCTTTCTTTGGATAAAGAAAATTCACTTGAACCAAAGAAACAAAACTTCAGGCTTAAGTTTCTGAGGAGAACAAAAACTTTTCTCCAGTTGGATGCAAACGCAATGTAAAGCGATGCCGTTTCTGGTCGCGAGGCTCAGTGCATTTGTTATGGTAAAGAAAGGGGCTGAAATTAAACAAAACCGCGGTGCCATTCTTCAAAAGCCCAGAAAGGGCCCCCGGTCATATCTGCTTAGGAAACCGAAAAGACCGTGGAATGCATTCCGGAAAATAAAGTCTGATTTAAAGGGGACAGGCTGCAATGCATTTGCAGGGGGTAATAGTGCGAATGATGTTCACGACGTGACCCCAACCGAGGCACATTTAGAAGTTAAGTATAAACTTTTTTGCAGAAAAAAGTAAATCTACAAAAGAAGATGCAACAGAGTGTAGTGCCACTTACCTGAACTGGCTTGCGAAGTTAAAAAGAGAACAATTGTTGCTAAAGTAAGAAACAAGTCCCTTATCCGCCGCTTTATTTTCCATCTTATATGGGTATCCATGACCTCCAATGACGTCCACAGCAATTGTGGCTCGATTTATTTTAAGGAATTAGAAATACTTGTGACAGCTTCTGATCAGGAGAGAACTCGTAGCCAAGATCCCAGAGAAAGGAGAAAAGAACGGTATTTTTCATACAGCCATAAGTTTGCAGTCTGGACTCCTCCAGGGGTTAGTTCATGGATGGGGCACCCTCTCTCTCTCTCACTCGCGCACTCGCTCTCTCCCCTCTCTCCGTTCCACTGACCTACCCTGTACTGAGTCTGATCAGAAGTGATGCCCCCTTTCTGAATCGACACCGAGAGATCTTGGAAATAAAGAGAAAAAAAATCCGGAGTCTGTCATTCAGAGTGGCAGCAGGGACGACCAGCAAATCAGCGTTGTCTACACGAAAAGCTGGCTTTTTCATTGGTTGTAACTGGAGGGGAGAAAGTTTGGTGAAAGTTTTTCGCCTCAAGACAAAACTTTTCGTTTCCTTTTATTAGACAGTCGTAGAATGGCTTTTCTTCCCGGTTCTCCAACCACATTCTGTATCCTAAAAGGGGCGTGAAAGCGGGAAAATTAAGTTTCCTAAGTTTTTCTAAGCAACCTCCAGGTTTACAATTCAGCTAGTAGAAGCAGAGTTGAACTATTTTTGGCCAACTGGACGTCTGTCGGACCGCATCTGTAATCGATAAATCGATACACTTAGCATTGGAGTTCAATACACACATAATATATCATATTACATTATATATGTGATAGATATTACACATGAAGAACCGAAGAACACTGAACAGCAACATCTTTAAAGCCAGTAATAAAATAACAGCAAGAAAATGTTCATTGCAATGACAAAAACTACGACTAAAATCACACATTCAATTAAACGAATTCATTCATAGACTTTTTTCGCGCAGGTTAAAATAGAGACCCTTCTATTAAAAGACAAATGGGACTAAGGCGAGACCTCTGACTCAGGCGACAACTGGAGCGCGCTGGGCGGAGCAGGTGGTGATCTTTTGACACGGGGAAGGACGAGTGTCTTTAGAACGCAATCACCTAAAGCTAAATTTAGTTTCCTTTTTTTTACAATACATCTGATCATTTGCAGAACTTTACTGGTGGACACACTCCTTCTTCATATTTGGGACTTTGGACTGATACTGTATGTCAAGTTGTGCATTTTTTCAGGGTGATCCAAAGACAAGGGAGAGATGACACAGCAAATTTATTTCCCACTTTAAAAAAAAAACAAGGGATAGTGATTTGGACTGAGCAGTCGAGATACAACAGCACATAAAACTGAAAAAAAAAATACAATTCATTGTTGAAACAAGCAATAAGATACAGTTTGTGGTATTTGTGGTTTTGAGCCAGTAGGTTGGTTCAGTAGTCCAAGATGGAGTAGGGGTTCAGTAGTCCAAGATGGAGGGGCACCGCAGCCTGGACTAACAGCTGGCAGGCATGCATGGCAAGGAATGGGAGGGTTCGTCTAATGTTAGACAGGATGAAACAGCAGCTGCAAGTGACTGACGCGGTGTCCAAGGAGAAGGTATTTGGAGTCTGCAAGGAGATTTGCATAGTGGCGTCCTAAAAGATGATGCATCTCCTGACTTTATCAGGAGAAACAACATGTTAAGCTGGGTATACACATACCCGACAGCCAGTGGAATTGCTCTGATGGTATAGACAATCAGGTCTGCTGAATCAGGAACAACAGCTTTCAAGTGCACATGACTACAGAATGCGTGTAGGAAACACTGTGGTAACTACAGGTGATGGTCGGCCTCCAGAGGTTTTTGACTGACTGTCGGGTGTGGTTATCCCCAGCTTCAGACAGCATTAGTTGCCATGGAACTAGCAGGTGGTTATTTAGACATGATTCATTAAAGCACACAAAGATTCATGAGCCATGGATATCAGAGGGTAGAAATGAATGTTATGAGTGTAATACTGGTGCAGAATTAAGACTATGATTGGATAGGGGAAAAGGGAGACTTTAAAGGGGTATGAAGAAACAGTAAGTCCAAGTCATGTTCAGATGCACTTAGCAACATTTATCTACATTTGGCTGTGCATACTTTAGGTTGAAGTGTTCTCACACCAAAAAGCCCATAAGGCCCAGCTGCCATCCTGCTTTTGTGTGTCAGAGAGGACAGTAAGAGGGAGCCGAAAGGGGAGGAGGTGAGGGCAGCCATTTAAGTGAGCAAGATTGTGGAAGCAACCGCTGAAATCACCAGAAAAAGATCACCAGAGTGGTGCCATAGAGTGCTGAGAGTCGAGCTTATCAGGGACTGTGCCAGGTGGACTGATAAAGAGCAGAAAGTAATAGGAGTGGTGAAATTCAGACAGTGGAAGGAAAGCAGGGATCTATCAGAGAGCAGCTGTGGGGATCAGCAGAACTGCACCCCCAGCAAAGCTTGGCATTACCACTAAAACAGAAACATTGTGCTACACATAACAGGCTCCAACAAGGTGCATTTGCTCAGTTAGTTTGCAGCCCCTGACTCATGACAGCAACAGTAGGTCATTCAGGTTTCTTTGTCAGCCAAAATTGGTTTGATGTTAACAAAGGAATCATCAGAGTGCATTATATAGGAGCAATGCAAGTTCTAGCTAATTGATCTGAAGTGTATGGAACAAGAGAGGCAGATTTGAATGAGAACAAAAAGGGAGAATGAATCACTTGGAGTGAGTGGTGTTCAGGGTCTGGATAGTGAACAGAGATGTTGGAGTCTGAGTAGCCTTTGAAATATTCCAGCGTTCTGTAGAGAGTAGGGCTTTCCCCATGTGCACTCACCCTTAGTAATGTCCACGCCGCTCATGTTGTTTTATTCCTGCTCACGTGTAAATATGTGCACACAGCTGAAGTGGGGGTTAACGGACTGGAACGGCAGAGCTGTTCCCAGAAGAGTCTGCAGTGGTCCATTATCGAGGCATGGAGACAGAGCTGGCTCGGTCAGGCAAGGCAGTCAGGGCACAGAGACAGAGCTGGCCCAGCCAGGGCACAGCGACAGAGCTGGCTCAGTCAGGCAAGGCTGTCAGGGAACAGATAGAGTTGCTCAGTCAGGAGAGGCACTCAGTTTGAGACAGAGTTGGCCCAGTCAGGGCACAGAGACAGAACTGGCCCAGCCAGAGGCAGTCAAAGACAGAGCTGGCTCAGTCAGGAGAGGCCACAGTTTATGCCTCCCCATGGGTGAGCCCTTCCAGTTGGGCTCCCCTCTGGGCCCGGTTTTGTAACTACCTCCTAGAAAGTGCTTATGTTCTGCCTCTTTACTTCTTTATTACACTCATGGGTGCACATGCCGGTAAGAACTCATCCGGTTACTGGCCGGACTGCTGCTTCCCTGGGATTAGTGTGAAAAGCTAAACTTGTGTGAGAGCGAGGAGGAGTTTGTAAATACAGTAAAGTAGACGTCAAAGAAAATATGGGATCCTGAAGGCATCCACAATCGAGCAAGAAAAGGTGCTTAAGATGCAGTCATTATTTAATAGTACAGGCCTGATAACCTCAGTGTGTAAATTTTCAGCCATCATAAAGGCTGGGCATGTAGAAGATGCTGCAGTAAAACTATGATAGCATGGCTATGAGTCAGTACAGTGCACATGATGAGGATATGGGGTTAATAACTAAGAAAAACACAGCATTTAAAACTGGAAGAGATGAATTTTTAGTCTGGATTTAAATATTTAGACAGTGGTTCCTGCTTTTGTAAGCCATTCCCATAATTTAAGAGTCTTATTGCCAAAAGCTGCCAGAAAGCTGAGTTTAAAATGCAGCATTATTCTAGACTAGTGTGAGAGTGGGCATAATACAGTTTGGACTGCCAGACAGTAAGGTATTTTAATATTACACGAAGGGACAAAGATGCGGATTTGATTTCTCATGTCTTTGAGATAGGCTTTTTTAATTACAGAGAAGGATAGGCTTCTAATATCACAGCAAGGGGTGTACCCTCAACTTTTAGAATTAAAGGAAAGCAAGTCTGCTCCTCACGTCATTACTGAGCATCCTTCAAGATATATTATATCATTACAATTCGAAACACACTATTACCATCTTCACATAAATAAGAGGATTAAATTTTAGGACTAAATACATGCCATACATTGTGTCCTGACAAGCTCAGCAGTTAACTTTTTAATAGTTGAAAATACTGTTAATAGCTGTTTATGGACTTCACTTCACCAAAAAGGACATTCATATTGTAAGAATGAATTCCAAAAAGTAAGTGATAGTAGATAGCAGAAGTAATGTTTACACTGATATTATTGTTGGTAGGAATAAAACGGAATAGTTTTTATGAAATGCTATTATCTACTAAATTACACCATTGGGATGGTGGTCACATTCCATACTTCGACTTGAACTATTTGACATCCCATACAGGGATCATTATTTGCAAATTATGTCCAGAAAGGTAATATATAAATATTCTGGCCCATGGGTTCACCCACTATTGCTCTTTAGCATTAAACTTAGTCAGTTTAGTGAAGGTTCAATGTGTGGCAAAGGCCAGACCCTACAGTTCAGACAGTAAGACAGTGGATGTGGCGTTGACAGACCAGTAGGGGGCACACTCCCATAAAACCCTAGATGCAGTGTTGAATAATGCTTGTGTTGCATGCAGCCTGCTGCACATGTCCCGGTGACCCCCCCCAAGAGGACACCTCCAACGGAAGGTCATTTTGCCTGTGGAAATGGTGTGAAATCCAATTGAGCCTGCATGGAAGCCTTTCACGATTCCTGAAAATGAATGAAAACCTAACCATAACACAGATGTTCAGATGTCCAGCTGGAGTAACCAACATCACTCGACAGAGCAAGAATGTGGGGAACCACAAAGAGCCTTTCAAGCGCATTAACTAACCTGATAAGAACTGAACAGTTCGATCATGTCGAACACACTGTTCTAATCATCGTGTTTTTAAAAGCTAAGTGTGGCGAGGAAAATGATTTTATATGGTCCCATGTTAAACCATCATCCAAAAAGCCGATGGCGTGTGTCCCACTTTGAGAAGATCGCCTGTGGTTGATCTTATTCCTGGCGCAGGGATCAAACACCGCTGTCCGATGCTGCCTGAAGATCCCAGAGCTCGTTAATTAAACACCCAGACAAATTTCTGAATGAGCTGCACTGAGTCAGCCTGACAACTGCCTCACGGACAGACAGAGAAGTGCAGCACATTCCAAACCTGCACCTGGAAGCTCCTTCCAGCAATTCCTGAAAAATGTATTTCTCCTGAGTCTGCAGTGCTGCTGTCATCACTGAAATATAGGGAAGGGGCATTCATACCTGCTTTCAGGTATATAAATTAACTCCAAAAATTCACAAAATCCATAAAGATATGATCAATATTCTTCATGACAGGTAAAACACTCTTTCATTGCTATTAATTGTTCCTCGAGTCTGTGTCACCCCTGGCGCTGTAAATACTCTTGACAGCATGGCATTGCAACAGCATCTATCAATAATTTCACAATGAACAGCATTTGTCAATTGTTTGACTGAAAGTAACCAAGCGCTCTTGAAGTTTAGTAATTTAATAGTCTTTGTAATGCATCAAGCATAGCTTGGTGGTTGATGGGAAATCATTTTCCACTTGCCTGTCCACTTCCTTAAATCAGCAGGAGGACAGATACAAGAACACCTTGGCTGCTGTGTGTTATGCTACTGAAGCAAATCACTAGCATTGAGGCCAAAACTCAAACATCATAACAGAGAAGATTGTGAACAGGCCATGATTGTGTGTCAGCATGCATGTGTGAATGACAGAGTAACAACAGACAGAGATTTGTGAAGACTGTTCGTGTAGTCAAGGCTATTGTGCTCAGGATGTTTCTGCACAGGGCAGATCATGAGCTGAATGCAATTAAAATGAAACAGAAAGCTAGTCACACAGGCGTTTTGATGTGGCCACTATTCCCCACCACACTGCCATGTGCCATCATACTCCGAATGCCTCTCTGACTTCTTCTTAATTATTCTCAGAAAAATGAAGTGATTACAAATTCAACATTCTGTATTCACTACCCATTTTGTACCAATCTGTCTGTTTTGTATCATTATATCATATGTTTACATTCCCGTGATTGGCAATTACATACCTGCTACAGTTTCTGACATGCTTTGTGTTTTGTAAGTTCACATCTGATGATGCTGTAGTTTTTCTTTGATTCATTCTGCAAAGCAAAGATAAGTTGCCAAGGAAAAATAAATATTTGAGTGGATTCAAGGGCACCAAGTTTTGGTTCTCAATAAAAGAAAAGAACCACATTATTATTATAACTGACATAATTATTGTTCGAGTTTAATGCATTTTCCCAGGAATCTGAAACATCTGAGGTTTCTGAAAACGAAATGGAGCGAAAGTGTTAAAAGGTTTGGTTAGTCAAATCAAGCAGGTATCAGCAGGTATCGCTGCAATGATAATAAATGTTTCATATGACAAATCAAACACATCTTCCTGATTTATAATTTCAAATAACATGCTCAGAAGCCCTTGAAATCATGTCATATTCTCCTCCTCCGTTTGTGTCAGCAGTTCAGCAGAATGCAGTTATTTCCTCTTTGAAGATCTCTGAAACCTCCTCTATGTTCCTGAAAAATGCTGAGTGGCTCTCAGGAAAGTCTATGATTCAGTGGCAGTATGAGTCCCCCAGTTCACTCTTTGGTTGGTGTCACCAAGTCTTGGTGCCAGAAACGTATGCTACTTTAATAGTTCTTTGCTATTAAAACCGAACCACTGCTGAGTCTCGTCAAGGCATAAGTGCATCTCACCTACATGTTTGATAATAAAAATGCCAGTGTAATGTACAAGCCAAGTCATTAGTTTCCATTGTACAAAGTCCCCCAGATAGCCAATGTTAATTGCTGGGATGAATAAATATGTGATTATATGACACAAAATGGTGCACAAAGTCACAACATCAACAGCAACAATAAAATGGCTAACCAGGAGATGGTAACATTTCAAAAGTTATATGGTTTTCGATTCTTAAGACATCATTATCGTACTTATCTCTGAAGCACTTCTACGTATTAAGGCCCCCCTGTTGTTTCTGTGTCTACCACTCAGTTTTCTTTGGGAGCTATGCTTCGTCATATGAAATATATATAACGTGCATAATGCAGATGAATACATAATGAGCATGCATATTAAGCAAGAGGGAAAAAAAGGTTTCCAGTATTATTTCAGTGCAGTGTTTTGAAAATACAGCGGGTGGCATGACTGTGGATTTTGCCATCTCATTGTGTGCGTCAGTTTTATCTCAGATCAAATCCACTATCAGATCAACTCCAAAGCTCCCGAGTCCTGTTCACTTCTCATTCCATGCAAGCGACAGCTGACCACATGTCCTTAGTTCAGCTGGGAAATGATCTCCAAACCTAGAGGTGCTGAGCGCTGTCAGTTGACTGCTGTATCCGATCCATTTCACTTGTGTCAAGTAATTACCAGGGATTGTATTTCTTTGTACAGCTGACAACTTCCCAGTGAAAAATAAGAGAAATGATAGTATGAATTTTACCATTTCAGGAAGTATAGAAATACTTATCAGATTATATATGAATTGATGTTCCTAGCATGATCACAGTCAATTCTCATGAAACTTAAACAAATGCTGATAAAGTGGGGGTATGTTGTAGTCCAGAGACATGAAACTTTCCACCTACTAAAGGCTAACTTTATTTTTTTTTTTAATGTTGATCCATAGCAATTTTCCCTTTCCTTTTATTTGTTTTTTTTATTATTTCCTACTTTATTTTCATTGCTTATTAGTCAGATACTGTTGATAAATCCATTTCTGCTGAATTGAAAAGTTGTCAGGTTCTAACTTTGAAGTGTACAGTTAAATACATATTGTCTTTTCCTGATAAAAAGTGGTATACCTGCAACCAAAATAGAGGTCTTACTATCGACTTACTGTGTTTACTCCAGTAGTTGTTTAAAAATGAGTTTCAATTAATAGTAAAAACAATTAACATAATTAATAGTCAGTCATGTTTATTTTGTAGTGTCTAAGGGTATAGGCAGAGCCCTAAAAATAGTCTGATTTTGTTTTTTCATTTTTAGACAATTTCTTAATTTGTTATTTTTTGTCTATTCAAAACCAGCCTTGCAAACACCATCAGTATGTTATCCTCTGCTGTATTTTCTGCCAAATGGCAAGTTTTAGCATGGCCTGAACACATAAGCTAAGCCAAACCACTGAGAGTTAATGACAGATTCAAAGTTCAGTAGAAGTTCAAAGTTAAGTTCTCCTCCAACGGTCTTTTTTAACACCCCATTTGCACCAAATTGCTGTTTTATTTAACTATTCTTTTTGGTACAACCTTGTTATTTATATGTTTATTTATTATCTTTCATCATTGGTTTTCTTTGTGTAGCACTTATTATTGTTAAGTATGCAAGAAACATGGATTAATTGAATGGTTGAAAAACTGATTGATTGATTGTTTGATTTATTGCTTGATCGAAGTAGCTTAGATTTCCCAAATGCTCCATTTCATTAAGTATAGTTGAAATTGTTCTCTTCTTCCTTCTTTATACTTTTAATTTGACCAAGTCTTTGCTTTTCATCCAATTTAAAGATAGCTTTTCACATGGCAAGATGGCACAGTTAAACATTTCTCTTTTTTGCAGGAAATGTCAAAGGGGGGTATGGTATGTGAGCAGGGTCCAAGCCTGAGGGAGGGGCACTGAGGAAGGATTCCAGTGGAAGGACTGTAGCTGGACTGCTTACTTACAGGGACAAGCTTGACCAGACAGTCACACCATATGAACCATCTTCTTCTGCGAAGGTTGAAACTTAGAAATGAAACTGAAATGGTACTCAGATTAGCTGTGCAGCAAACTGCATGGGACGTTTAAGATCTGAAGATATGTGTACACAAAACAAGGGAAATGCACACGTGTTCGTTGCTCAAACATGAAATAACAGTTCCCTGGCTGACAATCCTTCAGTTCTGAGGCTTATGTTGCTACTCGACTCAGCAACTCAGAGCTGAAAAAGCCACTTTTTCCTGGCACCCATGTCCTGCTCGTCAGTTTCCTCACTTTTCATCTTTCAGAATCTCCCAAGGCCATTCACATATTAAAAAAACACCATACATTAAAACATTTAGCAGTAAGTTCTAGGCAAACATTGAGTTCCAGCATGTGAATGGATGGCGATGACTGCAGTTGCTAAGATTGTTACAGCTTGTTTAACATGGTTGCGTGCCATGCTTTCCACAGCTCCTGGCTACCAGTTGAGTAGCATGCTCCAACAGACGCATTATAAAAATACCCATAACGCATCGTTTAATATACAAAATACTCTACAAAAAACATGGCTCTTCCATGCATTCCTCATTTATCTTCTATCTTTTCTTGCCTGCAGGTACATATTACAGCCTAATATGTAAATAGCCGGGAAGAAAGCCATTTGGATGATCTTTTCCTTTAAAAAAAATCAACATTTTAAATTTAGGTGTTTTCCCCAGGGACAATTAATCACAAATCCTGCATGCACAATAACTGTTCACAAATTTTTTATAAAAAAGATCAAAGTACTTAGAGAAGGAAACTGCAAATCTTAGTACCACACCAGAGATGAAAAATTCATAGATCCATAAGACCCATAGATGCATAGATTCTACTTATCTGCTGCATCATATCATGACTGCAGTGGATAGCTGTATGAAGATCTGCATTGTGATGTCACAGATCATGTGGTCCAGTACATGTGGGTGGAAAGCTGTTGGGATAGCCTGGTAACCCTTAACTTTCTCTTGGGATCTCTTACAGAAAATATTGCCTTGTCCTCTATCTATCAAAATCAGCCTCACAATCACATTTCCAGTCAGGCTCATCTGGAGGATGTTACAGAGGACCCCTTGAGGGTCACTACCAAAAGTGTAAAAAACACCCCAAACACTAGCACAGCCCCATTCTGTCCTTGCCATGAGAAAGCATCCATTCTACACATGAGCTTTTGTGTTTTTCCTGTTAGAGTCATACATGCATTAGCTGGAGATTTTCATTGTTCAGCAATGTTAGACATGGATTCAAAAATAGAATTCCTTAGTCCTTTGAAAACACAACATGTGGATTTCTTCTCAAAGAGCAGCTGGTGTTGATTTTCTGAACTTTTGAAGGTTCCTCAGCACAGTGCTGTGCACTGAATCATTTGCAGGGCTGTGCATTTCCTTAAGGAAAGGGTGCAAGAGTAGAGGATGAAGAGCAAATGTTGCACAGGTAAGGAATCTGAAAGGAAGAACTCGTCGCTCTCTTTATTTCGGGCCTCTTGAGTGAGTCACACCAAGGTCCTGTTTCATCAGTCACGAGGTATGTCACTGGCCAGACTACCTACACCTCTTGTGTTGGCTGGTTCAAGTCCTGACCTGAAGACCCAGCCCAGACATGACTTGGCTAGAGGCCAGCACATTTACCTGGGTGCAGCAAAGGAATACCCTACATAAACTTCTTGCCACCAAGTTTCCTAGAGGACTCATCCAAATTATATAAATTAACTGACTGATCTTGACACATTAGGGTATGTATACAAACGCAAATAAGGCATGCTTCAGATGTGTCTAGCTCTGCTCTTTGGAGGCTTAAAATGTTATAAAAATGATCTAGCTCTGTGCGTGCATATTCCTTGCCATCTAGCTGAGGCTTTAACTCAGTCTCACCAGCTTTCCTGCTGGCTGCACTTCTGAGCTAGCATACTTGTCATGTACAAATAAAACCCAACACTCTCCACGGTCCATATTCTCCAAACCCACACTGTGAAATTCAATGTAAAGTGCCAAAAGTAGGGTTCACAACAACGGGCACTAAACAGATGTGTAAGTACCAGGTGCACCACATCAAGTAAATTGGTCTGAACATATGATGCTAATTAAATAAAAAGTCATAATGAAAGCCTTTGTCCGTAATTAAAAGAATTGCAGCTCGTTTCTTGGCATGAACTACAGTGAAAACATGTCATTGTAGACTGTCAAAAATGTTATTAAGAGCACTGAATGTACTTTTGAAGGTACCACTGAAGTTATTATCCTTAAGTAACAGAAAGAAGGCAAGACCTGAACTGACAACAGAACTGGCAGAAGGCTTAGGTGTCATCGTCAATCCATCAACAATACAAAGGCTCCTCATGAAATCAGTGTTGAAAGGATGTGTTGGGGTAAAAAAGCTCTGTTTCCTGAGGGGACCAAGAAATAGAGGCTAAAACATATTTAAATAGTTTTAGTTTCCATTAGTTTCCAGAAAATGAAAATGCAAAATGCCCAAGACTTTTTCATAGCAAAGTTTACAAAATTTAAATGTAGAGATCTGAAATAAACACTGTTACAGCATCTTAAAACACAAATATGAGCTTCATGCACTCCATATCACATTTGCAGAAACAATGTCTTCCCTGCATGGTTTGTGAAATAAGCATTGTTATAAACACCATGTGAAAAAGAGAAGAGAATTATGCCCCAAATGTACCCATGCTGCAATCCATGCTCTAGAGGCATGCGTGTGGGGGACAAGTTATGGGTCATAAAAAGTAAGTCATGACCCCGCCATACGTAATAAAGTTTAGCTGTGTGTGCTTGAGTGTGTGCATGTGTGTGTGTGTGTCTGTGTGTCTGTGTGTGTACTTGTGCATGCTTGTGTGTCTGTGTGCATGCAATTGTTTGTGGATGTACACATGTATTGATGTGTATGCTTGTGTGAGTATGTGTGTGTGTGTGTGAGGGAGTAAAATTGCTCTGTTGCTGCTTTGTCACATTTCTTGTACTTTACAAAGAGAAAAAACTGGGCTCTGCTGTCTGTTCAACTGAGTTAATAAACAAGTCAGAGAAGCAGAGGAGAAAGCAGGAGTTTGTTTTGAGCATTAATCAGTTGTGGTTACTTCTTGTCACTGTACAAAAGCCAGAGAGGAACCAAAGAACCACTACGAGAAAGAACACAGCTCACATGACAACCATTACAATGTGTTCAGTCCTGGTTCTGCCAAAATAATGTGGTCGCTCGGCAAAAATGATTGTTACCAAACAGATAAAGGCTCCAAAATTGTCTTAAAGCTTAATGCCTCTCTGTACTGTTCTGAACAAAGGAGCCATTCTGATTTGAAAATCCTTTAATTCATAGATTACCTCTGAGAGTGAGGGTTACTACTTTTCCTATAAGTAAAATCTAATTATTATGGTTTCAAGGTACTGAATCCAAAGGACAAGTAAAACAAACATGTACATTGTTTGCATCATTATGAATTTATACCAGTGGTTGGAAAAAAAGAAAAACATTTTGAGGAGTGAAATGATATTTTTATGTGGAAAAGTAACAAAGACAACTTGTTGTGAAACAAAGCACTCTTTTCTCTGAACGTGCCTCTCATAGTTAGAAGTTACACCCGTCTAAATATATAACACCCACTAAACTAAACCCGGGGTGACAGCTGATGGACACATGATTCCTTTTTCTTCCTCATTGAGAAACGCCAAGGATTGAGGAAAATCAACCAGAGGCATAACAGTGATGCAACAATGGCCTCGGGGCTCAGAGAAATCCTCCTCTGATGTGTATGATGTATGACTGTAGCTCACTACAGTGCTGAATGTGGAGCGAGTGTTCAGCAGTGTGGGCAAAAATTCATCTGCTGTAGGAGAACAGAAGACCTAATGGGAACCAGCTCTCCAGTGCCACCATGTTGGAGTTTCATACGGCCCCTTCACTGAGAATCGCTGTCGTTCCATGATTAGATGTCAGCTGCCTCTTGATTTTGAGCAACACCTCAGTTGCTCTGTTTTTTTCTAATCCCATTTCTGTAAATTCCATGAGATGGTGGGAAGACTTTATTATATTACATCACATTTAGCAGACTTTCTTATCCAGAGTGACTTGCAGCACAGAAGAACAGAGGTGTATCCATTCAAATTCAATGAGCAACAGTGTCAGACCAGGCTGACAATACTCCCAAATCAGTGAGTGTGAGCATAACACTGTTCAAGCCCTAAAAGATTAGGGAAAGGCACTGTTGGGATTCAAACCCAGCATCACCTATTTACTAGACAGGCACTTTAACCATCTAAGTCTCAGCACCTTGCCTTTGTGTTCATGATAAAGTTATTAAAAACAGTCCGTTCTTTCAAGTGAAGAAACAGGAAACACAGTTGCCAGTCTGTAGCCTCCAGGCCCAAGATGTGCTCTCAATTGTAGTAATTCTTTGATGGTACCATGTTGTGCTTTATAGTATTAAAATAGCAACATCAAATGTCAGTGTTGGCATCCTTAATATGGAGAGGCTAACCATGGTTAATGATAATCATATCTGGAGCTGAACACTGGTGTCCATACAGCAAGACAGCTGCTCATTTCAGTGGTTTTATATCATATTGCACTTCACAGGTTAACTCACTGTTGTGGAAAAAAATTCAAAAGCAACAACTTTTAAAAAGCACCTGTCATTCTTATACAAAGGAAATGGTGCCATTGACAAGTTGACAGAGCCTGAACATCACCTGGTTACTGCTGGATGACTGGATGATGACCCGCCTCTTCTCAGCCAATCCTGTTAAATCTGGAGAAAAAAAGAGCAAATGAGCAAATGAAAGCAGAGTAGAAGAGAAAAGAGGTAATCAGCCAGTCAGGACACCTCTCTACGTGGGTGTGTGTTCACAAGTAATTATTTTGGTGACCACTGATGATATGTTCAACAGAACTTGGGCTTTTTTGCATTGAGGCATATTCTCTCAGAGCTTCTATTGATAAAGGATACTTTAAAAGAGATTTATTGGTGCTAAAAAGGCAAATACTTGGTGAATGCAACCAAATATGTAGTTTAATTATTTCCCAATTCATTGTGCTGTGCTGTTGATACTGTGTCACCTGCGCACATGCAACATATAATACACAATTTATTACAGATATTCTAAAATGTGTTTTGTGATGTTGGTCATATATTAATCCTACTGTCTCAGAACATATTAGGTGCACTTTATACTCTGTAAGTTTCTCTGGATAAGAACAGATGCTAAATGACTATGAATGGAAAAAAAACATTGATGAAAGTAAAAAGGTCCCTTTAAAGACTTCTCGGATTTCTGGTTTTACAGTTAAATAGCATCTTTGGAACTTTGTACATGGTCTACCCAACACACACTGAAGATGAAGGGAATTCTCAATCAAAATCTGTAATCAATAAAAAGTACAGTACATCATAATTTGCTGTCAAAATCAAATATTTATTACTGCCTTGAATTAACAAATGAATTATTACTTGGACTTTCATCCTCGACAACTTTCCAAAGTTTTCTTTGTTGGATGCTTCATTGCACATTGTTTGAGTTCTGGAGTAGTCATTTTACACATCTTGTCTGATGTAATACTTTGTGGGAGTGACTTAAACTGATTTTGTGGCACAAAGTCACAGTTGAACATCAAAGTTTAAACATCAAGCATACCCAAGATTTTTCTCCATCAAAGATACCCATAATTGTGGGGAACCTCAGAACCTCAGCCTGTAAACCCAAAAACAAACAAAAAGTGTCACTTGTTTGTCTGGGAGCGTGAACCATTCCATCCACGTCCACAGATCCAGCTGCGCTTCTCCATATTTTGTTTTGTACAATTGTTTGGTCATTTTTGTCCTTACAGGGACCCACACCTTCAGTGACCTTTCCCCCAAACAATGGCTTCCTGCCTCCTAAAAGACATACCTATGTATGAAAGATCTGCCCATGTTCTTCATTTCTGCCCAGCATTTATACAATTATTCTGCAAAATTATTCCGCTTAGCAACCAAATAACATGTGAAAACTGTCGCCCTTAGTCTGCAGTATTAACTAACCATGTCTCCAGTGACACCCCTGTAATCCACTCTTGGCCCAGCTGGCTTTTTGTTGTGGTGAGGGTAATTATCTTTACTTTTCATACCCTGGAATTTTACAACACAGATCTGTCATGCTTTCTACTTATAGCTAAAAACAGCAGGCTTCTTAATTACGCGCTCTAAACAGTTTCCTTCACGCGAGCAGGATATTTCTTTCAAGAAGACATATAATGTACACTGCAAAAATCCCTGCAGTTTCTATCACAAATATTTACCTAAATGTGTTTACAACAACCACATCAAAGGTAATGAGAAAGTCTGCTACGCTCTATCCCTGCGTGGAGAAAAATAAACTATACTCTAGATAGGTGTTGTGCTGTATTTACTGTAGATTTTGATTTTCCATTTGGTTCTACTACTCTGCAGACATACAACTTCTTGATGTTGATTGTTCTCATTGACAACACCAGTATAGTAATTGTCTAACAGTCATAGATGGTAAAAGCTGGTAAAAAAACAGCCATGGTGACAATTTTAAACTGCAGATAGAGAAATTCTTGTGATTTGTGAAGCAGAGCCTCCACCTGTCCCCTAGGAACTGAATGCTTGTTAATTGTTAGATTGTGTTGATCATTACAATGTTAAATTTTCAAGGGCCTTTTGTCTTCAATGGATTCAAAGCTATCAATAGCAGATCACATTTCACTGCACCACACCTGCCTAATCAGAGGCACATTAAATACAGGTGTGTGAGTGCTGCTAGAAAAATCTTGTGAGCAGCTTGTGGCAAAGTTAAAATTGATGTTTTTGTTTGTTTTTTATAAATTTGTTCCTTCTGTTTTGTAAGAAGGATTGGTCTTCATGTGATTAAAGATCTGATTAAAAAAGCTGCTTAAACAGTCATATGCAGCTTATTTAAAATTCATACTGTAGTGTATTTTATTTACATTGATAGTTTACTGCCAGGACACATGGTATCCTATAACACAGATGGTCTGTAAAATATAAAATGGATATCACCAAACTAGCAAATAGGCAAATAGGTTTAAGGTAAGCAGCTGTTGTAGGACAGAGGAAATGTATCTATTTAATCCTGACATGATTTGGCAAGAGTAAGTGCAAGACTGGCAACAGACACTAGTCCTTTAGTTACTCTGTGGTGGAAAGAGAAATTTGCATGCTAATGGAAATGGGGTTTATGTTTTTGTCCTCCACAGCTATTTTCTCACCAATGAAAAATAAGCTAGCTAAAATAACATTTCATAGAGCCAGTGATTAATAACAGTTCAAATCCTAGAAACTGATGCGCTTTTTAGAATTGGAGAAATTGTGTATGGTGTACATTGGTGAAATGTTCATTTCAAAGTAAGTTGTGTACTAGGGGCTAATGTTGTGTAGTGGTAATGTACCTTATAACATCATGAAGTAGTTAAATCAGTTCGGAAACAATGAAACAAATGCAACCAAACTGAAATAATTAACAACTCATGGTTGTCTCACCCAACATTCATTCTTGAGATCAGAGTGAGATGTTTGCCACGTTACAGTCGGAGCTTTAAGATTCTTTGCAAACCTTAGGAATGCATATAGTGAATCACTCAGATCAAAGATGGCAAGCGAGTCATTGTGGGCTGAGTGGCCGATTCTGGTTCAGAATGGAGAAAATGATGGAGGAAAAGCCCCAAATCGCTCAGAGAGCACCATAATCATACGCTGCTGTGGGACTGAGGGCAATTGTAATAATTCATACATTACCTCATGCAAAACCAATTCAACTGAGAACTTCTTATTCAAACTTCAAGTTTCATATAAATGAATAACGGGTTCTGAACCACATTTGAGTAGCCCTCCCTCAGCCCCAGACACCGAACCCCATCACCTCACTGCTCTCTCCCTCTCCTCTTGTACTCTCAGGAAAAAAACTGTTGAATTCTGTCAACTGAATGTGTATAGGTCCTGGAGTGGGTGAACTTAAATCATACCCCTCCTCCCTCCCCCTCTCTCCCCCCCTCTCTCCCTCTTCTTTCTCTTTTTTCTTTTCTCTCTCTCTCTCTCTCTCCCTCTGATTATGAGTAAAACAGTCTGTCCGCTGGTGTCTGCAGACCAGATGTTGCACAGAATGTGAGTGCTGGGCATTCAGTAGGGTATATCAGCAGATGCAATCTCCCCTATTTCTCACAGATCAGATGCCATTGCCTCTCACTTTCCCCACACCTGACCAGAGAGACCTCTCTCCACTTGTTCATCCTTTTTTCCAACACTCTCTTTCTTGTCTTTCCCTCTCTCCTCCCTTTTTCTACACACACACACACACACACACACATACACACACACACACTCACTCACTCTCTCTATATTTAGAAAGGCCTCCCTTTCTGGAGCATTGTGAACCAGGATGTTTTTTCTTTCTTTTCTTTTTTCTTCCTTTCTTCTTTATGTTTCATCCCTGCTGTCTGCCTCTTGACCCATGTTCATCTTACTGTCTTGCTGCATTTTTTTGCCAAATGTGAATCCTTTGCCTTTGACTGAAGTCACTCCTGGCCTTTTTACCAATCCCAACATGTGGGAAACAGCTTTCTCCCTTGGCTTTTCCCTCCTTCCTCCATTGTCTTCAGGTCGAGGCAAGTTGATGTCATAAATTAAACATTGCAGACATCTTGCTATGATAAAGACCAAATGAAAAGTTAATCAGAAAGCCCATGTAGGACTGCTTGCAATGTTGTTTGGGGGGGCTGGGTTAGGGGCAACTGGGACCGAGTATCCTAACTGGTTCCAAATTGACTCAAACGTCTGCTTAGTCACTCCTAGGTTGTCAGATTTGTCCTCAGTCCTGAATCAGATCTTGGGGTCAAGCATGTCTTTTCTCAAGTTCAGCTTCCCAGTTTAGGGCTAGGTTTGTTTGTTTATTGATTTATTTGTTTGTTTAATAGTCTTATAGTGCTTCTGAATGAAGGATAAGAATAAGCTTGAAGAAAGGGGGAGGTTAAGTTTCATATCTAGTCTGCAGTTAATTTGATATTGTAAATGACTGTTTGGGCAAAACCTCTAAAAACCGAACCTCTGAAATGTGGAGCGGTACTTAACTTTACATTTAAAACTCATTGCCCCTCAAAGTTTGTCACTTCAGGTTTTTACAATTCACCTCTCACATTCAGATGGCTTTTGTTAAATGGCTTTTTTTGTGGAAACTGGTCATATCTGCTTAGCCAGGCTGACAATTCTGCTCTAAGTGCTTCCCCCTGTCAAAAACCCCATAATGCACTTGGTCTGATACTCTCACAACACTGCAGTTATTCAGTAGATTTAGGATGAGTATTGGGGCACTCTTCCAAGGTCTGGGATTGGTTTATATTTGAGTCCAAGAAGAAGAAGAAGGAAGTGCATGAAACGGAATTTAATTCAAAATGACCCTTACTTATATCAGAGCTTAATCTTGTCAGGAACATTTTAGGTGAGGGCAACCAAGGAACTACGGTGACTCAGGACTCCTGCTAGAGCTGATCCAAAGCTGACATTTTCGTGCTTCAGAATCCCATGCCATGCCGATTTGGAGCGTGTGAGACTTTATCGACTGAAATCAAGCAAACATAGCACTGAGTCATAGCTTAAGACACGGCACACGGTCTGTAACCTCAGTTTGGAGAAACCTCTCTCAGTGCGTTTTTGTGTTATTCACTTTACTTTCCTTACGATTATCCATAAAACTTGACCACACATAAAACCCATACATTTCCCAACCATTAGGCAAGCCAATTGAAGCTTTGTAATTCATACCAGAAAGATGTGGGCCTCCTCGTTGAGCCAGGGCACATTGGGATGGAGCGATTGTCTCACTTCCCCTTGTCAGCCAACACTTCCATCTCTCCAGACTCTACCCCCTTCAGACTGTCTTTGGCCCTCTAGTGATCAACTTTGCTATGCAGGATCACAAGGGATTGTGGGTAAGCACAGACAGAGGATACACAGAAGCACCTCTTCCTTTAATCTAACGGGACATCTGCATAACAGATGCCGGTCAGTGGGGCCCCTCGAAACACAGGGAGTTACGTGTTCCTGCCGTTATTGGGGCTTTTTTTCTCCAGGATTCCACGTGCCCATTTTAAATATGCTGACTATTTCCCTCTGGAAAGTTCCTTCGGTAGCTGGATTGATTTAGACCCAGCTCCCTTCCAAAAAGCCTTTTATGACTAGACAAGCAGCTGAAATCTCAACATCAAGGTCATACAATCTATTGGTCGCTGGTCTCTCAATCCACCCATTTCCTCTCTTAGAAAGCTTCCTCGGCCTCAGATGATGAGTTCTGATGTCACACGAATACTTCGGTTCCTGTGCCTTCAGTTCATTGAAAATTCAGTCAGCTGATTAGCCTGCAATGATATCATTACAAATCTCAGATAGCCCAGGTCAAGATGTGTCTTTCTTTATATTTTTTGTGGCTGCTGGTGTCTGTGCTTGTGTATCCAGTGTAATGTCCATTACAGCTGTAGTCACCACTTCCTGTGGAATGGGAAGAACACCTGCATGTTGCATTTGTCAGTCTCTCTTTTTCACACTTTCGCATGACAATCCCCAAAATGACACACACATGTCCAATGTTAAATAAACAAGTGATTTGCTTGTTTGATCATTACCACAAAACAATTGCTGCTTGTTTGATGATTATTGTTGGCTGCACATTCAAAACACTTTCCACAGTATGTTTGCACTGGCCTTGCTTTGTTATAATCATTTCTAATATGATTGAACAAGATGTTGAAAAGAAGCATTGCTTTGTAATAGGCATTTCAAATACAGTTTTGCCCCTCTTTTGTAATTAAAGACATCCATGTTTCTTAGACTTCACAGATTGGTCTTGCGAAAAGTAATGATCGGAACCCTGTATAAATTTATATGGCCATTAATAGGCATGTGTAAAGGCATGCCAAAGGTGATGTCACTACCAGAAAGCATTAGCATATGCATTTCTTTCCAGTGTGAATACAAAGTGAGCTTATGGGGCTGAGCCATCTGAAAATTCATATTGCATAATGGCTTGTTTTTATTCACAAAAATCTATATTCCTCTCCATACATAATTAACAAAGCCTTTCCCACTGGTAGTTCCTGTTTAATAAGAATTAATGCTAACTGTTGCTAATATTCATATCATCTCTGCACTATTTGTAATGTCTTTTTTCCACTTCATTTACTTGTAATATCAAAAAAATCTCTGTACAAAGTATGCTAACAGAACATGCTACTTGTACTGCTTAAAACAGGCACTTTAAGGCTCTAAAATAAGTTAATCATGTGTGTGAAAACACCAGCCAACACTTCTCACAAAACAGAAGCAACAAACTTACAAAAAAACTAATCATTTACTGTAAAATGCAAACAACACTACCCAGCCTTAGACAAAAGTTGCTCAAAAGATCTCCCAGAAGCCCCTGCACACCTGTATTTATGGTGCTCCTGATTACGCAGGTGTGATCAATTAACCAATGGCTGGCTTCACATGCACATCAGATAATTACATTGACAACAGGCAAACAATTAGCAATTAACAGGGTTTGAAGAAATTAAGGAAATATGATCTGCTATTGGTAGGTTTGAATTGGACGGAAGAAAAACTTGAACATTTAGCATTTTAATGATTAATATAAAGTAACAATTAACACACATTCAATATCTAGGGGAGGTGAAGGCTTCCTTCATATGGTGTGTTTGCATAACACACCAGCATTGCCTTGGATCCACATATGAACATAAATCATATTAGTGGCACACTACACAGCCTAATTTGGATGTCAGTGAGGCATAGTGGTTGTAAAGGAGAACCTTCACCTGTCCCCCAAAACAGTTTCATTGTTTGAATGTGAATTGTTAAAATGTTAAATGTTTAAGGGCCGTCTTTGTCTTCCATCCAATTTAGATCCAACAATAGGCAGACCTTGTTTCAGCAATGTCATTCCAAACAGGTTCATTGCTTAATGTGTAACTGCTATTGTTTGAGAGTGAACCAGCTATTGGTTAATGGGCCACACCTGCCCTTATCAGGAGTCAGTAAATGCAGGTGTGTGACAGAGGGAACTCTATGGGGCACCAAATGTAACAGACCTTTGTTCGTAGACAGAATGCCTTCTGTGCTACGAAATGCATAAATTCAAAATGAGTTTCTTTTGTGTGCGAAGTGCATTCCACCTTTTGTCCACAAAATGAAAAGCGCAACAGTCAATTCAGTGCACAACAGGAATCATCCGTTTTGTTTTCTGTGCACGAAAGTATGTGCTCTCTTCAATACTTTGTGAACACAATGCTAACACGTTTGTGTTTTTCGTGGACAAAACATGTTACGTTGTTACATTGTTTCGTAATGAATTTATGCGTTTCGTAGCACAGAAGGCATTCTGTCTATGAAAAAAGGTCTGTTACACTTGGCACCCCATAGAACTCACACCTTTTTTCAGCAGTTTGGCTTTGTGCTTAAGGCTGACTATTGGGTTTTTGCAAATTTAGTTCCTGTTTGTTGAGAAGCAGGGGTTATGAAACTGATCTTGTAATAATAAGGTGGTTGGAGATGCAAATCCCAAATGAGTCTCTGCTGCTGTACCCCAATTTGGCATAAAGGGGACCTGACATATGCAGTCAATCAGGGAATTACTAGACTCAGTGATATTGCTAATAGACGGGGATCATTGCAGGGGCATTGAAGCATCTGCCCTGTGGTTTGGAGATGACATGCTTTGACACGCTCCGTCAGTTGCTTCATACAAACTAATCCGCTTTGTGTTTACAGTTGGCCAAATGGTCTCCCTGGTCACATCAAGGAGCTAATTTCATGGAATAAACAAAAGCAGTTTTCTCAGTAGTGTCAGTAGGGGGACGGTCAACTTAGGGGTCACGGCACCATCCTACACTGACGTGCTCAGAATAAAACTGCTGAATGATCGATGGGAACATACAGGAGGCTGAACGTTTCCCACAGAAACTCTATGTATTACATCATTTATTTGCCAAGCATATTGCCTTATTAAGGACACCCATGGACTTGGTTGCATTTTAACTAAACAAACAAGACAAACCAAACAATGGGGAAAAAAGAGTAGTTTTGGACAAAAGTGAATGTGTGCAGTTTCAAGGGTGAAATGGTTTTCACTATCACTTTCATAGGTTAGGAACATGATTTTCATGTGTTGTATTACCAGTCAGTTATACTGGCATGTCCTAAAACATGTTACATATATAAGGTCTCAAATGGTGTTTGTGAGATATTAGGTATTTGCTTTTGACTGTGTGCTTCAGGCTGGGTCTGTTCTTTTTTTTAGGTTTAGATATGACGTAGGTATTAGGTATTTGCTTGGCAGACACTGCTAGTCAGGGCAACCACTTAAGGGTGTAACGGAGTAATAAATGTCTGTGAGCAAATAATGTTCACTAATTTCAGGAATATGTAGCTATGTTTTCATACAACAACATACAGTTCTCACAATTACCTCCATTGACCCTCATTGACCCTCCAGTAAAAAAATTACATTACATTCATGCATTCATTTACATTATTGAATTTAATGTAAGGTAATGTAAAAGAAATGTGGTTACCAGCTGCCTCAGTCCTCATTTGACATCGCAGTCATGTTTATTTTTTTTACATTGTGTATACAGCATTAAATGCTGCATTACCACGTGGAAAATGAGTTTTATGTATCCTACTTTTCAAGGAGACATAAATAGTTTATAACAGCTAACCTATCACCTCATGCATTGAACACATTACTCCAGATACTTTATATTGAGCTAACTCACATTTGCCTGTATGTTTCAGCTGATATTACACAGGCTGACTTGATGTCGGTAATTTTGCAACATTAGTTAGCTGTCACTGATACTGTCACAGCTAGGTTAGTGTCTACTTTGTTGGCTTTGGAAAGTACATGATAGCTGTATGAGGCTGGTCTAAAAATATAGTTCATATTACATTGTGTAACTTTGAAATTATCCTTTTAAACATCTTACCCCTCAACAGTTGAACAGCTACTACACACAATACATAAACTTACCTGATGTGTGGCAAATTGCTGTTTTTTCAAATATGGTCAAATGTATTTGTGTTCCAACAATCCAAAACTGCAAACTTGTGTTTCAGAAAAAAATATGTCTTAATTAATTAATATGCAACAGACATCAGGTTTTATAATAGTTGTGCTTTCTGTTGATGTTAAATAAGGGTGTTATCTCCTCTTCTGAAAAATAACAGGGAAAAGATGGCAATCTTGATTCAAAGTTTAGCAGCATGAAAATATAAGATACAACACTAGCTAATTAACAGGCATGGCTTTTTTCACCTAATTTATATATTGGTATTTCTACAGTAACTGGTATAATAGTAATAAAGGTGTTTCCATAAAATGAACAACTGTCAGCTTTTTTCATTGTATACTTTTAGATTAATTAATCTGTGTGTGTATGCATGGCCTTGATCAGTCATTAAAACCAGTGGCATTAATGCTGAAAAGCACTTTCAATGCCTAAGTCATGAAGTGAAGACATCTCCTGCCTGTAACCCACACAAGCGCACACACACACACACAACCCCCCTCTGTCAGAGTAATCTCAGCAATTATTCTGTTTAATTCATTTTCCATCTGATGTGAAGCACTGCAAACTTCTTATTAAAGCTTGGCACCGGGCTGAATGGAAAATGTGAACTCCACAGCCTTGGGCTAACATGCTTATTAGTGCTGATAAACAGGGTAGGAACAATACTCCCATCACCACAATGTATGTACCTTCACTGTGATACCACTATGATACTACTCACTACATGCACATGCACTCTCACACACACACACACACACACACACACACACACACACACACACACACACACACACACACACACACACACACGACAGGAAATCTCAATCCATTTCTCTTTCTCTTTTATTTTAACTAGAGTATAGGCTGTATTGTCCTGGCTGTTAAAGTAAAATCCCCTGGACAGTCGAGGTCCAGATGGTTTCCACTGTATGTACAATTATCGGAATAAAAGGGAGGAGTTCATTCTTTTATGTGTATATGCTTTGTGGAGGGGGACTGCTTGTAGAAAGCCCATTTTGTTTATATGGCTATAGAGCCTGTATTAAAACACAGACAAGGACAGCCAATGTCTGTGGTATGCAGACAACCGCAGGACGGTGAGTAGGCAAGCAAGAAAAACCATTGTGAACACCGGGAGCATTGGAGGTGGGGCTGGGAGGCTATACCTTTCTCAGGACATTCAGAAATTCCATGAGGGAGGGGAATGCTGGTGATGTGACTCCACGCCTATGATTCAAATCAGGCTTGAGCCCCATAGCAGATCATAGAGGAGGGGAATGTGCATATGTGTATGGGAAGGGCTCACAGACATCACCAGTCCTTTCATGCTTTATACACCCCTTTTTTTCAGAAGGCCCTTAAAAATAAGTCATAGCAAACTACTATTTGGGTGTTTGGTTTGGGAGACACATAAGAAAGGATATGACAGATAGGATAGCGCTCAGTTTCATGGGTAGTTCTCAATGACTTGTGTGGTGGACAGAATGCTCTGATTTGAGTGAAGTCCATTTTGAAGGAGATAAAAATCATCAGTGAATGTCTGTATCAACCTAATCAGATAGCGTCTCAAGTATGTTTCTTTCACACTGGTTCAAAGGCCAGTGAAAACAGATTGTATAAAAGAGCCCAAAGAGGCTGAATTCATTTAAATATTCAATGAATAGATATGATTGTAAATATGGTTGCACTTCTTAATGTAGCAGCTACATGTTTCTCTGTTTCTCTACCCATTCACATTCAGCCATACATGTGGGCATTTATAAGGGCAATCCAGTTCTACACTCAAAACACTCAAATGCATATTTTTAAAGCTCTGCATAGAAGCTGAAGCCTCCAGCCCCAGCTGTCCAGCCTTACAGATCTTTGACACTCACAGTTACACAGAACAAGTGGGGATGTGGGTGGGTTCCCCTGTTGTTGACACATCCTCAGTACTATCTCGCAAAGTTACAATGGGATGCAACCATGCAGAAAGGGAGAGAGGGCGACAGAGAGGGAAGGGGAGCACACGCCCGTGACTCTCAGCAGAGCCCTCGGACCTCTGAGCCGGCTTTGAAGATAAAGCCCTGACGATAAGTCAGAGATTCACCCGGCACTCATCAAAACACAGTGCACATGCTCTGAGAGCACCGGCGAGCACTGCAAATGCAGACTTCAAAGCACCAGGCTCAGGCAGGCCAGGGACAGTCTAGACATGCTTTACCCAAAACCAACCCCCCCTTCCCCCTCCGTCCCGTCCTGTGAAGCCCACGCCTGCTCGCGGCCCCCCTCTCTCCACACTCTCAGCAGATGTGCATGGATCCACTCTACCGGGCCGGCCTGGAGTGAACGCAGGATCCCAGACCAGGATGTTCTCGTTTATATTCCGTCTGTTATCCTTGCAGTCTTGCCAGTGGCACAGGCTAGACAGAGGTGAGGCGGCCCTTCTGAATACTCACCGCAGACCCTGGGGGAAAAAGACTGCCACTCTGTTCCAGGGTCACACCAGAAAGACTCATACGGTCCAGCCTGCTTGTATAAAATTCTCTGCTCAGAAGGGCCTTTCAAGAAGTGCGTCACACAAACATGATGTGTGTAAGGCGGGGGTGAAGAACAAAGTTGTTACTTTGTAATTAATCGCTACATCATAAATGTGGAATTACAAAACAACACTCTTTGATAACTTTGCGTGTTAATTGCTAGTGAGGGAGCTTCAAAGCTGAGTCACCGGCCCACAACTAAACAAGAGCTTAACCCTAATCTCACCCAATTTAGAACAGACACAGCCCAAATTTAAAACAGTCTTTGTAATTAATCAGAAATGGAATTAAATAAAGTGTTTCTGTTGAATCTCTGCTATCATAGCTCCTGAAAATGTGTTATCAGAGTAAAATACTGAAAGGTCCTGTCAAGACACATTTCCTCACTCAGTGTTGAGAGAGGCTTCAAAAAGTCTAAAAAGTTATTCTGGGTAAAAGAGGACTTGGAGAAGGGATGATGTAGCAGTTTCCATAAGATTTTAAGAAAATTACAAGGAGGTGGTGGGGGAGACCGATTTTCGATGAGAAACTGCTGCTGGCTGCAAGTGATTAGGCTACGTAACACTTTGAAAACGAATACCAAGAATCTTGTTAAAGTTTAGCATGGGTGTCTTTGCTCGTTATCTGGAATAAAATTACCTAAGTTCCTTTAAAGATGACATAAATATTTTGTGGCCAATTTGATTTAATTTCACATTGGCACACAATGTCATGCTCTCATACCGGCCTATGGGTTTGTTGCTCTCCTCTGATGTGATGGTAAAACTCAGCAGGAGTGTGCTGGAGATGTACTTCAAGCCATGGAACTCCCTTGACTCAGGCCAATGACTGCCATGGGAATGCAGGGAGACAATGAAAAAAAAAATCCAGGGTCATTCCCCCTACACTTGGACCCCAATCAGCCAAAGTTGAGTCCTCCCTGCTCAGACACACTCCCTGCTCTAAAGACACACACACACACGCACGCGCACACACATATGCACACACCCAATACACCCTTCTATCATGTCCTTTTCACTTATTTTATTTTTCATTCATATATATTTTTCTTTAAATATGATGAACAGTAGTGACTTTTATACCAGAGTGAAACTCATCCCAACGCCTACTGGCTGCTCGCTCCGACAGTTTCCAGTTAGTCATGGCTCTCGGAATCAGTGTCGGGGTGCTTGTGGAAACTGTGAACCCGCTCGTGGGATGCTGCCTTTGTCTCAGCATTGTGGGGGCGAGGGGGGCAATGTCCCTTGGGCTGGGGTTCCAACTCGACCCCGTGTTGAGGCCATGAGTCATACTGGAGATTGCGGGAGAGAGGGGGTGGGCGTGAGGGTCGATCGCAGCTCCGCGGGAGAGCTCAGTACCGCTGGCCAGGGGAGGGGAGGGAGAGAGAGCGCTCGATCCCACCGCACCGCTCCGCGGGGAGCCCGGGAACGAGGAAATTATGAGTAACCTCTCCAAACGCGCCGGAGAATGCGGACCACTGGAAAGCCCACGTCTGCTATCCTCCTCTAACCAGAAGCAGTCACACGCTCGTTTTGTTGAGGTACAGAAAGGGAAAGAGGAATGTCTTGACAGGCGAAAAATGTTAGCAGCTTTCCTTACAATCTTTGGGATTGTAAGTAAAGCAAAAAATGGGATCAGGACAAAAAAAGGCTGAAATGTGAGTTTTTTGTTATGCCTTGTGGTCAACTCCTTCACTATAACTGAATTTAGTAGCAACTCATTTAGCTGGTACTTTTAAGGGAAAAATCAGGATGAATTGGATGAGATATTCATAACACTCTCTTTGGTGGTATTTTCAGCAATGTGGGCTTACAGGTATTGATGTGAGAGATTGCTTGTAAGGCTTTCTAATAGCTACAGAAAATATCCATTTTAACACTTTCACTGTAACAGGGCTAAGGACTCCTCTATTACAAGTAAACAGACTCACACTCACATTTTCTTGTTAGTAATCATTACATGGCAAAGATAACAGCTGTTATATCTAACATACACTTTTGCACCATCACAGAATATAACAGTCAGTCCTACTTGATCTACCTTCCTATTAGACAGATTATCCCCTCACTTCTTCAAATCTTCTTCAAAGGGAGGTGACTTAGACATTATGGGAACCAGATGAGCTGAGGGCTTAGGGTGAGTTAAAATACCAGTAACAGAAGGTATTGCCATCACTAATGGAGAGCAGAAATGCAGTCAGTACTGTCACCATTCTCTTAGTCAGGTAAAAAGGGAAAGCCATAAACTGAACCACTACACTAGACAATCTGGCCAGCCCTATTGTCTCCTCTGCAGTAAAATGGGACTTCCAATCAGGGAGAGTAATTCTAAGAAAGACAATGTCACTGTTATATGCATTGAAGTATGTGTTATCAAAAATATTCAGTTTACAGTTGTGTATAAGCAGCAAAATTGTCCTGTCATTGTGTCCAACATCAAAAGAAGACCATATTCTTTCTTTAAATCAAACTCAAAGTAAAAATGTGGGTAGGAGCTACCTTTTGACCCATGGATGTCTCCAGAAATTCTTTTGAATCAACTTTTAACGCAGGTGTTCATTTAGAGATTTGAAGTCTTGAATGGTGTGTTCCCAGGTTTTTGTTGCTTATCCCAGCAGTCAACATATAGAGGTATCATATAGAGGTTATCATTTTGAATCTCATGATCTATCATTTCCACATGAGATTTCTGTCTCAAATCCTCACTGCCTCACCACAGGAGTCCCTCAGGGTTCTATCCTCAGTCCTTTTTCCTTTAAAGAAAAACTCTGGCATTGGTCATTTCCTGCCATGGCTTCTCCTACCATGCAGATGAGACAAAACTTTCTATCATTGCCAGCCAATGACAAGCACATGCTTTCTCACATCAAGGCTTGCATCAATGATGTAATTGATTAGATGCCCAAGCAAACATCTTAATCGGAGATGCAAAGGAAAGAAAACATCATCGTCTGCCGTTGTTTCTCCCTCACTAACAACCATGTACTATACAGTACATATCTATACAGTAAATCCTTCAGCTGAGGGATATGGCCTGGTGCTGGCGTGGTTCATAGAGTCTCTGGTGGACTAAGTGGTCATTGCTGTCACTTTATCATGGACTCTGTGCCGTGATCTGGTGTTGACTGCTTAGGGTCGCCCTCATGACTATGCCGGTCCCTTGCCTCCCGTCCCCTAGGTATGCTGCCATAATGTTAGCCTGCCGGGGTTTTTCCTTGTTGCACACTGGCACCTTTCAATGCCCCTCCTCTCCTGCCTCCCTGTTCTACACCCCTGCCATTGTTATCACCCACTAATCACTGTTTTCTGTTTGCTTCCTATTCCTGCTCTGGGCTCCTGCCTGGAGCTGTAGTCCAAGCTTCTCATCCCGACGTCGAGTCCTGCTACTTCGCCGCCCTGCCCATCAAGCAAGCTGCATTTCAAGAACTGGACAACCTAGAAGACATTTTTATGATCACTCTGCCCTTATTATTCACTGTCTTCTAATCTCAAATATCTTAAAGTACTCTGTTCAACTTTAAGTTTGCCTTTTAACTCTGCCTGCCCAGTGCCAGCCAGAAGCAGATGGGCTCCCCCTCTGAGCCGGGTTCTGCTCAAGGTTTCTTCCTATTAGGGAGTTTTTCCTTGCCACTGTTGCCTTAGGCTTGCTCACAGGGGGTCTCAGGCCTGGGATCATTGTAAAGCTGCTTTGTGACAACTTGTGTTGTAAAAAGCGCTATATAAATAAAAATGAATTGAATTGAATTAAATGTACTAATGCGTGTGTCTTTATGGTACTGGAGACAATGGAGGAATTTGGTTGGATTCTTGGAGAGCATACCAACGTGTCTCTACATGGAAATGAACATGGTCATTTATGCGAGACTGAGCAGAGTCTAGTGGAGGAAGAGTAGAGTTGGGGAAAGGCGTGATTGATTCCCAGAAAATTATCCCATGCAGTTTGTCTGGACACAACCCCGGCTATGTTTGACCTCCATGGATCAGACATAGGTCAGACACACATGGCAGCTCTGCAGGAGTGATAGAATACTTCCTTTACTTCTAGTCTCAGTGATATCATGGACAAGATGCACAGACACACACACAAGCCAGGCCCAAGGTGATGAATTTCAGCACTTTTTTCCCTGTATGCTCCTCATCTGTTTGTCGTAAATAAAGAGATTACAGAGATTATAATTTCAGGCCAAATCATAAGGCCTGAAATCACGAACACAGGCTGACATTTTGTTCTGTGGACACTCATGTGGGGCGGGTAAGTATGAGGGAGTGAGGCGTTTCTGACACGCAAAGGAGAAAGCTGCCAAAGCTCCATTTCTGAGAAAGGGAGAAAGCAGATGGCAAACAGCAGAAGATCAGACCCCACGATGACTTGAGTTTTCCCCACTGTGCAGAAGTTGCAGCCACTCCCAAACCCATCCACCACTCTTACCCTGGTTCCTCTCCCCAAGACCTGACGCAGCCATCTGATAGTCACAATTTCACAGTCCGAGCTGGGTCAGGGAGGGTGAGCATTTGGGTCATGGGAACCCCAGGAAAGACCCCTCTCTGTAATAATAACATGGTTACACACATGTGCCAAGCAGCGATGTGGTCCACATTAATTGTGCGGGCCCACATGCCACGTGTGCAGTTCCAAAGGTCACAGAGGTTACCAGCAAGACAAGGAAAAAACTGCCAGCGTGCCGCTTGTAACACGCACGAACGATGACCTCATCCCTCTCCCTGCTCATGATTTTGCTTTGTGTTTTACAGGGTGGAAACAAACACCTGGGAGTGAGACGTTCTAGAATGAGAGTGATACTTTTTTGAGTGGTATTAGACAGTATATACATTCACATGTACAGACAGTATACATTTCAACACTTCTACAGCCAGACAATGGGTTGATTAAATGCCATTTATTTCAACCAGCTTGTGTGGCACCGAAATACCATTAATAACCTAAATGAACCTAAATAAACCCTTATAAATCTAGAATGTTTTGTCTAAAAATGCCTTTTGTTTTTACCACTCAAAAACACTCTTACACAAATATATTTTTCATATGACACTTTATTAGATTTAACAAAACAGCATGTTACCATATGGTATCCATAGTCCACTCCTCTGCCTGTTCCTTCCCTAAACAAAAGCAGACATAAGCATGTGTCTGAAAATGTCAACATGAAACAGTTGTTTTCTATTGAATATTAGTTGTTTAAAACTGAACAGTCTATGAACTGACAAATTGAAAAAAAACACAACATCACAGATGTTAGTAGCAACATGTTACCATTTGTAATATGTTTACATCAGCACCATGGCTGATGGAAATTTTTTGGCATTTCCTTTACCTTGAAGCATACCTGACGGAACCGGTCTCAGCTGGTCTAAATATTTTCCTTCACAGACGGATTTTCCTGAGAATATAGCTGATGAGCTAAGTACCAAGCTGGCTAGCTATGTTTCTAACTAGAAAATATTCAGGACAAAAAATGTATACGACAGACCTGCTCACTTTCCAATGTGATACTCGACACGGCCGAAACTGACCCAGCAGAAACAGCTGTTTCTGAACATTTTTTGTGGAATGAGGAATCAGTATGTGTTCTGTCTCACGTACCTCTGATAAATGAAAGCTATGGCAAAGACACATTTTTTAATTGTGTTACATACTTGTATTTACATACATTTATTCATTTGGCAGAGGCTTTTATCCAAAGCAACTTAAAAGTGAGGTACAATACAACACATGCGAAAATGAAATCCATACTTGGATTTGTCAAGCCGAGGAAGGGTGGACTTGCTTCGGCCAAGGTTCCTTAAAGGACTACTGTATTAGCACCTAGTGGAGACTCATCGGGTGCTTACAGGTTAACACAGCGTTTCCCAACCCTCTCCTGGAGGACCCCTTGTCCTGCATGTTTTAGATCTCTCCCTGCTCCAACACAGCTGATTCAAATGATCAACTCGTTATGAACTCCTGAAGCTGCTTAATAACAAACTGATTTGAATCAGCTGTGTTGGAGCAGGGAGAGATCTAAAACACGCAAGACAGGGGATCCTTGGGAAACACTGGGTTAACAGGATGGCAGTGTGAGAGGGCAGACTCCAGTGGCTGCTGGACTGCTGAAAATCAAGTACCTTAATAGGTGTGTGTGTGTGTTTGTGTGTCTGTATGTGTGTGGTGGGGGGGATCAAGCATCCATGTTTAATTGGTGATTCAAAAGGAGAAAGGTGATGTCACATGATATCTGAGATGGTGAGCTTAGATTAGATGGAGAGGGGGGTATCATATCATTGTCAAAGCTGTAGTGTGTTTCCTTCCTACTGCAGATTATTGAAAAACTCAGCCAAAATATCAATTGGTCACAAAGGACTGTAAATGAAGCAAAGTGGATTTTCCAGAGGGAATTAAAACAAAACTAAAACATAAAACCCACACCAACTGGGTAAAAAGATTTATTCCTTGATGAGAAATTATTCCTTGACCCCTTGAAAGGACAGTCCAGAGAATCCTGGAAAATAGTGGAGATCCTAACATATGGATGTAAAAGGCATTAAAATGCTTCACTCTGTCATATTTATGCTTTAATAAAGCAAGAATCTTGAAAATAAATAAATAGAATGGCTGTAGATCACAAACCTGTAATATGTTTAAAATATTTCACAAATGCCACCTCCAAAGTTGAAAACACAGAATTGAAACAGAGTAGTTCCAAACAGAACCATTAATTTTGTGTTCTTCTTCCATTCCAGGCACCTACTAAAACTCCTAACCAGTTAGAACAAGATCAAATAATGGTTTAATGTGGCAGTATCATCCTGTCTGTTTTATCATGTAACATTATTTACCTGACATAGGCATAGACTAAAACACATAAAACGCTTGCATTAAAAATATTCATAGAGCTATTGGCAAGATGTTGGTAATGGGTACACAGCTTTTGTCAGGGGTGCGGGCATGGACTCAGACGCAGACCAGGTGAGTATGGGTTTCACAGACTTTAATGTGATAACTGGGCAGGCTCAAAGTCGTAGAACAGGCAGGGCAAAACACCGGGAGGGCAGTCCGACTAAACGCAAACCGGGATCGGGATTGGCAACAGGAGCAGGCGAGGTAGGAATCCGGGAGGTCAGTCCGATCAGGCAGTCAAGGCAGCAGCGGCAGGCGGAGACAAGGTAAACAATCAGACAGGAGTCAGATGCAGAACAGGGCAACACGAAAAAGCAGGCGGGAACGAACCAGAGGGAAAAACGCTGGATGAACTAGCAACAAGACAGAGACAAGCAGGACATAAATAGGGCTGGGATGATGGGACGATGGGATGCAGGTGAGCAGGCAGGCAGGTGGCGGCGATCAGGAAATCAGGTGGGCGGGGACCGGGCGGAGAGCAGGGCAGGGCTGAGACACAAGGCAAAACAGAAGCACATGGACAACAACAACACAGCTAGGAGGCTGGAGTACTGACAGCTTTACTTTGTTATGGATGACATTACATGTACTCAGCTGCTACAACCTTTTGAACCAAGGTAAACATTCTCAGTATTTTTCTCCGTCAGAGGTGAGCTGATAAGTGGGAGGCAGTTATAAAGCACATACAGTAAGAGAACCTCTTAACAAGTCAGTGAAAGGTTATTGCCCAGTTTTCCATCAGGGCAACTCCACACTGGATTGGTGGCAATTTCAAACACAGAAGTGAACTGTTGGATTGTGAGGCTTCTGATGGCAAAACACATAATAGGTAGTAATGAGATTATGTAGATAAATAATTGTTATAGTATACATAATTGATTTTGATACAAATTGATTTCCATTTTCCATTGACTATAGGCTACTAGGAGAAGAGAAGAGCTCATTGAGTAACCTGAACTCTGTAATGGCCACTGTAGCAGTTCTCACTCAGTACAACAGCCTTTGTTGAGATTCATGAGACCGTGATACAGACACCCTGTATAGACAGTTCTTTAATGGAGGAGTGGCAGCCACAAATTCATCATATTATGGATATTATAAAATGGTTTTGTAACAAGGGAGAAATATATACTTATGGGATAAAAATGTCAGCTTTGAGACTAAATGTACGGTATGTAAATTACTACTGCATTGTTTTGCAAGTAGGCTGAAGTATTCGCACTGCATTGCATTTCTCTATACGTATCCTTTAGAATGTAGCAAACAAAAAAACACTTTTTTCTCTACAAAAAGTGAACATATTTGGGGGGAGCAAAGACAGAAAGAAGGAGAACAATGGGATTGTTGACATACCTCTTTCCTCAGTTTCCCCCCACTTTCCACCACACTACAAAAACTATTTGGGGACAAGCTCTGTGATGAAGCTCCCTCTCTATGTATATATTTTTCTTTTCTCTCTTTATCTCCACTCTCCCTCTCTCTCTCTCTCTCTCTCTCTCTCTCTCTCTCTCTCAGAGCCCCGATCCACTCTCTGCCTGTCTCTCCGAGTTCTAACCCTGACAGAGGGACATTGCATACGAGAATACCATAGTAAGATTCTTCAGGGGCTCGGCAATCAAAAAAATGCCTACAAGCTGCCGACGTACCCCACAGACTCTCTCACATTGTGCTTTAATCTTTCATTTCATGTGTGCGCAGCTGCTGGGGAGAGAGACAGAGCACAAAGCGAGCCTGCAGTGACTGCTGAGCCCGCCCGCCCCCCACCCCCACCACCTCCCCCAACCTCCCCCAACCTCCCCCCTCCCCAGCCCTGCGCAGATAAAGTGTTTCCTATACAGCCTTGAGAACCTATCATCTATTACAAGAAACATATGCGTACTGACATAACATGTAGATGCGGAAGGGTCCAATGGGAGGGTGGGGGATTCATGGTGAACACACTGAGAAATGCTATTAATTCTTTCTTCCTCCAGTGCTTCCAGTTTCTTTTCTTTTTTTCCATTTGCTCGGGAGAAAACTATTTCCAGATTTCTTCTCTCTCTCTCTCTCTCTCTCTCTCTCTCTCTCTCTCTCTCTCTCTCTCTCTCTCTCTCTCCTCCACTCTCTATTTTTTCTCTTTTTCTTTCTTTTTCAGCATGAGCTGTTTAGATCGATCCCTTTTCTGTATTGGCTTCAGGCCATGTTTCGGAGGAAAAAGAAAGTCACAGACAGCTGCACATTCATCTTGGCAGGCAATTTGGAAGGGATTCTATCACATCCCTTTCTTTTATAACTCTTTTTTTCAGATTCAAGCTCAGATTCCAAAGATATGTTTTGGGTTTAGGAGGGGGGACCCTCTGTTTTGTTTTTTAAAGGTGTTCATTTATCTTTACCTGGAGTAATGAACGTCATAGTTGTCAACCAAGTTGCAACAGCAAAAAGGACAGAGATACTCTCATCCATAATCAGTGTTTGTGAGAGTAGCATGAACAAAGCAGTGTTGGCAGATATATCAAGCTAAGAGAAAAACTGGAGCAGCATAGGAAATGACACAATCCTTTTTAACAAGCATACAAGTGATACAGCTTTTCAGCAACCTTTCTAGCTAGCTCTGTTACAAGTACCAGTCCTTCAAATGATGACCCTTTGTATCTTTAAACTGCCTGTAAACTGGGACCCTAAGTGCTCCACAAAAAATTTTCTGTAGGTGAACTAAATATTTAAGTATGTTCCTGATCTGGATGTATTCAAATGTATCCATGAGTGTGCATTTCATCAGTACCACATCACAAATGCCTTTTCCACTAACAGCCATGTGTAGGGATGTGGTTGAAAGCAAATCACTCCAGGTGCAGGTGGCTACTAATGTTTAATTTGACCAGGTGTGATTACATTTGACAGAAATCTCATAGATGTGTTCATGGAACCGAAAAAGGAGGAAGCTGCCTGGCACAATGAAATTAACTTTGCTTCACAGAGACACAGCCTTTTTTGCTTTCTATTAAGCTGTTAAGTGGTAATTAAACTAGCCGTTTATGCCATAAGAAAAGTTAAGCAGGAGGGACATGTCCTCTGCAATGTTAGGGGACAATACCTGATCACCTACCCATATAGAGATTCCTTACAACAAAGGCTGTTGTCAAAAACAACCTTATAGTTATGCAAAAAACGTGTTTTTGCCTGTAAATATACAACAAATGATTGATCCCGATCCTCATTAATACAAATAGCAACTGTTTGAGGAGACGAAAACACTTGAATTTTACGAAAGGACAAACAGGACATGGAGTCAGCAATTCCGATTGGTAAAACTGATCATATGTTGGACTTTAATTCCCATTAGCCTTTGTATAAATGTTCTGTGGCACCTTTGAATCTGACAGCAAGTTATATGTTGATCTTCAAGTGAGAAGAGAAAGATGAGCGGTACCTTATGCTGTTACCTAACCTAAATAATCTTTGCAATTTAACTTTACCTTTAATTTGTGCATTTTGGTGACACTTCATGATGTAACCTAGCTAGCAAGTGATTTATTAATGTTGGGTAGTTAGCTAGTGAGCAGTTAACTAGTGAGCAGGTACATGAATGTTCAAATTCACTTACATTAGCTAGCGATCAATGAATTAACAAGTTAGCCAGTTTTCAAGTTAACACTAGATAATCGATTTGGGGTTAGTTTTGAAAATATTGACAGTAGTCAGAGAACGCTCATCAGAGCATTACTCACGAGAGCAGCACTTCTCGGATTAGCATCCATGAAAGTTTTAGAATAGAATAGAAATTTTAGAACTGAAGGCACCTTTTGTAACATACTACTCTCCGATATTCGGTGCAAGTATGTGTATGCGTGCATGAGCACTCAGCTGGTCGTGTGGATACTGGATAGTGCCGTCAGTGTCAACTAATGACACGCAGCCTAAAATCAATGGTAATGATTGCTTCTGCAACTACCATGTTAAGAACAACGAAATAATTCCCACGATACTTGTAGAGAGAACTATAGCTTTAAATAGCCACATCTATTAATGATATGTATCCTGCAGCGGTTAGAAATGTGCAATATTTACAGAAAAATATCCAAAACAAAACAAAACTAGCAACATGGCTCTGAAACAATTATCTCAGTAGAAAAGAAAGCTCTGTCGCTAACTACATCTTGTTACATTCGCTGCTAACGAACGCCACTGACTTAGGATAAGCACCTGCCTAGCTACCTAACCATCCATCTAGCTCGCTGCATTCTCACTTGGGAAAAGGGTCATTTATACCATGTTCACTCAAACAGGCAGGCCAGGTAGATCGGGGAGTGAACCTGGCTGAGCATCGAGCCCAATATGAGAAAGCTTTCCAGTTTGGAGTCAGAAATCCCCTTGGTCAGACCTCATCAAAAGCCTCTGCACTAGTCCCAATGAGCAGAGTAAAGGGACCACTGTATAGCTGCTTTTAAAAGTAAAAAAAGTCGATAACATTATGTCATGTTAACATTAATGATTTTGCGTAGAGTTTGGCAGTACTGTGAAATAAATAATATTTATTCTAAGAGATATTTATTTATTCATTTGTTTTGCAAAATCAGTGGTATTTTTTGGGGAGGGCGCATGTGGAAGGGGGGGTATGTGGAAATCATTCACTGGTTATTGTCCACCATCCGGAAAAGTTTGAGAAACGCTATGTCAGAGCGCCAGCATATTGTTAGCATATCTTTAGCGCTAACATATCCGTATGGTTGCCCTGATGTTGAGATTGATTGGATAGTAGCAGTGTCAGTGCCACAGAATCACCATTTAGAAAATGTACTGTTTGTGGTCACCCAAATGTTCAAAGGAAGCCTGCGTTGTTTCAGAGCTCAAGGTGATGAATGGAAAGGCAGTGTGTTTTTTAGACAGACCTACTATAAGTCCACTGGGGCCTTCCACCCACAGGCTGATGGAAATGACTTATAAGCGAGATGCAGTCCACAGCCAGTTCTTCCACCCACAGCTGATGATGGCAGGCCCACTTAGGTCCAATTTTGTTAATGTCAAACCGGAAAGTATGCGTTTTGGTTTCAGCATGTGTTTGGCTGCTGCTCAGATAGCCCTGTTTTTTTTTTCCCTCTGTTCAAATTGCATCATGTGGCCACACTAGTAGCTTCAGCCTGTTTTCCCACATATCTGTTCTTGAAATATGTACTAATGTAAGTTTATCTTGGTGTAATTTTGGTTTCCGATCAACAAATGGAATGTACTTTCACTACACTTTCTTTCAAGGATGGATCAAATACATATCAAAATACAACAAATACATGCACATACAACAAATACATTTACAAAGGTGTCTCAAACACTACAGGTAGTGGGAGTGCAACGGCTCCTTAAATGACTAGCAAGGAACACAATTCAAACATAGTGAGCACCTATGTCTGTCATTTAGTGGTCTTCTCTGTAACTTTAATACCAGCAGGCTGTAAAGGAACAGATCCACTGTTACCGCATACTCAAGACGTGGAGGGAAACTCTCTAGTCAAGGCCACACCGACAGCTACAACAGTGCTGACCTTTTCACCAAAATGAACATTTTCCCACAATGCCTCAGTAGTATTTCTTATAGTAAGCCACATGAGAGATACCCACATTGTGATTTACAGTGAAATGGGAGGGGATGAAGAACTGTTTCAGGACACAGAACCTCTCTCAGCAAGGCCCTAACAAAACAAGCAAATAAAAATCACTGTTTCCTTTTCTCAGCTGTGTTTAATGAGCACCATCTAAGGGAGGAGGAAGGAGGGGAGGTGTTTGAGACTTTGGATGAGAAACAGATCACCAGGAGCAGGCTTAAGATTGCAATGCACCAAGAGGAATGCCATTTTTTTTTCTGATGCAACACTTAATACTTCCAAGAAGCTGCCCCTTAATTGGCTAAAATATGGTAAGAACAGGCTGCATTGTGACATCAGTCTGCCCCACCTGACACACATGGGCTGAGCTTATGAGCTCAGCTTCAAGCACATACATTACAGGTAGGAAAAAAACTGGTCCAAATGAACCAGTTGGGAGGGAAAGTTGTTCTGAGCAGCTAAATGGAAAAAGAAAGGGAAAAAATGATAGGATGTGCTGAAGTGCTTGTTAGATTCTAGACCCATAAAACACTGTTCTTTATCTCTGGAGTTTTTTTTCTCAGACACAATCATAACCTTGAAACGAGTTACAGTACTTTTTAATTTGTTTTGTTTTGAAGCGCGCAATGTGTGATGCCACGCTCAAGGGAACAGCAGAAGTCTTCCAACGAGCATCTGAATCTTGACACTATTTGGCTGTAGATCACAAAAAAGGATCACCCTTTCAC
This sequence comes from Megalops atlanticus, assembly GCA_019176425.1. Lineage (NCBI taxonomy): Eukaryota > Metazoa > Chordata > Actinopteri > Elopiformes > Megalopidae > Megalops > Megalops atlanticus. The sequence continues at coordinate 37,102,941 of CM032880.1, read as the reverse complement.
ACACACTACAACTCCAAATAAAGAATAACCTATTCTAGGGCTCCTATCCAATACAGTAAATTGTCACCTATCTTCCACAGTCTTGAATCTTTTTCCAAAAAAAAAAAAGAACAGCAGCAGGCTAAGCCATGCTGTTAGGAAACACACATGGTGTTTCATCACTGTGTTGGAATACTATATGCGATTCAAATTCATGCAAGCCATGGAAAATATTTACTTTTTTTTTCATTTTTATTTTTAACCTGCCGAGCCAAAAATCATCCTCCAGCTCTGAGGAGGTTGACTCTCAGTGTCTAAGCTGGAGGGCTGCATGTGCAGCTCCTAGTGGTTTGGTAGAAGCTTATGGCCTTATGGTCTGGAATCAAAAACAACCCTCTAAATCATACTTTTAGAGGGTTGGAGCTACTTCAGTTAATTTTAACACTGCATTTGAACCATGGCTGAAATAACTCATCTTAACTACGACGTGCGCACTGCCTGTTTTGTTGTAAGCATTGCTTTCAGTGATCCGTCTGGAAGGTGACATTCAATTTACATGTCAGCTGGTGTGACATTACATTTGATTTGTAAGGACATTGTGCCGATTTAGTGCCACTTTTTTATCTCCCATCTCAAACTAACAGAAGGTGTGTCCCCCCTGCACACCCCCCTTATACATGACATACACACACACACACACACACACACACACACACACACACACACACACACAGTGCTGCACTAGCTTATGACAGCCTTAAGCAGTACACCATCAGTCTGCGCCTGCAGGATTTCGCATTAATGTCACCTCAGCCAAATGTGTGGAGCAGCTGAGCTGAAGCCCATGGATATTACCCAACCCCAGAGCCTCCACTGAAGCCAGCACAGTCCCTGCATGCTTCACTTCTGTGTTGTTTTCGGAGGAGATCAAAGTTTTCTGTCCATTCTGTTTCCTGGTGCCTTTTGTTTCAAGCGAGTGGACTGCTTACCAGAGCACATAGTGTAAGAAACAGCAGTCTCTCCACATAGAAAAAAAAAGATCATTTGTAATAAAATTTGACTATGTTTTTTTTTTTTTTTGGTTTAAATGGAAATAACACTGAGACGTTTTTCCATTATTCATAGGAGGAGGCTCTTTTTCCACTCGTTGCATGCTGTCCCTAATGAATAAGAGGAGGGGATGGAGGTGGAGTTCAGCCCTGCAGAACAGGCCAATCAGCTGTCTCCTGGGGAGGGGCTGGGTTATAATTCTGATGGAAAACAATACAGTAGTGCTGTCTTTTTTTTGCCTTCTCTTGAGCAACACAACACAAGCTTTATTGTTTTGACAGTCTCAAAATGGCAGGGTTCTGACTACTTTCGAACCAAATGAACAGCAGAAGCCCATAATTTCTCTGGTGAGGAAAGGCAGTGTGAGAAAACTCTGCCTCTATCTTTCACCCCACTAAATTAAAGTGAGTGCCTTTCTGCAGAGCACATACTGAGCTGGTCTGTCTTCACGAAGCTCTCCTGGCCCCGGTTCAGAAGAGCACATTCTGTGGCCTGATGACTAAGAGCTTTAATGGGAAGTCCAGCGGGTGTTCCACAGAACATGTCTCACTTTTCCTAATTAGTCAGCACAGCGTTCACAACGTGAGGACGTTTCGGGAAGGCCTGCTCTGCCGCACTAATGAACACATTGTTACCCACCTTCCATGTCCTGGTTAACGCTCATGCAAGAATAAAGAGCAAAGTCACTAATGGGACCTGCCTTCAGCTCTGACCACAACCTACAGCAACTGACACATTTAAACCAGCCAACTGTTCACTTTAGTTGAAAAAGGTCAAACAGAAATATGTACAGTACTGCAGTTTTATCTTAAGAATATTATAAAAGTAAATTCTTTCAAGCCCTGTTGAAAGTGTACTCCTTTACTGTATCACTCAAACAATGATTGTGGCACATTGTTCTATAATACATAGATTCAATTTCTGTGTCTATGATAACATCCGAGTCACATCTGGAATAAATACTCAGTTGACACAAACCATGCACATTCTCAGACAACTACTTTACCATGCAGGCTTTTCATACTTGTGGTTACCTTTATGTTCTTCTTTGAGACAGGCAGCCATTTGCATTTATAGTCCTGTAGTAGGGATTATTTTCGATTATGTCGAGCATTGCTTACAAGGTGATTATCTTTTAAACTCTTGACACTGTGTTTCTCGCATTGCCCATTTTGTGACTGTTGAAAAGTATTTTGTATTTTTTTTAATTTTTAGATGTATTTTGGTTTAATTTGATTTGAGGTTTAATGATACCTGAAAGCAACCTAATTAGGCCCAAATATTGGACCTAACGTATGTATTGATTGTCTTTTGTATTATTTGCAACAGTTACAGCAATGCATTGTATTTTTTGTAATGTACTGCCTATTGATTTATAATGCCTTGGCAATGGATATTCGGTGTGTTAGCATTTTATTTAAGGCTTGACAAGGCTGATGAATACAACTTTACTTGCACTGGTCAGTAGCACCTTAGTCAGTAGCATCTTGAATTTCAATAAAGATGTATTACATTACATTACTTCTTTTGCAGATGTAGTTCTATGAGACCAAATATTTCAATTTCTACTAATAGAATGAGGGGCCAGGTATTCATCTTGACAATTCATTTAGTTGGAACTTACCGTAATATCCATAACAGGTAAGAGCCAAATGAACACATAGCCAGAACCACAAAATTCTGGTTTGAATACTTGAATTCTGGTACCACAGATCCACCAAAAAACTACCTATTTAGTCTACTCTTACTTATTTGATGTCCTGCTAACCAGCACATTTATTTAGTTCAGGGCATTACAGCAATATCAAACTCAGGATATGAACATAGTATATCCCCCCATTGATAAGAACACCTTTGGATGTGGGCAGCAGTGTAGCATAGCACTGTTAACCGAACTTGAAGCAGCACTCTTAACCGAAAGGTTGCTGGTTTGATTCCCCGCTGTGGCTGCGGTTGTACCCTTGGGCAAGGTACTTAACCCACAATTGCCTTAGTAAAATATCCAGCTGTATAAATGGATAAAATTGAAATCAGTGTAAGTCAATCTGGATAAGAGCGTCTGCTAAATGACAATAATGTAATGTAATGGATGTGTGAACACTGGAGTACAAACTGAGCTCCAACCAGGCAATCTAGATTGCTGTTCCTCCCCCACATAATGGGACAAGCTATGGCCAAATCTTATAATCTATTTCTGCCACATCTGTTCCTAGGGATAAAATCCCCTGGAGTGCATGACGACTTTTTGCCACATTAAATTAATGACACACCAGCAGTGAAATGGAATGACTCATCACCTTTAAAGAAAGGCATACCTACTCCAGAGCAATTATTTTACACCTGCACTGTATCATTTGTTTGAAGCCTTCCCTGAGATTAATACTGCATGAGATGAGCTACCACTGCAACACCTCCAGACCTTCTTAGACAGCTAGGAGGTATGGAGCTGTTACTAAAGTACCATACGGATATTAAACCTGCACACAATCTCCTTTTCTGTCCTGTGTTCATAGCAATGGCTTGTGAGATTTTAGTATAATACGAGACAAAAATTGTTGGCTCTACACAGAGTAAAAGAAAGAAAACCATGGAAATTTAAATAAAGAACAATTTATCAAGAATAATTTATTTCTTTTTTGGAAACAATAATTGTTTCTTATTTGGAAAATATGGAGTGTTTTTTTATGATGCAATGGACACTTTTCTTGTGTATGCTAGCTCTGAAAGCTTTAAGTAAACGGGCTCTGATGGATTGCTTGTGGCTGACAGTTTGAGAGCTTTGGTCTGTCCTTGGAAAAGTATCTCCCAAACCATCCTCCTTTAGCCTCCTCTGATGAGCCATCAGCTCACCAGCTTTGCAACTGGCAATAGACTCAGAACAGTAAAGTACAATCAGTTATGCTTTTCTTAAGGATAGCATGGCCCATGGAAGTCATTAATGTATAAAAATAGCTCAGAGTCATACTTCTTAAATTAGGAATAGGAAGAATCACTTCAAGCAATAAATTATGGAGGCACAAATGCTATTGGAAGATATAATTAGTGATAAATCTTGCAACAAAAGCAAGGCATAACAGGATATGAGCGGCGATCTGAGCCAAGGCAACCTCAGCACGTGACACTGATACCCTTCCCGTGACAAATCCATGCCCAGCTGACTCTTTCTAGCACCTTGCCGAATCTCGATGACAAGGCTTCCTTGGTTTTACATTGTCATGACTGGGCTGCATTCAGCGACACAACACAAAACCAAATTATTTAATTGGATTTGAATTGAGTACTACACACAGTTCCAGATGTGTAAGTAGGGTAAAAATTGTAAGTTCATAGGATTGTCATGCATTTGCCTTGAAAACAATGTGAGAAAAATGTAAATATAAACCTGAAAAATAAAATGTCTGCTATAACTTTGGCTATAATTTGTATTAATTGTTAGAGTGGTGCAGTTTATAAGTGTACTACTTTGTGATCTTTGTGATAAATGAAAGATAGCTGTAGCTATCACACAGCTATGTTGCTATGGAGGGCAAGAATAAATGTTTGCTGAGAGCAAACACAATTTTACAGAGCAGTTTCGACATACAATCTGTTGATTACTAAAACATTCTTCAGAGCAATGAGAGAAATTGTTCCCTCTTCCTGACAGCTTTGGCATTTACAGAAATATAATATCTTTATGTTGTGCATATGACCAGGCCGGAGCTCCATAAGTTATGAGTCTGGGGTTTCTTAGCCGATTCCCTCGCGACTTGACAAAAAAAAAAAAAAAAAACAGGCTCAGTGTTACCTGTGCTGGCAAGCCTGGTTCTGGGATGACAGTGGAAAAAGGGCTTCACCCCCGGGGCCTGTTCATTGGGTCAGGCTGATGGAAATTACAGGGGGGGTGGAGTGTTGTGAAATTAAACAGTGATGGTTTCCAGGAGTGCATGCCATGTGCATGCGCCTGTGTGGGCTCCAAGGGGGGCTACCTCTGACTGGCTGCAAACAGGCAGGAAGATTGCGAAGGAGCTGTGGAGACTAGGTCAAGAGGTTGGCCTGTTTGTTTACTGGAGAGAAAGGCTGGAAAAGGCATTAGAACTGCTCTCTCCCCTCATTCATCACCGCTTTAACCAAATACACAGTCCGAGCAGACGGATGCATCTCAGCTTGAGCAGCTCTTACGACGACACAGGAATAATGGCATGTTGGAAGCTTCCCTGTAGCAAAATTAAATTGCCATAAATATGGTGCATTACGCATGTGTTGGCAAAAAGGGCGAGGCTAGAGTGGGATTAAAAAGTTACCAAAGTCGAACCAAAGTCAACCACAGGCAAAAAGAGCACAAATAAACATACGAGTGACTTTCAGACAGGACCAACCAGATTTCACTACCTGGAAACTCTACTCACTGCTGTCACACCTTTTATGTTACATTATTCTGAGTCTCTTTCAAGACAGACTGGTGGAGTCACAGTTTTCACATTTAGCAGCACAGAGCATATTAATTACAGCACTCCACCCACGGCTGCAACAGCAGCGTCCACATCAAGCTTCAGACTGACAGTACTCATGTTCAGTGTCCAGTGAACTAACCACAACACATCATTTTACCTCCCCCCTGAGAAAGGAGGAAAAGACACACTGGCCATTTTGGGATAGCTTCCATTTGGCCACCGATAATACGTTGTATCTTCCTGGATTCATTTCTATGATGCTTAGCAGAATTCAGATTTTTTCTGTCTTAATTTTCACCCTGTTTTTGGGTGTTATGTGGTGACTCAGCTGTATTTCATGCTAAGAACATTAATTGCATTTTCTTACCATTGGGATTTTAAGACATGAAGCATGCCTGCCAAATCCCTCAAGTTGTTTTCTGTGTCCGATCCGTTATTTGATACTCATGTTCTCGTGAATTATGACTGAATGCCTTTGTGGGTGATTAAACTGCCCATTGTTTTAACTTTAAGATGTTTAACCCTGTGTAATCATTTGTACCAGAATATATCACAATACACAGAAATTGCATTAAATATTAAATATGAACATGAGGAGAAATGCAAATTGATAGATCAGAGCGGTATGTCTTTTGGAGATAATGGGAGTAACATGACATTGCACACTTCTGTGTTTTCATCACTGGAGAGTTTAAGAGGAGAGGGACTTGTGGGAGTGGGAGTGGGACTTTGTAATTGTACTCATATTGTTGCAATATGAGACGCAGTCATACATACAATAATAAACACACACTGTTCTGTACTTTTGTTACACATATCTTCTAACTGATTACTATATCATTACTATTTTATCAGATCTGAAGTGAAGAAGTGTGGACACACAAGCGCGCGCACACACACACACACACACACACAGGTCTCCCACGTTCTCGTTGTAAGCCCGGGTCTGGGAGCAGGCTGTGGAGAGTGCTGACGTGGACGGAGGTCTCCAGCAGAGATTCCTGCGTGCTGAATCAGCCCGGCCAGGGAGCGCGTGCGCCCTGGGAACGCGGGGCAGGCCCGTCTCCTGGGTGTCTTATCTGCCCGCTGATTCACATCACATGCTGTGGGGGGATTTCCTCCCGCCGAAACACGAGATGCGACAGCTTGCGGCGGCGGCCCAGCAGGAAGCTGGCTCCAAGTGGAACTGAGGGCAACTGCCAGTGTGTGTGTGTGTGTGTGTGTGTGTGTGTGTGTGGGGGGATGGACCAGGAACAGAGCGGGACAGCAGAAAGGCCGAATGGCGTGGTTCGGCTCTCCCTGAGATATCCCGGAGAAGACAGTCCCAGGAGCAGCCCCCGCTACGAGACCCCACCTGGGTGGCCATGTTTGCATAAGGAACAGGAAACTGCAGGGGTGCGGCTTTTATCCTTTCTTGATTTTGTTTTCTTGTTGTGCTGTTTTCCCTTTCCTTCCCTGCTTTCTGCCCTCGTCTCCCATAGTTTCACTAATGACCTGCACAGGTGTGGGGCATGTGCATGACAAATGTGCAAACGGAGAGGGGGTTACTGGAACCAAAATGAGCCTACACTTTGGAACTCCACATTTTTCCAGGTCCCTCTTTGATATAGACAGTTGTCTGGATTAGTGGTTATTTTCCTTTGAAGGAATATGAAGGAACCACTGGTTAGTTTTTACATACTCGCTCCTTGCACAGGGGAAATATCGTGCAGTGAGCGTGAAGCAGTATCTGCTGTAGCTCTACCCACATTTCCATGTACATTTACATTTGTTTACATGATATCTACATCCGTTTACATTTCTTGTAAATATATGGTTTGACGTGACATTTTGCAGGCAAATTCCTTACCCCACTACCTTGGTTTCCCTTATGCATAATGGCCAACGTCATTCTTTATAGGTCTCTGCTTACATGAATTGCGAGGTAATTCAACGTTTTTTACGATTTTACAGATAACAGTTTCAGACTAATTTAACTTGACTTTGCAGTTTATTTTTACCTCCCTCTGCCCAGCCTCTAGTGGTCCACAACGCCTCAAAATCATCATATTTCATAGCAGATTCTATATATCATAAATAGACTAGACTTGAATTGCAGCCATGCACAAAACATACACATAGCTGGAACATGAGATGGGTGGTAGAAATCGTATATGAACACTGTAGATTAGCAGCTTGTCTGAAAACATTATTGCTTCTTGTATTTCATTTTCCTTTTCCTCCCATACAGTCCTGTGAAGCTAAAATATTTTACAAGGACCCTTCCAAAATTATGTAACAGAAAGCAAATGGAGGCCAGAAGAAAACAGGCATAAATTGCCACATTGGAATATAATATTCATCACAGAGTGGAACTTTAATGGTTGTAGGAAAGGTACTGTGCATTTCAATAAAATAATTTACTGTAATTTACAATAAAAAGAAATACTTAATCATTCTGACCAAGTCATGGATTTCAAACAGTTGCCGATAATGCCCTAAGAATGCTGACTGACACTACCTCAAATACCTTTTACTTTATGATATAATTTACTTTTAAAGTGTTGTTCACCATCTTTTGTCAAAATCTATGCAAAACAGTTCATTTTATCAACCAGATAAACAGTCAACATTTTTATGGAAGTGTATGCCAGGAGGTGCTCCTCAGAGTCATTTGGCTATTTGCTTCTACAGCTAGTCCACTAGTATGTTTGTGCCTGGTGAAAGATGAATGGTGTTTGGAAACACACCTACTTCTTCCATTTGGTACCTTTTAAGCCCCAGTAGTGGTGCAGAACATTAAAAAGTTGCATTCAAGATCTATCAGCACCAATAGCAATACCTCTAGGAGCAGGTCTGAGAAATGAGTCCCACAGATATTGCTCGTTTGTAGCACACTACAATATAACCAAGATGTTTTTGCTTGTCATTCAACCCCAACATCTGCCTGTTTCTCAATACTCTAACCATGGGATTTGCTGTTCCTGAGAAACTCAGCCCAGTAGTGTTAACACGTGACCAGCGATGTGGGAGAGATTGTTTGCTCCCTGAGCGTCTGCTGTTCCAAGTGAATGTAGACCTCATCTTCCGGTCCTGAAAAAGGGCAGAGCACGGGACCAGTGGCACCAATAGGAGAGTTAATAAGAGGGAGCATGTTAGCAGCTGAGGGAGGCTTTGCCAGTGGGAAGAAAAAAGACAAAATGGAAGCCATCTGAGGCCCTTAATTCTGGCTCAGCAGTGACCTGTGTCTTCCTGTCCTCTTTGGAATAAGAACATCATGGCGCTGTCCCCTTCTCTCATACACACATTGTACCCATCTCTCACACTGTCCCCCTCTCTTATACTGTCCCTCTCTGTCAGACACACTGTCCCCCTCTCTCACACTGTCCCCCTTTTCTCAGACACACTGTCCCCTGTCTGTCAGACACACTGTCCCCCTCTCTCACACTGTCCCCCTCTCTCACACTGTCCCTCTCTCTCAGACACACTGTCCCCCTCTCTCACACTGTCCCCCTCTCTCAGACACACTGTTCCCATCTCTCACACTGTCCCCCTCTCTCAGACACACTGTCCCCCTCTCACACTGTCCCCTCTCTCACACTGTCCCCCTTTTCTCAGACATACTGTCCCCCTTCTCTCACACTGTCCCCCTCTCTCACACTGTCCCCCTCTCTCAGACACACTGTCCCCCTCTCACACTGTCCCCCTCTCTCACACTGTCCCCCTTTTCTCAGACACACTGTCCCCTGTCTGTCAGACACACTGTCCCCCTCTCTCACACTGTCCCCCTCTCTCACACTGTCCCTCTCTCTCAGACACACTGTCCCCCTCTCTCACACTGTCCCCCTCTCTCAGACACACTGTCCCCCTCTCTCACACTGTCCCCTCTCTCAGACACACTGTTCCCATCTCTCACACTGTCCCCCTCTCTCACACTGTCCCCCTCTCACACTGTCCCCTCTCTCACACTGTCCCCCTTTTCTCAGACATACTGTCCCCCTTCTCTCACACTGTCCCCCTCTCTCACACTGTCCCCCTCTCTCAGACACACTGTCCCCCTCTCTCAGACGTGCTCCTCTGACGGGGACGATGCAGACGACTCCCCCCCTTGTCTGCGAGTTTGGTCATGATCCAGGAAGGAGGAAAAAGTGACACAAAGCAGCTCTCTCCCACAGACTGCAGTCTCCCCACAGACCTCTCCAGCGGCCGGGACTGTTCCCAGAACGAGACCGTCTGGATGAGGAAAACAGAAGGGGGGAGGGGACTGGGGGGCGGGGGGGCTACAGGAGTGGGTGAGCAGCCGCTTTACACTTCTCCTCCTTAATGCGCAAACCGGCTGCCGGACACATTCTTTCCACCTCGGGCTCGCTGGATCCGCTCCCCCAGTCCCCCCGTTTCCCCCTTTTTTCGGTGTACAAAAGGAGTGAAGGCGGCACGACCAAGAGCGAGAGGGAGAGGAGGAGCCCTTTCGCATTGAGGTTGGATCAGAATTTCCAGAGGTTGATTTTGGTTTTTCGGGAGCTTTTGAACCACAAAAAAATTCTAATAAATGTAAACATATACGGCTTGCCAGGAACATGAGTGTTTCCCATTAAAAACTTGATCTCAATCCACCGACATCATTTGAAAGGGGAAAAAATGCCTTTGCGCTCCTATTCCTGTTCAGACAGCAACATTTATAATGGTTTTTTTTTCTAACACCACAGTTAAGTAAAGTTTTTTCTCTGCTGAGTTTTAAACAAGAGGATGTCTGTTAGCACTAGGGAAAATGGTGTGTGCTGATGCGTTTCTCCTTAAAATATGAAGGGTGTATCTGTGGCAGGGGATGTTGTCATGTACTGTCATTTAGTGGAAAACAGTCTTGTAACCTGAAGATTTCAGGTTCAAATCCAAATGTGGCATTGCTGTCGTATCCTTGGGAGCTGCAGATTTAATATTCCATGTGGGGCAGTACTTTTCAGAGTTCAGTATGGAGCTTAGTCTGAATTAATTTATTACATGTTCTGCACCTGCTCGGCAAATGAATGAGATAATTATGTTGTTCGGCTTCTCTTTCCAAGATGGGCTCCTTGCCTGTGTAGAGATCTGATCTTCTGTTGCCAGAAACGTCAAGTTGACCCAGTCCAGCCTGAGGGCCGAGTGGAGACCTGAAGGGTTACCTGGTCCCACCTGGAGACGGGGAGAGGGGACGGGGGGCTTGATCTGGTGTCTGCCCTGTGATGACATGGCAGAGGAGTGTTGCCCCTGGGCCACAGTGATGCTCCTCTTTCCCTCCCCAACCCCAAAATGTCCCAACGGGTTGCTACCCCCCACTTAACATGTCATAGGAATTACGAACAAGCATTTTTGAGGATTGGACTGGCAACTGGAAAGGAAAATATGTTTTAGAGGATACTTTGCTGTTTTGCTGCAAACATAATTTCCGCTCCCCTCTGCACCCCACACATTTTAATAGGAAATACAGCTGACAGAGAAAAAGAGAGAGGGAGAGGGGGAGAGGGAGAGAGACAGAGACAGAGAGAGAGACGCCAAGTAGCCAAACATCTCTATGACTCACTAAATGCGCTAGGAGACATTTTACAGGCTGTTTTGTTAATTTATCATTTACATGATGTAGACATAGTTCTGGGAGAACATTGTGTGAGTAACCTCGACGAGCGCACATAGTTCTGGGAGAACATTGTGTGAGTAATCTCGTCGAGTGCTGTGTGATCTCGCCCCGTGACACATGTCCCAAGGAGCTGCCGTTGGGGGGGCCCCTGGCTCACTGGTCACCAGGGCAACCCGCTGCCCCTGCACTTGGCCGCACTGCGCAGTCACCAGTTGACTTCCAGACCTGTGTGCTACTCTCGTACTCGATTGCTTTCATAGAGCTTGGCTCACAGCGCACCCCGAGTGATTCACCGGGTTCCTACAGTGGTGGACATCTGTAATTCATTTCTCATTACCTTCTGCTTCACTGTCATTAAAAGCTGTGGGTTTGTTTAAGCTGTTTCCATGTTTAAGGAGGTACACGCAGTACTAAGGCAAAAGCTTTTACCATCATTCTGAAAATAATTGTACGTGCTGGTGAAGAGGTGTTTTATTTTACATGTTTCATTTAAGTTTGACTTTGTAAAGTTTCTTTGCGTAAAATTAAATTTGGAACCCAGAAGATTGACTCTGGAACCCTTGAAGCTTTAAGCTTCAGCACAAGTTTTACTCTTTGCTATCTGCTGTATATAAATAGCATTAGCGTGATGGGACCTATATTAGGTTATCAGATATTCAGAGCACACATTCCAGTTGGACAACCCTTCTCATTACTCCTCGTTTTCACATATGAATCCACCCTCCCCCCAGGATCAGCCTTTAATGATTGCAGATGAGGGCAGGACATTGAGTCCAGTGATTGGCTGAGAGGATGGGTAATTTGGGCAAGTGATTGGCTGACATGAGTCTGAAGGGAGGGCACATTCCTCTTTTGCTTGTGTCTGTCCCTATTTCTAATCTTTTCTCTCTTAGCCTCCTCGCTTCATGGAGATAGACATTTAGGGCATCATAAATTCCCTTAACTCATTTCCACCCTGTGTGCAAGAGAATGAAATGGAATGCAGCTTTGGCTGGGTGAGAGAAATATCTGCGTTAAAGCTAGGTATTCTATTTAGTGAAAGTATTTGTGTGGCTTTTTCTGTCCAGGTCATGAACATGGCACTAACTCTAATGATGCTCCATAGATCCTTCCAAATAGATTTTATTAGCAAAGTCCTCACACAAAATGCACCAAATCATCCCTTTTAATATTTAGGACCTTGATTGATTCTCCAGACTGTTTATATTGCAATAATAACTCAGACTACTAAAAGTACCCATAAATGGGTACTCTTTTACAGCCTGGCTCCTACAATGCAATGAAAGTTGTGAGGTTAGGATGGCCATGTTTTAGATCTGTTAGTATGGTGTCTTTTTCTGAGAAGCCACTGTAGGACAGACTTACTGCAGTCATACAGGAGCATGCACTACATTTCTAAGAGAGAAGGCAAAACCACCCATCATATTTAATTAAACCTGAAGTCCAAATGCTGGAGGCGAATTATCCACTCGATTCATGAACCAACAGGAACTGATATATTTTCCCCAGGATATGCCAAGAGTCTCTCGGGAATCTCAGTCAACAGGGGTTCTGAGAAGTGTTTTTTGGGCGTCAGCTTTTTGGTGGGGGCCAGGTGAAACCCGACACCCTTGTGGTCGTAACCTTCAAGAGCAGTGAGGTAATTTGTTTTCTTTCAGGAGCCTCAGGGTCAAAGGTCGGAATTGTCGAGTCCTCTCATCTGGAGGGAGGAGCTGTCACATTTACTCAGTTGGGCAGGTAAGGCATCGATGGCCTCCGTGCTGACGTGACGGCATTCCGACGTTCAGACCTCCACTTTTGCAAATACCAGAGTGCACAGAGTCTGCTCAGTCTTGCAGGACAGGTCCCAGGGGAGCGCATCTGAGCTCCATCTCACCTCTCTTTCCTCCAGTCGGCCCGAAGCCTGTGCCTCTCATTTCGGCGCAGAGTCGATCCTCATTCCTTTCGTTAAAAGTCAACTCCCTCCCCAAACCATGATGCAGATGGCTGGCACAGCTCTTACCACGTGCCCTTACCGTTATGTCTCTGTCAATGACGTAAAAACCACAAACACACTGTCAGAGTCAGCTGTGTGACACTGTAGACTGAACCCAACACAATCACCGCGCCCACACATAAAGGAAAACCTTTACAGGGGTATTCCTTTTCAGGATTAGCTGTTGCGGCTTTGTTTATTTTTAATACCAATTAAGTTCAAAGGACACCTCATGCCAGAATGACATACAAGAGTCTTTAAATATTGGCTAAGGTGTGTCTGACTGAAGCTCTTGGACTTACCAGTTACATTAAGAGGGGGAAAAAATCCAGAAGAGAGGAATAAAGAACAGAGTGTAATTTTAGAAAAGTTGGCTGGTCGAACGCGTGCTCCCCCCTCGTTGATTGTTAATTATTGCCATCTGCATAAGGCAGCAGCGCTGAGCCCGGGCTGCAGATACAGGGAGGGAGGGAGAGAGAGCGGGCTAATAGGCTCCTCCACCGGGGGCCCGCTTCCAGGACCCACACAGTCTTCTCCCATTACCTCTGGCACTGGACGCCACGTCATGCAGAGGCCCCCGATGCCAAACTTGGGGTGCACTGCATCTCCAGTTGGCGGGCAAGGTGGGGGTGGGGGGGTCGGGGCAGGGGCAGAGGGTGCCGGGCTCAGCTCTCTGCTCGTCCCCGCTGTAATTGCACGTTGCGTAACCCTCCGCAGTCCGTCCGCCGCCAGCGGAGCGGGCCGTCACGGTTTTTGGACGACGAGGGAGCCGGGCTTCTACGAATCACACGGCCATCTGCTCTAGGATTGTCAAAGAAAAGGGAGAGAAGAATAAAAAAATACGCGTCCCCGTTTGTCTGCTGAACGTGACTCTGAGGGCGGCGGGTTCGGCTCGGCCAGGTACCAACCCACAGGCCCGTTTCATCCGTGGGCAGTGCACCGCAACGCCAGAACAGGCCCTCCGAGGACGATCCCGAAACGCTCCTGCGCATTAGCAAGGTCTCCCGCTGAACGCATAAACAGCAAGATGGAAAATCTGATAAACACAAAACACTGAGGCAGACGGGTCAAAATGGCAGAAACAGGCATGTTGCTTTTCATGATTTCATTTGGCTGGTGTGAAGGGGATTCAGATGTGTGCGCGCTACGAGGCAGTGCTCTCCTGGTGCTAATTCAGTCTGTGGTCTGCATACACATGTTCAGGCACTGTTAGCAGAAACTGTGTGACGTGCAGAAACTCAGGCCTGCACCAGTGAAGTATTTATGTTATAGGGCCCTTTCATTAACATGAGAAGTTAGTAATGGTGAGTTCAAACTCAGCTGGTGGAATTTCAGTATTTCATCTCAGTTTCTGTTTGTTACAGTGAGGCACGTGTGCTCATGCAGGAACGTATGTTTATGGGAATCTGAGTGTTTATATGTATGACTGCAGAGTGGAAAGGCTTGGTTCTGCTCTCTGCAGTTAAAGGAGCAAGATTATGCAAGTTTATCTTATTTATGGTAAACATAAAACAGAACAGGATTGGTCACCAAAAAGACATTCATATTACATACCATGCCAGAAACCAAGGAACTCGTGGAAAATTTCCAGTCCCTGATGATTCTTTCCAAAAGCAAAGGGTTTTGTCTTGTTTTTCCAATGGCTTTGGTGTTTGTTTGTTTTGATTTTTCTAAGACCAGTTCATCTGACTTTTCACTAATGGAAGAAACAGAACAGTCTTGCATCACAAACAGGGAGGATCACTCCAGATCCAAAATATGATATTGCTGGCCTAGGAAAACAACACCTGCTCCATCCTTCTCTCCTTATCCAGCTTCCAGCACAAAAGAACATAAGTGTATCCATTCAAGTAATGAGCAACAGTGTCAGACCAGGCTAACAACACTCCCAGACCAGTGAGTGCGAGCATAACACCATTCAAGCCCTATCACAAGTTAACCTGTGCAATCTGACTAGGCTACAGAAGCCAAGTTTACTATGCTACATCAGTCACTAGAACACATAATCAAAAAAAACATCACAATACTACATGTAAAATAAACATCAAATACTAGAGGTAGCAAGTGTTAGGGGGGCAGGGATTGAGGTGGAACTGAGATGCAGCCTGAGGAGGTGGGTCTTCAGTCTGCGTCGGAAGATGGCCAGTGATTCTGCTGTCCAAACCTCTGTGAGGAGTTCATTCCACCACTGAGGGACCAGTACAGACAGGGATCTTGTCTGAGAGGAGTGACCCTGTCAGGATGGAACAGTCAGTTGCCCCATAGTTGCAGAGCTTAATGATCTTGATGGAATATACAGTTTGAAGACCGAACGTAGGTATGAGGGGCTGTCCCATTCACTGTCCTGTATGCCAGCACCAAGGTTTTGAACTTGAATTAAGTTTTTGGTCACTGAGGGAATGTGGTCACCGACATCGCTGTTGGATGCAGTGAGATTTCCATTGTTTAATGATAATAAGAGATGGCTTATGGCAAAGCTCCCACAGTTCCTAGGAAGAATGGACTCAAAAGTACATGTGTTTACTCAGAAGTATTAGCTTTGGGTTTATGATCCTGTCTGTGTTCTCAGTTCAAATCTGTGATTAGGAGTTATCTGGAAAGAGGGTGGTTGCTTAGAACAGTAGAAAAACTGAAAATTAACTGTAAAAATTACAGAAAAGTACAAAAACATGGAAGAAACTTGAGGCTGAACTTTCTTTTAAAAGAATTAAACAATAAAAAAATAAGAAAAAAAACTGAATAAAAGAAAAAAAGAATAAATAACTATGAAAATAATAAAGGAAAATCATTTAAAACATTGAAATGTAACAACTAAATCAAGTTGGATATAGACACTGTAAATAAATTGTTGGACAAAATCTGAAGGTTAAAAAACGTCTTTGTCCATTGTCATGAGATTAATGTATCGTCTGTGTATTTTGTTTTATCTTTATTCTCTTCAGCATTGTTTCCAATGTCCTGAAAGTGTGGTTTTTATGCATTTATCATACTCCCTTGTTATTAGTCTGTCAGCTATCAACTTTGATGTTTATGTGTTGGAATATATAATAAGGTGTTTTTGCACATTTATATGATATGCATACAATTATATGCTCAAATGGTGCAATAATTGGAGACATACTTAAAACAGATTATCATACGCAATTTTTTCCCATAAGAATGGTCATAGGATTACAATATAATTAAAGGCTAGTCTTTCAAACTTTTCAACAGAGCTGAAGTCCCTGTGAGCCTGGTAGGGATTCTGGCACATCTCTTAATCCCGGAAACCGTCAGTGCCCCCCGACTCCCTGGGAGAGGGCTCAGTCAGAGCACCTCGGTTCATGCGGGGGCACCCGCAAGGCGAAATCTGACCTGACTCACGCGTTCTCCCATTACGTGGGGAGAGCTGTAACCAGTGACAGTTACATGATGCCGCCCGTGACCGCCACAGGTAGGTGAGAAAAGGAACGGAGCTGAAAAGCTGGCCTGGTTTCGATTGGTCACGGCCACCTCAGGCCCAGGGCGGTCCTGGTGTCGTGTCTGGTGGACCCTTCAGAGTGGCACGGGCTCTCAGTAGACATCTCAGCATTGGAGTGACGGAGTGGCCATGCGACTCTAACGCACTGCACATGTACTGCTCTCCTGCTGCACTGAGGAAACATTCTACCACACCTCTCTCTCCTTCTCCCTGTCTCTCTCCCTCTCTTTCTCTCTCTCGCTCACACACACACACACACACACACACACACACACACACACACACACACACACACACACACGCTCCTCCCTCAACCTCCAAGTGCTCAATACCAAAGCACAAAAGCAAACGGCTTTAGAGGACCCAACAAAAAGAGCTGTAAAGTTGTTGGACCTCGCTTGTTGGGCACCTTTGTGCTCTCTGTGCTGAAAGAAGATTCAATTCCATTATTCTGGTATGGGGAACAAGTGGGCAGATTTCGGGGGTGTAGGATACGAAGATACAACTTGGGGGATGGGAGTGGGATAACCCCAGGGTTAGGTCTGTTACGATGGCTGGTCACAAGGTATTAAGAGAGAGCTGGATACCAGAGTGCACAGGAAGAATGTTCCTTAGAAGAAGTCCCTGGTGTTTGGATAAACGGAAAGGGTTGCATCAATGACCTAGGCCCTAAATTCAGGAGAACGTCTCTTATGCCTTCAAGTCTCTTACCAGTGACAGAACGGTGCTACCATTCCACAGATCAGTCCCTGCGTGTCTGAATAGAAACATGTGGCCACCCAGATTCCTTTAGAAGCCTCTGTGCAGTGACATTCTTACTTTCCTGATCTCTTTTATTTCCTCTCTGTAGGACGAGTCCACTGTACACCAGGTTTTGTTTAAGGAGACATTGTTATTCCAAAAATGCTTCCATCTCTGCAAGGGGAAGAGTGTGTGTGGCTTGTGCCCTCTAGTGGTGAAATGAAAACATGAACTGTTTTGCTCAGTGCCAAGTCCGTTATGATTTCCACATGTTCATCATCAGCTATATGCAAAAATACACAGTGAAAAAAAGCTGACCTGTGACTCAATAGGCATTTTCTGGTTTTGAGAATCAAAAAGATAACTAGCTCACTGCAGAAGGTCAATAAATATTTAGTCATAAATAATTTTTGCCTATGTACATTCTCAGACATAAGGTTTCAATTGGCGAAACTTTGTAACAGAAGTGTTGTGTTTTCCACAGTGGTATCGAGCATGAAACAAAGCAAAACTCTCTCCTCCAGCCTCTCTCCCTCCCTCAATACGAACAGAAAGGGGCCGGCTTCTTTTCTATTCTATTCTGGCATTTTTGTCCTGGTAGAGGTCCAGAAACCTGACAAAGTGATTAGGTTTATGCTGTGCTTGCTTCATCCAATAGTGGAAGAGTGAATCACATTATCTCACCTTTGATGAGAGTAATTTATAAGGCATAATAAGTCACTATACCTTCCAAGTGAAGGCTGTAATGTTAGGTGTGAAATGGAGACCACAGTGCTTGCTATAATGAAAAACCCTACAGTCTAATGTTTAATTAAATGTAAATGTAATACAACACGATCTTAAACACAGCTTAAAGGCAGAACATACAATATGTTGGAAAGACAACCAAAAAAAAAAAAACTAATACCGCGCATGTGTGGACTGGATTGTTGTAGGACGGATGGTCAAGGCGCGATGCCGTCTGGGCAGAAATAGCTCTACCAAGCCCTTTTCAGCAGCAGATTTGAGTCTGTTTGAAGTGGAGAGCCTGGCTCGTGCACCCGCAGAGACACTGTGCGTTGTGCAAAGTCGCCAATGTGCATCTAGCGAGCAGATTCTCACGTGTCGCTAAAACCACCCCTCCACCCCCCACCTCCTCCCCCCTCTCTGAGTCAAACGTTTCCAGATGTGACTGGGGTGATGTCACCGCAGACCGGAGCAGGCCTTGGGTCCTGTTCATTTTCTCCAGAAACGCTTGACTCAGACGGCTGGGGGTTGGGCAGCTCCGAGCGGCTCCTAAACCCAAACTGGCACTGGCGCAACTCAAACAGAGAACGGGAGAGTGAGAGATTAGCTCCGTGTGTCTAATCGTGCGGCTCAAGCCACACACATTGCTCAGGACAGCACAAATCCAGGACAAAGCACTAACACAGGAATAATATGCCACTTGGATTGCATTTACAATGGTACATCTTAATGCAGAATGAGTTATACATCGCAGAGTGTGATGTACTTAAACAGTCCACTAACTGGAGTTGCAGAATACATTACATTACATTATTCGCCATTTAACAGACGCCTTTGTCCAGAGTGACTGACATACAGTAGGTTACAATTTTATTCATTATTACAGCTGGATATTTACTGAGGCAGTTGTGGATTAAGTACCTTGCCCAAGGGTACAACAGGAGTGCCCTAGCGGGGAATAAAACCAGCAACGTTTCGGGTACAATCCCTGCTCCTTACCACTATGCCACACTGCTGCCAATCCACAGATATTACACATTGAAACAGCCCTCTGAGTGGAGCGAATCCAAAGATCTTACACATGGAAAGCAGTGGCATGCAGATGGGGGTCAGGGGGTGACCGCTCCTAAACATCTGTCCTCTAAAAGATCTGACGGGCAATAAGATAAAAGGAAAGGCTGCATGCTCCCATTTCTGCTTATTCTCAGCCGGGCTGAGTTTATGATTTCAAAATCAGCTGACTTGTGCTTTTAAAGTCTTTCTGGAATCTCATCAGTCTGTCCTCGAGGACATATGAATGGGAAAGCTGGGAGGGGGTCTGCTGGTTTTTAAATATTCAGAGTCTTCACCCTGTGCAATGAGCCCCTTGCTGTTGTGCTTAGCCAGCCTGGCTTGGGATACTGCCTGTGTCAGCCAAGCTTTCCTGTCCACCCACTGTCCATCCCAGGAATGTGTGCAGATGTAACGCATTGGCCTTTACACAGGATAACCGCTCAGGCCTACAGGAGCTGTTTAACCAAACTTTCTCTGGCAGAGGCTGAACTCCCAGCCTTCCACCACCCCTTCCATTTCCCCAAACCACCACCAGCACCTGGATGTTCCAAACATGTAATTAAGCCCTGCCATATGTGAGCCTTTTAAATAGGTCAACTGTAAACGGCACTTTTTTTTTTTTACAAATAAAGGATTTGTGGGGGGGTGAAGCGGGTGGAGAGAGGGTCAATGTTTTGTCAGTTGCCAAGGAAACCTTGGCCCAAACAAATCCAGCAGGAAAAAAAATGATGCATTTCAAAATAAAGAAGATTTGCCTCGTGGCATGGCTCAAAAGCTAAGGTAAACAGGACGTGTAAGGTTAAGGAGGGAGCCCGTGGACAGATGTGTCACCTCCCGTCCATTTCTGCCCCTGTGTGTGCATGTGTGTGTGTGTGTGTGTGTGTGTGTGTGTGCAATGCAGTGCTGCAAGACTGCCATGCAAGCAGAGTTTCTGCAAACATTGTCTATGTTGTGTATGATTTTCCATTTCACGCATTGTACAAAATCAGATGTTCTCTTTTTTCCAAATGTTGCAGAATGAGCACTAGGACTGTCACCTAGATTTATATGACACATTTATACGTTGTATTGATCAAAATATTAGGTGTTTTTTCTCCCATTTTTCTCTGTCTCTGGATGGAACAACCTTGCTGTACATGTTGGGAACTTGAAACTATACTGAAGGTTATAGTACAATTAATGAGACATCAAATAACAATTGAGATGCTGAGAAAATATGGAGAAATTACTTGATTTTAAACATTGTTATTAGACTGCATATATACATTGCTGACACCTTTTTGATATCTTCTAGGATGAGCAAAACATATTCATTTTTCCCTTACTGATCACTTAAGTTGCTGACCCCCACCCCTCACCACCCAAAGTTGCTGTCCTCCAATCATTAATCAATTAATTCGATTAATTAAGTCAATTAATTAATTAATCATTGATAAAACACATTACTGTAATTTTTCTGTAATTTTCTGAAAATGGGGGTTGCCTTCCAGGACCATCTTATGTTTGGATAAGTGAAGTATATAAGTATGATGTTATATTCAAAAACCATACATAGCCTATATACACAAAAAACACATTCACAGACTCAATGGCATTGCATACCTCACTGAAAATTTCACAGCTGGAATACTTTACCGGCATATCAGGGCCATCTGAATGACTTCAGCGGTCAAAATTTTCCTGATACATACTTTTCTCAAGATTCGTTTGCTGAGAATGAAGCCCCATCATTTTTACAGGTTATTACACATGAACTGATAAGATTTGCAATGCTCAGCTGTGAGGCTAGATAAAAAAGGCTAGATAGCTCAGCTCCAGCTCCAAATATTCTGCCTGATTTCAAATTCAAGAACAACAGGAACACAATACACAGTACACAACTCCAATGTTGATTTGTTTGTTTAGTTAGGGTGTACTCACACTAGGCAATCCGTACCGTGCCCGAGCACGTTTGACCCCCAAAGTCCAGTTCGTTTGACTAGTGTGATCGCTCCGTACCGTGCCCAGGCCCGCTTGAAGAGGTGGGCTCGGGCACGGTACGCATCAGTGTGATCGCTAACCGTGCCCGAGCACGGAACACAAACATGACGTCAATGATGCGACTGTCCTATTTGAAAAATATATCCGTTATAGCAACAGTTAGCTGGATATCTGTTAGTTACACGCCCAGTCATAATAAATCCTTTAAACCATCATTTGACCAGCTAGCTGACTTCCTTAAATATAACAAACTGGCTACCTCCAAAATGATGTTTGATTGGTTAGTTCTGCAGATCTATACCTAAAAATAACTCTGTGGATCCCCACATTAGCTTGATTACTAGCAAGCTAAATAAAACTAACCATAATTTATGTGGCGATGTAAGCATTGCTGTTGTCAGGGGCTTAGTCAGAGTATCACAAATGAAGCAGCCAAACTGTTTAAGTAGCTATAGTCTTCAACAATCGTTCAGATAGGTAGCCTGTTAGCTAACTAGCTACGCTTGTCAAATCTGTCGCTAGATAGCGTTAGCTTCCCAGCCAGTTAGCATCGATTATGCAACGCAGCGATTTTCAGTTAATCGTGCTGCATGTATAAGAAGATCTTTACGGAGCCAGCTGACGTTAAGGGAGGAATTTGGAGCTTTACTCGCCGACAACAATTCACGTTCATCAATAAGGTGAGAACCAGACCCGTTATTAACCCAAATATTCTCGAATGAATTGAAAAGTGTACTATCCAAGTAGTAATGGAAGATGTTTGTTGTTGTAATTATAACAGTAGCGCACACACAAGTAGTAGCCCTAACTGGTTAACATTAGCTAACATTATTGTGATTAGGCTACTGTAATCTGACACAAAATATTGGTCTGTCCAGCATAATGACTGAAACGTCAGATGCCTCCGTAAAGACCTTCTTATACGTGCAGCATGGTTAACTGAAAATCCCTGCGTTGCATAATCGATAAATCTATAAGGCATGTGAGAGGGCCGTGTGTCACTGCGCCCAAAACGACTCCAAATATGCCACAAAGTAAGTACAATCATGAACTCTATTGTGCTGGGCGAGAGCGCTTTTCCTCAACACAAAAAAAATCACATCGTGATGACGTAAGCGTGCTCGGGCCCGGAACATAGTGTAATGTGAGCGCAGGCCAGCAGGGGAGCGGGGAGGGGGGACAATCGTGCTCGGGCACGGTACAAGGCAACCGGGCCTAGTGTGAGTACGCCCCTAGTTACTCTGGAAGCCATTGTCAGAAGCCATCAAGCATGTCATCCCTCAGCACCTTAATGTGAACACGAGAGTGTTTGAAAGCTTAAAATACTGACATCCTTCCACTGGTATACTTCTGTGATTCTAACAGTAGCCCCAGACAAATGCGCCCGTGTGACCGCCTCTCCTTACCTGAGAGCAGAGCCAGTTTAATGCAGAGGTTACTCAGATTAGCTGGGCTCAGGCACCTAGCCTAAGGAGCGCTGCAGGCCACCCATGGGCTTCATAAAAGTGGAGGCATTCCTGTAAACTCACAAACAGGAGAAAGCAACACACATGACAAATCGATTTAGACACACCCAGTGAGAACAGCAGCAGAGATGTTAAGTTTCTGTACCCTGAACATTCTCAGTCCTCATTCTCGCTTCACTGGTATTGTGTTTAGCTGAATTTCATCTAACTGTGGGATCAGCGTCAGTTGTAAGGCATTGTTGGGTAATCGTGCATTTAACTCTCTAATGCCATGTGAGCAGAAATGAATAAAGATGCATGCCAGTGTGTGGCAAAATATGAACAAATTTATTCTGTCTGTAATTTTTAAGCTATACTAAGTGTTCATGTAAACACTCACACACACACACATTATATTGTTTAAAAGAATTTAACACATGAAACATTCTTTTCATCATCTTTTCACTATCCATTACAACATGAAAGGATGTTGGGGGTAGTGGGGTGTTTTTCGTCAATCAAAAAAAAAAAAAAACATTCAGCATGAGCGTATTTTGGTCATAGTTACTGAACATGTTAAGAAAATGTAGCCATGCAGGTGTACACAGCCTGTGCATGCCAGGTACTTGTAAGGATAGAACAGAAAGAGGACACAGGAGGACATTAAGATTTTTTTCATGTTATTTATAGCACCAGGACTAATCCAGTTAGCATTTTGTTTCCCCAAGACAACTTTAACAGCATCTCAGATGGCCCAGTTCTGATGAGGGTGTAGACATCTGCTTCAGGTACGGTACTCTCTACCTGCATGCGTGGTTTCCATGAGCCAGTGGGATTAAACCTGCTAAAGCAAACAAGATGGAAGAATGTTCCAAAAACTAATGGAAAAAGCAGGAAGGCACAATTTGGAAAGCCACACAACCAATGAGCTTTTTTTCCCTTTTCAGAGCAACATTTCATGCTCTGTTTTTTTAAGGTTACTCCACATAACATTCTGTTTGTGATAATAGGTGACAGTATGTCAGTCCTCCTGAATGTCTGTTTTCCCCTTCATTTCAGTCTCGCCAGCTCCTGGATCAGGTATAACCACCATAAATCAGCTGCTAAATGGCTACAGGACTGGCCAGACATGGGTCCAACCAAAGAGCGGTGTCTGAGTGTAACAGAGGCCTGCTGTGGCTTTCCAGCCATGGCCCTCGCTGCCCACAGAGGCACAGCTAAATATACGTTTGTCTCACCGACATAGGGAGCTAATCGCGCTATCACTCCGGCCCGAGGAGGTGATGTCACAGCCTTGCGGTGGAGCGCTCTCGCTTGTTCTATCATGTTACTGCGCTTAGCCGGGCTGCACTCTCCTTCCCCTGAGTAACCTCCACAGCAAATTACAGTTTTGAATGTAACTGGATAGACGTTGGTCCATGTGACCCGAGTTACAGGAACCAGAGGCCTGCTGTGGGCTTTGGCCTGTGGCCCTCACTACCCAAATGGCACATTAACACAATGAGCTCAGTGTGATAAAGACCAAGGTTCCTGACGGAAAGAACTGGTCATATTCTTGGTATAGCTCTTGGGGGTGACGTCACCAAATGTAGCAGAGTTTTCTCACATACCATCTCGTGCTACACAGTTAACGGGGCATTTAAGTCTTCCCCAGTCTCTGACACCATTGCGGTACAAGCAGAAATGCCATTACCTTTGAGATGAATGAAGCCAATAGGTGGACTGGGCTGACTGAGTCGCACTGAGTACACATGCTCCGAATCGTTCGCTTCATGATGTTAGTGTGCGGGAACACAGAATGAGAGGGAGTTTTTGGGAAGCTACCCCAATGACTCAGGCCATATAGCTAAATGTATTTACTTTGCACATTGTGTTGCTAAGTAAAAAGAAAATAATCAAATTCTTACTGCCGTTGTGTCATAGTACAATCAACTCATAAATAGTTCACTTTAATGTCTTTCAGGTGGTTTTATTACCAAATAGATGTCACAATAAATGTGTTTTTGTCATGGTCTCCCGACAAGCTCGGTGGACAAAGCACTGTC
The DNA here is from genome assembly GCA_019176425.1 of Megalops atlanticus. Lineage (NCBI taxonomy): Eukaryota > Metazoa > Chordata > Actinopteri > Elopiformes > Megalopidae > Megalops > Megalops atlanticus. Next base: position 37,078,464 of record CM032880.1, on the reverse strand, counting down.
CTTAAACGCAAGTGAAGCTGTCTGCCCTGGGTTTGATAACAGCCATGTCATCAATCAACAATGACCGGGAGCCAGAACTGGCTTCATTCCATCAGCAATAGGGTGGACACTTTGGCAGGGGTTGCTTGTGTTCCTACTCTGAGGCACCCTGTGATTCATCAGGCAGCTCTGATTTGCTTAGATGACGTCAGTGCAGCAGTGCCTTCCAATAAGCAGCCACTCTGTTGTAGTGCAAGGTGTGACTTTGAAAAACAGCCATTGGCAGCATCATCTAGCTGAGACAATCTGCTGAGAAATTCAGAAATAGGGTTGCATGGGGGGGGATATCTGATTAAATTTATAGAAATTATATGACAACACTAGAAGTGCCACACATCATGAATACAATCTACAAGTCTACCGCTGCAGGGTTCACCCAGGAGTCACATTCGTAAATATGCTTGAGGAGGTGTAACGGAGATTACATCTCTACCCAGCAGACATGGGGGACTGCGTGAATTCCAGCCTTTCATGGTAGTTATGGAGGCCGAGTCAGGAAAGATGGGGGGCTGCATGGTCAGGCGGGGAGACTGGGGACCCCAGAATAACTTGCATTAGAGCTAGGTAACTTTAAAGTAACAGGAAACCATATATTTTCAAGAGCTGGTGTTTGGGGATGGGGAGGTGGCTGGGGGGCTGATTCAGTTCTTCAAAACTCTCGAGCTGGCTCTGGTCTGGGCTCGAGCTTCCATTTGCACGGTTTTCCCTGAGGTGATTTTGCGGCCTCGGTTTTGGAGGGCCTGTACGGAAAAGCGGCTGAGAACGAAAGGTAGTAAAATGATACAGAGCGTACTCTGTGGCCGTACAGTAGAAACCAACAGTGCAAGAGGAAAATGGCAGAGCCTCACACAGACCTGCCTGAAACAGACGTGCCTTTGTGCTGTGGTGAGGATTGAAGTGCTCCCAGCATTCCTCTCTTCTGCTCCTCATTGTTATTCATTGCATATGGATTGACATTTATTTTTAAATGTCATGTTCCATGCAGCTGCTTTCCCTCCACGCGGCCACAAAGAAGTACGTCCGACTGTAGGAAACCAGGGAGAGGAAGAACTGAGCACCACTGCAAAGGGACCAGGCTATCAGCACCCGTCCCCTCTGGCTGCTGCCGACAAGGAAATTACACCTTCGGAATCGGGGGGGGTCAAAGGTGGAATTTCACCACTCCCCCTTTTTGGTTACCTGCTCACTTAAAAAACATCACCCCTCATTTGCCTTGGGGGGGCCACAGAGAGAGTGGGCAGGGCCGCCGCCCGGTCGCGGAGAGACAGGGTTATTCCCTGACTCGTGTCCCCAGGCCTCTCCCTGTTTACGCCGTAAAGCAGCCCCCCCGGCGCTCGGTGGGAGGCTGCTCGTCTTTCCATCCCCGGCTCCGGCGGGTGTTTTTACGGCGGCGCTTCCCCATGTCGTTTGGATGGTAATCCTCGATGGCAGCGGTGGTGCTGGTGGTGGCGGCGGTCCTCGCGCCGGCTGCCGTTATTGGCCTGTAAATCTGCCAGAGCGGCGCACGCTTGGCCGCCGATATCTGATTGCACACTACATCAGCACAGCCCCGAAAGGGAGGCTGCCTCCATCCTCGGGGCTGGAGGCTGTCGCCACACGGGGGGGAATGTTGGGGGGGGGGTGCACGACGAGGGGGGATTAGCGGAAAAGGACCAGTATCAGACGGGAGACGAGAGGGGTGAGAAAAGCGAGCGCTGAACGTGACGGGGCAGTCCGATGTTTCTGCACCTCTTTGTCTTTCTTCCTCCCTCTCCTCTCTCCCCTTCTCTCTCCAGCCTCTCTGGGTGCTTCATACTTTCCCACTGACATAATGTGTCTTGGTTCGAGTCTGCAGTGACCAGTTTGCCCTCCGAAGCATTAGAGCGCAGTTGTGCTTGCAAAGTGAAATCAGATGGCCTGTTCTTTTCTTTCCTTTTTTTGTTCATATATTTTGTTTGCTCTCCAGATGTTGTTTTTTTTTCTTTAATGCAGGAGGAAATAAAGGAAATAAAAGCATTTCTTGGCAGCGCGGTCCTCACTCATGTACCGCGTGGCAGTTTGTTTTCTCCCGTGTCTCTCTCTCTCTCTCTGTTTTTTCCTCCTGACGTTTGATTAGGGCAGAGCCAGACACCCAGCCTATCTCCTCTGCACCACTGTGTTAGCAAGGAGGCGTTGCGGGAAGGCTCGAGCATTTAGTGGCTCAGGATCAAATCTGACAGTAAAATGGCCTTGCAGCGATTCCTTAAGACTGAAAATTATGCCTTACAGTCCTTTTCCAAGTAGGTAATTCAGGGTGCCGAGGGTGTTGGGAGCCACTACGTAGCATCCTTCATGTGTTCTATGTGTTATATCTTTACCTTTTTCTAAAAGAGGTGGCAGTGTTTCTGGAAGGAATCACCCAGCAATCATAAAGACATCGACTCCGCTAGCTCTGTTAGCAGTGTTACAGCTATTCTACTTGGGAAGACATAAACAACCATGTGGTGGAAAGAGCCAGGGCATTTATGGGTGGGAGGGCCATTTTCACTCTCTTGTGTAAGTGCTAGCCATTTGCTCAGAGTTCAAAAGAAAGCTAGAACCAAGTGGAGACAGTGTTTGTTCAGAGAGCTCCAGAGGAGCCAGAGGCCAGGTGGACAGTGCTTGTTCGGATAGTATTCTGAGAGGCTAGAGGCCAGGTGGACACAGTGATAACTCCTCACACCCTCTGGGCCATGAGTCTGCATTCCAGCACCCAGAACAGGTGCTCACAGTCCGCCAGCCAGTGTCATGTCAGTCCCAGGCAGTATAATCAGCTCTCCCTAGGTTTCTCAGCGAAGCGCAGTAAAAAGTGACTGCCGAGAATTCCAAATATGTCCCTGCACAAATAGAGGCACCTCACTGACTTTTCTATTTTAAACAGAAAGAGAAAAATTTTTAATATGTGTGCAGATCTTAGAGCCAAGTAATATAACTGATCATATCTATGGCACAGACTATGTTTTGGTCTTTATTGTAAGTTGGATTCCTTCATCACTGCCTAGTGTTTGATCCAAGAAGAGCATCTGTGTGGAGCTGTGGCATTCTATCTCTTCCAGATGAGCAAACTAGCTGACCTACTTTTTTACAGAGACACTGTCTGCTATAAAATTTGCCTTTGTTTGCCATAAATGTGTCATTATCTTCATTTCTGAGAGCAGTCTTATGCTATTCTTCAAACTGCACATACTGTAGTCACAGTGGTAGATAAGATGGATAAGATGTATACATACTTGCAGGAGCAGGTTGCTTTTGATGGCTTATGCCTGCAGAGAGGCAAAAAATTCTGCACCAAGATGTCTGCACTGAAACCTTTACTGAGTAATGTAGAGAGGTAAAAGAGCATTCTCAGAAATTCATCACTCGGTCGGGCAAAGATTGACCTATTTATGGGTGGTGTAAACTGTTGCACACAACAGATATGTGGAGCAATATTTATATACACAGAGTTACAGAGAGGATCTGGCCCCAAACCACATGGGGAATCTGTGATGGAAAGAGGAGGGCCAGAACAAGAGCCTTGATATCTTTACAAGTCCCCCGTTTTACAACTGTGCTGGGAGACAGCGTGCTTTTCTGGGACAGTCCGCCAAAATCTGTTTTCCCCATCACTGGGTTTGGCTGCCACGGCCAAGGGGACGAGATTCAAGGCAGATAATAGGAAGGAAAACCTTCCCAGTTTCCTCAGAAAAGTGCTTCTTGGTTTTCGGTGTTGTCTAAAAAAGTTTTTTCAAGGCTGAGCCTGAACACAGTGTTCACTGATTTCACAGCAAGGTGTTTAATTTTCATGGTTTGTTGGGTCCAAGGCAGTTCTGCAAAGTATGTTAAACTTACTTGTTTACACAGTGTTTTATATCCTGAGCTCATTGTAGGGGCCCACAAAGGGCTGGTCACAGCACACTCAGAGACAGCGTTTTCCAAGGCATACACTAATGACCCTGTGTACACTTCTCCCATGTAATTAAATTATGCAGTCTGAGATTAATTTGTATCAAGCACCCAAGTCACACTAACACTGAAAGCTATTATGAAATAGAATCTACAGTTATAGAATTCTTGAAAGACCGTGAGTCAACCTTTTTATGCAGGTGGTCAGATAATTACAGCATCAGTTTAACAACACCCAGGCAAGCCTACCTGACAAGGCTGGTGATTATTAGGGTGTTAATTAAAAAAGTAACACTTCAACCCTGTTACATTCATCTATTCATGTTTATACCTCACTAGTTTTATAGACTTGATTTAATGCAGTAATTAAATCAAAAGGTAGTGACAAAGAGAATAACTAGCTGCTTAATTTGTCCCAACTGCTTTCTAAATTCAAGTGACACAACAGTGATTAAAATCGTTTTCGGTGTGTGATTGGTTATTCTCTGTCACCCTCTAGTGAGTTGTAAAGGAAATACAGATTTTGGGTGACCTGCACCCTGCCCGTGTTCTAATGAGAGAAGCTACATGATTGTTTATATCAGTTCCTTAAAAAAACTTTCATGCCTTATCAGATCTGCATAAACAGTTAGCTACAAAACGCCCAGCAGATTTGCAGAGGCTTTATTTTAATATTTACTGCACAGCTACCCAAAAAGCTCTTGTGAGTGTGAACTGTTCTTCTGTATGAACTAGTGTTAGTACGATCTTACGACGTTCGTGCGACATTTCATAATTAAATAATTTATGAAAAAAAATTAATTTATATAATTTAAAATAAATTTACCTAGTTTCCATTGCTTTGAAGAGTGCTCGGGATAAAATCGTCTCCGGAATAACACAATGCCAATGCGTGTACAGGGATGGATTTTCTATGGAACTTCATCTCAAAGAGAAAGTAAAAACCTACGCCATCGAGAATTTCCTCAATCGAAAAATTTGGTTAGAGATGCCACGAAGTAGGTGGCAATGCCTTAACCATATGTGTGTTGAAGGTCACTAGGACCTCTTCCATCCTTGTCAAGGGGAGTGCTAACCTTCTCTCCTTTCATACAACACACCCACCTTGCCTTTTTCAGCTGTATTTATAGGGGGAGTTTGGTGTGTACGTCTCTATTAGGGTGGTCATTTTTAATATTATGGATGATATTACCACATAATACATTTTATAATATATAAAATCTGTTCTCTTATTTTTACACTTCACTTCGAGTTTGGTTCTAAAGAAAATAAGCGAAAATAAAGTGTAATCTTCATTACACCGTCTCATTTGAATATTAGAAATATCACAGCCAATCGCTACTCAGTCTCAGCCCCATGTGATTTACGCTTACGTCTTCTAGGAAGTATGAACTGCGACGAGGTGACGATGGCGGTGACATGTTTCTTAGTAAAACACAGAGAAAGCGATGTTTTATTATGGCAATGGCGAAACGTAACTACACTGGCTACTACTAATAAACACATAGCTAATTAGAAGGAAATATTTCTCGCTCTCAATTCTCGTTTGTTTTTAGTTCGAAGCGGTTGTTGCATTTAATTATACCGCGTTCACTGACCATGCACAAATTCGAACACTGAGTGAGGTACGTGGTCTCAGGCATGTTTGTTAAGATTACTGAATATAATCTAGTCTATATTTTTTGCATGACGTCACCTGTACTAAGGACCAACCATTTGGGACCGAAAGCGTCTCGCAATAATTGGTTCACTCTCGCGTCATTCGAAGAAGACGGGTGGGTGTTTAAAACATTTTACAGATACTTTACAAAATAGCTTCAGCTCAGCCAATTTCATGCCACAGAAATGAGTAGTAGGTTCTGTTAACGAGTTGGGGTGAATTTCAGTTAACTCCTGTCAGTGCTGTTTAGCTTCTTACTATATCAGATGCCAAACTGCCTAACGTAACCGTTTAATATGTTCAGGACAAGCATGACAGAGCTGATCAAAGTCTGACTCCACATATACCCAAAAGTCCAAGGAAAAGTTTAAAGCCTGGATGGTATGACGGTCAAGGAGAGCGAGGTGTGGAATAGGATATTGGCAACTCGACGAAAAGTCATTAATCATCCGCTGTAAAGCCACGTCTGTGGGTAGTTGATGGGTGTTCTCTTTTCAGCAATTAAACCTGCTCACGCGTTGTCTTTTTCCTAGCGTGCAACAATTTGCCATATTATACTCATTGGTCTGAGGGACCTAACTACCTCCAATGTTAGCCAGCAACTGCAACTCTGAAACGCTGCGAAGGACATTACCCATAAAGGTGCTGTCAACCAGGAGTCACAGACGTCTGTAGAGCAAGGCCACCTTGATGTGAATTGCAGCGAGAGGTAGTGTTAGTTTCACATTTGTTCACAGCGAGCTGCAGGCTGTCTGTGTTTTATTTAACCGTTTGTTTCATGTCCACGTGCTGCCAACGAATCAGCCCGTTTTATCTGCGCAATCTTGTGTTTAAACCAACCAGATACGTGGATTTAAAGGAAACTGTGTAGATTTATATCCACTAGAGGACGCCAAAAGGCAGATTAATCTGATTAGATTAGGAACTGGTCAATTGTGACTTCTATTACATGTAACTGCGCGTTAGACACTCTATAAGAGAGGTAACAGGTCATCTCAGTATTTTTTTTATTTCCCGTCAACAACAAAGCATCTGTCGTGTACATACCTTCAACTCCTTATGTCGAGGGTCAACATCATAATAGGGAGCAGTGGTGCACTGTACTCTGCAAAAAAATTTAACATGATGGAAACCGACAATCCTGTTTCGGAATGTGTTTTCAGGGAGTGTGTCCCTTTAACACTGGTTCGCGCCAGATGGACAGGCACGTGTGTTTTCGCTAATTTCACTCATATGCCGGTTCCTGGTGCATTCTTTATAGCTGGTCCTTTTATTCTGGTCTGTCCCCTTTGTTTACTCTTCGGAGGAGTCGTGGGCTCGATGGACAAACAAGGTTTACAACGAATCATTAAAATATTGAACTAGTGTAATGTGTGAATTTGTAACACAGCAACGCGCATACTTTTGTAGCGGTATTCACGCCTGTTCCTACCGTCCTAGATATGCCCCCCTGCAGTGATGTCCAGCTAAGCAAGTACAATTTCAGGTAAAAGGTACCCGACATAAAACAGAAATAGTACAAAATAATAATGAAAAAATACTCATGGAGTTCACATGAGTGAATTAATGAGTATGAAATACAAAACTGACAGCTCTCTTTTCAGTATATGTCTGGAAATGACTTATTGTTAACTAATGACATGATTATAAAACCTAGGCTGCTCTCATATACTCCCAGGCATGGTACCTAACCTGATGTGTCTTTTTATCCAGGTGACATCTTCTAAGCAAATTGGTTATACAATATAACACACCCAAGAAGGCTATGGACAAGAGAGAGCTAATCTGTTTGACCCATTCCCTTGGTAATGACAGGCACATACTGATCCTGTTTCATAATATGTTTCATTTATACAACACAAACTTACTTTTTAAAAATGATTCCTGTTCATATTTTGAATTGAAACTCAATTAGTATAGTGTTAATAAGTTTGCCAAATTCTGTGGTTGATAGAAGCATGGTGGCTTAGTTGTAGCATATGGGGTATCTTAATTTAAAAATTAAACAGCAAATCAGATGACAGATAATCCATCCTAGACAAAAGACTGAGGAAGAGGGCAAAAAGACTTATTTAGTCTCCTTCTGTGAATCTGAATAACAGATTTTATGTAATTTGGATGGAAATAGACTTGTGTAATTGTTTATACTGTCTTGATTTATTCATCTTAAAAACATAAAAAACCATATTCAAGTTAAAACTATACCATCTGGCTCACTCTGCATTTGATTGTTCTGTGTAAAAAAAAAAAAAAAAAAAAAAGCTTGTTCAGTTTGTTCAGTGAGACCATTTCTCTGAGCTGAGCACTGATTCCGTTACTGCTGTTGGCACACCTCCTTCTGCAGCCTTCGGTTTGCACGTGACCACTTTCACTGATCCGAGGCCCATGCGCGCCACATAGACCCCCCCAACAGCTCAGACTTACACGCCTCAGGCCCCAGGCACCTCCGCCTCTATTCCCAGGCAACCCATTTTTGTAATGGGATTAACCATCAGGGTTAATTAAGGTGTCCATGTCATCAAGGTGTTGATTGATTAATGGCTTAGGAGCCGGCTAACTGCATCTACTTACTGCGGCCAAAAAATTCAAGGGGCCCGTTCGGGAGCTGATGAAGTATTTGATGGTTATTTACTGTACTGCTAGAAAAATGGAAGGTAGCAGTACTTCAGTAGTTATTCAACTCCACATCGACGACACACACACGCACACACACGCACCCATCTCACAAAGCCCATTATGATGGTGCCTTAATTTAGATTTCCCTGTTCCTCTCCTGCAGGAGAGGCTCGCACAGTGCAGCCCTTATAAATCACCTGCTTCCCCAACCCCCTCGCCTCTCTTAGCCCCCACACTATCAGCACGGGGGCCACGCGGCTCTCAGACGAAGCCCGGGGCTGGGAAATCCTATTAACCCTCAAACAGGAGGTGCAGGGAAGGTCATGTTAATTACCGCAGCACCCCAAACCCAACGCAGTCAGGACGGATCCAGGCTACTGCTCCACGCCCCCGCCCACCAGGTGAAAAGGACTAGGAAGCCCTAGACAGAGCTCAGCCAAGAAGATGGCCTTTGACCTGGATGGCCCAGCCCATGTCAGCTGTTTGTCTGTCACAGGGTGTCCGGTAAATAGCATAAATACTCTGGCAAATTGTCCTTAAATTTGAGCAGTGAGTATTACCTTACTTATGTCATACAAATAAATGTAACGCGATGTAACATTTGCATAAATGCATTGCTAAAAGAAAGCACTGTGGCAGTTACTTTGCATATCCCCTTAGATTCCAGATTTTGAGGAAAAATGACCATGACATCATGTATTTAGAATATCAGCAAAGCCTGGCCCAGCACAATGCAATGATACCATGTATTGACACTATGTTAAATGAAAACTAAAAAAAAAAGATTAAATTAGGACTTACCGATTTCTAATTACAAATCCAACAGCCAAATTTAAATGTAATTAGTGATTCAATTTTTGGGTGCAATCAAAAGCCCTTTTAAAAATAAAACAGTTACTTTAGCTTGTGATGTCTAACAAACAGATTTTCTGCATTTGCTTTTGTAGTCTTGCCTGGGTGTGCTGTGAACCGTGTGTGTGTGGCCACACCGGCCAGCAAAGAAAAAAAACAAATCAGAACAGAGGCCACACGGCGCGTGGCCTCAGACCGCTGCGCTCGCGCGGTGCCGGGTTGCCGCAGAGTCAAAGCAATTTGGCAAGCCGGTCCCGCGTCGGCCGGGAGCGCGGGGGAGAGGTGGCTGGTGGCGCGGGGGGGCGGCGGGCTTCGCTCTGCGCTGCGGCACCGCGGTGCAGATTAGCTCTCCGGCGAGAGCCCGGGGAGGGAGGCGCCTGGGGAGCCGGGAGAAGCAGGGCCCTCGGCAGTAATGTGGAGGCATCTATGCGGGCCACGTCCGCTCGCCTGGCCCAGCCGCTCCCCCGGACCTCGGCAGACCAGGCGCCGCGGGACCCTCCGGGACCGGAGCTGTGCAGGGCCCGGCGCGCCTCTCATTACTCTTATATTAAAACCAGTCGTGGGGAAAATTGCCGCCGACCCCCACACCACCTGGATCGCCCACACCACCCCTCCCACTGGTGTTCCCGAGAGCAAGCAGATCCTGAGTCAGTGCCGCCTCTCTGTTTCCCTCAGCCCTCCTCGGTCCCCCGGAGGTTTCCACTGGTCCCAGAACAGCGCAGGCATTCCTGCACGAGGCCCAGCAGGCTGTACGGTTAGGCTAATGCGTTAGCGTTGAGGGGATGTGTGAGTAATAGCGTGTTCTTCTTTTTTCCCCACGCGCAACACAGCGTCTGCCTCCTGCTCCCGTTTCAGGAGGGCAGGAGCCCAGCACGTGCAAAGACGAGGATGGATCGAATTAAATTGTAGCTAAAACGTGTTTTTTTATTTCTGGTATTCACATTGAAACAGTAAAAACAATTACATGTATGTCTCCTGTGCTGACATACTGCTCCCTCCCTAACCCCCCCCCAACCCCCACCCCACATTATACTGCTGTCTTTGTTCAGATATCCCACAATAAATAAGACTCCCAAACAAAACACATATCTCTTCACTGATTTCCATACAGAGTACAAAATTGAGGTGCAAAAATTCTTTGTCTATCAGTTGAATGTGCGGATGAGGGTACATAAAATCTAATTCCATCAACCTTTTGTAATACTGAAATTAAATCATCCGACATGCACATAAAATGCCGATAGATGACCCTGAATATGTGCTACGACAAAGGAGCCTCCTTTTAAAAAACTTTAATTTCCTGAAATCATCTCTCTTTTTTCAAATCATGCCAGCCTCTCTGCTTGTGGTTATGCACTTTTATTTCACAGGCCCCAAACTGACCAGTAGATGGCGCAGTGGGGCATCTTACACAGACACTGCCAAGTCACAGATGTGGACAGCCCGCCCACCCATGCTTACCACCTCCCCCCCACCCCGTTCCTTTTGTTTTCTCACTATTCAGGATGAGGGCCTCAGCTGTTGCAAGAGATGGCCAATAATGGATTCAGTGTTCCCTTGCAAATAATTTCCTATAAAACATTTTTTAAAGAAGACAACAAAATGAAGGTTAAGAGAAGCAGAACAAAACCAGGCACAACAGGCAAATTTGTACCCCCACGACACCCTTGGGAGGCGTGCTAATAGGGGACTTTCATAAATGAGGTGCAGGTTAGATTGACGTGCAACTCCAGTTTTGAGATCATCGATGGCAAAGAAAGGCAGATTGCGCTCCAAACTTCCTCCTCTCCCCTAACACATTGCTGTTGTCGGTGCAGATTCATACTGTAAATCCATTCAGCTTCTTTCCTCTGGTTGGGGTCTCAAGGTTGTGTCTTAAGCTAGCTACTCACTTGACAATATAAGATTGCTCTTTTTAAGTATACAGTTAAAGTCTAGAGCTTTAAGTATATAGTTTAAGCACTTCCCTGGATTATGTAAGGCGCCAGGAAACAAAATACAAACACTGGTTACCTATTAGTTCCAAATGAATTTCAGTATTAAAACTATCCTACTTCAACCAGACTCCCAGACCACAGCCAGAGGATTTGGAATATGATCTATTATGTGTATCTTTTCAGTCTTCATTGACAGTATCTTTTAAATGCTGGTCTATTGACCCAGACAGAAAATGGTTTGTGTGTTGTTAAACTCAAAAGAGGAAACAAAGCCTGTTGTTTTGTACTCTGTACCTTCTGGGTGCCTTGTCCGAAATACAAAATGCTCAACATCTTCATTCCGCTCACAGGAACTTGAGGGTAAAGGGAAGGTGTTGGGGAATGGGGGATGTGGGCAACCGTGACCGCCCCTGGCAAAGTCCAAAGTCCAAAGTTCCTGGAGGGATCTTTTTGGAGGAGTGGGAACAGACCCCTTGCATTTTATTTTTTTTCACACTACTGTACATGTGGTACTGTACCAGCGTCTACCCAACCATCTACCACACCGCGGTGTCGCCCATGTCTTGGCCAGGGTGGGACAGGGGGGCACTGTAGCTGGAGTTGCTGGCCAGGGAGAAGGGCGGGCTGGGGCCCCCAGTGAAAACCTCCCCTGGGACGGGGTGCAGGGGTCCCGTGAGGCCCGGCTCGGGGCTGGGCGAGTCGGCGTGGGGGATCATGTCCGTGTACCTTTGGTTGTCTGAGGGGTGGTGGCCTGAGATGGAGCCCTCCAGCGGGCCCTGCCCCGAGCCCAGGATGTAGCCGGACTCTGCAGGGGACTGGGCCTGGGATGAGGGGGGGCCATGGGGGAAGAAGTCATAATTGCCCCCTGGGCCATAGTAGTCACCTTGATAATCTGGAGGGAGGGGAGAGGAGAACACACATTAATGCTCCCAATTTCAAGAGTAACTTTGGGTTAACTGTGGCAGCAGTGTAGGATAGAAGTAAGGAGCAGGGCTTGTAACTGAAAGCACTGATTCAATTCCCTGCTGGGGTACTCCTGCTGTACCCTTGGGCAAGGTACTCAACCCACAATCGCCTCAGTATATCCAGCTGTATAAATGGATAAAATTGTAACCTACTGTACGTAAGTCACTCTGGATAAGAGTGTCTGCTAGACACTAATGTAATGTAATGTAAACACAATGCAAGTCCCTGTCAGGATCAGATGGAAAGAAAGACTGTACTCAGGCCTTGGCTTGTAATGAAATCATAAGCTTGACCAGTCCTAAAAAATGTATTTGTGAGGTTTATGTATTAGAGGTTTTATGAGCTAGGACAAATTAATCAGGATGTTTTTGCTGAACTGAAAAAGGAAATTGGCGTGATGAATGTTAACATTTGCCACAAATCTGTTACACGCTGCAACCGAATCAGAAATGCCGCTGTGTAAACGGGGCCGGTGTTACTATAACCGATGATCATCGCCAGGGCCAACCGATTCCAGTCATATTAATCTGCAGTCACAATCACGGCATTCAAAATGTAAATCTACACAGACCATCAAACAGGTCGCTCAAAGCCAACTGCACTGTATCAGAGAACAATTAAAAGATAACTGCATAAAGCATAAAGAGCAGTCGAGACAGATGTAATGATAAAGCACTTTGCAGTTCTATATTAAATGAGCAGGGTGTCAAATAGGGTGAGAGCGGATTGCCAGGGCTGCTGCTTTCCCTGCTTTGTGAGTTATTCTCCAATGCCTTTGTTCACATGGGAGCAGCTGGGTCAATAACGGTTTACTGTTAAATGTCTGAGCCATGTAAATGATTTGTTTTTCATGAACCACACAGTGGAGATGAAGAAGACTTGACTTCCAAAGATGGTGCGCGCTTCTGATAGTGACGGAAAGCGAGTTTGCTCGCGGACATGCTGACGGGGTGCTCGCTGGCCTCCTCGGGCATTTCGGCACGTCCACTTGCCTTTGTCTCTCCTTTGAAGCCAAAGCGATCGCGGCGTGGCCACAGCCAATTACTCCAACAGCCATTAATCTCCCTGCATCTCATCAATCCAGTTTATCTTAGCTAATTACCCATATATACCTCAAGCGTCCCCACTTTCAGCTATTTGTCTCTCCACCTATTTATGTCAGCAATGCGAGAAAAATCCCCCCCCATCACTCCCATGCTTTTCAGCATCTGAAGCGGTTTGGAATTAAACAAAGGCACCAGGTTTTCTGCAGCTAGCATGCAATGCTCCAGCTTCCCATACATTCTAGTGGTAAAGCTGTACATTGCAGTACGCTGTCAGATCTGATGCATACGAGCTCGGCTGTCTGCAGTACTGGAGGTTTCCTGAGCAAATCTGCTGTCTGTTTCCAAATGAATATTAGAAGGTTGGGGGGGGGGTGTACCATATGTGTGAACAGCAAACATAAGAGCCCCACTTTCTGAAAATCGTCCTCCATATGCTAGGAGGCTGGGAGATAACGGGAACAGCTACAGTGTGAATGTAGTGCCGGGCTAGTCTGGGCTGTATCTTTGTTCCCTCGGCTCAGAAGAAAGGGAACAGCGGGAAGAAAGAGGTGGAGGGAACAGAAAATAAGGACGATAAAAATGTGTGAATGGAGGTATTACTTCATTCATGGGTAATGCAAGGTTGTTTGTACAGGGACTGCGGATGAAAACTAGCCCTTTTGGCTAATTCTGGGATATTTACAGAAATGCTGATTTATGTGCACTGTCCTTCTCAAGAAAAGTACAGTAAAGTTCAGGACAGCCCTGAAAATGCAGGACATTCACAAGCAACCTTGCAGTTCATAATTCCTGGTTATGGATTCCCATTTATTTATAAAGATCACAGTTACTAAATCCACAATTTGCATCAAAATTATGCTGTTGTCTATAAGACGAATTTGTGCTATTTAAAATATATTAACATTTACATAGAAAGACAATTCTTGATTTTGTGAAAACAGAACTATATAATATGTGTTATATGCAATATTTGCAAAGAAATATAGAACATATAGTAAATTCATCTTTCTTCATCAGTAACTAATTTAAGACAAACTTACAAGAGATAAGTCTGGGATATTTAACCAGTGAATCTTAACAGACATAATGAGAACAAGGCAGTTAGAGGAATCACAAATGAATCAAACTACAAATGTAATATTAGTTGGCTCATTTTTTCCCCATTTCAAAGAATATTCCTCATAAAAATAGACTGCAGGAAGAGACAAATCCTGAAATACTGCACTTTAAAAAACTGCAAGGTAAATAATTTAAAATGTTTTTTTTCATAAAGCATTGGAATCTTAATGCATTAGCTTAGGATAACTGGTTCAGAAGTGAAAGAGAGCCTTGAAAGGCCCTCGTTCCCCTGGCTGGCACGCAGCGTTTTGGCATTGTGTTGTTGTTTGTCTCCCTGGGTGACAGAGGGCTGCTCGGTGGGCCCGGTGTCCCTTGGCGTGCAGATTAAAAGCTCCCGGGCAGGTCGAGAGCACATTCAACACCCCGGCTCAAGCGCATTCCGCCGCCGACGGCCATGGCAACGCGTCTCTGAAGAGGCCACAGGAGCAGACGGGCGAGGGCGCGGGGGCCGAGGGAGAACTGCAACCCCCAAACTTCACTGGGGGAACATTTAACCGGACCGCACCATTATGCACAATTATGTGCCAGAGCCCAGTACCAGAGCCTGCATTTTCACCATCAATGATCAAATAAACATGTACACGGACTCGAAGATCAGCAATGGCTTTGGAAAGGATAGCTGGCTGTAGAGGTCACCCATTCTGAAAACATATATATTCTGTATTGGCCCTCAGTATTTGGTAAAGGACAGACAGTAGAAGTTTAGAAATATGGAGTATGGAGGCCATCTATGCTGAATGAGCACAGTCTTTAACAGCAAGGTGATAGACTGAACTGTTTTCTGCCAGGAGGACCCTCACATGCTACATGAAGGACACTAACTGGAACAGGAGTGGCATGTTGGCTCTGTATTGTAGGTGGTGGAACAGGAGCAAGGGCAGTCCGGCGGATATTTTGGTGTGTGTGAGGAGTGACAGCAGCGAGGCAGGGGATGAATGCAGTGGGCAGGTAACTGCAGGCACAGGTAACCATGACGCACCAAAAAGCTCAGTGAGAGGGGGGCAGAGTCCGCAGGTGGCCAAAGAACTGTCTGCAGATGTCCACATTAAACAGGGATGTGCTGGCTTGGGTCTCGAGGGCTTAGGGGAAGCACTCAGTGCCCACACACTTTGGAAAGTTGCCTGGGCCAGAGCGGATGGCCTGAGCCACAGCTGACACGGTAGCGTGCTGCAGCAGGGAGGAAATGAGAGGGTGAACAACAGCTGCCGAGGACAGCTTCGGACACACAGCAGGTGTGAGCAGCACCACCAGGCCTGAGACCGGGCCTGAGACCGGGCATGAGACCACTCCAGCTGCGGCCTCCAGACCACACATGTCCACAGGACCCACTCTAGCCCCAGGCCGACCCTGCGTCCTGCTGCAGGAAAGGGTGGAGGATGCGCGTCTGCACAGTGGCTGGAGAGAATGCGTCCCTGGACTGCACACTCAGGGGTGCGTACATACGCCTCACCACAGAGCTGGACACAACATGCTGCCATTTATTCCATAAACAGTGACTGGCTTCAGCTAGCACGAGCATCTCTCCAGTTTTACTGCCCCGGATAAAGTTTGTGAAAAGTGCCAAACTCCTATTTCCACCAGGTCTTCAGGATAGCTGGATGTCTCAGCTTTGTGTCAGATAAAACTTTTCCATGATTCACAATGCAGTGCAGTAACATTGGCATGACCCAACCCAGACAAAGCAACGTACAAATCAAATAGCTCAAAGCTCCAGATTTGCTGAGCACATGGGCAGTCATATTCCATCAATCAAATTAATCTTCAGACATCCTAAATTCATCTGGGCCTTTTTATTGAAAATAATAATTTAACATGTTCCCATGTGCAATGATGCCAGGTAATTCACTAGTCCTTCTTGAGATGATTGCCTAGCACAAGCTAAATCCAAGAATACTACTTCCTTCCAGCAACTAGGCTCAATGCTTATGCAGCATGAGCAGAAAGCACATTGTTTCAGCGGGGAGTCAGTGGAAATGGCCAGGATATTGTGCTGTCCTATACTCTGCCCTGCTTTCAGAAATGTGATGGTAGTATGCAGCCTACATGTGAAAGACACTGCAAAGATAGCAAAGACACTCTGGTGGAGTGAAAAATAATGATAATTGATGAATGTGTTATCTTCCATCTGTGCTCATTTTGACAGCCAGTCTTGTACAGCAAGGAGTGTTGTCTCAGAGAGTCCCTGCTCAAGTTTGTCATGTCTGAGAAAATGAGAGATTACAGAAAATGTGTAAAAGCCGTGCAGTAAAATAGACTCCCTATGGCAGTGAGGGAGAGAAGGAAAGCATGCCATTACACTGGTGTGCCTGTGGGTGTGAAAGACTTAGGAGAAAGCCTTTAGAGAAAGAAAGCAAGAATGTGAGAAGGAGAAACAGACAGGCAAATGCTCCATTGTGAGAGAGAAACAGATATATAGATAGGTAGAGAGAGAGAGAGCGAGAGAGAGAGAGAGAGAGAGAGAGAGAGAGAGAGAGAGAGAGATCCTCAATCAGACCTGTATGCAGTGATCTTTGCATCTTACCCCCATAGTAGCTGTAAGGTCCAGACCCTAGGATTTCTGAGTCCTCCAGTCTGCCACCCAGTGGACGCATTCTCCGCGGGCCCCGGAAGAAGGCGTGCCTCCGAGCTCCAAGCGCACTCAGCTGCTTCATCCTCCGCTCTTTGGACCTTCGGTTCTGGAACCACACCTGCGAAGGTGGAGCGATCAGAAAGGGCCTGGTGCAAACACAACACACGCATACACACCAAACATCCTCATTATCTCATTGGTAAGCCTTATTATGTCATCATCATCAGAGAAGTTTTTTTTCTAATTTCCCTGCCATAAACATGCGTAATAGATTCCCTGTCTGTATCATATGTGCTATATTTCTACTAAAGTAAATAGCTGCAGTTATAGTGTCCTGGTTTTTTTGACTTCCTAGCAAGAATACTGCATGTCGTCATTATCAAGGCCACCAAAAGTCTTGAAAAACTGTGGCCTAGTTCAATTGTCTTAGCTCCACTGTTGCATGATCAATGCTTCAAAGGTACCGAAGGACAACACCCTTAACAAAAAAAGGTATATATATACCTATATCAACAGCACCTTTTGAGTGAACGTGTACCTGTGTGTGTGTGTTTTCTGATGCTGAAGTTTACAGGACTTTTGCTCATGTCAGTCAATAGACTGCATGTTTGGTGCCCTTACATGTTTTTCACCTTTGTAAACAGCCATTTAGAATCAGCCTAAGACCACATCTGTGATCATATCAAAGCAGAAAAAAATCACAGCTCTTTTCTCAGCAACTCAAATAAAGGAAGGAAGGTTTTTCTTCTTTCAATATCTGATGGCTGACATTAAGCTCTATTTTTAATACAAATGTGTGTTTATCGGGCATTTCTAATTATTTAAGAGTTCATTCCCTCGTGGTCAACTGACAGCTGCAGCATAACATGGTAAAAGGACCAGTATTTCCTGCCCAGACAGCTCATATGCGCTGAAATGTCTCGCTATCTCAGAAAGGTCGCTCATTTCTGTTTGACTGTGTTTTCCCGGAAAAGATAACATCACTGTGATTGCCACATTGAAATTGAAATTTAGCAGTACAATATATTATCAGTGTTTTTTTTTTCTTTTTCTCATTAACAATGGCTGTTTTTCAATCCACAAATAACTACAGCAACTAGTACGTCATTTTTAATTAATAGATAGGCAATTTCATGCAGAGATGAGCAGGTAAGATTTTTATTTACATGCTCACATTGAAAGCATGTATCTAATCGGACAGGTTGATAAAGCCGATCACAAATATTTCTCATTTAGGCACTGAAAGCAGACAGTAGAATATTTTAGCTTTGCCAGTGGACCATTGCAATGATCAAATCATATTTAATATGGATTTAATGATGTAATATTTAACATGTAAGTATTTGACTGATTAAAAAGAAACAGATAATTAAACAGTTTGAAATGAGATTTTAAGAGAGATGAATGGCACCCCTGTGGCGAAGCAACTTTCAATAATGATTTTTCGACCCCCATTGGAATTCCAAAGTCATCATCTGGCAATTTTGCGTTATTGTCGAAACAGGGAAAGAAGTAGAAATTTATAAAGATAATGCATAAAGAAATGGTATTATACAATGGTATTTTACAGATCATGCAGGGAATTATATTTTCAGAACTATCTGCTGTTTGCAGTAATTTGAAATAAAGATACCAGATGGATAAACAGTGACAAAAAAATGAGATCACTGCACTTCCAGTGTAACATGTAGATAAATTTCACCTGCTGAAAATTTAAAACAAATGGGAATTTTTTATTTATTTATTTATTTTTTGCTGGGCATTACCCTGGAATTCACTTCTGCCTTGTTTAATTTTATTAACAGATTAGCCACAGGCTCAAAAACACACCAGAAATGAGACCTCCTCTTTAACAAAGGTACTACTGTATATATATTTTAATCTCAATCCACAGTATTTGTTCATATAAATTAAGATATGACTTTCTTCAGCGATTTGCAAATGAGAGTTTCTCCTCACTCACGCCCCCACCCCCTACCTTCCACCCCCATGCAGCCATTCAACTAATTACTAATTCAAACATTTGACATTGAAATATTTCTACATCTTGCACAATTTACACATTTCAGTTTTTTCCTTTTTACATGTATTAGCCGAGATTTTCATTGAAATAACGGTCAATAGTTCAATGCAACATGTACATTCAACTTAATTTAATTTCCATTACCAATTTACACAGCCAGGACACAACATCGACAGCAAACAACAGTCCTATGTGCTGTTGTCAATGTCAGGGAAGGATGTCAAGGAAGAAAAAATTATGTGGTTCTGAGTTCTGAGTTCCCACTCATGAAGGGGAAAAACCTCCACAAAGGCATACCCTTTATGGTACATGTTTGCATATTGCTTCCAGTGAAATTACCGTGCTCACAGCTATTTCCCATTTTACGCATTTTTTACATAAATCTGCCAAAGGCACACCAACTAGACCATGCAGTTACAGATCCCTGCACCACAGAAGAGCAGCGGTTGGTTTATATTAATAATTGGACAGCTGTGTCCAGTTCTCATGCTCCTACCACAGCAGGGCTAGGCCGATAAGATCCAGAAGCATTATAAAATAGTGAAAGTGTACCTGGATCACTCTCATGTTCAGGCCAGTTTCCTGCGCCAGCTGCTCCCGGATGTGTCGCGTGGGTTTAGGCGTAGCGATGAAGGCAGCCTTGAGCGTCTCCAGCTGTTTAGCTTTGATGGTGGTCCGAGGGCCTCTCCTCTTCGTGCCCAGGCTCTGCTCCTCGTTCTCATTATTGTTAGTTTCCTTATCCGAGGAAGTGGAATTGTCAGTTTCTTTCGGATCGTCTTGTATTGGATCTTGGAGGTCAGGCGACAAACTTCTGTCCGTACATGAAGACACTGTTGGGGTGGATGAAATAGTAAACAGTTATGAAGTCACAAGTCATGCAGATGTGGTACTGTTGAGTTTCATAGTCATAGACAATTGTAATTCTATTAAATTTAAAAAACACAGGGTTGGGGTAATGTCTTTGGGGAATGTCTTGGGGTATAGGGTATAGGGTGTAATATTACATTTATTACATTATATATATATATATATATATACTCCTTTATTATTATATTTCAAATATATTATTATTATTATTATTATATTTGAAAATACAGTCCTAAATCAAGTCTGACATTAATCACAGGTCCTTTTGGACAAACTCATATAAGTGTATGTATGTGTGTGTGTGTGTGTGTGTGTGTGTGTTTGTGTGGCAATGAATGTTTCCTAACTCACAATATGAAAGAACTGTCATACCTGCTTTGACATCATGCATATTACAAGTTGGAAATACTGTGGTAGTTCAGACAATTATCTTCTAATCTAAAAACACTCTAAATCATTCATACAAAGCCATTCAAGATCAACCTTTGGATAATAATAAAGTAAAATAATTGTTGTTTATGAATAACTATGCAGATATGACATTATGGGTGTATTTCACAGACAGTAATGACACTCTAGTGAAACCAAAATAGTTTTTTGTAGAATTATGGCCTTGACCCTAGAACTTATTGCTCATGTCTCCTTTCATTCATGTCAAATGCTTAAGCATATGTGTAATTAAAAAAATAATAATAAAGTGTCGCTCCAATTACATTTAAACAAAGCATTTTATATGCTAGACATAAATATGGAACTGTATGACAAGTCTGAGAGAAAATTACTTTTGCTCTAGATTCCTAATAGAAAGTTGTAACTTGTATTTCTAGTTAAATTAATCCAAATGTGTGATCTCATGGCAGAAATCCCTAGTATTTTGAACTAACTTGCTTTTATATAAACAGTGCATTACGGAGTATGGAAATGTATACGAGTCAATGTATTAGCATACATTTCACCAGTGTATGACACATTATTATTTCTATGTATTTTATTTTGTCAGTTGCAACATTATTTATTTAATTATAAACAAGTCAATTAAAGAATTATAGTAGTTGTGGGAGCCGCATCATATAAACCAGTCTGAGATTTCATTAATTTCACAGAACGCCATCAGTTTGTTCCCATAACAGAGCCCTCTTGTTTCGCCGCCTTCGTTGACTGAGAGGGAGTTACGCATTTATATGTGACATTATTTTACGTAAGAGTGCGGGGCCGTTCTATAAACAGCTTTTTTCAATCTAATTAGAACCACAACCATTTACAAGGCACATCAATAAACGCAAAAAGCTATTAATAGGCCATTTAGATAGTATTAAGTAACTGCACTGACACTAGCAGTTGTTATTGGTCCGATGCCAGTCCACGCCACGTGATATTTCATACAAGATAAAAAAAACTAATTGCATGGAAGCCACCCGCACTCCTCTGTTTCGCCCTGGACAATTGCCTAATGAATCAGAGATGCCGCACCAAAGTGTGGCGTTTACGCTGATTGAGTTCAGTCACAACTGGTACAATACTGGGCCACCATTAAGTCCTTCCAAGATGCCATTCAAGGTATATTGCAAAACTCGCCAGTCAGATAACGGATTCAACTGCGACGCAGTGGGGGTGTGGGGAGCCCTGTCCATGGTCCTGAATATACAGGTACCGACGGTGATACTGCCATATTTGCGCCTCAAGAGTTCCTGGAAAGGGGGTCTCCATACTTTCCATGCTTTTTTGGCATGATGGGAAATACAAATTAAAACAAACTTGTTCTACAGAATTAGGCGCTGGGGGGTTTGACAACTCTAAAAACGTTTAGAAAGACAGGTGCGTAACAGTGACTGTTATCGAGATAACTTGCACATTTGTAAAATAATACTACATCGCAATGACAATGTGTGCATGTAACATTTCGTGATAAGAATCACCAGTAGCAATGCGCATCTTGCCGCTAAAAGGCAACGCCCTTTTAATCGACCCTTATTTCATATACGTTGAAGAGAAAATGGATGCATTTGAAAACCATCTTCAATACAGCATTTTAAAAGGAAAAAGTATGCACATTGTGTCTTTTGCAACGTTTCTTATCATTTTGAAATGAAGGTGTTCAAAATTTCGGATATTGAGACGTCTGTGTGTTCCGACGACGGTTTGCCAATCAAATAAATGTCAAAGAATTGTGTTAAATTTAGCAAATTATACAGAATAATGATTTTTTCCTAAAGCACTTGTAATTGTTCAAATTTTCGTTTTGAATCTAACCGATCATACCACTGAGAACACAAATGAAGTGACCAGACCTTTCGAATTTCCTCATGTCAAACAGGAAGGTCGGCGATACAACCTAACTGCAAAGCAATGTTGTTCTTTTCTCATTTCCAAAGACGATCAAATTTTTTTTTAATCATTTAATGTCTATATTCGGATTCAAACTAGTGCAAGCGCACCAAAACCTGAAAAATCTAGTTGGAAAGTAGTGACAAAATTAGTATTGATAAAATTAGAAATGATTTCTGACTTTCATAGTCGGAGCAGTTGCGGTAGACGAGTTGACGATCCAGTCTCTAGGCCTACAATAAAGGCTGAGACATTTTGATTTTAGACAGTAAACCTGAACAAATTTATGTTCTGTGATATCGTCATTATGATGAGCAGTCAATAAAACAAAAATGGGCAAACAAGGTGACATTACCTGAGTTTAAACTGACTTCCTTAATCGTGCTGGTGTTGAAGTAATCTTCTTTACAAACAAATTTGTTTTCGTCTATTATATACAGCTCCTCTCCCGTGGACAGCTGTTTGTTGCAGACCATGCAAGTAAAGCAGTTCAAATGGAACACCTTGTTCCGGGCTTTTCGCACGAGGTCACTGGGGGAGATACCTTGGAGGCAACCGGCGCATTTCGTGCCGAACCGCCTGCAATTCAACAAGGGCAACAAAAGGCGAGTTAGACAGACATATCAGGCAGTTGTGAGTCGTGTGCTTGAACCACCCTTCACCTGGATATGATGCTTCGTTTTACGTTTCTTCAGGAGGCAATTGAATTAAAACTGAACAAAAGCGGCAGTCTAATTGTAATATGTTGGTTTCATTTCCAACTGTCTTGACCAGCTATCCGACCAATTGCAACTCTTCATCTCGCAGTTGTACTGCAGACGATTTTGACGAGCATCGAATTTACATTTAAATTATCTATGCCTTGGAAAATAACCGTTGGTGTTCAGTTGTTATGGTTCTTGTCAAACTGAAGTCCCCACACTGAAAAGATTTTCTCCTTTTTTTTTTTTTTTTTTTTTTTTTTGTGGGGATAAAACTGCTGTGTGGCTTTGCGAGAAATAATTGAATGTATAATAACTGTAGAAACCATGAAATGTAAATTGGCGGTGCGTTCCAGAGCTGGAAAAAATCAAAGGGGAGTTGGTGATAAGGTATTAATAGGAAGTTAATGTATAAGATACCCTAAGGCACATTGCAAAGTATTCATACTGCCTCATAACGGTTAAGAAACCTTTGTCATACAGTGTTGATGTCAAGGCGTGTAGCGCATGGTCTCTCGTTTGTGTTTTTTATCTTTTATACAACAATGTATATTTCTTCTTCATCGCCCTTTATGAATCTTTTTAAGGCTTGGTTACTTAAATCGGTTACCTACTACTTACATTTTGCAGTCGTAGTAGTATGAAGAAGGAGGACGACGAGAAGACCTAAATGTCTTCGTATTGTACTGCAATACTGATTCTACATCTGCTGAAAAGTTGTTGTTTTTTTAATATTACTATTCTCAGCAATTGTCTGCAATGGCAATATAATCATAAAAATATTTAAGCAATCTGGGATGGTGAATGAACCAGCCGCTAGTATTTAGGTGGAAATGTATTATTAAAGCCTAAATTCACATATTAATCTTTCAGAATTGCCTCGTTTCCAGCTCGAGGCAGATTACAGTTTGGCTGAATTAACCCGACAACAATCATTCGCAATTAACAAAAAAATACATTAATAGCAATCAACACAATGTGAGCAGAGATAGCACAGGATTAGCTGGACTGACCGCTTTATCTCGCGAATCCATTTGCCTAAAGTGTAAAGAATTCACACATCTTTGGAATACACACGGCAGAAGATTAATAGTTTTGGGGGTGTAGACATATTATGGGCTTTGAATTATATATAACTGGAATTATATATAAGTATATAGAAATATGTTTCTATATATAATTCAAAGTCCATATAATTAAGAAAAACTAACACAAAATAATATTTTCTTTTTTCCTTTTCTTTACCTAAATAACACTGATTGGGGTTGGGAGATGGAGGTCATGCTATTCGTCGCTTAAGGGCATACTTATAGAAGACTATGTTCATGAAATTTGTGGTGGCTGCTTGTATTACTTAACCAGCGTGCAATTCAAATTGTTTCTATTTGTTACGATATTGCTCCATTTGCCTTTTCAAATGCATCGATGGCTTTCTGAAAAGGCCAAACTCTTACACAACAAATGGGCAAATTAAGGCTTGTATTGTTTCATTCCATTAATGGTTTCTTATTTAAATTCCAAACCAAATGAGCGTCCTCTAATGGTGTGGCAGATGGTCAAAGTTGTTTCGGACTGACAATTTCATCAAGAAAAATCCTTAACACGGATTGTAATTAAATACGTTTGCGACATATGATAGAACACAATAATATGATAACAATCTTTTTACGCCTTCTTTAAATGTCCAGATCGTGACAAAGGTAATCATTTTGTTGTGTTCGAGGGAAAGGAAACGCGTATTTTCAAATACCCTTGAACCTCAACGAATCTGTTTACCTGGAATACAGGACAAAGAGGACTTCATGAAATGTCATGTAGTTGATTTCTGTTCCTACCACCTTGAAAACTGAGACATACGTGACCATATTTAGTAATGCAAATGAACAAAAATCAAAATCAAAACATAAACAATTGTTACTGCACTCATACTGCGTGCTTGCATGCCTAAATAAAATTAGAAGTGAATACCATCACGTATTCCTACTCAACTTATTAAAACAATATGCAACTGCTCGTAATTAGGCAACAGTATCCTAATAATGTGACAGCTACAAAATGCCTTTCCATCACTGGGAAATACAGCAGTCAGCTAAAACATACGAATAAATTATAACTTTTTTCACTTTACAATTTTATTCTTAACGGAATTCTGAATAACTCCATATTCAGAAATATAGGCTGGGCAGAAAATGCGCGTGGGGTGAGATTTCATGTTGCTGGGCTGATCAGATTCATGGAAGGGCTTTTGTTTCCCTCCAGCCCTTTACAAAAACACACAACCTATCAGAATTCAGCCGTGAATAAAACTGGCCAAAAATACATTTCGCGCGACGGAGGCAATTCCACCAGACAATAGGGAGGAGCAATAGGCTACCAGCCTTCTCTGCATAGTATTTCAATAACTCGTATGGGTGAATCACCTTCTTAAGTGCACGTAATTAGCAAATAACTGTGAATGAAAATCATTTGGGAAATGCCATTATCCATGGCCGCATCAGGTCATATAAGCTACACCATGTAAATCCAGAGATCTAAACAGTGTCTGTTCCACTGAGCGTAAAAGCCCCAAACAGCAAGTATCCTCAAGTGCAGGTCTCATTTCTGCAAGAGGTCGCAAGTGAAGGCAACCCCCATGTTTGCTTTTTGGCTTTGCGAGGAGACGCTGCTTACCTGAAGAAATCATTTTTGCAATAGATCTTGCCGTCCCTGTAAAAGCATTTTTCCGTTAAATTGCACTTGCATTCACAGCACTGGACGCACTTCGCGTGCCAGGCTCGGTCCAGCACGTTGAGCAGGAAACGATCCAGAATGGGCCGCTCGCAGCCCGCACAGTGCGTCATCCTACCGATGTGCAGGCTGGCAACCGGTGCCAACCTTCCCGCGCGGGCACCCCTGTCCGGACCGTGACCACACGAATTTGCGTAGAACAACGTCTTGACTCCCTGAAGAAATCCAATGCAAAGCAAATCCCCGCTTTCTATGTCTCCAGCGTGTCTCGAAAGTGTTTGCCCCCCTTCCAAAGCTCAGAACTCAAATTGATAACCCGAAGTGCTACTCCCGTCTCGTACCCGTCATCTCCCGATCCGCCAGGACTGAGAAAGGGGAGATAACAAGTGCACCCTGAATCACATGGGTAGTCTTGTCTGCTGGCGTGAGAATAAAAAATGTCGTTTTATTTTCCCTTCCCTTTACTCCTTTAACTCGTTCGTATTCTTGTTAGTATTCAACTAAGTTTCTCGTCTCACCTCACGTCGTCACTATTCGCATCACAGTGCACTCAGTTTGAGGTAATTCGCGGATCCATATTCACATTTGGTGACGTCCGTGGTCACGACTGGGCATGGCCGGCCAATCAGAGCAGAGTCGTCATGGGGACACATTTAATTTATAGCCCATACAAATTTTGCGCCGAGTTCAGGCTACTGGAAACAAACAATACCATACCACGTTTGAGAAGGCAGGCAGGTGTAATCTTGGTCAAACATACTAGTACGAGAGAATATTTTTATTCAGATTTTATTCATTTTAGTATGTTCATGACTCTTAAATCAGGAATCAATCACCTAAATCACAAACGATATCCTGCTGCTTTTGCATGACGTTCTGGTCCTTTTTACATTCAAGACAACTTTGGTAGAGCTTTCAGGGCTAACACCTTCTTTGCACAAAAACAAAAGATTTTTTCCAGCTACGCACAGAGAAAGAAAAAACAGCATTTCGGCAGCAGATAGTTTTGAAAGAAACCACTCTCGGACCGAAGTTAATATTCAAATCAAACAACGACATTGTCTTATTTTTTGTATGTTACTTTACACATGTGTCGATGATTTCTTTTGGGGGGTTTGACTACAACCACCAAATGTAAAATCAAGGTTTATAAACCTCCTTTGTAAAACGAACCTGATTTTTAAACTAATGTCGTGAGCATAGCCGTTATTAACTGTTGTGGTCGTTTTTCTTCGCGGGCGATGGGGAGAGCAAAACGCTTTATTTGGGTAAAAAGGCGGGGGGTTGCTGTCAGCCTTCATGCTTTTTGTCATGCAGTATTTAGAGGGAAATGCACAGAATTAAGACGGCGGGACTCCCTTCACCAAATAGAATGGGAGGGATCGACAAGCGGGTTGACAAAGCAGACGCAAATGCAGGGGGATTTAAATATTTAGCTCGTCATTTCATTACCTGCTCACGAACCCGATCCGGTGTCCCGGGATTTGGACGCACACGAGAAGAACCCGGGTGTGAGAGACGATAAAGTTGAGAGCGCTGTGAACGAGTTATTCAAAACATAACGTTTTATTATCATAATTCTTGTATTTAATGGATTCAAATGCTATTTCTGTATTTTTGTAATGTTATTTGATCTCACAGTGTCTCACAAATCATAGAGATGACATGTCGGGTGCTGGTAAATGTCGAGGAAATTTTATTTATGCCTTTGCGTATTGGCTTGATATGTAATTACTAAACCTGTCATCAATGCATATCGTGTCAAAATGTTCATTTAAAACTGCGGAGCCTGGATTTAACGGACATTTGTTTATAATATAAACAATATCAGAATAAACTATATCAGAAGTATGTCCGAGGCCTATTAAAATGTCAAGGCATTCAGTTGCCTGGAGAGAACTTTATGAGAACTGAAAGACATAAGCGATCGCTTCAAATAAATGTAAATTATTCGTAAGTACTACTATATTAGCAAACGTGTTGTATGTGTAATTTGTTGAAATCGGAAAGAAATGGTAAAATATATGATTTAATGTTTTTAATGGCGACATAATAATCATCAACAATCTTCTTCTTCTTCCTCTTCTTCTTCTTATTCTTCTTCTCCTCCTCCTCCTTGTCCTTCTTCTTCTTCTTCTTCTTCTTCTTCTTCTTCTTCTTCTTCTTCCTCCCCTATTGCTAACGACAAGTAGTATTAAAACCGATTATCCTAAACCCATGAAAACGAGATAACCACAGCCACAATGGTAATGAATGAAACACTAAGATATTAAACCACCAAACAATATTCTGAATTATTTTAATACATCAGTGCTATTTATTGCCCTTATAATATGATGACGTTTACACAGAGAGAAACTTCATAATGAAAATGTATGTAAATTGCAATCAAAGTGAAGGCGGTTTTGAGCAGTCTTGTCATCAGAATCTTACAGTTTTCTTTATTATTATTTATTTTTATGTTGCCATTGCCTTATGCAGAGACCGTAAGGTGCATACGCCCCTTCCTAGCTTTTTTTTTAGTAGAACCCATTTTCAACTGGCATATTTAGACAGTCTGCTGTTGTGTAGATTTTGTGTAAGTGGAAAGATTTGCCAATCGGTCGTACCTTTCCAAATGCACAGGACGTTCCACTCCCTCAAAGATCTAGTGAGGTGGAAGCACCCTCAGCGATTAGGAACCCCCGCCCCCTCCTTCAAACACACACACACACACACACACACG
Organism: Megalops atlanticus; assembly: GCA_019176425.1. Classification (NCBI taxonomy): domain Eukaryota; kingdom Metazoa; phylum Chordata; class Actinopteri; order Elopiformes; family Megalopidae; genus Megalops; species Megalops atlanticus. The sequence continues at coordinate 37,050,410 of CM032880.1, read as the reverse complement.
TACACACACACATTTCACCGAAGAATAACCCCACGTGTGAACTATTTCACAAGAATATATCTCTGGTGAATTAGAGAACGACACTTATTTCGAACAACAGCCTACACAACACTTACCGAAAAGGATAGGGTATTTGTTTATTTGCTGTTGAAATTAAAGGGGGGAAATTGAAGCAGCGCAAAGAGGTTTGAATGACACATTTAAGGAAGGGTTATAATTTCATTACACATTGCATCATTAAAATAGATAATATTACATGTGTATTTACCAAGTTTCTTTTCCCAAATAATTATGTGAAAATGTCTTCAGTAATGCGAGCAGGATATTGTAAAGATGAACTTTAACAGATCTGAAGTAATTTGCACATTGCTCTGCAGTTTTACGAGCGATTACCTCGTGAACACCCTTGTCCCTCCCGCACAGTACAAATATCTGCTTATTTGAGTCTACTTGTCAAATCCTCAAGACAGTTTTGTATTTGTTTATTTATTTTTACTTCCTTGCTTCGATATTTAAGCAAATAGTTTTTCTGTTGATATTGAAATCGTTGGCTTCATTATCCATCTTGAAGGTGTGAAGTAGTGAATCTACATAAGAAAAAGCTGCAATTTTCCCTATCCGCGGGACGCCGTTCAGGTTGTACAGAGAGAAAAGGGAAGCCCGTAGGCAAAGCGCGCACCCCCGCCGCAGCGAGCTTTACTCTCGCTTGCGCCCTTTATTCTTGTCGTTGAACGTGATTATTATTTATTCGCGTTGCTCCTAAGCGTGCCCTTGACTTTCCGTTGGTTATTTTTCTAAGAATCTTCTGAAATCTAATCATTAAAAGACAGGAGTGGAGTGTTGCCAACGACAACAAATGCTGATTAAATTGAATCCTATTCTGAAATGAACAGGATCAAAAAGTTGCCATCTGAAGAAGTAATGCTTTGAAAAGTAATCATTTGGTAAACATACTTTATGGCTATCCCTGGGTAATTGCTATTATCATGTACTATTTTTCTACGAATTCTGAAGTTCTTCGTTGGTTTGAATTAATGTTTAGATTTGTTGTAAGAGTCCTGTCAAAATAAGAAGACAAAACAGGTTCTACAATGGCGCACATTTTAATCCGTAATCATTATGGGTGGGAAAACGCGCATCTGCACCGCCACTTGAAGTTGGAACCCTGAGCGACTCGTTTTTGTGTTTGTGTCTTTCTTTCACCGTGTTGAATAGCGTTCCCTATTTATCGCGCTTCCCACTTGCAACAGATTCCAATTTGGCGTCGACTGAGGTGAGATTGCAAGCCTTGTCCAAGGTGCTGAAAACAGGAACTCTGCGAGTTTTCTCCGTCCTTCTTCGTCGTACTGTATTGAGCCGAATATGGGTACCAAGATTAGACACATCCCTCGAGGTGGAAGCCGACTCCCATCGCTCCCGTTTTATTACGCCGACTTTCCGTGAAGCGCTTTTCAGTTGGCGCAGCTCGTATTCTTTCTGAGAAGAGATGTGACAATGACCTTAAAATTCACAATGTACAAGTTTTCTGTGTCCCGGTATTCGTAAGTGTGAGTGCTGCTATGCCTTGTCATGCAGCAGTCCTTACCAATATCCATTAACTTCCACTAACTAAATAGCTCGTCCAGTACTGCTAATTAATTCAATCCTCTTAAAATAAACAGCATTTCGGAAAATGTATCCATTAGCTTATCGCTGCATTCGTCTCTCACCCTTCCCCCAATTCCTAAGGCTCTAATGTCACAGAGTGTCAACATTTTTAAAAGTCAAAATAGTTTCATATGTGTGTCTATGTGTAGATGTATGTATATATATTTATGTGTGTGTGTGTGTGTGTGTGTCTGTGAGTGTGTGTGAGCATGTGGTTATGCAGTCAGTGAACTGTTGTTTCTGAACCAATGGCAGTGTTAATGCTAAAAGGACAGAGCACAGGGCATTAACACATGGGGAGCTGCAGAAGTCTCTGGTTGTGGCTGTTGATCACAGTGGCCTTGACTGAACTGAGAAAGCCAGCTTTGGCAGATCGGAGGGAGTATACTGAAGCATGGATGCCAGCCATTAACACAATACCACAGCTGACCTTGTGTGCTTTGTGACCAGAGAACAGAAAATTAACCAAAGAGAAAAAAAACAAGTTGAAATGAAAAATCAGAAACTGACCTGGCAAGGCAGACAATTCAAGACGGAGCAGCAGTCAATAGAAGAGACATGAAAGATCAGACAAAACAATGTCTTTAAACATAAGCATTACATTTTGTTTCACTCACAGCTGAACAGAAAGCATACTATATAACAGCATAGTCAACATACACACTGACAATACACACTCTAGTCTTTGGGGCAGGGAGAAATGACCTTTACTTATTCACTTATTGTGCAGATAAAAATACAAAAGCTAAATTAAAGGGTTACTAAAAGAACTCTATTAAACTCAACAAGCTTAGGATCTCAAACTTATAGAGAAATAAATGTGAGAACTATTTGTTTCTCCAGGCTGTACCCTACGATGAAAATGAAATTTGATGAGGCCAAGTAAAACTGACACATGCTGCCATTACATTGAAGAAAGGGTGTTAGTTCAAGACAAACAAGATATTGAGGGAAGTTAGAAAATGTGTTTTCCAAAATCATTCAGGTTGTGGTTCTATTGGACATCAGGATATTGATGATTGATGTTAAGGGACGGGGGAAAGTTTGAGAGCAAACATATTCTGGTGGTTTTCCCAGTGAGCTCAAAAACAGAACCTGCTAAAGGTGGAACAGTACACCTGACGCAACTTTCCGAATTGCATCAAATCTCTCTCTTGTGTACTGGTAAAAAGTCTGTGTGCTGCTTTACAATAACAGCAGCCAAAGTAGTGGTAAGGAACAGGGTTTGTAACCAAAAGGTTGTTGGTTCGATTCCGCGCTAGGGCACTGCTGCTGTACCCTTGGCCAAGGTACTCAACCCACAATTGCCTCAGTAAGTAACCAGCCGTATAAATGGATAAAACTGTAACCTACTATATGTAAGTCGCTCTGGATTAGAGCATCTGCTAAATGACAATAATGCACTGTAATGTGTTTAGAGTTTCCAGTGGAAGTGATAACTGTCGTGAAAACAAAGGAAGACACTGTGAGGATGATGGAAGTTTCTGCCGTGCGGTGCTCCTGGCCTGTCTTTCGCCTCGCAGAGCAGCAGCCTGGACACCCAGGAGCGAGGCAGAGTGAGGGGCTGGCCTGTCCGCCTCCACTAGGATGGGCCGGTCTCCTGGGAGAGGTTAGTTTGATGGATGTCTGATTGGTAGCCTTCCCCGGGACCCTTCTCCTTCACCTCTCGTGCTGAGATTAAAAGGCTGTTTGTCTCCTCTGGGGGTGGGGGTGCAGCTGAACCCTCAGGTGCAAGGCGACTGTCTGCAATTTCACAGCACTGAGAGGCTATTAGAGGAGCCTGTCAGGGGAGCCATCATGGCTGGGACATGCTTCAGGGGGTCCAAGAGAAGGGAGCCTAGAGGGTACCCTCTCCCAAAACTGCACACACACACACACACACACACACACACACACACACACACACACACACACACACACACACACACACAGGCATGCGCACACACACGCACATTCTGCCATTGTGGACTGTCAAATGAGACATGGTGGATCACTCACTCTGATACAGAAGCAAGTCACATCCACCCAAAGCACAACTACTCATGTCTATGGGTAACTCAGACACACACACACACACACACACACACACACACACACACACACACATGCACACACACACGCATACACGCACACATACACTTTCACACATATTCTCTCTCAAACACACAGACACACATGCACGTGCACACTCACCCACTCACACGCGCACACACACATAAAAGCACACACACATACACACAGATAAACACACACAAGTACACACATTCTCTCTCTCTCTCTCTCTCTCTCTCACACAAATACACACACGCACACATACACACACACACACACACACACACACACACACACACACACACACACACACACACACACACACACACACACACACACACACACACACACACACACACACACACACACACACACACACACACACGCACGCACACACACACACACACACACACACACACACACACACACACACACACACACACACACACACACATGCATATGCGCACAGACAGAAGCAGATCCAGTCTGGATCCATACTCCAGTAGCTGGACACGCACCTCCCTTTCCACCCCTCCCGATCAGGGTCTACCACTGCCTCTTGTAAAGAGGACTCATTTTTTCCTCAACTGTGCTCAATAGAGGCTTTTATCTGTCATCCAATTCACTTATGGCTGCTAATAGATACTGTCTCCATTAGCACTGCCTCAACCTTCTGACTGCTGCTGGATCCGGGGCCTCACAGACGTGTAAACAATGAGAGCTCGCTAAAGCCCAAACCTGTCCATCCGTTTGATCGCCTGGCACCGAGCATCCTGGACCGCGTGAAAGGAAACGCACCTGTGCTATAGTTTGCACTCATAACTGACCCCCCCATCTTTCTCTCTCCCTCACTCTCTCTCTCTCTCACTCTCTCTCACACACACACACACACACACACACACACACACACACACACACACACACACGTACAAACTCTATCCTTCTGTCTCTCCACCTCTCTCTTTCTTTCTCTCTGTCTCTCTCTCCTTCTCTCTCAAAGACACACACATGCCATCTGGGCATTCATTCACATCTCCAAAACCCCTCTGATTGAGGACTGACCTGGTCCACTGTTCAGAGAAGCCAGTCCTGTTCTGCTTGTTCTTCTTTCATCTGAAATCTATACTGTAATCTGCTACTGATTAATTGGATCCCACTGATTAGATACCTTGGGATAAAAAGGCTCCCTGGGAGATCATCCAAGGCAAAACAAAAAAAAACACAACACGTACACAAAACACAGGGGTACTCCAGAACCTGGGGCCGGAACACACTGTTCCCGTCAACCCACTCAGACAGCACTGCCTCCGAACCCAAAGCTAAAAACGCTGGGGCGTTTTGAATATTCATGAGCTGGAGAGAGCTGTCAAGTAGACCCCTCCGCAGAGTGCAGACTCTGCCACTGACACATAATGAGGGGAAATTACCTGCAGCCGCCAGCCGATGCCCCGCGCTAATGAGGGGGGACAAGGAGTGACCCCCGTCACCCCATCGACTCCATTAATCAGATCAGGTGTGAGACGCGGCGTGCGGCAGGCAGAGAGGGCTGGGAGAGCCGGTGAGCTTCCCATCACTAATCGCAGCGCATAAGGTGAACACTCAGGTGATCCCTGTTGAGACACACCATTTCATCTTAATGTAAACTTTGGTCATGATATCTGTTGCGTTGATACCTCTTGTGTTACTAATTGGGCATCCTGGCTCGGCGGAGCACCAAATTTGGACTCCGTGATGGTTTCCCTCGCGACACACAGAAATGTTCTCCAGGGACTCTGCGGTGGTTAACGGAGCCCTCGTCTCGGGGATCTCCCTGCATGCCGGTGTAGCTACGGCATCTTCAAGTAACATCGATGCCACCTTGACAGACACTGCCCCTTTGACTGATCATAGAGAACTTATTTGATTGCGCTCATTCTCTTCCATTCCTGGGGCTACACTTGATAGCGTTGCGATTTCGGATGTCTGTCACATCTTAGTCTCCGCCTGGTGTAGTTTAACTCTTCCATTTACCAAAAATCAAGGTGGATTTTATCTCGCAGTCTGGCTTTCGTAGCCACAGGCAACCAAGGGGTAATTTTCTACTTTCTCCTCATGTTGGGGTTCTAAAGGGATTTTTGACCCCATGAGAGCAACTTTAAATGTCTTTTTCCTCAGTTCATCTTAACTCAAACTTAGCTCATGCCTTACCTTCCCCAATGCAATCTGTGCTTTTATTTCTTTAAAAATTTCTCCAGCTGTCTCCTGAGGTCAAAACTCAAGGCAAGGCCGCATCCTCTTCATCTTGCATGCAACTCTGCCTCTGCAATTCTTTTATTGAAAGCGCGATGAAGAAAAATGCAAAAGAAAAGTGTAAATGAATTGTGTGTGTGCTTAGTTACAGCACTTCCAGTGCCTCCTTCCTTGGCATTGGTCTTCATGGGCAAGAGGGCTGTGATGTCACCATGGACCTCTGGCCTGTCCAGGTCATGCAACTAGTTGTATTACAGATTGTATTACAGCTTACAGCTTCGGACTGCAATGTCTTCTCCATCTGCATAGTTATTCATATTCAAAGGGCTGTGCATACACATTTTTCAGGCAACAATAAAAACAATAAACAGCGATTTACCTTTTTGTTTTGTTTGAAAATGCATGCCGAGTTGAAGCATGAATATATTTGAAAGTCCATAGCAGGGAGAAACAAACGTGTGCTTTTAAACTCATGATAAACAATTTATTGGCTGCATCAGTCAGATGAGTGGTCCATTTAAGACTGTGTGTATGTTGAATGAAACATACATTCATTTGATTTCAAGGGTGACATCATTAGCCCAAACCTATCATGCTGCCAATCTAAGCTGTTACTTATCATCTTAGTCCAGACCAAGAAGTGTATCCTGCAAAAGCACAAAAGCCATCTGTGAAAATTTAGCATAATTAAAAATTATATAGAACTTTTTTCTCACTCACATGAATATATACAGATGTAGATGACCTTTTTCAACTATACATTGGTGTGTTTTCTGGTGTTACATGTTGTTTATTTTCTCTGCACTGCTTTTCTCCTTGGCAACTGATACCCTATTCTGTTGTCTCCTTTTGCTAAATGGATAATCAGTGAAGTATTCTTACAGAGGTGGTGGGTACACTGAGGAATGGGGAACCATCAGGGTTGGGAGATGGGCTGGAAGCTAAAGGGTGCAGGCAGTTAGTATGCGAGAGATGGTGTTCAGAGGTATGAATGTACATAATATCCAGGATACAAGTTAATCCAAGCACACTTATATATACTTATATATATCAGCTGTGTGAAATGCTTGCACACAAATATGATAAGAAACGTGTGCATGTCACAGGCACTCTTAACCCCTATGTGACCTCTGAGGAGGGAGGCTCCCTGGTTATCTTGCCTGGCACATGGGTGTGAGTGACAGTCATCCATGCATCACAGCCAGAGCAGGTGACAATATTATGAGCTCTCCTCCCACCACTGTGTGTGTGTGTGTATTATTCGTGTGTGGATGTAACAGAAAAAACACTTATACTCTCCAGCTCATTGGAGTTTTTATATCTGGCAATGCAGGGGGCAGAAACATTTAATTATGTCTCTCCACAAATACACGTGCTCAGATTCACAAAGGTAATAGGCAGAGTGCTGAAAATATGGGTTAAATACAATTGCTGTCAGCATGAAGTTAACAACCAATTTACTTAGACTAGTTATGCAAAGCAGGTAATTATGCATTCAGTCTTCAAGTAAACACCCTTTTGTTTTAAGGGGTGGCTTTTCTGTGATTGCAGAAAAGTGGGAGCAGAAGGAGAGGGGGGGTTGTTGAATTTTTACACACAGTGAATTTGGTCACTTTATTTTTTATCATAAAGGCATAGCATAACAGAGTGATGTATCATCAGTGGAGGGTCTAGGCCATAACGATGTCCCCTCCTCTAGGCTAAAAATGTCCTCTTGGATCATTCCCTGGCCTCTTTGAGTCTGAAATGCCCCATTCGCCTCTTAATCGTTCCAACGCGGTCTTCCCGGGCAGCCAATTTCAGACTCAAGCCTGCGCCTCCTCTCCAGCGTGTTCCGAGTGTGCACCCTCTCCGTTCTTAATTAAAAGGAGGCGGTAAATCAGATACAAGGTAGACACTGCGGTGTGGCGGCGTATCCAGTCCATACCCCTTGGACAAGCCACGCCGAGCCGCTCCCAGAGTTCTGTTAGGTCTCGCTAACGCCAGCGCCCGGCTCTCACGCGGAGCTCCATCGTGGCCCCACGCCGCGGGGCCGGGCCCACGAGGCGGTGAGAGAGGATGCCAGGGCGAGGCGTCTTTGTCCTGCCGGCACTCCAGCGCTCCCTGCCTCCCCTCGCCATTCACACTAGCAGCCACTTGAATTAGCAGCGGAGGATTATGGGGACGGCGCTTCATTAATCTTGCTGACAAACAGTGGCCAGTGTGAATATTTGCGCGCAGAAATTGAAAAGATTAGACACTATTTGACGAGGATTGGCAGGCTTGGTGCCTTGAAAAGGAGCTACTGTTAAATATTCATATCCTGTCGGGTTTTGTTGCTGTGGTGCTCTGTGTTTGTGTGAGTAGACGTGAGAAGTACAAAGGGGGGTTGTGGGGGGGGTGGGGGTCAGGAGGCACGGCTAGAGTAGGTTTACCCATTTTCAAAATATCCTAGCACTGATAGTGGTGCGGCTTGTATAGAAGACAAGATAGCTCCCAGCCTCCAGGTCTGTGCCCGCTCTGCCATGGTGGCCAAATCTTTCAGCCATCGCCTCCAGGTGGCGCTACGCCTCGGACACAAACGTCCTCCGTGCCATCCAGGCTTGTCTAAATAAACAGCCTTCACACCAGGGCCCAAGGCTGCTGGCAGATTGCACAGAGCACTGTGTTTGGAGGGAGGAGTGGGATGGAGGGGCTTGGTGGCTAAGAGATGCAAGAGGCTCCAAACACACTTGGAGTTTTACAACCATTGTCTGCTCTTACCATGGCTTTGCGCTGGAGTACACATACACCACATGCACTGTGTGTCTGAAGTAGTACTGTATTAGTTCCAGTAAGCAGTGGTCAGAGGCTAACACAACCCTACTGAGACTAGAGGAAAATAGTTTGGTTTTATTCTCTTCAGCCCACAAACTAATGGCTTCTCTCATCTCATTGAAAGCCCAGGTCAAACCAAGATCAGACAACAATAACCTTCTTCGTATGAGAATCAAAAGCAAAATGTCTTTCCCTCTTTCATACAAGCTTAATGGAAGTTGGGTCACTGCCGTTAGACCCTGGGGCATTTTTGGTACAGAGCATCTTCAGTTGTACTTGGTTCTATTGTATTGCATGCACACGTACACGCGCACACACACACACACACACACACACACACACACACACACACACACACACACACACACACACACCTCAGGTTAAAAAGCCAGACTGTACTGGCATGCAAGTTGGAAACTCACTTGAAACAGGAGAGCCTTAACCAAGGACCAGTTGTGGCTTATAGCCGAGAAAGGGAGTGAAAGTGCGAGCTGAACCCCTTCTGTAAATTCAGTGAGTGGCCAGGGCAAGATGAGAGCGGCGCAAGGGGCGGGTTCCCCTCAAAACATCCTGCTCCATTACTGTGGCTCACAGCCCCTGATTGCTATGCATGAGCTGGGAATGTCCAGTCTCACACCAACACCTGCGCTGGCTGCCAAACAGACCGAGAGAGGAGGGGGGAGGGAGAGGGGGAGGAGGAGGAGGGGGACACACTGAGTCTCTCAGTCTTTATTCTTCACATATTATTATTATTATTATTATCTATTTATTTTTTCAAATAAATGAGAGATGCCCCTGTAGCCCCCTGCCAATCATCTCTCAAACCTCTAATAAACTGATAATTCATTTATGATGATTTATACACAACTCACCATGTATGTAGTATTTTTATTGAAATATCTTCTAGGAGTTTTACTCACATTTTTGTTTGGGTCCAGGGAATAATTTTCCGTTTTTCCCAGATCAGCCCTTGCATTTTTTTTCTGTTGATTGACTTCAGAAAACCTCTGTACAGCTTTTTGGAAACCTAGGTTGTAGAATGCACTATGTTAAAGAAATAAATGTTGCTATCCCTACCACTACTGCTACTACTACACCACAACATGCAGGTAGTGAATACACCTCAGTGCATGACTCTAACTCTCCTGTACTGAAAAAACCACAGCCCAGCACTGGGACTGAATTCCTCAACACTGTGGGGCCAAGCATGGAAAAAAAGACCCATCGCTCATAAGCTGAGGCTCATGCTAAATGCTGAACACGTTGACATTAAACTACTGAACATAGTGCAACTCACTGTGCAAAAAGGGAGCTTCTGAGCAGATTGCAGCACAGCTATGACACGTGAATGTGAAGGATCTGTGCCCCTTGTGTTCAGATTACAGCTTATCAATTGTTAAACTCAGTTCAATCAGCTCCATTCAAAACAGATCTGTCATTGTCTGTCTAACTGTGCCTGGTTGCTCATCAACCAGCAATTGGTTAATTGACCCTACCTGCCTAATTAAAGGGTAGTTCAATACAGGTGTGTGGCTGAGAGCAGATCATGCATTTTTGCATTGATTGTGGTGAAGGCTGGCTTTTGTTTTGTGGTAGTTATTATTGTTTTTTTAATAAATCATTTGTCTATATTTCACATGGCACTCCTTCTGTGCGTTTTGTGAGAGGTATCAGCCGCAGTAAGCTATAGTCCCAGCAGCAGCATATAACCTAAATTCCGGGACACACCGCAGCGTCGCTTCGCCACCCCGTCGTGCGGCTCCACAGCTTCAGCCTCACTTGAAATTGCCTCCCACGCAACCGCTTGCAAATTCAACATCTATTTATTTCCTTGATGGAAGTGGATCTGCCAGACCTGACAAAGCTGTTTACCGATGCAGGCCCACCTAACAGGCACTATTGGTAATGTCCTCCTTCCATGGCGATCAATATTTCCCTAAACATACAAACAGCTCGGCTCTCCCAAACAGACACCCCCATTCTTGAGCCTGTCAGCGGGATCCATGAAGCCTGGCCCGCGTCGGAGATATTTTCGAGTTTGCCGCGGTCCTCGTAGAACACCTTGGACTGTGCAGCAAGTCAGGTGCTCACGGGCGATAATAATTGTTAGGCGCATGTGAGCTGTGATTCGAATTTTAGCAGGGCAGACCCACTCTCCAAATTGTGTTGTGCTGGATATTAATGAACCATGAGGAGCTGCCAACGGCCGATGAAAAATAACTGGTCAATAACGTGATGTGCCAACAGGAAGCAGCTGTTTTCTGCAAGCCAATTCTTACAGAACCAGAGTGTGAGGAGAGAGAGAGAGGGAGATAGAAAGGGACAGTGTGAGAGGGATGAGAGAGGGAGAAAGAAAAAGAGAGAGAGAGAGAGAGAGAGCAAAGGAGTGGTGAGAGCAAAAGAGAAAGAGAGAGAGCAAGGAAAATACAGAGACAGACAGAGAGTTTCATGAAGGAAGACAGTAGAAGAAAGACACAAGCGCCGAACCGAGAACACACATTCTGCACAAGTGGATGGCGAGGAAAGTGTTGGCCTGATCCATCTGCAGACTCCAACCGCCTGCCTACAGCAAACACTGGAAGCATGACAAGTGCAGAGACACAGCCAGGCGGGTTGGTGGGAGCGGTCGCTGACTCTGTGTGTGCTGGAGTTATGTCGGGCACTTCACAGCCTTCTCACAGGGCCACGCTGACGACCAGCGGGTGGGTGTTACCATATGCCTCGGGAACTGCCGCCGAGTCCCGAAATGGTGACACGCGTTGCGACTGACCCACTTTCAAAATTTGTGTGGTGTCAGCCTAGGCGCTGCCAATTCACAGTAGCCCACTCGTAAAGTGTGTCTGCTTCCCTCGCCAACCGATCTGTTTCAATTTTAGGCTGCTGTAGGACTTGCACGAGGGTTTGTGTATGCTGACGTATCAGTCCTCCAGCTTTGTCTCACGTCTCCTTCCTATTTTAAGTCTCCTATTCTCCTCTTTTTCTATTAAGCTTCAAAATAACAAGGCCTCTTTGTGCTCGGCTCAGTGCCGGAGTCAGAGAATCAGACAGACGTTATTTTAGCGTTAGCGTAGCACTGCTATTCCTCAGAGTGGGAAAACATAAGCTGACAAGGACTCCCGCTGTAATGCACCACATCCCACTCTTGGTGTTATTTTACCCCATCTCAGACTCTGCAGTTCCCTCTCACGACAGTTGATGTTTGGACATTTAATTAACCTCCTGTTTCTTAGCAACAATCATCCACTCTCCCCAGCTCTGAATGGGTCAGTAGGCCAAAGGAAGAAAAAAACTGTTGCACTGTATATAAATATACGTAGCCTATTAGCTAATACATACTCGGCACTTATTTGCATGATTTATTTACCCTGCTGTTGATGCAGAGGGGTCACGGCTTTTAAAAATAAAAACACATTATGGTATACAAATAAACACAGCACCGCCAGACAGCGTGATGGTAAGTGCCGCGGCTGGTTCGGGGCGTCCTCGCCGAGACAAAGGGAGGTCAGCTCTCCAAAACCCCAAATCCATTTTCCACGCGGTGGCATTTGCTCTTTCCATGTGAAATGGAGGCCCCCATTTTATGGGGGGGGGGGGGATCCAAACGTTTGGAGAGCTTATCATGCTCGCACCCCAACCGCACAGCAGTTAGAGGGGGGATACAATTATATTAATTATTCACGCACTCAGACAGACGTACGCAGCCTCTTTGAGACCTGGATGCGCATGCAAATTGCCGGGGGGGACTACTGTAGGTAGGTGAACCTGGTCGTGGTATCAAAGCGGGGAGAAGGAGGTGAGAACGGTGACGGAGCAGAGGAGGGGGGAGAGTGTCAAAGCGCCCCCGCCGTGTCCGCCATTGTTCGGGGAGAGAAAGGCGCACCTCGCCGACGCGGCGCTCACTCGTGTTTTCCGGCGGCGAGATCACCGTGCGCCCCTGTTCTGTGCATGTGCAAACACGGGGGGGTCCTCCCTCACCCCCCCACCAGCCCACCCCCCACTGACCTTCCAGGCGGCACAAAGAGCCAGTGCGGTGGGCAGGCAGGGGCGAGGTTGTTAATTGCCTGCTCGGCGGCGATAACGCCAAGGCCTTATCGGCCGCATCACCGCCGCAGGAACAACAACGGGAGCAGAATAAATTATCCGTGCACGCGGGCAGCGGGTCCGGCACTCTGCATACAGCCCCGGATTAAAGCAGCGTTTTCATGCTTTGATTGAAGCGGCCCACTGTTAGCTAAAACCTCTGGCTCTCTCTCTCAGTGTCTCGCTGCCTTTGTTTTTTTTCTCTCTCTCTCTTCCTGATGCCGCCAAGGCTGTTCGGTGTGGCCTCAATACCATTTACTGATTCTGCCTGTGTGTGTGTGTGTGTGTGTGTGTGTGTGTGTGTGTGTGTGTGTGTGTGTGTGTGTGTGTGTGTGTGTGCGTGTGCATGTGTGTGTGCACACATGCTTGTGTGTGTGTGTGTGCATGTGTGTACTTGTGTGTGTGCACATGTTTGTGTCTGTGTGAGTGTGTCTGTCTGTCTGTGTGCATATGTGGATGCATGTATGAATTTGTGTGTATCATCCTGGATTTTCTGATCATTTATGCAGAACACACTTTTTATTTTAGTCCAACCAGAGTCAAATTGCTATTACAATTAAAATTGTAAAAGAAATGCTTTCGGTGAGAATCTCAAACCTCTGTGCTGAAAAAGACACAAACAAAGATTGCACATGGACTTCTCCTGCCTGTATGGTTTGCACAATATTGTACTAAATGTATTAAGGACAAAAATGTTGTTGAGCTGGTCCACCATCATGTATCTAAGAATTCAAAGCATATTGCACAACATATCATATTTTATATTTAATCCAGTCTTCTTCTTTCGCAAAGTATTTTTATATCCCTATGTGAGAGTTGTAGCTGCAGATGTGTCCTATCTTTAATAATCTACTTAAAGTGTGTACCTGAATATCAGTGCATTTAGTGCATGATGACAAAGAAATCATATGATGGAAGTAACGCAATGCTTGTTTTTTCAACATCTGCATTTAAATATATCCTGGTAAGTGATGACCAAGGCACCTGCACAGCCTGAGGCAACATGATGGGACCATAAGGTCAACAGGTCGGCTTTTCAACTGCTGCAGGTGGTGGCTGTACAAGGGATAATCTTTCAGAAAGGTCACAGTAGATATTTCAGCTGCTTCTGTTTATTTATTTTTTTAAATGTCCATCCTGGTTTCTCCTCCACCAGTGCAGTCTGCAATTAGTCAGTGTATGTAGGGTAGGGAACAGGGCAGTCTGTAATGAGTCAGTGTGTGTAGAAGGGAGTGGTGCAGTCTGTACTGTACTGTCATGGAGAGTGCGGCCGTCTATACGAGTCAGTATGTGGGGTGGTCTGTAATGCGTCGGTGTGTGTGTTGGACTGTAATGCATCAGTTTCTTTGGTGGTCTGTAATGAGTCAGTGTGCATGGTGAGGAACGTTGCAGTCTGTAATGCGTCTGTCTGTGTGTTGGTCTGAGACAAGTCAATGTGTGTGTTAAGGAACGTTGCAGTCTGTAATGCGTCTGTGTGTGTGTTGGTCTGTAACGAGTCAGTGTGTGTGGTGAGGAGTGTTGCAGTCTGTAATGCGTCTGTGTGTGTGTTGGTCTGTAACGAGTCAGTGTGTGTGGTGAGGAACGTTGCAGTCTGTAATGCGTCTGTGTGTGTGTTGGTCTGTAACGAGTCAGTGTGTGTGGTGAGGAACGTTGCAGTCTGTAATGCGTCTGTCTGTGTGTTGGTCTGTAACGAGTCAGTGTGTGTGGTGAGGAACGTTGCAGTCTGTAAGTGTCGATGTGCCGAGGGGACCAGGCCCTGGAGTAGGATGGGTGCGTGGGCACCCACCACCGAGGGGGCTGGGACCCCCTACTCCTGCGCCACCCACTCCCCTCAGGGTTAATTGCTCTCTTTTTCAAACAGAGAAAAAAGTAGAAAGTGAGCTGATTTTTCCGGGGGGCGATGGGGGGTGGCGCAGAGGGGGGAAGAAAGCCAAAGAAATTTAAGAGGGGAGAAAGAAAAGGGGTGACTTCTCTTTCAGCCAGCGGGGGCTTTGATGCCAGGCAAGAAGGATAGAAAAAAAAAAGAAAGCGAGGGAAGATCATGCTAACGAGAAAGCATCTAAAGACGAATTAAAAGGTAGAAGAAAGGAAGGCGCCCGGCCTTTTTCCCTTCTTATGCTCCCTGTAGCACCCTTTCATTGCCTGGGTGGGTTTCAAAGCCGTGAATTCCTAGACACTGGTAGTCATTTAATTAGCTTTTTCAGGGTGGGGTAGGGGTGCTCCCAGCTATAGAAACACATCAGAAAGCTTCAATAAGGAGGTCAGGCTCCTGCCTGCCAACACTGGATCAGAAGTGCTGGGGATTACAAGACATGTAAGCCCTGAGACCCCTTGTTTTCACTCCCTCTCACTGCTTGTTGTTTTGTTCAGGAACAAACAGGGAAAGAAAGACATACAGGATTTAGGTAAAGCCCAAGACAATTGGGTCTCATTCACACCTCGTTTCTTACTTTAGCCTGAGACACCCCTCCCCAACACACACACGCACACAGAGCCCTCCCTCTTCTGGTTGGTGTGAAAGCACGTTAAGTTGCCTTTGTGTAGACAATAGAGGGCTCTCCTCTCAGCTTCCACGGCGCCCTGTAGCAAGCAGAGGATTTAGCGTGCGCGGAGCTGCTACCCAGGCCTTTGTTTGCTGCAGCTTTGCAGAGAGACGTTTCTTCAACTGTTTGACCACAGATTTACCACAGATTCTCTCCCCCTCTCTCAATGCGATGATGACTTTCATCCAGCTCCTCTTGGGGTCAAATTATGGCTATTGTCTTTGCAATGTTGTGTTTGCACTGTCAGGTATTCATCTGCTTCTCAGAACGAACTGGATGAATGCCGAGTGTTTTTCTTCCATTCAGTTTACTTCAGACTCTAATACATGGGAGTGTTAAAGGAGGAAATGGGGACTAAGCTGTAGCTGGCACAGGCGCTTCAATCATATGCTGTGTAATGTCTTTGTCACAGGATTGTAGAGCTGTTGTGTTGTCTGATGATACTCACTGACATTATGTGTATAAAATTGAAAATGTTTAAAGGTTTAAATACCCTAAATATGCATTTCATGTGCTTTTTTGCAGACCCCTGTATTATAAACTATCTCATGTGGTCCCATCCTGAAACCCTGGAAACACAAGCTGCTGTTATTTGAGTGACTCTGGCAGATGGATTAAGAGCTTCAAGTCAGTTTATGGTGTAAATTATGTCATCATCTGGAATCCAAAGAGACCAGACAGAATTATGTTCACGGGCGGAGAAATTGCAGAATGCCAACGCTCATCACACCTTCCCTGTTCTGTCCCGTTTCACTCTTTCCTGATTAACGCAAAGCTTGTGGTATTATCTGAATAAAAATAATCTAAGCGTGCAGCCCTATATGGTCTGTAAAGATGTACTGAATTTCAGATTGCATATGTGTAAAAAGCTATGGGTTTGTTTAAACATATCAAGCATTTAGCAGGCAAGCTTTGTACAAAGTGACTGCTTGGTACATACTGGAACACTCTACTGAGAACAATTCCTTAGGTAATTTATGTGGGTGAATGCATTAGCTTTAAGCATCAATGTCAGTGTTTGTTAAGACACTACATGAGAGCAGTCAGGAGGGGTCAACTGAAAAATGTTTATATCACTGGCCGAGGACAGTTAGAGTTTTATAACCATGATAAAACACTACAGTTGTCTTAGGGTCTCGTCATGGTCTTAGGTTGCAGTCACCATGCTGATGTTCCACAGGGACAGAAGAGAGATGATGCCTCATGTGTCACACGGCCCATATGGAGGTCAGTTTACACAAACTGTCATCACTAGTGGATGTGAGCGAGAGCTTTATGAACTATAGGCTCAGGTGGAATGCTAACACTCTGTCCATGGTGCTGGATATGATCACAGGCACACGGGCTGTTCGTTGCACTGTTACTCCCTCTCTCAGTCCTGGGGTCCAAGGCATCTCTGAGCCAGAGTCTGGTGTCCATCCACACACCTATCACATAGCTTCTCCCATTTTCTCACAGACAAATTTGATGTGAGTCTCACTGCCTCACTGTGAGTCGCACTGCCTCACTGCCTTCCCATGGAGAGACCTGGTCTGTGTTCTGGCCCTTGAGGGAGATGGTTTTGTAACCTGGCATAAAGACAGAATGTTTTAGACACTTGGACTGTTTGAAGCAATGGCAGTGGGGATGCGGGGCAGGCGAAGGGGAGGGGATTGATAAAGAGAGCTGTTGAGATCTGCAATACAATGGCACAGTGGGGGGTCAGATTGACATGTTGGGCATTGTGACATTGTGACATGAGGAGGGGAACGTGAGAAGGAAGGTTCAGATCATTAAGGAGATGTAGACCTCCTTCCCTTTCAGTCACAGGGAGATTACCATAACATCCAGAGTGTAGGTTAAATCACTGCATTAACTCCCACCAAAGCCCCCAAAATCCCCCCGCATCCCGCCCCACCCCCCTCTCTTGAGATGACAAATGAAGGAAAGTTCCATGGAAACATTTTAGTGGATTTCTCTCTCCCCTTTTTAATGCCCACAATCCTGGCTTATGTTTTTTTTTTTTTTTTTGTTAAATATGAAAATTTCCAGTGATATGTTTTCAAAAAAGAGTGCTATAGAGGCAGTTTAATCTAATTTTTATTTAATCTAGATTTGTTTTATTTAATATATAAGTTCTGTATTTTTGTTTCTACTTGATATTAGTCTTAACATGGAATTGGCTCTTTTTACATTACTGGAAAACCTCTTTGATTGCACATTTAGAGTTATAGCTTTTTTATCAATTAGGTGTATAACGTAGGTTTATAAAATAGAATTAACCAGTAATAGTGCACTTAGTTGTAGAAACAGTGTGAGCAGCCAATCAAAGTCACTGGTATGGTGTTGCAAAGGCAAATTTAAATTCATCTGAACTACCCTGGGTTAGCCTACTTATCATAGCTTTTGTTGTCCACTCAAAGTAACAAACAATATAATAAGGTCAAAACTTCATTTTGATGCTTGTCAAGACATGTGAGGTAGGTTCAGATATCTAAATCACCACCAGGTAGCAATATGCTATCACTAACCTTAGTTTGCTTTGGCTACCAGTGTTCTGTTGGCTGCATCAACAGTTTCTGTCAGCAGCAGACTTGGAGTTGAGCCTCAAGTGTTAATGTGGAAAATCAGTGCTACAGGCAATAAGGTGTAGCTTCCATTTAACTCTCATAGCTTCAGCTTCCTACATGTGACTCCTCAGGGAAGAGACAGGAAAGTTAGTAACTACAAACAGTGTTGCCAAAAGAGAGCACCCATTATTTTATATTAATTATTAGCAACCTACATGATGAAAACACAGAAGGGCTGTAAACATTGTTTATTTATTTTGTTTATTTTACTGGATTGCAAGATTGAGAAGAGTGAATATGGTTTTGAAAAATACTGTTTAGTGGTTTAAATGTCATTGGCTAGTGATGACAGTGTGGTGAAGCACACTGAGATTACCAAAACACTTTAAGCAGTAGAGGTAGCTATGAAGGTGTGCAATGAAGAGGCCTATAATGCAGTAACAGTAGTACAGTATTGCAATAAAATATGGAGAATATACCATTTAATAAATTTTCTTCTATAAGTGTAAAGCATAGGAATAAATTTGGATGAATGAATTAATTGTTATTCTTTGTTTTCCTTCATGGTAGTGCCATTGAGTAATATTTGAACCCCCTTAAAATCACACCTTGCTTAGTATCACCTATTTGTTGTGGAAGAAATGGAGGATATTAAGTGAGTTACCCTGTGCTCACACATCTGCACACACCAGGGAAAAATCACCTATGTCTCTTTGTCTTTGAATAAGAAAAGCCTGAAACATCATCTCGATATCATAGGAACAATGCTTTGCTGGACTCATTTCCCACCTTGACCTGTCAGGCCAAGGATCCAACTCATGTGCGGAAACTGAAACCTAGTGGACAAAGCCTCCTTCAAATGAGGCTACAATGTTGTTACAGCGGCATAATTATATTGGTCCGATGTCACAGGCATGCAGTCAGAATGCCACATGATCCAGAGAAAAGCTCATTTCTGCTTAACAAGAGAGGCGAGAGATAGCGCTTTGCACTAGCATGTTTCCCATGCTATGAACTGAATAGAACCCTCACAGCCATGTCTATAAAGGCAGCATTTTCATATAAGGAAATGTACTGGGTCTTGTCTACAAACATGTCCACGAAGGTCAGCATTTGAAAGGCGGGAGGATAATATTCAGTACAGACGGAAACGGACAGGGCAGAGAGAGAAGGCAGGTTACAGCGGGGGATGGGCCTCCACAATACATCAGGTTCCAGCATATCGTATTTAACATGCTCTCACCATCACCCTGTCAATGAAACTGTAAATTAATTAACCGCTTCCACAATGAAGAGTTTTTGAATGAGCCAATTTGGGTAATTACTGTGAGGGGCTATTTGGGCGAGTCATTTTGTGAGGCCACACAGGCTTTGAAGCAGCTGCAGTGGAGACGGGCCCCCACTCTATCCCTGTGGCTAATTTGATGTAATGCCGGTTCATTTTGTCTCAAAGGGGCGATAAATCCTGCTGGCTGGCGGTGATTCATCTGACCATGCGGACGCGCAGAGCCAGGTGTCACTCGTGTGCCAGTGAATGTGTGTGTGATGCGTATGAGTAACGTCAACACACGTGGGGGAAAACACATATCAGAGAACCAAGTCTTGAGGGACATCATATTCAACTCTGAAATGTACAGAAGAGTCCTCTCACATTACATCACTGCCATTTAGCAGACACTCTTATCCAGAGTGACTTACATAGGTTATAATTTTATCTGTTTATACAGTTGGATCTTTACTGAAGCATTTTTGGGTTAAGTACCTTGCCCAAGGGTACAACAGCAGTGCCCTAGCAGGAAATTGGCCCAGCAACCTTTTGGTTATGAGCCCTGTTCCGTACCACTTCACCACACTCCTGTAATCGATGCCTGCCTGTTCAACAAGGGCACTGTCTACCAAACAAGTGTGGCCAGGTCAACATGTTCTGTTTTTCTGTTGAAAAACCAATATTTGATGGCTGATGAAATCTCAGATTGAGGCCAGCTGAGACAGGAAGCCAACCCAGGTCAGATAAGAAAAGTATGCTGTTCAAGATTGACCAGTGCTCTCTCTTTGGCCTGACCAAGCTTAAATCTGATTCATATTCAAGACACATGAGCTCAGAAATATTTATTCCTATTTATTCCCATTTATTCCTTTCTTGGCTTTTGCTATAGACATCTTACACATCCTTTTGTGCCAATGACTCAGTGTGAGTCGCAATCACTCATATAGCTGGGAATCTTACTGGACAGTATATCTCCCTTGCACACAATGCCATCAGCATGTCCTGTATTGTTCCTGCTCTCATCTGTCTGTAAACCCCTTGACCTCCTGTATCTCCACCAGGCAACTGCTTGCTGTGGCAGCATCTGTTTAGCAATGCCTTAGTGATGTCACTCATTTAGTGCCTGGAAAGCAACATCCATATGCTCCAAGAATGCAAACAAGGAGTACATAATCACCAGAAGCCCTCCAAGATTCCTGTGAATTCTGGAAATGCTCTGAGCTCTGGAATGCTCTTCTCCTCTGGAACTGTCAGTGGCCACATTAATATTATTCATTTAAAAATCACTATAAAACACTGAACCTTGTTTATATGAATGAGCATTTTTATATCTAAACCCAGAGTCTTTTAGATATAAAAAACAGTGCAACTGGACAACATGTAAATGTCAGAATTGCATTTCATTTTAATGAGAGCCTATACCTTGAAATTTACAGTACGCAAAAAGGTATCCTCATAAACAAGCAAAGCACAGACTCACAAGATTGACAGCAGTCTCAGACTGTTAAATATTTTTCATGCCACCATGTATCACCAGTGGAAGCAGCACATGATCAATGTGGAAAGTTGAGGGTAGATAGGGATGGGCAGGAGTTATTAAACACACGCATTAGGCTGGGTGATCACAGACAGGCTTAATGAGGAACCCACCAACCAGGCTTGAGGAGACAGCATGATGGAGCGTGTGTGTGTGACAGGTCTGTGCGATCCTTCCTCAGCATGCTGGCACAGCAAACAAAACGCTGCTGAAGACAATGGGAATCGATTGCTTTCTTCAGACGCTGCAGAAATGGCCTGTTGGCAGGAAAAGCTTATGAAAGACCACTTGCCAATTTTACACTCCAGTCTCCCATTCAATGACACCAAACGGTTCCCTGACTCATTCTCTCCACCTCCCACCTACAATATCAAGCCAATCCTATCTTATCAATAGAGGGACCCACCATTGTGGCTCTCCTCTGGGTCGTGATCATCACTGCAGTCCTTTTGTTTGTTTGTTCCTCCTTAAAATCAATGCAGGAGCAGTTCTGAAAGGGAGGAGAAATGAGGAGGCGTGGTCTTTGATCTCGGAGGTGGCGAGTGACCGGCGGGGCGTCCCCCGGGGGTCTTGGCGGGTCGACGACGAGCGGCCCGGGTCTCCGGGTGTCGTCTCAGCGATCTGAACGTTCACCTCCCTGTATTGACTGCTGGCGCAAACTGCAGCCGGTTCAATACCATTTCACCCGAGGATAATGAAGATGTTCTGTTTGCCTTTTCTGTGGAGGGCCCGGTCGGCCCCACTCCCCTGAAAGGGCCAGGGGGGGGGGGGTGGGGGGGGGGGGGCGTGCTGTGAGCAGTGGCTGATCTCATGCATGGCTAAGGAGGAAACGAGGAGAGGTGCTGGTGATTGCTGTTACTGGGCAGGCTCCTGGCGCTAATGTCTGCCCATTGGCAAAGTCAAAGGAGCAGACAACTTTTCATCCATACAGTGTGTATTGGGCTATAATTTCCCCATTGTCTTCATCCCTATAAAATCAGAGTGCTCCTAAACCGTTTTCATGATCTGGCATAAACTGCCCCTCAACTCCCGTAACACACAATCAGACCAGGTTGCACCAGAACTGGACCAGAACTGGTCTAGAATTCTTGTTGGGATTCTGAAAGTGAATACGATATATAAATATTTCAGGTATGCATTATTGATATATAGTATAATAATGCAGTACTGCTATAAATATGCAGTCCAATGTTATTGTATTATATTATAATAATATAATAATGCAGGACTTCTATAATGGCTTGATTTAGCAAGCTGCCACTGAACATTTGAATTGACAGTTTTTATAGTGGTGTTATTTTAGATGGAAGCACTTGCAACATTGATAACTTTTTTGGATTAAACTAGCAAGCTATATTTCCACGTTAGAATATTCACTGGTCACCCTTTGTCACCCTTTTGACTTTGATTGGCTGATTCATTCATTCATTCATTCATTCATTCATTCATTCATTCATTCACTCATCTATCCATGCATTCCATATATTGGCCATTTCTTCTCCCAGCACAATTTCCCTATTTAAATCATCAAGCATGCACACACTTCTGTATCATTTAATCATTCAATTTTTCTCCTTGGTACAGTCCCTCCCCGTAATCGCTCCTTATATGGGTCTCCTGTCTCCCTTATAAGCCCTTCCCCCCATCCCCCCGCTCCTAACGAAGGGCAGGCCAACGATTAATTACCGGAATCGGCAGTTTTAAATCATACAGAAGGACGAACTGTTGTTCCATCAGAATGGGATCTAATTAAAGGAGCCTGCCTCCCTGGGAAGGGGAGAGTGGTGGGCACAGCGGCAGCTCCAGCTCCGGCTCCAGCTCCAGCTCCGGCTCCAGCCCCGGCTCCAGCTCCGGCTCCAGCTCCAGCTCCGGCTCCAGCTCCAGCTCCAGCTCCAACTGCTTGAAATGTATGGCTCCCTTCTGCAGGCCTTGAGCTGCTTGCTCCCCTCATTCTGCTGGCAAAGCGCAAACCCCACAAGGGCCCTTCCAGCCGGGGGAGGGGGGGGAACAGAGGGTACCCATCCCAGCCTGAAGCACCTCCACAGACAAGCCGCAACTCCCTTAAGGTTAATTTTGGAATGACAATTCCAAACATTGAATGTACATCAATCGTTTAGCGTGGATGTGACCACCGCAGCAGGGGGTCCACAGCTGCAAACAGCTCTTTGTTTTATGTGTAGCAGGGTTTGAGCGTATCCTCTATGGTGAGATCCTGTAATACCATTCAGTTTGCACCAGTCATTCCAGTGTTTGCGACAATCATTGGGTTTATTAACGGAGACAATGGGCAACTGTTTTCAGTCGTCAAAGCATTACATATTGGTTTCCTTTATAGAGCATGTTTAGCTTTGAGGTATCAAAAGCAGTTTACGATTACACCATTAATTAGCCTTTGCTTCTAACTGGAGCACAAATCAGTGAGTGTTTGAAAAGGAAACCCAGGAAACGCGCTTTGTACCAAGGCCAAAGATCATGTCAAAGCACCTTAAAAGGCAGATCTGTAATTGCTTGGCATCTCACACCAAATGCTTTCCCTGTTTCATTTGTCTTTTTGGGTATTCCACCATCATAAGCATGGTTAACTATCATTACCTAGCACTAGCACTAACTGTGGGGACCTTTTGTTTATGTCTATGGTGGGCTGCATGATTGCAGTATTTGGTGATCTCTGGGACAGCAGTGTGTTGTAGTGGTAAGAAGCAGGGCTCATAACCAAAAGGTTGCTGGTTCGATTTCCCACTAAGGCCCTGCTGTTGTACCCTTGGGCAAAGCACTTAACCCTGCTGTATGTAAGTGTCTCTGGATAAGAGCGTCCGCCAAATGACAATAATGCAATGCAATATTCTGCAGGTCATCGAATAGTACCATTCATGCATAGGCATTGATTTGTTGGAGAAATACAAAGAAATACAAGACAAAAAGCAAGGTGGTTTGTGTGTGAGTTCAAAAATGTAGCAGGCTCCTCATCAAGAGCAGAATGAAGCGCAAAATGACAATGCATCTTGGAATGCTACAATGCAGTATGTGGCTGGTAAAGATCAGGATGTGTGAGCGGACCAGAAGCCTGTCAATTGGCGTTCATTTGAGAATCTCTCGCATTGTATGCCATTATTGAGCTGAGAGTCAAGAGGTCTATTGTGGATGGAACAGAACAAACTGACACACAGGCTGCCGATAAATATGGAACATACCAAGGAAAGCATTGCTGGTAGGTCTGCACTTTAGCACCTTCAGTGACTCCTTTTGTTCAGAGGTAGTCACACCTAGCCACAAATAAACTATACCCCCCAGTTCAGAGTAATTCTGTGCTCTTCTCCAGCAAGCACAAAGGCAAGCCGCATGCTGGTCTTGGTATATGTGAGAATTCAGGTCGACTGCCACCTCTGAGCAAGTGTCCTTTCTTTCCACCATCGAAAACCTTTATAGCCTTTCACTCTCTGCACTGCCTCCTCTATCCCCTTCTTCTCATTCCTCTCCTGCCACCATCACTCTGTAAAGTGTTTCCTCCCTCTCTTGCTCTCGTTCCATTTTCTCCACGCACACGAGATTTGCTTAACAATGAGGCGCTCTGCCCAAGGTCAGATAAGGACCAACAGCCCAAGAAGCCACCACTGTTTTTTTTTTAAACTCCTCTATCGTTTCCCCCCCCTTTTTTTCTCACAGCTTTCAAATTATCTCTGCGGCCCATAATAATAATTACGCGGGACGGCGGCTTGAAGATAAGGGAGCAGGGCAGGGAGGCGCTGTGCCGGCTAATTCAGCATGCACCGGCAAGCAAGAGGGGAGCGAGAGAGAGAGAGAGGGAGAGAAAGAGATGGATGAGAGAGAGAGAGAGAGAGAGAGAGGAAAAGATAGAGAGAAAGAGAGGGAGAGAGAGAAAGGGAGGGAGAGACAGCTCCTGAGAAGAAATCTCACTGCCAAGAGAAAAGGATAGATAGACAGTGTGTGTGTGTGTGTGAGAGAGAGAGAGAGAGAGAGAGAGAGAGAGAGAGAGAGTGAGAGAGATGAGCTCTGGATTGGTCATTTTACTTAGAGGGGCACTGCCAACATATGCTGATAGAGCTATAATCTTTTCCCACGGTCGCAGGTTTTAAATATACTCCAAATTTATTTGTATTTCAATGAACCAGGAAAAGGACTTATAGAGTCAGCTACAGATGGACAAGCCTAAGATGTTGACCTCTCCATCTGTGCTTTCTTCTTAACTTTGTTTTTTCTTTTCTTCATTTTTTAAAACATTATTTAAAGGTATTTACTCTTTCTAAAACCTGTAGCCATTGCTTTGATTTTTTTTAAATTAAACAACCAAGCACGTTGTTGTTATATTCAATAAATCCCTGTATCTTCTTGTAAATTTACTGTAACATAGGTTGAGTAAGATAAAGCACAGAGAAAATTACATACAGACCTCATTTTAAAAAGAAATTAAAGGTAAACTATGTCTGATTACTGCACAGCCTGCTTTGGTACCATGTCACATATTGCATCATAACAATGAAAACTCCCTCCATAAAAGAATCCATGACTCTTCAGATTTTTACATTATTGGCATTTAGTAGACACTCTTATCCAGAGCAACTTACATAGGTTACAGTTTTTGACAATGTTATCCATATACACAGCTGGATATTCACTGAGGCAACTCTGGGTTAACTGCCTTGCCCAAGGGTACAGCAGCAGTGTCCTAGTGGGGAATCGGACCAGCAACCTATCAGTTACAAGTCCTGCTCCTTAACCACTATGCTACACTGCTGCCCCAGATTTGTAAACAAATGTGTGCGTACACAGCTAGGCAAAGCAGATACCCTTTAGCTTCTCTATGAAGTTATCGTCTGTCTCTCAGCCTCAGAGGAGGACAATGAAAAATCCTGAATTAAACAGTGCAGGGACTCTGGCACAGAGTAATCTGACATCGTTTCCCATTCAGTCTGAAAAAGCGAAGGATTTGCTGTACTGTGCATTCGCAGAGGGGACTGCCAAGAGGGAAGGGAAGCACAGTTACCCAGGCCAGTGGAGGAGCCTGGGAGATGGTGTCTGACTCGCACCATCACACAGAGGACCAGGGCGGGCTGTGACCTCCGCGGGCCCCTTCGGGTCCTCGAGCCCCAGGGACACCCACAGTCAGCCCGGCCAAACCACGCAGGTGTGAGGGGTTGCGGGGGGCATTGGTGGAGCTCCTGTGCAAGGCTGATATTCGGGTGTGCGAAGGTGATTAGGGGGAGGTGGGGGGAGCTAATCGGCCCTGCATTAGGAGCTTCAAACGCTGGCCGATTAGAACCCCCCCTCTGCCCAACCCCTCTCTGAAGGGTCTGCCAATCTTTGTAATTCCCCTCCCAAGCTGCCTTATCTCCAGGCTCAGGCGCTGTCGCCAGGCTGACCCCTGAACTCCCGCAGAGCCCTGGAGGAAAAGCCCATCTCACCCTCACCCCCTCCAGAGGAAAGGCCAGTCAGCCCCCAAAAGGAAGAGCCCATCTCACCTCCCTCCAGAGACCAGGCCCATTACCCCCCCACAAAAGGAAGAGCCCATCTCACCCCCTTGGGGAAAAGCTGGTCTCAGCCCCCCAGAGGAAAGCATCAGCGTATTGCACACATCCTGTACTCAGGCTCCAAATACCTGCTTCCTGTTTAGGAATCTGAGTCAGTATGTAAACAGTATGTCTCTGTGCAAATTATTCATTTCTGTTGTTGTGAATATAAACATGACTGCACCACAGTAATGTTTTCTTTCAGGGAAAATCTGAAAAAATAAATAATTTAGCATGATTAATATTAATGAGCAGAAACCATACATCATGACACTGACACAGTGAGGTAAGCAGGATGTCATTAGGCTCCATCCAGCTGAAAACAGAGAGCGTAAAAAAGGGATGGAGAGAGTGGGGGAACTGTGGGAGGGGGTGGACTCTCTTTCTCCCTTTTTCTCTCTCTCTCTCCCCCGTCTCACTTTCTCTCATTCTATCTCTTTCACTCCCTCTGCTTCTATCAGCCTCTCCCTCATCCCACTCTTTCTCTCCCTCCCTTTCTCCCTCCCTCTCTCTCTCTCTCCCTCTCACACTCTCTCTCCCTCTCCGTCTATCTCTCTCTCCCTCTCTCTCTCTTTGTCAGGTCTTCAGGGAGAAAGCCTTGGGAACAATGCAAACACAACCCTTTCAAAGGAGAGATGGGAAGTTGACATCTGTTTGAGATGACAGCGATGGCTGTTAAAACGCAATCTGTCTCTCTCCCCACTGGCCCATTCAGAGCGGCCCTTGTCTTTTCAATAGGCGCACAATGTCACAGCGACACTCCCAACTGTCACCGCTCCACCCGCCGGCGGCCTTCATTCACCCACACTCGCGCGCACATATGCGCATGGCGGCCGGGACCAAATGTCTGTTTCAGCCCTTCCCTCCCTCTCTCTCTCTCTCTCTCTCTCTCTCTCTCTCTCTCTCTTTCTCTGTCTTTATTTCATTTGTTCACACCTCGATACGAAGTGAGAATGAATGTCGTCGAGTGTTCGGCTTGCCTGCAACTCCCACATCTCCGTTTTTGTTTTGGTTGCTTTGGGCTTGTCTCTGCTCTCTGCAATATGCTCATTATTAAACTGTCCACATGTTGCTATTTGTTCTTTTCCCTGCCCGACAAATGCTGCCAAAACCCAGCTCTGAGGTCCTCTTTCCCTGTACCAATGACAGCATTTCTTCCTGTACATGCATGGGTCTGTGTGTGCATATGTGTTTGCCTGTCTTTACATGTGCATGCATATGCATGCATGTGTGTATGTGTATATGTGTGTGTGTGTGTGTCTGTGTGTGCGTGATGTGCAGGGGTGTGCGTATGTATGTTAGTGTGGGAGTGTGTAAGTGTATTGTAGTTGGATGTGTGTGTGTATGTGTGTGTGGTGTACACATGTAAGTGCCTGTGTGCATGTGGTGTATACACTCAGTGACCACTTTATTAGGAACACCTGTACACCTGCTTGTTGATGCAAATATCTAATCAGCCAATCATCCGGCAGCAACTCAATGCATAAAATCACAAAGACATAGTCAAGAGGTTCAGTTGCTGTTCAGACCAAACATCAGAATGGGTAGAAAATCTGATTTAAGTGACTTTGACCGTGGGATGATTGTTGGTGCCAGACGGGGTGGTTTGAGTATCTCAGAAACTGCTGATCTTCTGGGATTTTCACACACAACAGTCTCTAGAATGTATTGAGAATGGTGTGAAAAACAAAAAACATCCAGCAAGCGGCAGTTCTGTGGGCGAAAACACCTTGTTAATGACAGAGGTCAGAGGAGAATGGCCAGACTGGTCCAAGCTGACAGGAAGGCGACAGTAACCCAAATAACCACACATTACAACAGTGTTACACAGAAAACATTTCTGAACATACCATACGTCGAACATTGAAGTGGATGGGCTACAGCACCAGAAAACCCCTCTGGGTACCACTCCTGTCAGCTAAGAACAGGATACTGAGGCTACGGTGGGCACAGGCTCACCAAAACTGGATGGTAGACAATTGGAAAAACATTGCCTGGTCTGACAAATCTCAATTTCTGCTACAACATGCAGATGGTAGGGTCAGAATTTGGCGTGAACAACATGAATCCATGGATCCATACTTCCTTGTGTCAACGGTTCAGGCTGGAGTTGGTGGTGTAATGGTGTGGGGAACATTTTCTTGGCACACATTAGGCATTTTAATACCAATTGAGCATCGTTGAATTGCCACAGCCTACCTGAGTATTGTTGCTGACCATGTGCATCTCTTTATGACTACGGTCTACCCATCTTCTAATGGCTACTTCCAGCAGGATAATGCACCATGCCACAAAGCACACGTCATCTCAAACCGGTTCCAGGAACATTACAATGAGTTCAGTGTACTCCAATGGCCTCCACAGTCACCAGATCCAATAGACAATCAATCTCAATAGACACTCAATCCAATAGAGCACCTTTGGTGGAACGGGACACTCGCAGCATGAATGTGCAGCTGAAAAATCTGCAGAAACTGTGTGATGCTATCACGTCAGCATGGAGCAGAATCTCTAAGGAATGTTTCCAGCACCTTGTTGAATCCATGACACAAAAAATTCAGGCCGTTCTGGGGGCAAAGGGGGGGTCCTACCCAGTATTAGAGAGGTGTACCTAATAAAGTGGTCACTGAGTGTATGTGTAAGTGTATCTCTGTGCGTGTATGTCTATGTGTGTGTATGTGTGCATATGTGTGTGTATTTTTGTGTACGTGTATGTATGTGTGGGTGTATGTACGTGTGTGTGTATGTATGTATGTGTGTATGTGTGTGTGTATGTGTATATGTGTATGTACGTGTGTGTGTATGTGTGTATGTGTATGTACGTGTGTGTGTATGTGTGTATGTGTGTATGTGTATGTACGTGGATGTATATGTGCGTGTTGGTCTCTGTGAGCCCCAGCGCATTAGCGAGTATCTCAGGTCCCCACGCGTCACTGACGGGCCGAGATAAACAGGGCTCCGCCGCCTGGGCCGGCCCCTGTGCCAGCGGCCATGTGATTTATGAACTCCCTCCCTCCCTCTCACACGCCAGGGCACTCACCGCCCCCCTTTCAAACACACTAATGCAAATTTAAAAGTGGCTGAGACTGAGGGGGGGTGGGAGAGGAGGAGGGGGAGGAGGCGGGGTGTGAACCCGAGGGCGGGAGGACCGAGCTTCGGGTCGCCCTGAACACTCCCGTCTCTGGCATTCGGTGCGGCGACGCTGGTGACAGGTTGGTGGAGGTGTTGAGCTCTGGGAGACCCGGCCGACGAGGCGGGGTGCGGAACGAGGGGTGACAAAGGAGAGTCGCGGGGTCTAATTAGGGGAAGTCAGCAGCTGGGGGGGTGGGAGGGGGGACTGTGACCGGGGGACACAGTGTTGAAGCAGGGTGTCATCAGCCCGCCCCTCTCACCCACACCTGCGGGCTGGGACAGAGGTGCCAGACACCGCCAACGGCTGGCTGATGGGCCCTCAGGGGCAGAAATGCAAGCGACCGACGAGAAATTGCTAAATAGCATGCGCCCGGTTCTTCCTCTGAAAGCTGCATTGATTAATCGCACTCATGTAGATGGGCCATGTTTTACCTCCACATTGCCCTGTGACAGTGAGGTTCACTCAGAAGTACCACAGAAGGTTTCAGAAACACTGTATGAATGCATTTCATTGTTTTCGTCTTAAATCTAGGTAAAATGATGAGTGACAAGGGCTGAATGTCATCGCCGTGTTCTTGTGTTCTTGCGATAGAGTTCTGAGTAAGCTGTACCTTTAGAGCAGAGATCAGAAGGCTGGAACTCTACACCAGCAGCTACCATAAAGGTAAAGATCTGACCTGGAGCTGGGCTCACCTCACTCTGTTGACATTTGTTTTCTGGCACTAATGAAGATGATTCAGTCTTCCTTGCCATGGACAAATGTTTTCCTCAATGTTTTTAATTAACGTAATTATTTCAGAGTATGAATGTGTAATATTTGTCTGTTCAAGGGCACTTCGCATTTTCAAATCATTTGAAGAACCATGCAGTGGCTAAGCTTTCTTAATGAGAGACAGAGAGACAGAGAGAAAGAAGGAGAGAGAGTGTGTTTTCTTGTGGGCCTGTATGTCTTTTTCTTTTATAATCTTTTTTCTTTTCTTTTTAACCACCATTCCTGTATTTATATTGAGACATATTTGAGTGTTTTCCAGCTTCTCCACTTAGCTTTTTATTAATAATGTTGTAGCCCTGTAAAAAAAAACAGCTTTAACATGATATAGGGACTTGTGGAAAATGATGGACTTGACTGTGCCTGCAACTGTGACAGAAGTCTTCATTCTACACAAAGCCGAGCATTGGGATGGAATAAGGGAAACTGAAGCATCTGGCTTACTTTGTAGTTAAGGAACTACATCCAGGCAGTGGCAGTTTCCATTAAGTGGGCGACACTGATTTTATTAATGTTTTAAGCTCTAATTGAGCACACAGTACCACACATGCACAGAAATTTCGCATGCCTCCCCACAGTGGACATTTTTTTCCCACCTACACTTTTTGACAACTTTTCCCACAACCCCAGGCGGTAATTGCATGTCATGTTTAACTCCCTGAAACAGAGAGGCTCGGGCCCAGCTCGGTGAGATTCCAGCTCACTGCCACCTTTTAACAAAGTGTGATAATGAGAAGGGGAGAGCTGGAGAGAGAAAAGGAACGACTGAAAAGAGGTAAAGAAAAGTTTCCTATCTGAGCACTAAAATGAAAAACCAATCACTCTTCACCAATATCACCTCTGAAAACATTTTTATTGTCAAAGCTAGAGAAGCTTCCTTGAGGGGCCAGCAGCCAGGTTCTCTCTTCTTGCAGTCTTTGTAAAATGCAATAATATTTAGTTCTTTTTGAGATACCTTTATCCTGCATCCATTTATACAGACCCATAGAAATGTAGAATTGAAGGCTTGATTATCATTCTGATTATATCCATCACATCAATGGTAACATTCCCTCCCAGTAGAAGAAAATATTTAGGTTTATTAGATGAAGACCAGAGTGAGAGAACGCAGGTTTGCAACAGACTCAAGCAACTCTCTCTGAGAGAAAGGCCTATTTTCTCTCACCTACCGATAAAAATACATCTTTATTATACTCTTAAACACATACTGATACAAATACATCTTTATTATACTCTTCATCAAACACCAGACACATTTGTTGTTTTGTAAACATGGGTTCAGTGCGCCTCATGTAGAAGTTGCTAAAAGACTGGATGTGGTGGTGGTTATCATGGGATGCCGAGACCTGTCATCGCCCCTGCTCCTGTTCCCATAACTCAAGCATTGCAAAGGATATCACAAAATCCTACAAATCAAACAACAGGGTAACCATGCTGATATTTCTATCTAATCTAATATCTATATATATATATATATATATATATATATATATAGTATCTTTGACTTATCAGGTGTGGATGAGAGTATTTAGGGTGGCAGATCAAGCAGACAACAGTGGTATACTCTGAACTTCACAGCATCTATGGCCTGACATATACATCAGGCTACGTAGTTGCTGGCTATACACTATGTTGCAGCAAAGGTTAACACTCTATAGACATTGTAACGTAGAGGGTTTTGAGCCCTAGGTGCATTCTTGTGAGGGAACTCCCTTGTTAATTGACATTAAATGGCAACAGGAAGAAGGCTGCCCAATGTTACTAAAAGAACATGCCTGGGTTTTAACAGCATGCCCACTAATTATGTCATCTATGCAAATTAATGAGCCTTTGTATGATTTTTGTTACCTCTTTACTAACAATGTTGTGCTGGTGATGACAGCATGGCAAACAGCTTTGACGGCTTCTCTGTATGCCTTGTACTAGCTGTGCCATGTTCACTCTGTCTGGGCTGGGGAAAGGGCAAAGATATAACGATTATCAGTGGACCCGGCACCAAAACCAAGCGCTAATGCACAAAATCCATTGAGGTTAACCTTTGGAGGTGTAATTGTGTTGAGTGCTGCTGTTGCTCAGATAAGAAGGCAAGGTTGTCCATCTTTTGACATGGACGCTTGCCTGGGGTGGGGGGATGAGAAATCTGCTCATAACTGAGGGTTGTGGGTTTGAATCCCAGCAGGGATGCTGCGATACCCTTGAGTACCGCTTCACAAACTGGATTTGAGGGGCAAACCAAAACCCAAAGCTAACACGCAACCTTCTCCCAACATTCCCGTAATGGTGCAGCTGCCCCTGGCAGAAAGGTCAGATCCATCTCTCCCGCAGCGGAACGGAGCCGGCTCCTCTGCCCTTGTCTGACATCCTCAGTAATTACCACTTATCAACACGGAATCATTAGTCCAATGCATAGCATGATTTTAATTCTGGCTCTTAATATCAAAGTAGGTGTGATTCATGTGGGAAGGGGGACATGAAAGGTGTGCGTCTCTTTAATGCGCTCATTAGAGACTCTGCACATACTTATCACTCTCTCACACATTCCTCCCTGTCGGTAACAGTCCGGCCAGTGACCGCTGCCCGTGCCCCCACAAACCCAACGGGTGCAAACTCTACACCCTGAACCTCAAACTGAGGAATTTTTCCTTCACAGGAAATAAAAAAAAAGATTCAAAGATACAATCTGCAGAAAGGTACTACTGTTGCAGTTTTGCAGTTCCACCAAGGTGAATGAAACAGGTGGAAGAGTACAGGTAAAGCTCAGCACCACCTGGCTGATGAAAGGGTCAAAGAATATATTTGCATTATTAAAAAGAAACAGAAAAGCATATATTAGGGCAATCTCTATGACAGAGGCTGATGTAGAGGTTACCCCAAAAAAGATTTAGTGCCTCTGCACAATTCGACAACATAAAATGGCCAACAAGCTGGCATAGCATAGCCGTGTAGCATGGCCATGTCACAGCGGTGTGATGAGAAAGCTCTCCTTCATCCTCTCCACATAATGAATGTGTTGTTGTAATTAATTAGCACCAATTCTCACTCATAAGTCACATTTAAATCATGCAAACACATCCCCAAATCACATAAACATGTTTGTCACGCTCAAACCATCAGCCGCGGACGAAACCAAACCGGCAGCATCATCTGTGGGAGGTGAGAGCAGGAGGTCACGGCTTTGACCTTCGACCCCGACTGCGCGTCCCCTCACGATAACACGAGGATGCTGTGTTCATCTGAAGCGTGTTCCTGCATCGCTGCGCTCAGTTAGCCTTACAGAGGATCGCAGGAGCAAGGAGAGCGAAATTCTGTCGACCTGGGGTAATTAAGATGCAAAAAAAACTGAAAACTAAATAGAAGACAGGAGATAAGAATACAGCTAAAAGAGGGGAAAAAACGAGGCGGAGCGCAATGAAAGAGGGAACATATTGCGAGGGCTGGAGTGTGAGAAGGCCAGAGGCGCGGAGGGGAAACAAAGGGAGGGAGATGGAAGGCTTTTCAGTCGAGCGGGCATCCTGTGGCCTTCTTACTCTCGCTGTCTTTGTGCAGCCTGCCATTCAGAGGCCTTTTCAAGAGCCAAAGTGCGCCTCGTAGCACGTGAAGAGTCTGTGCATGTGCTGCGGCCTGCTGTTCACCAATCAGACTGCTAATTAGCACACAAAAGAGGAGGAGTCTCATGCGGGGCGTCCGGGCCCAGGGGCCTCCCAGTGCTGGCGCGGCCGCAAGCTGTGGCACGATACCAGAGTGTGTGTGTGTGTGTGTGTGTGTGTGTGTGTGTGTGTGTGTGTGTGTGTGTGTCCATAAGTGTGGTCTGTGTGTGTGCTTTTGTGTGTATAAGTGTGGTGTGTGAACATGTGTGCACGTGTGTGTGTGTGAGTGTGTGTGTGTGTATGTGTATGTGTGTGTGCATGTGTGTGTGAGAGAGAGAGAGACCATGTATGTGTATGTGTGTATGTGTGTGTTTATGTCTATGAGCATGGTGTGTGTGGGAGTGCACACGTCTGTGAGTGTGTGTTTGTGTGCGTGTGTATGTGTGTTTGTGTGTGTCTGCGCATAAGTGTGGTGTGTGTGGGTGTGCGCATGTCTCTGCGAGGATGTATGTGTGTGTGTATGTGTGTGTGTGTGTGTGTGTGTTTGTATGTGTGTGAGAGATGTGTGCTGCAGTGTGCGTGTGTGTGTGTGCGTGTGTGCTGCAGTGTGCGAATGTGTGTGCATGCCTGTGTGTGCGTGTGAGACTCTGGAGGTGGTTACTGAATATGACCCCAGGTGTGTCTGCCAGTGATGGGCACAGCTGTACAGAGAATCCTGGCAGGTAAGGCGGTTGTCACACTGGGTGTGAACGAGGTATTTCTATGCCATCTCTGCTGGCATCCCTGCCACCTATTACTGGCAAGGGAGCGGGAGCGACTCTGAAAGAAGCAGTTGGCACGGTTCCCGGGCAAGCGCCAGGCTCTTTCTGCCAGGAGTGTGCCCAGACGCCATTTGTTTTCTTTCTTGTTTTGTTGTCTTGTGTTGTCGTTTTTGTTTTTCAACTGTCACTTGAATTAAATTAAAACCCGTGGCGTGACGCTCGGGAACGAAAGGGCCGGGCCAGTGGGGACCGGAACCAATCAGGATTAAGACGCGAAGGATAGAAATATAATGCCAGCTGAAGCCGTAGAGGGGTCACCCCCCACAGGGGATAGCTGCCCCTATGGCCAGAGCTCTCACCCTGTGTTTCATGTTTACTGCTTCCACAGAGGTGGAGCAGGGGGACACCTGGGACGGACTCCCTGGGTTTCCCCAATCAGAGGAAGGTGTCCCTCTCTTCCAGGACTCCCCCTGCGCATTGCATCAAATGCAATAATCAGCTCAAAGTCTTTCAGCTCCTCCTGCAGAGGAAATCATGTGGAACACGTGTCCCTTGATTTCAGGTGATTTGATTTGATTTCATTTTTTTTAATGGGATCCTTTAGTGTTTTGTTTCCAGTTGGGCAGTGTTGTGGATTAGTGCTTATGCAATTGAACTAATAAAGCGGTTTGAATTGAACAAATTTTTGAACAGTTCTGAATTAAAGCAATCCAGAAGCTTTTTTAATTTGTTGGTTTATCTAATGAATTTTGTTTTAGGATAAGAATAAGATATGCAATTCACCCAAGCCAGCCAATGGACATAACACCAATGGATTAACATGGATCTGGGAGGACCCGCTACAGTACAAAGGACTGTTTGCGCATCTGCATAAGTTTAAATACAAGCTAAATCTATTCAAAAAAGGACACTATTCCTTTAAATACCCTCCACCCCCACCACCCCCCTACCCCCCCCAAACCATCACCACCCACAATTCGCGAGTGTTTCTTCCCCTTCCCTTTTATTGGGTAATACGAGCTGAATTTAATAGATATATGCAAATGTGTGCAGTGGAACATGACGCCTGTAAATCAGGCAGAGACGAGCGCGGGGCTCAGCACAGATAAAGGTGGAGAGCTGACCCAAGGTTAATCATTTTTTACTTCTCAATCACATTCAATACCACCGAGCGCCTGTGCGCGGGCGTGCGTGTCTGAGTGCGTGCGAGCACGCGTGCATGCGTGCATGTCTGCATGCGTGCGTGCTCTCCCCGCTTTGGAGGCGGGCTGTGCTCGCCTGGGTTAGGCTGAGTTGAACCGGGATGCAGAGCAGATAATATGAGCGTTTGCGATTGTCATTTTGGTCTCATCTGGCTATGTTTACTAATCTGTGCTCCCAGGAAAGTGCTATAGAACACTGGCTAATGTTTGACTACTAAGGAAGAAGGAGGGGGGGTGGTATAGAGGAAGAAACAGAGAAGAGGACACAAAAGAGAGAGAGCAGAGAGGGGGAAGCGGAGAGAGATGGAACATGGCACCAAAGAGTAAGAGATGGAGAGAAAGCAGAGAGAGGGGAGAGGAGGGAATCGGACAGGGAGAGAGGGAGGGACAGAGAAATGGAGACATGGAGGAATGGAGTAAGCCATGAGAGAGAGGGGTAAGAAGGCAAGAAGACCATTCCCTAAAAATGGCCACCTTGAGCAGATGTGGAGGAGCATACACTGCACACAGAACACAGACATGCTCTGTCCAAATGCACACAGAGTACGGCAATCCAAGCGAAAGATGAGATGTGGCTGACACCGATGGCAGCAAAATGCAATACATTACTGCCACCTCTATCTATCCATCTACCTATGAGCAGTGGTGAAAAGACAGGATGTGGCTAATCTCCCTATCGGCCACAGTGCAAATACATACAGCCCCTCCAACATCTATCCTTTTTATCGGGGAATATTTAGAGTGTAAGCACTCGCAGCACCTCTATCTGTTAGCTCCAGCAGTGACAGCCAAAGCCAAGTAAAAAAATCAATAGGATCTCCAGCCATCTATCTACCGGCTGAATAGTAAAATGTAAAAATGGACTCGGACAATGACAGGCTGAGATTACCCATGGAGTGCTGACTCAAAGGTTTCTCTCCCACCCGGCAAAGCCAGCCCCTCCTTAGCTCTGAGGGAAGACTGCGAAGCTCGTTCCCTCTGAATACAGAGGAGAAGAAACAATCAAAATAATTCCAACAGTTCCTGAGGCTAAACAGAATCATTTCGGTGGTTGACCATCCTATGAAGAAAGCTCTGTTATCAGTAGGGACATTCAGCAACCAAAGAACATAGCATATCTATTTTCATGTGTATGTATGTTTGCCATTTTTTGCCACTTTGGCCTATTTGTGAAAGAGAGGTTTGTGATAAAATGTGCCGTTCGTGGTAATTCCGATGAAGGAGTTCTGAAATAAAGCAATCGAATCTGACTTTCTCCCTTTGTTCTCATTTCCCTCTCCCTCTCGCACACGGACACGCACCCCTTCATGCGTTCCGCAAACTTTTCAGTTTATTCTGCTCCGTAAGCTACGTCCTGGAAATGGTTTTAATCATGCGCATTTAAGTGGAGAGGGAGCCTGGGGAACGGGCGCCTCCATTTGCATAGAGAAAATTGCTTTCGCGCAAGGCCGGAGCAACTCTTCCTCGCTCAGCGGAGCAGCTGCCATTAAAATGCAAAGCCTGCTCACTTAAGGAAATCTTCGGCTACTGTTGCAGATTCTCTCCCCCTCGTCCCCCCTCTATCGCTCTCGCCAGAGCCCGGGCCCGCCTTTTCGCGGCGGCCCAGATAGGCACCGCGCCGAGCGAACGAGCCCCCTGATATCTCGTGAGGAAATCTATTCTGCCTCGTCCACCTGGTCTTCTGTTGAAGAATAGAGCCAGTATGAAGTTTCATCAGTATTTTTTCTTTATACCAGTAAAGACCGTTTCTAGGTCCAAGGACGTCGAGTCCTTGAGGGATTATTGGTGCCATTGTGGGTGCTCGGATTCAATGACGGCAGGACACGCTGCCCTCACACAGAAAGGAAGGGGCTCCTCTTTGTCAGGTCTGTGACAGCAGACAGACATACAGTACCAACACTACAGCAATTAATGGCAACTGTCTGTTAAATGTAAAAAACAAACAAACAA
The DNA here is from genome assembly GCA_019176425.1 of Megalops atlanticus. Lineage (NCBI taxonomy): Eukaryota > Metazoa > Chordata > Actinopteri > Elopiformes > Megalopidae > Megalops > Megalops atlanticus. The sequence goes on along the minus strand of CM032880.1, from coordinate 37,012,784 downwards.
AACAACTCATTATACCCAGCCTGACTGAGAATATTTGATATGAGGTAGGCCTTGCTGGCTGGATGGATACTCATTTGTATGAGAAGTACAGAATGAATCTGTGAAGTGCTGAAGTGCTGCTGCATTGTAGTTACAACCAATGCAAAAAACAGATGCTGTTAATAGGACACCTACATTTTTACTAGGACTTGGGTGAATAATATTTATGGCTATCTATCACCTAAAGACAATGCAAAAATGGTGAATGGAAGTGATGAAGATGCAGTAAGGTGTAATTTCAGAATATATCAGACGTCTTTGTGACCTTGACCTTTGATCTTGTGATCTGAACATGAATGTTCATCTGAAGAATAGCGAGGGCAACATGTCTTTCAAGTTTGCTTGCTTTGGTGAGTTATAGACCGGGAATCGAAATCCTGTCAGGAGCCTCTAGGACCTTGGCCTTTGACCCTATGATCTGAAAATGGACAAGACTATGGAGAGCAGTAATGGGCAAGAAACCATGTCAAGTTTGATCAATATCATTCACAGTTAAATTAAAAATCCAAATCGACAATGAGCTAAGTCCATGCAGGACTAACCATGTGGGAGAACTGAAACAGATCTGAAATTAAATCATGGAAGGACACAACACTCCAAAAACATAAAAACCCCCTTTTGACTTTTTGGGGTCGGTCATGAAAATACTCCCAGTGAGTAACAGCTAGAGTACTGAAGGAGGTGAATACCTAATCTTCCCTCACCACTGCTGTGTGAGTTCCTTCAGCTCAAGCCCCCTCTATGGGTCAAAGTTGGAACTGCCATCAAAAAGGGGTCAAACAAAGCTAATGCAGGCCCTCTGACAGTGCAGCCAGGTCTTCAGTACAACCAGTCAGATATGGGAAGGTGAAAATGCATGGTAGCCTATTATATGGCCTATTATTCTAGTGACGGTCCAATAGAGAGAGCACTTCATTCATTCTCGTTATCGTCACCACATTTATCCGGCTTGGTATTGTTCTAGTGCCAAGGGGGTATCATACACTACAGACAAAGCCTCCGATCATTACTGTCCCTCCTCTCATCACGCGCATAGCTGCTGTGGCCATGTGGTGATATCACAGCCCAGAAGGAAAGCCAATATCATCATGAATATTATATTATTTGACAGGTGAATACGGGCTCTGGCACATGCTCTTCTGCTGATGTTGGACAGGGGCCCCCTGGATCCAGGACACTTGTCTAATCGTTACTCGAAGGATTGTAGATAAACAACAGACACACCATGTTTTGGCAGTGCTTCCTGCGCCCCTGCTGTTCGCTCTGCGCGGTCTATTTCGGATAGCGTTTTTGCTGCTATCTTGCAGCGCGAGGCCGCACGGACAGGCTGAGGATAGAGCAGTGACGACAGCCCTGGAAGCGGCTCCACCATAACCACTGTGGGGCTGCCACGCCCTGCTGGAAGTTAACAGCTGAAATACGAGGCAAAACAACAACGCGTTGAAATGTACAATTGGTCAACGCATTGTTCATTAATCTGAAATCTGATTCAGACCAGCAAACATGAACAACAGGGAGGGAAACTTTGGCCCCTGAGCTATTTAGACATTTATCCGTGGTTAAGACTGAAGTCGTCATGATGAAATGGTAATATGTTACGTCAAAGCTATCAAAGTAGTCAAAGGCGTATCACTATGAAGTCCATTGATGAGATTGTATTCATTTCAGCCTTTTTCTAGATTGTCTTCTCTTTGGATGGAAAATGGAAATACCATACACCTACATGCCCCATTCCCCCAAAACACACGCACACACACACACACACACACACACGCACACACACACACACACACACACACACACTATACATACTTCTCTAAACCATTCCTGGCCCCAGGTGACCAACCCCTCCACCACAAAAGGCCTGTCTCTGCCGGCCTAAATGATCTAAGTTCTAATCAAACATCATTTAGGCTCCATCTCTGAGTACTCTCCTGGGAGCCCCTACCCCGTCGCCTGTCGCCCAGGCAACCACTGTCTCATTTCAGAAGTGTCAGTTTGCATTATTGTCTTCACGCTTCCCAGTGATAACCTCAGCCGGTGTTACACCCCCAGAGAAACTACCTCTATCAACCAGCAGCCCCCTCTAACCTACACACACTCACACACTACACACACGTATGCACAGACACATGCGCATGGACATGCATGGTAAAACACACAGACACACACGTGTGCACAAAAATGCGCAGACACACATATATACACATACACACTAGACGCATGCAAATGAATGTGCAGGCACTCAGATACATGTACAATCACACACGCACCAATACCTTTGGCTGTTGGTACCTGCATCCCTCCCCCCCTAAGATTTCCCCTTCAGACAAATTTGGCATTGCTTTATTTACACAGAGAAAACTGCACACAGATGGCATGGCATGCAATGTCGTCCTCCAGAGGAATTCCTCTGCTCTCTACTCTAAACCAGGTGACAGTCGTGAAGACAGTGGAAGGGCCAGATAAGGAGAGAAGCTGGGCAGGTGAGAGGGGAGGACAGCTTACTTGAACCTGAGAGAGACTTACCTGGTAGGAGGGGACGTGGAGGGTGGGGTAACAATTAAGACCTGAAGTGGTCAGAGGAAAGTGCTGGACCATAGCATATTAACCAAAAAGGCTAAACTGCAATCTTCAGATAAATCTCTGGGCTTGGTAGCTGATGGATTCAAAGTACATTTAAAGCTGCTTTAGATTCTGCAGTAAACAGCAATAAGGGCTCCTCCAGTCAATGACTGCACACCCCGCTTCACAACGACCGGCGTTCACGAACGTTCATGAAAATGGCACCATTAATTGTTTTACAACACGAACTCCAGTTTTACTACGGGGGTGACGCTGGGGGTTGAGAACGAGAAAAAAGAGCTACATATAAAAAAAGTCTGAAAGGGCAGCAGTGAGTTTTTTTTTTTCTCGCGGGTATCGTCATTCTTAATTTAGTTTCTTTTCCTTACATGCACTCGCGAGGGCGAGCTGGAGGATATTCGTTTACTTAATTGTTTCTGCATTAAACCCCTGTCTGAAGAGTATGATTTGCATGTTGTCGCCGTATGTCCTGATATTGTGGCTGTGCCACAATAATAAATATTTATAGTGTACTTAACGTGTAAGTATATTAAAATATAGGTTACAAATGTGTACATTGTTTTGATATCATTTGAAAATGTTTTTTATTCACGCACATCTATCGAAACTTTTCTAAATTTTATTTCTGGTACATCTTTTGAACGTAACTCCCATTTATGCCAGTACGCCTATAGGAACATGGGATTCGGTCCCCAACAATCCACGATGAGGTTTTATTGTCATAAAATCGGGAGGTTATTAATGTTATTATTTTAATAGTATAATGTCATTGTTATACACGTTAAAAGATGAACATCTAAAATATAAAACATGTACGGAAATGTTTTCAAATATATTTAAGTATATTGTCATTGCCGTTTACAGTTCTAATTGTGTGTGCATAAAGGCCTTCTGTAGATGTATGGTAAAAATAATTCCTAAAATCTTGTTTTATTCCAAACAATTTTATTCCGTAAAATACTGTATAACAATATTTTATTGTTTAATTGTTTTAATTGTTATTGGATTGGTATTTTACAGTACATGACACAAACTGTTCTGCTGAGGGTTTTCTGAGCAGCAGCAGAGAAATATGCTCAGTGCAATTTAAACAGCTAATAAGTTTCCCAATGAACGCTACGCCGAATAAGTGCAAATAAATGCTGGATCCAGAAGAGGTTAACGGGAGAAAAGAGAAGTGAACAAGTGAGGAGTGGCGACGCTAACGCTAACGCTTTCTCACTGGGGTGAAAACGTGTTTGTCACACACGTGAGAGAGCAGTGTACACTTTATGCCAGCGGTGGAATCTACCCCCATTTAAAAAAGAATTAAAGACACATTCATGCTGTCTCTTTGACCATTCCTGGGATAGGCGCATACAGCTCTGCTCAAGTCCAAATTGCTTTTTTTGCAATCCTGTATAACAATTGCTTTCAATATAGCAAGGAGTACCAAAACATCCAAGGTAAATGCACGGCTAAACATTGTGCAGTATGCATGCGCCTGAGTTATGTGTGTAGGCTTAATAGAATGCAAATCTTTTTTTATTTGTCTTTTCTTCTGGGCTTCTCTCATGTGCTCCGCAGCTGTTAAGGATCTCTGGCATCTAAACCTGCATGTGTCTCATATTTGGCTCTTTGTCCGAGATCCCTTTCAGCATCTATAAGCACTCTTGCCATTTCTGCATCAAAGGCAGGAATTTCCATGTTTATCATCTCCAAAAGAGACCTGATGTGGCCTGGGATTCTGGGTTTTGGTGTGAGCATGTCCAAACCATTTTTATGTTCACAGTCCTGATTCATTCCCTATTCATTTCCTCTGTTTTTGTCCTTGATGCCAGCACCCTTTGCTGCTTGTCTAGAAAAGTGCTTCTGTACTCAGAAGTCGTGATTGGTATAACATTGTGGGGATGACATTCAACTGCATAGATGTCTCTCTAGTGTGTCTTTGGGGGACCAAAAAGAAACTATATTCACTACACAGACTTGTAGCATAAACGCCATCTCTAAAATGAACCTTTATACTGTTATTCATTCTTTTTTTAAGATTGCAGGCCTAGCACTGCAGTGACAGAGATTCATTCTAGGTTTTTTCACCATGAAAAAAAGGGTAATGGACACAGCACTGAACACAGTCAGGACTGAAAACACCAGGAAGAGTCACAATCACAGTACAGAGGAGCAGGAGAATGCATGGTAGGGAAATGGCAATGGATGAGATCCATCCTAAACTCAACAGCAGGCAAATAAAAGCAGGCTTGTGACTGATGATAGTACACTGAAAAGGATTTCAAAGTATTGACAAGAACATGAGGCTATTTCTGTGTGTTTTCTGCACTCCTATTTTTGCGGAAAATGTATCAATGCAGGTTAAATGTTTTAAAAATCTCAGTATTGCAAGTGTGTAGCTGTTAATATTATATATAGGTGCTAGTTTTGTCAGAGGTGTGAAAGCAGTGACTGCCAATTACTGTGTTGCATATCTAAAAATATAGCCCAGATGTACGGTTTTCCTGTGTGAATATGGAAGCTTTATCACCTACCTAGCTGGTTGTTGACTTTATTTAACATGCAGTTGTCTCTGAAATGCACACACTTCAGGCTGCAAGCTTGGGTGAGATTATTTCGTGGCCTAATGCAGGACCGTAGGGGGCGCTAACTGCATTCCCACTGGAAAGCTGGGATAAGAACACAGTGGTGGCCAGCAACCTTAGGCCACTCGAGTCAAACTCAGTCTGAGCACACAGCTGCCACTCGCAGTGTCTGAACACTGCAGTGGGTCCCCTCGTCCCTTATCCCCTCCCAGCTTTGGGCCGTACCTCTCACCATCGATCAATTAGCCCGTCCCTCCAGCCTAGCCCTGACATATTTAGATGCTATTGATGAAGAGCTGTAAAAGTCCCCCCGCTCTCAGTATAAACCGTCCTCAGCCTGGAAGGTTAATATTTGAAGAAAGGGACCATAAATATGGCAAATGGGACTTTTAATTAAATAAGCAGGCTTTAAGGGGCCTCCCGGGCCTGGGAGCTTTTGTTTAAAGATGATTGATTGAGCACTAGCTCTCAGAGCAAGGCCATTTTTTGTACGTGGGTGTGTGTGTGTGTGTGTGTGCACGCGCTTCTCTTCCCCTCTCCTTTCTGTCCCAATTCTCTTTCTCTTTCTGTCTGTCAGGACCCGGCTCCACCCACTAATGACATCATAATGAGCTGAGCCTCACTTATGGCTCCCACAGCCACTCCGTGCTGCTGCCCACCACCCTACAGCTCACCACACAAATACAAAGGCCGCCCCTCCAACCCGCACTCTCCGGAAATTCACAGGGACTTCCTATAGCCACCCCATTTCATGTCACTTTCCTCACAATCAGCAGAGTTAATATTATACCATATGCTCATGTTTAAATATGAACCTGATTCCCGAACACAATGACACCGCATGTTCACAAGTACAGCAGGCATATATGTGCAAATGTGCCTGTTGGGCTGATTAAGTTGCAGTGTTTTGTGCGAAGCTGGAACATAAGCCATTTTTTGTGTATTATATTATGATCACTTTGTTTGATTTATTTTAAGCTGAGGCAAGGAAGTAACAAAAACAGTATTTCTGGAGAAATAGATCCGTCTTGTTGCTGCATGTCGCTCAGAGGCGGCGTGTAGAGCTGCCACTGGGTTTGGAGGGAATAGCCACCCCGCTTCACAGAGGAGTAGAAGCAGCTGTTGCACAGCAGAGCTGTGGATGGCACTTGAAACGGGAACTCAATTATTTTACAGGAGCCGTGTCTCAGATCCCCCGTGTGACAGCCTTAAGGCCCGGCTGACAGGTGAGAAGTCTCTCTCTCTCTCTCCCCCTCCCCCGCCCGCCACCCCCCTCGCCGGTGGGCAGATAAGCTCCACTGATTTCTAGCTATGAAATGAGAGCGACGGGAGGCCCACCGAGTGGCCCGCCTCGCCTCATCGCTCCCCTCCACGTGGTACGGGCGTGCCCCAGCCTGCAGGGAATTATGGGCTATTTGTTTATTCTAATGTCTCTCCTTTCCACAGTCTCGCCTCGCCTGGCTCCAGATGCCGGTTCCCCCGCTCCTCTGAGGAGAGGGGGAAAAAGAAACCGTAATATAACAGACCGGCTCCCACCACATCCCAGAATGTTACAGCACAGCCACGCACCGACAAGAGCAGAGGAGACGCTAAACTGACGGTGATTGATGGCGTGAGATCAGGAGGAAAGGAAGAGGGGGCTTTTTTTTTCGATGTCCGTGTAGAAGAGTGAGGGGGAGTCAGGCAGTGGATGCAGGGAGGCTGGGAGGCAGGGAGGCAGGCGGCTGCATTAAAAATTCAGCAGCAGGGAGCAGAGTGGGGATTTGCAGTAATTAGATTACAAAGCGGCGGCGAGTGCGGGGCTCGGCAGAGACGAGAGAGGGGTCACACTCAATGCCTGCGTCGCAGGATAATTTGTAAGTGTCAATCACCATTCCACCAGGAGAGAGGATGGGCGGGGGGGAGACCTGTATGCGTAGATGAAGATAGAAGGAGGGAGGACCAGAGTAAGAGGATGGGGCAGAGGGGCTTTTGGAAAAGGGAGGCCAGCCAGGGCATTCACAGAGAGGGAGTGAGGCTAGCCAGGGCATTCACAGAGAAGGAACAGGAAGGCCACCAAGGGCACTCACACAGAATGAAAGAGGAGGCTGATGACAAGTGCAGAGAAGGAGACCATGGAGGATCACCTCACCCACCTCGCTTCCAAAGCCTGCCAAAGAAAAAAAAATGGGAGGGAGAGCTTGTAGCTTTCCCAAAAAAAAAAAGAAAAAAAAGGGGATGAAATTGATGCTAAAGCCATGCAGGGAGAAGCAGTGCATCTGTTACCATGGCAAACACACAGAGGTGCAAAGAGGAGGAACGGGCGTGTTTTTTCACAGCATGGCCCTCGCTCGACACACCCCCATACCCCCCACTCCACATGCACCTTCGCACCCCCGACACCCCAGCCGGAGTGACGACACCACAGCGTCCCTCGCGCAGGGACCGGAGTGTCGGATTAACCTGCCACCACTTCCCCCCTAATGAGGACGCGCCGGAGGACAGCGGCCCTCCCAGGAAAAACATGCAGACAGGCCGGAAACTGACACACTGACAGAGACCTCAGCAGAGCGGGCCCCGCTTCCCAGCCTGTGCACTCAGCAGCAGCCAGTGTCAGAGGAACAGCATTACATTACATTACATTGCATTACATTACTGTCATTTAGCAGCTGCTCTTATCCAGAGAGACTTACACAGGTTACAGCTTTACATGTTATTCATCCATACAGCTGGATATTTACTGAGGCAACTCTGGGTTAAGTATCTTGTCCAAGGGTACAGCAGTGGCGCTCCAGCAGGGAATCGAACCAGGAACCTTTCAAACAACTGTATGCGTGGCAGTGTAACATAGCTAGTAACCAGAAGTGGTAAGGAGCAGGGCTCCTAACTGACGCAGGCCTACGACTCTACAGTGCGACTGGAAGCAGCGCTGTGTCCCACCACAGGCAATCAAGGCAGGCTAAGAAACCACGAAACAAAGAGGAGCCACCGCGCAGTGGGCTCAGGAAGGGAAGGCTGTGTTTTCTTTCTGAACAGAAAGCGTCACGTGTGTCATTGTAACACCGCCGTTTTAGCGCCGCGTGCCATCGCCCAGCACATTCCATTAAAACAAACCAACAGACAGTACAAAGCCGCGGCGCTACTCTCCCCCCGGAACGAGCTCGCCGCCGCGCCCGTGCTGGCACAAGAGGCACACGTGGCAGGTCGGGGTGACGGGGGATGAAAGCCGCGCTGTACCGGCTGACATTCCATTCAGGCAGAGGCGCGGAAAACACGGCTGGCACAATAGGGTGCGCTGTCGGCACGTCCCCCCACGCGGGCCGGGGAGCATACAATGGGCCTTCAGCAGCGGCGCCCAAACATCAAAGCCCCCCCCACCCCAACTGTCAGCGCATGTTTGTGTTGGCGTACACGCACCGTCAAGGCCACGGTTACATATGCTTCCCTGTGTTTTTTTTCCCCTCCTTGGGTGTGCTGCTCGTTTTCGCCCTCCTCGTTCCATACATATATTCAGCACGCTCTCCTCTGCGGATGCTTTTTTCAGACACAAATATGACCCTAATGAAGCAAAGAAACGTTCTGTGACCTGACTTCTGAAGGGAAGATTTGTGTTAACATATGGCCAATGGCAGCTGAAAAATACCACAGCATGTTATCCCTTAGAGTCTTATAGGAATAAATACATGAATACATAAAGGAATTTCATATATGCACTGCAATGTGCATATACTTTGAGGTGTAAGGAATGTATGTATTAGGCATGTTCTGTTGTCAATTCAGTGCTCAGCTTCTGTCAATAATATGGCAGTAGTATCTTCATGTGCTGCTTATCCAACTTATATGGCTTTTTTGGTCTTCTAGTTCTGAGATCATTTTTTATTTGCAATGCCCAGTGTTTTTCCCCAATTTTCTCCCAATCTGGATTGCCCAGTTGTGTCACAGAAATACCGCCAACCACTACAACCCTGACTGACAATCCAGGAGGGTGCAGGCAAACACACGCTCCCCTCTGAAACTCCTGATGTCACTGTGGCCTCTGTACATCGCATGCCAAGCCTTGTGCAGACATGAGACAGTGTGTGAAGAAGGTGGCTCACACTTACCACAAAATGCAAAACAACAGAACAGAAAGAGCAAATGTTCAAAAACCAATAATTTATTAAAAAAAAAAAAAAAAAACAGCCTGAGCACACAGCCAAACTAACTCAATCTACCTGGTCTGCAGCCACACACCTGTATTTAATATGCCTTAATTAGCAGGTGAGGCTCATTAACAAATGACTGGCTCAAAGAGCCAAAGACAGTTAAACAATTAACAATTAACCTGTTCAGATTATATTGATTGACATGAGCTAAAACATTGAAAAGGTGGGAATTGTTAAGACAAGGGTCCTACACTTAGGAATAAGGAACATAAGAAACCAATTTGCTCTATCACCGTGTGGTCAGAGTCATTGTCCCCTTATGAAACAGCCAGGATGGCACCCAAACTGCACAGTTCAGCCTGCACTAGAAACAAGTGCTTTCCCCATCTGAGCCACTCTGGAGCCTCATTCTGGGCTTGTTAATTACAGAAGGTGTTTCTCTGCTGCTCATAATGCTTTTGATACCACAGTTTGAAAACTGTTGTGACACAAGCTGTTCTACTCAAGCTAATGTTTTTATCCTCTTTATACAGTAACACAATTCTGTTACAATCTTTCAAGATCTAGAGGATATGATAGTATCTTCTTGCATAATTGATTGGAGGAATTAAAACAGTGTAATTTGTATGGTCATTAATGATTAGCCTAAAGCTTTTGTCTTGCAATTTAGTGATTTCACCCCAAACACCAGGAAAGAGGGTGTGTATCAGGCTAACATTATTTCATTGATCCAAGATACAGTCTGCAATTACTGCATATTAGAGTCACTATGTATTATATCAAGATGCTTGATGCTTATCCCAAAGCATATGATTATCACTGTGTTCTTTATCTGTATTCAGGGTTTGATTAGGCATGCTTGCAGTTCATGTATTCTGTGCCTTTGTGTAAAACTAGCAGGTAGCGCACTGGAAGGTAGTCCATGTCCAATCATTTAAAATATAGCTCTGTGTCTAGCTAACCAGCTTTTTGGACTGATATATTTGTGCTGATTTCACAGATAATGCCTTGTTAATTGGACGGCTACATTGTGGCTTCTACTCTGTTATTGTCTGCTTTGTTTTAAGTTAATTTCCATCCTAAGGAAACTTATGCTTCATTATAAACAAGTAAACTGGTGTAGTTCCCACTAGCTAGGCTACAGATCCTTACTAGCCATTATAGATTTGAAGTGATGGTGCTTAGCTACAGTGCAGTCTCTCCAGAAGGGGTTTCACACACTGACAGTTACAGTGCACAGGGTGAGGAAGAGGCTGGGTATGGAGCAGAACCACAGAGCTCCATAGCTATTCCCCATACACATGAATACCAAAAAACACCCAGTCAAATACATACACACACTTACACACACGCATATGAACGCATATGAACAGGCAAACAAAGTCCCCACCCCACCCCCACATATAAGCACACACACACATACACACACACACACACACTCGTACACACACGTACACATATGAAAAGACAACCACAGACAAGCACAGCCCCACACGTGTGCATACACACACACATACACCTACTCACACACTTATTCAAACATATGCCCACATGGAATGTACACACAAACTACTTACACATGTGCACATCAACACCCATACAAAGACAAACGCATACACACGCACCCACTCACACACGGAAACACAAACACCAACTTACACAAAAACACTGAAAAAATTCCATATGTTTGATTGGCTTGGAAAAGCAGAAACTCTTTGCTGTAGGAGGAGGGTATATCACATCCACTTCATTGACGGCCAAGTCCCAAGGCATTCCTGGCAATCAGCCAGAGCGCATGGCTTCCCGTACACTCCCAAAGGAAGCCGGTGACACAGGTCTGACATGGCTGGCAGACAGAGATGGCAGGCGCTCTCCTGCCCTGCCAAATGGGGAGAGAGAAGAGGGCAGGATGAGGGCCTGCATGCATCGGAGGCACAGTGTGGTGACATCCTCCATGCAGGTGTTTCCACGTGTCAGGGCAGGTGCACCAGGTGCGACTTCAGTCATTCACAGAATGAGGTGGCGAAACCTCCAATCAAAGGCTGCCTTACTGCCCTTTAATTGCCTGGCATGTGTTTCTGGACCACTTTTTAAGATTGACTAAATTGGGAGAGGTGAAGAAAGGGGGGTTGGGGAGGGCATAGGTGAGCAGACATCCTTGCTCAGAGAGAGAAACAGGTGAACCAGAGGTGGGCGTGGAGACCGGCTCAGAGAGGCGCTGGGCCGCAGGTCAGACTTGCCACTTCAGTCCTCGGAGGCAGGGCTGAGGAAATTCGCACACGAAACACCAGGGCAAACATCTGTGCTCCGGAGCTAATCCCTGCTTCCAAATGAAAAGGCTCACAACCCGTCTACTCGAGGTGTCAAATCAAAGGCGATTAAGAATGCCGGCACAAGTCTGCTAATTTGATGGAGCACAAAGTAAACTGCACAAAAGTAGATCTGTGTTCTCACCAAGCTAATTGAACACATATCTGGAGTGTTTTTAATTATTACAATCTGATCACCTTTTGGAATTCCTTTTAATTGGGAGACAATTAAATCCCCACTGTTCTGCCTTGTTTGTAAACTAACCTTAATTAACAGCTTGCAAAGAATGGTACGGTGTGACGAACTCTTAGTCACCAGAGGTTTCTCTGTTCTGTTCTGAGTGGTTTCGAATGTAGGAATGCTCAAGGGGACAACCTCCAATGTGAATTCTTTTAGACAAAAGACTTGAAATCTCTGATTATGGAACCTTTCATGTTCCTTTTATAATATAACATGCAACTGTACACACCGCCTAAAAGCAAATGGATACACTTTACTTATTAACTTCCTTTTCTTGCTGTTTTTATTGCAATAAAAATGCACAGGCCAGTTGACAGCCTGACAGCCAGTTGCCAATGGTACTCAGTGTGTTCTGGAGACAGCTCGAATTTTATGAAGTTTATGATGTTTATGAAGTCTACACAGGGGTCAACAACCTAGGCCTATGGCCTGGTGCGATCCCTTTATCGGACTCCAAGCCAAATAAAAGTAGTGCTATAACCAATTCAAACACATCTATTATGCACTGATTGCCTGGAAATACATATGTACTGAAATTAAACTTTTTTGCCCCATACTAATGTGGGTTATGAAGTATTTACTACAGGCAAAATCATGCACTAGTAAGGTGACAGCAGCTGAAATGTAATATGATGTGTCCTGTTCATATTTGCATTTGATTTTTTTCCCTCCTTTTGTTTTTCTTGATCTGAAATCAGAGCCTGCTTTAAATTTGAAAAGGAACCATTTGGGTACAGAAAGCCGGATGGCATAGCTGCAGGCTTAGGTATTGTTTTTCTGCAGCATCTGTGTCAGCGTGGGTGTTGCACAGAGACCTGAAACAGCTGGGAGCAGCCTGCATGTGGTGCGGAGCGCTGTCATGGCTTTCGGTGTGAGAGGCCACACGCGTGTTCTCCGCCGGGGACACTCAGGTCTGTGTGTGCACAGGGACAGTCCCGTCACATACTGTCAGAGCGTCAGCGGGACCCGGCGAGAGGCACCATTGATCGCTGCGTGCGGAAACGCAGAGGAGGGACAGATTGATTGAGGGGAGAGCTCCAAACGGATCTCTCTAAACAAACATGTACAGAGGGGATTGATCGCTGATGGAGCCTCCAGCTCCCAGCTCCTAATGATGACACAGCACCCCCTCCCTGCGCCCCCCGGGTCACTGGGAGCCTCGGCAGGATCACAGCACTGGGCGTGCGGTCAGCACTCTGCACGCGCCTCAGCCCCCTCCCGGTGGCATGCTCATACACAGACGGTCCCTGAGCTTCGGAAGGGGTACGCTCCACAAGTCGCTGCGCAGCGCTGATTTTACGTAACTCTGATTTCACGTAACTCTGATTTCACTCTTGAGCCGTGTGTTTTGCATTTAAGCATGCCCTGCCAAAATACACTGGTCTGTGGTGAATTCATTTTTTATACTGCCTGTCTCAAACACAGTGAGCAGTGCTTCTGTATATGATAAGATACAGAATGCAAGTGTGAGGAAATACGAACAGCTACCACCACTATGAAAGGAAGGATCGTAACAGGAAAGAAATAGCCAGGTGTGTTGACTGAACCAGTCCATGACTTTGTGTGTCGTGGTGTTATGGTGGTTATGGTTGAGGTGCTGTACAGTCAGCAGCAGTGACCCATGGGCAGGACTGAATGGCTCCAGATTGGTTGTGTGCCCTGAGTCCTGATATCAAGTTTCCTCACTGTATGCTTGCCTGACTCGTAATGTGTGTAGCAGGCTTAAAGGGCAATCTACACTAACGTGATAGATGGAACCAGAAATATCTTACTCTCTATGAGTAAAGGTTCATCTAGTACAGTAAAAGTTTACACAGAATAACAGTTCAAGCAGAATTATGGTTCATTGTACACTGAGTTTAGTGGCATCTTGGTTTTCCATGCATTTGCGTGTAGAGTTCTCCTGAAGCACTAACATGTTCTTTGATGGAAACAGTACACCAGACTAGCTTCAGTTTACACCCTAACCAAGCCATCATTAGTTAAACCTTGTCACTTTCCCTCTTTTCCTATCTCTTACAGCAACAGCACAGAATAAACAATAATGAACATCATCATAATCATAATTCATTTTATTTGGTCTTCTCCATGTTCAAGGAACTGCACAGAACAAGAAAAAAATGATCGTGACACCGTTTATTATACAGATAAAACAGAATAACTAAAATCTAACGGTAAATAAAACAAGGAATTACCAAGTACACATTGCACAAACCCCTAATGGAAAATGTTACTGTACATAATCCAGAATTCTACTGTACCCCATAGCATACAATCAAAAATTCTTCCATATACAGTTAAAAATGAAGTACACCCCATTGCACATGTATAAGAATTCAGTTATACTGTGTGTACTTATTCCATAATGCAGGTCTTCCATATTGGAATGCTTGGCTCAAAAGGTCAGTTACTTTTGATTTCTACAAATTAACAGTGGAAGTGCCCTTTGGTGAATGCCTGTCGTGGAACAGAACGCTGACAGGATGGTGCAATGACACTTTTCTGAATGGGCATCGAAGAGACGCGTCTGACAGACAGACAGGGTGCACAGGGTATAACTCTCGCCCAGCTCGTCTCCTTTATGAGCACGATGCAGGCATAGCTGTGGGCTCCACCTGTTTGTTCCTCGCCACGTTGCCCTGAAAAACAGCGTTCAGGCCTCCGAACCGCCGGCTGTTTACTTAACCCACAGGCGCGGCGCTCTAATGAGGAGGGGGGTGGAGGTCTGTCAGAGGTGCGAACGCAGCGCTCGCAAACAGCTGCCACTTGCAGACAGAACAGCTCGCGCTGAATAAATAAATAACGCGCAAAGAGCCGTGTTTATGCTCTCAGCCGGCGTGTCTCAGCGCTCCTCCGTCGAGGCCCGCGAATGAGGGCTGACGGCGAAAAAAAAAAAAGGAGGGGACCTCGTCGCAGTCAGCCCTGATGAATCGCGGTTACTACGTCAGGGGCGCGGCTGACCAACTGCGCCGGCCTCACTGCAGCTGCCAGTTACTAATGGACCGGCACAGTGCGACACCCGCGCCAGTGACTGATTGATATGGCACCTCGGAATGGCAGGCAGAGGACAGTGGTGGATATCCCTCAGAATCAATAGCTCGACGGGGCACGGGGGGGCTTATCTGTGAGACAGGGGGAGTGCGCCGTGGTGGTGCTCGCCCCCATGAAAGGGGGAGAAAGCAACACCTCCAGGGACGGGAGAGGAGAGAGGGAGAGAGCCCCGGAGGGAGAAGCAGAGGGTCTCGAACGTCAGGGGGGAAATTGGAAAGAAAGGACCTGCTGTGTCAGTCTGGGAGGGGACCGACGTGAGGTGGACGAATGGCTCTGGAAACAGGAGAAGTGTGATCCTCTAATGGCAGAAGGAGAGATGTTCCGGGGGTGTATTCCCAATGAATGAAGTCCCCCTGCACCAGCGTATTCTCAGCTCACCAATCAAAAACCCAACCAGATTATAAAACAAGCATAAACACATGTGCATACTTCAATATTAAAAAAGTATAAACATTTAATTTGGAACAATGGGAAAGTGAAATTAAATTGCAAAACAAACTAGAAAAGTCTCTCCTGAAGAGATAAATGACTTCCAACATGAATATTTTTCACTATCAAATGCAGAGACAAAGAGCAAACTGCTCATAGTGATGTTCAGCGTAGGTTGATGTTTAGTACTATGACTACTGCCATTGACCCTCACTGTCAAGTTCACCACCTTTCTGGGTTGAGTGTCGACCCTGACACCAGAATGTTGCCGGTTTAATTACTATTTTCTATGCATTACATTACATTCATTTAGCAGATGCTCTTATCCAGAGTGACTTCCAGTACAAGAGAACAGAAGTGAATCCATTCAAGTTGAGTGAGCAACTTGAATGGATTCAGTGTCAGACCAGGCTAACAACACTCCCAGACCAGTGAGTGTGAGCACAACACCATTCAAGCCCTACCACAAGTTAACATGTGCAACCTGACTAGACAGCCCTGTGACTGGGACATTTTCCATGTTGGAGAAACACAAAACAGACGCGTGGTTATCGGACAGGGATCCTGTCCAGGGGGATGCACTGTGTACCATTCAGTCGCTAGTTTTATCTTCACTTTCTTTCCCACTGCATCAGATTTCACATGTGCCAGTGTGCTACAGAAATAATTCCTCAGGAGACAGTCAGCAAAGATGTGCATAGCCATCTAAGGACAGCCATTTTGCATACCTTTTTGTAAATTGCATTAGCAGTACCTACATTTGCTCATTATTGCAGGTTCCATCTGCTATGTTTCCTAATTTCTTCAAGCAATTGATGTTTCCACCTTGGTCTAACTGTTGGTATCCGTCAACGCCCTTGACAGTCACCTAGTCATCAAAACTAGATGACTCCCTACATGATATACCAAAGAGACCAGATTGTGTAGTCACTGTTGGAGAGCTGAAGTCATACCTGTATTTTCTCATTCACTCCAGTAAATGCACCCAATTAAATAAAGATGCTAAAACAACTTCACAAATTACTTTTGCAAGCTGTAAATGTTCTGCGATAAGTCTTCCCAGAATTCTGCTACATGTGAGACCCTTTAGTCCCTTTAGGAACAGGATGCTGTCTTATATAGCTGACACTTTTTTTTTTATCCAGAGGCTGTGGGTGCCAGAATCTGACCTTGTTTCCATCCGAGTCGGTTTCCATGGGTTTCGGTTTCCATGGGACCTGTGTGAAAAAAAAGAGGATTCTTACAGCACTCCTAATTCCTTCCAATTACTCCCGTTCTGTTGCAATTTACAGGCCGATGCATCCAATTTTAATGAGAGCCATGGCGTTAATTGAATGGAATTGTTTAAAAATGGTGTAAAATTATGGCTCTCTTTAAATGATACTGAACACGAATCTCATTTGTTTGATACTGAATTTTGCTGCCTCTGGATTCATGGTCCCTCCCACTCCTCACTTCATTACGTCCTGTGATTAGATATGGCATTGCTGTTTGTGTCTATCAGGCACTGTGGCTCCCTCAGTCACGTAATTTAATTCCAAACCGAAAATCATAATTAGCTGTCTCGGAGAAATAGGCTCAGTTATACAATGGCTATCTTTCCATCCAAGAAACGTGCGAACGTGAAAACCACTACTCACATTACAGGAACACAATGAACAATAATCATGCAATTTTCAGTAACAAAGGTCAAAGGTCAACTACATGATATTTAAGTCAAAACATCTCTTTGTGTTTATCTACACATATAACAACTTCATCTGGAAAAAGCTGGAGAGAGAAGATGATGTACAGTGGACCATCTAAATCAGGCGCGCTTTGCTGTCTGAAGCACCAGAAGTGGCTATATTACGCTCCAATGTCCATTACGACTGCTAAAGAGCATGTACATGCAGAGAGAGGGAGCAGCTGAGGCAGGAGGAGAAGAATACAGAATCCTTTCTGAGGAAGAGAGAGGGGGAAAGACAGGGGAGCAGTGAAACCTCACTCATCTCCCACAAAGTAACTGTGAATGTAAAGCTAACCTGTTTTGTGTGGTGAAGTTTGTCATCATTTTCACCTGAATGAGTGAACATGTTTAATTATGACAGGATCCTCGAACCTCAGATCATTTAAAATACACTGCACAGAGTTCCAGGCCCATCTCCTCTTAAACAGTTTAATTTATAAAGCAATGGAATGGGCGTGATGAGATGGCTGATTATAGCAACACAAACCAATAAGCAATTAAGTTCTATTTTAAATGCAGGTGTGTGACAGGGGAGAGATGATTCTCTGAGTTAGAGTCTGCTCTACTATCAGTTAAGAATTTTAAAGAGGACTACCTTATTTTTGATTTCGCACTAATCTTTCCATCTTTAAATGTGTTGTGCATTGGTGAGTGAGAGAGAGAGAGAGAGAGGGAGAGAGAGAAAGAGAGTGGGGAGACTGGCCCTGCCAACTGACAAGGCAGTTAATATAAGTTTTGGAGATAAGGCCCCACAGACAAACATTGACAAAATCAGCCATTTCACAGGCAACAGCAGAGCCGTCACTCACGGTGAGAGACAGGCTAACAATCAGCACTTGCATCCCGATAAGGAGGCCACTGAGCATGTGCAAGCGTGCGCAAGCAGAGCTTGTGCACAGACTCCTTCCTTTGGAGGAAGAGAGAGCAGGAGGGATAGAGACGGGGGGAGAGAGAGGGGGAGGGAGAGAAAGGGGTGAGGGAGAAGGAGAGGAAGGGAGGGAGAGAGAGATAGGGAGGGAGAGGGAGGGAGAGATAGGTGGGACACATTAAAGGACCAGGGCTATCTCCAGAGAGGTAGATAAAAAATGTATGGCTGAGGAGAGAAGACCAGAAGCAAAAGGAAAAAGGGGAAAAAAGCAAGAATCATTTTTTTAGTTATCTCAGAATGCCTGCGAAACAATATGGTTCCTCAGTCAACAGCTGTTTGGAGGCTCCAGGTGGAATAGCAGGTTTCTCAAATGAACAGCTTGATGAATCAATACATTCGGTGGCTGCGCCTGTGCCACGCCAAAGGGCGCACCCCTCGAAGGAGAGGCGAGGGAGGAGGGGAGGGGAGCGCTGAAAATAGCGCACCTTCCTCAGCTGCAGAGAAGGGCCTCGGGACATCACCCGCTCTTGAGACGTGGTCGGGAAAGACAGCTGTCTCTCTTCCCATTCGCTGAGCTGACGCTCAGGCACCCGTCTGCAGGAGACGCATAGTCTTTAGGGGCGATGCATCTTCCTGGCAGAGCAGCAATGGGGGAAACAGCACAACCCAAAGGGTGACACATAGGCAGATTTAAACCTGCACGTGTTATTGGAAAAAAGAGCTCACAACACGCAGTTTTAATGAAGCAAAAAGGCCGCAGCACTGCAGCTTCAACATCACTGAAGTCCCAAAGTCCCATTCAAACAACACGCAGGCCGGTCATGCTGTCATGTACAACTGCCTAATAAGTACCTGGTTTAAGGTTGGTTTCTGGTGAGCTGGTCGATGTTTTATAAATAGGTCCCACAAGTACCTCAGACACATCCCATCTCGTCTCATCCCACCAGGGCTGGTAGGAGGGTGACAAAGGGTACAAGGACAGGCAAACTCATCTGTAGGTAAATGCATTCATTATTTGGTTAATAAAAAAATAAAAAGGCATGTGGCCATGTATGTGACACACAAGGGACGTGGTGTTTTACTATTTAGAAAGACCTATAAAATCTGTATGGTTGCGGTGCTCTGGGGATGGTGCCGCCTGCCCTTGGGATGGGGCATTGATCCATGAAGAATATTGTTCTCCTCTGACAACTATCTGGTATATGAGGTCAAAAAGCATTGGAAAGCCTTGACTAATACACTGTAAAGTACAAAGACCAGCTGCAGCCAAGAGAAGCCGTCAGCCACATGAACAAAGCTAGAAAAGGGCCGCGCTGCACATGGAGTCGCATGCATGAGGTTGCAGGGGCACTGTAAAGCAATGGTATGTCTTTGGGAAAAGGAGAGCCTTGACTTTCTATGTGCACACCCACACAGTGCACAGCACACAGCACCCAAACACACAAGCAGGAACTTTGATCACACAGAAGTGAGGACAAGCACACATGCAAAGCCCGCTCTCTCGCACAGGTGAACGCTCATGCAAGTGACATGGATACGTGCACTTCAAATTCTATTCAAACATACAAAGGCACAGTGCACGGAGGCTAACGGTCATTTCGTTTGTCTCTCTCAGACACACACACACACACACACACACACACACACACACACACACACACACAAACACACACGTGCAAACACGGATAGGTGCACACACACCCAGTCACAAACACACGCATACTCACACACAAACACACATACAAGGTATTTGCACATGAGCACACACACGCATGGACACACATACATTCAGGCATGCGCAAACATGCAAACAAGAACAGCACATGCATGCTAATAACTATCTGATGCCTCCTGCACTCACACACATTCACTAAGACACACACACACGTGTGCACACACACAAACACACACCCCCCCTTCCAAGCAGGCCATGTAGAGTATATATATGCAGCACAGGTGGCATATATCTGCCCTTCTCCAAGGCAGGGTGCAGAGCCTGGCCAATCTGGTATTGCAGTCACGCTCCGCACTGCCACACAGCTCTCCCATTCGGTCCCCAGCAGACACCCCGCCTCCTTCCTCCTCCCGGTCAATTAACTTAGAACCATACTGCCCCCTGCTGGCAAACAAATAGAGCACCGCACACTCATTTCCATGGGATCGGTGCCATGCTCTTTATCTGTCAGGTATTACTACTGCAATAATGTGTATTTTGGTAGGGGCTGGGTTCAGAGGAAACACTGGGATGTTGCAGTGATCTGGAGGTATCTCCCAGCGGTCGTTACAGATCTGATGATGGACAGAAAACCGCACTGTTGGTTTCCTGAGAATCGTTACTGTCATTGGCGGCACAGTCACTTGTGGATTTTGTGAAGTAAGAGCTGCCAGCCAACATGCTGATGTCAAAACGCAGAGGTGCGTGGGGCTAAAACAGTGCCACCCTCAGCTCGGGCCGGGGGTGGGGGTAGCCGCAGGCGTGACGTGAGGGGGTGGCACCGGAAAGCCGGGCCCAGCGTGCCGGGAAGGGGTTAAGTCCCCTGCACTGTGCACCGTCACACAGCACTCTCCTTTGCATTGTCAAGCCCCATTAACCCTGCTATACCACAGCAATATGGCCCCATCAATTACACCATCAGGGCCATCAACAGAGCACAGAGCAGCCAGGCTGGCTCACATAAACATGACAAACCACCGCATAAAAACCCTTCGCCCGCTTCCAAACGCGCCCGGCTGGTCAGAGGCGCTCCGCCTGCCTCTCCTTCTTCTCTTCCTCTCTCTCTCTCTGAATATCGCAGAAGGTTTCACACACAGAAGGTTTCACACACAGAAGGGTTCACACACAGAAGGGTTCACACACAGAGCTCACACGTCATCAGCTGGCTCGCTGACCTTCTGACCAGTGCTAGTAGCTTTGGTGCTGCTTGGAGATGACATGTTAATTGCATAGGTTTATACAAAGCACAAACCAGTTTTTACCTCTACACCAACACAACACAGGCAGACTATCAGCCAATGCTCTTTTTTCCCCCCCGTTTCTGCTGGTTTCCCAGCAGCAAACATTTAGTCACCATATTTTCACTCTCCACAAAAATTGCTTTCAGCATTCAAAAAGGCCAAGTTGTTTACAAGCACAAGCAGTGATTCTCTACAATAAAATCACTGGTGAAAATGGGTGTGTCACTGAAATGAAAAAGACTGAAATCAAAACAAAGCCGAGCCACATGAAGCTTGTCCCACATTACTGCAAACTGAACCAGCACTATTCCAACAAAATCCCACCAGATGTTCCCTGAATTCCTTCTTCTTACTCTGAGGTGTTTTTGTTCCATCTTTACCACCTGAAGACTGTGGCATTTCAGACGTTGTGTCAAATCAGACAGTTATGGGTTAAAAGCAGGGGAGACACGTGCCACTCAGCTGTGCTACACTACATTAATCTACATGGTGCCCATAGCTCCTTTAAATCCAAATACAGTCACGTCTGACAAAATACAATTTAACTGATTATCACCTGGAGGAACATCCAGTCATGCACTATGGATGCCGTCATGGCTGCAGGACAGCTCCTATTCATTATGTATAAACTCTATCCAGAAATCTGCTGCATATCCTTGCTTTCTTGTTGGGAACTGAAACAAAGGGCTGAAAAGGTACTTTGTCCATTTACAGGTATTTCACACAAAGTCCTGTTTGGTTGCTAGGTACCCAGTACAGCATCTTCCCTCATATAACATTATAGCACACGGTTTTCCAAGCCCCATACTGAGCAAATTTTGGACTCCTTCGCTGAAGGTCATCCTTGACCTGATGTATGGAAACCATGTGTGAGCTCTTACGGTGGGGGTTTATCGTGGCACAGTGCAGCATGCCAGCCAATCAGAAATGCTAAATGAACACACTGACAGGTGCTGTGCATTTGATGGCGGATCCTACACATGCATGCAGCATTCCAGCACTCAGGCACAGGTTTGGTATTCCACCGCCGCACCGCCGACCTTAAGGGATAAATGCATGAGACAGCTTTCGCCTGCAGTCGCCAATCCTTCTCAAGGCTGCAGCTCAGCACTGAGCGGCTCAGTGGCTCTGGGAAGAACTGAGAAAGCGTTTTGTTTGTTAATCACCAGAGAGAGAGAGGAGGAGGGGAAACGTTGCAAAGTCTCCCTTACAATGGATTCATGCTTTCAACTGACATGAAAATAACCACTAAGTACAAATGCCTCCAGGGGGGCTCTTTCAACTGTCTACATTGCAAAGCAGGCATTAAAAAAATTGCCCCCTAACAAAAAGGACCGTTTCGTTCCGACTGCAGTCTTGACTAAAAGCTAATGGGCCTTTGTGGAAAGAGCACCAAAAATGCGTCTCCTTCGCCTGTCTCTTCCCCACTGTTCAAAAAACATAACCTTCAGACAACAACCAGAGACTTGATTTGGGTTTCACCGTCATTTCAATGTAAAGTGATGGCTTTTCTTTCAGTCGAGTTAACAGCCACTGGGACTGTAATGAGCACAACAGCTCAAGGTTTTTCAGTATACAGAGTGCCCCAGGTGCAAAGTCTATACGAGCATGGAGAAGCCATAACACCTTGTGGTACTTCAAAGAGAGGTGTGAAGTGAAAGTGATAAGAAGAGGCAAATATGTCATTTTTGTTTTCTAAGCATTATGTTCAGTGCATCAGAAAGCCTTTCATTCCAGACTGTCTGCACAACACCCTAGCTGGATTTCAATACTTGTCAATATTAATTAATCACCCACCTATATTACTCAATATAGATTTAGGTGAAATGTAGTGACGCATGACCCAAAAATGGCCTGAAATTTGGCTAATCTGAGGATTTGGCTCAGATTTAGGTATGCAATCAGCATCTACGAACATTGGTAAGAAACCTGTCTACTCTGCAATCCAATCATAGCAAGTAAAACTCATGAGGTACAGGCTAGCTTTGTATACAGTATCTTCCTGCATGTGCTTTTCACATTAACTTGTCAGGTGACCCTCTACTTCATATGCAAAATCAAATGGAAAAATAGTCAAACTCCTTGTATGGAAATGAGAGAACAAGAGGATGAAAATCAAATTATTTTAATAGACTGAAAAAGAGAAAAAAAAACATTTAGCAAACAGGCAGCACAAAGCAGGAAGAGGACATATTCACCTGTAAGCTTCCACACTATTTACAATTTGTTCTAAAGAAAGAAGAAAAAGGGTGTGACTTGAACAGTTGGTGCAAGAGTTAAATCACAAGACAGAATGCTTGCAAAAAGTCTTGACAACAAACTTAGAAAGACCCCTCTGCATTCTCACTGCTACAGTCCAGGCCTTACACAGGTACCTTGATCCTCTTACCCCTGTCTCCTTCAGTAATGAAAGATCCTTCCCTTCAATGTGTCCAGCTTTAGCTGAAAAGTTAAAAATCCTTTGAGTCACCACAGTGGTATGCATCACTTACTGTATGTAGCAGACGGCTCTGTCTGGAATTTGAAATTGAGTCAATACAGAAAACAAAATGGACCATAAGGGAAATGTGTCGAGCAGTTTCTATCGATTTTCTTTAATACTCAGTGAATCTATTAACATTTGGTACTTTAAAACGTTGATTTATTTTCATTGTTTACCAATGTATTCCAAGTAGGTCCTCAACACAAATACTTAACTCAAATGCTGAAAAACAGAGATGTTGAGCCTGACCTCCTGTCAACAGCTGGCCCACCAGCTACTGTTCACCTGTTTGTCACTGGGCCTTTGGTTCTATGCTTGCCTTATTTTTAGTACAGTTATTGAGCTAAACAGTTTTAGCAGAAATCACAGCTCAACACATATCACCTTACATAAACACAAGATATTACATTTATTACAAAACAATGAGAATCAGCTTTTTTAATATACACACTTTTGTGGAGAAGGGGCACAAGCATTTTCCAAGAACCAGTCTTACAAGAACATGGTTAAAAAGGGAGAGGAAGAAAAACGAAATACAAACTGGATGAACCACAGAGAGCTCAGTGTGCCTTATCCAGGTAGCTCATTCCCAGTCCACACAGGTCCCAGTGAGTCCCAGTGAGCGTGTCTTTCTGACTGCGTTACCCGGCTGGATCTGGCAGCCTCAGCTGGAGGTGAGCTGGGAGGACGAGCTGCTGCTCCCCGAGCTCTTCCCGCTCTTCTGCCCCCTGGTGGCGCTGGGCTGGCGTGGCACACGCTGGCTGGACCCGTCCCGGCCGCCCTTCTCCCCGTGGCTCTGTCCCACCTTGCCGCGCACTGGGACACACAACACAGGGGACAGGGCACAGAGAGCACCCGCAAGCCTTCAGTCACCGCTGAGAGTCAGACGCGCCCACCCCTCCCCGAAAAAAGCCAAGCACATCACTGTCCACATTTAGGCCTAACCCATCATTCACGTGTCCTCGTTTTTGCTCTCTGAGGCATAAATTAAAACTGCTTGGGACCAACACGTGACGTCAGCAAGGGTTTCACTTTCAAAAGCAACAGGCCACATACCATGGGGAAAAGCTAGGCTGAGAGCAGAAAAGTATCAGGAGGAGTCACTGCTGCAGTAAAGTGACAATGTGCAGGACGTTTCCATGCAAGGCTCTGAGGCTGTGTTTTAGCAAACGGGCATTGACATTTGGCTAAATGTATAATTTTGTTCATACATCTGAAGCCAAAATGTAGTCTGAAGCATCACAAACTTGTCTGTACAAAATACTACAAAAATACATGGCATACAAAGAATGTAATGTCCAAATCCTTCAGCAAAAACTGGACAATTTGCATTTACAGATAAAACTGCCCATTTGCTAATGAAATCTGGTGTATGCAATTCTGCTCACACTGAAGTGAGCATGTGGAAACCGAACATTGACAGGCCAGTTTTTGTAAACAAGACAGGCCTCATGGAAACCCACCGAATGAGTGGCATGGATGTCTCTGTGATTTACCCTTTTCGGCACTGTTACCCATACAGAGACAACATCCATGCACCCCACACCAGACTGATTTGGGTGCTCCCGGCCTTTGCCTTTCCAGGGGACCCCGCATGCAGGTCAAGGGTCGGGGTCAGGGGTCAGGGGTGACAGTGGGAGAACGAGAGAGCCAGCGGACACTGGTGAGAGACAGTGATGACGGCACAGCAAGATGACGGTGACACCTGACCGAACACCTTCCCGTTGAGTCGAGAAAAGTGTCCTTCAGGAGAATGATTCGCTGATAAGGGGCAGTGCGCTCTGAAGCAGCGGTGAGAATCTAAGCTGCTCTCTCTCTATCCAGGGAGTAAGCCTCCTCACTCAGTCACAAACACAGTCCTCACTCAGACAAAAGGCCTACCACTGTCCTGCTGAAAAGCATGGCGGCTCAAACCTGGTTAAATAAAACCGCAACCATGCAAGCAGGCCGCCTTGGCATTACTTATATGGGCATGACCACACAAAACTATGTACACTGCTAGCCAGGCGCAGCCTATGAGGCAGCAATTTACGGGGGGGGAGTAACCAGGCTCTTCTGACACACAGCACATCACAGCACAAGCAGGAGTGTCACTGCCACTGGACACAGGGCACCACAGGTCACAGCAGGGCCTGGACGCACAGCGAGGTTCCACACAGGCTCCACGGCACCGCCATTCTACCACAGCCACCGGGCACAGTTCAGAAGGAAAACGCAGGAGGTCAGACAGGCAGTTCACACTGTTTAAGGGAATGTTTGATGGGTGGGTTTGGTGGTGGGGATTTGTGGTAGGGTTTGTTAGATGAACTGCTCAGCATCAACCAGAGACACAAAAACGATTCTGAGATCTACAGCTTTGTGAACTGATTCCAGTGCATCAGAATTTGAGGTCACTTCAAGACATCAAGCCATGCTCACTTAACTTAAATGGCATGTAGACTGGAGGATGTAGTTGATACAGTGAAGTGGATGAGCCAGTGACATAACTTAAAGATCAGTCATTTTGTGATGGATGTTTGCTGTATAACTCTGCTTCTGCTGCTGCTGCAGTATGTGCTGCTTTATTGTGAGTCCCTCTGTAAGTCTGTCCCCAGTCTGTGCCCATTTGCTTTCTGAACTGTGATGGAGAGCGCCTCATCCATACAGTCCGATCACACCTGGAGTCCAGGGCACAGAGCCCCCCTGTGGACCCGCGTCTGGGAGACTCTCAGAGGATGAGAATACACTGAGGACTCTGGGATAGGCCACTTTGTTCCAAACACAAGCAGGGTCTGCTTTTATCACACTGGTGATACATTTCAACACTCTCAATGCATAGGCAAAACTGTGATATTCATACCCACTGTACCCTTGAGATGGTTAATTTAATGCAGAAAGCTATTGCAAGTGTTCTGTAAAAACCTCTTATGTAGTAGAACATTAGGTGAAATTACTCAGGCTTATCCGTGTAAGCAGATAATTATAACTTCACCTCATTGTCAAGTCACTACCACTACATCTTCATTATCAAATCAGAGAGGTCTGAGCTGGAAGGAAGATCTGAGCCGGAGGGAAGGCCCAAGCTGTTCTGTCTCTTGAGAAGTATGGTCTCCTACCCCCGTTACCCGAAAATGCCCCAGGAATAAGGAGCGCGCGCAGCCTACAGGGGGCGCTGCAGCTCCTGGCTCCCGGTGTGATGCTGGACAGAGCTGACCCCAGGAGAGAAACTACCAAACACAACCTGCAAAGGGAGAGAACAGGCAGCAAGTAAAGTGGAAGGAACCGGGGGGACCTTGAGAGAGAGGAGCGCAAGCGTCGGCCGGGCTGTAGACCACAATCTTTGTGTTTACTCTCGCCGGCCGCTGGCCAGAGGGCTGGGGGAGAGGTGCGGGGATTTTACTGCTCTTTCCAGACACAACTGAGTCATCTACTTCAGGAAAGGAAAGAAACACACACACACACACACACACGAACACATAGACCGGCACACACACGCATTCACACACACAGAAACAGTGATAGAGAGACATTAGCGTACACGCACAGTGATATACAGTCAGGAGAAACATAACTGAAGTGGGCGTGCCATCAGAGCACACAGCTGCTAGTGGTAACTGTTGTAACCTAATTTCAGGCATTGTAGAGTCGCACAGACATCATCAATCTACTTTCCACTCCCCGGGTGGGCTGCGTTTCAGATAGCGGAAGCCATCTAGAATGGAATGGATGGAGGCTGCTCCTCCCCTGGCTTGTGGGAAAGATCAGATATATCTGGAAGCGGCGCTAATTAGGGAAACATCACAGCTCCATCTATTATAAGCAGCACTAATTAGGGAAACGGCATATGTGATGCAAAGGTGATGGAGGCTGCACCCCAGAGCAAAATCAGAAGCAAAAGACTGCGGCACAAGCAAGGCAAGCTCCTTTCAGCAATGGGACCCAGCCAAGGTGAAAGAAGCCATATGCACACATTTTCTCACAGAAAAAATTCTCATTGACCCTCAGATTGGTTTGGTATGAACCACATGATTTCCACTCTTTTAAAGAAGCTGTACTATTGCAAATAATGAAATCGAAAATAATAGTTGCAAATATGGTTGCAAATGGGACTCGTAGGAAAAGTGAAATGAGAAAATGTTTCTGTTGAGAAAATTCCATGCCGCGGAGCGCTGCAGCTGTGGAGGTGTACAATCTAAGCAAAGTGAGCTAAGCACTTACCAATGCAGGATACAGGATACATCTTCTGGCAGAAAAGATGGAGCACATGCAACAGGCCCTCAGCTTCACCCCTGGCCTCCTCCTACCCTGTCCACTACTACCCAAAGCAAGACAGACTCTGTCATAGAGCTCTACCAATGGCTAGACTGCTCACACTAAAACACAAGGAGTTTGGGGGGAAGACATGGCTCCTCCACTGTCTGATAGCCAAGAGCCGAATTAGAGGCTAGGCGTTGGCAGTGATGTTCCTAAACTGCGGCCCTGCGCCCATCCGAACCCCCCCCCGGCCCCCGTCGAGATGGGGTCTGACCTCTAGACTCCGGGGGGGCCGTGGACACGTGTGACGCCGTGGAGCTATCCGCTGCTGACGTGTCCGAGATCCTCTGGCCCGCGCACATGGCCTTCAGCGTCTGGAAGACGGCCAGCGGGGCCACGTTCATCTTCAGCAGGTCCACGATGATCCTGGGAAACCACACACCGAGCGGGGAACAGGCTCACATCTGACAGTAATGTACTCATACCCACACAAAAAAATAAGGGAAGCTATTGGTTAAGGCAGCCACAGACAGAAGTTTGTCGTGTAGCATAGTGGTAAGGAGCAGGGCTCGTAATTGAAAGGCTGCTGGTTCAATTCCTCCCTGGGGCACTGCTGCTTTACCCTTGGGCAAGCTTCTCAACCCAGAATTGCCTCAGTAAATATCCAGTGGTACACAGGGATAGCATGTAAAAACTGTAACCTACTTAAGTCATCCTGGAGAAGAGCATCTGCTACGAGACAATGTATACATGTATGCGTGTTCTAAAACCGACAGCGTGCGATTGGTGTGTTATGCCTCTGCCGGCCGGGCCCGACTCACTTGAAGACCTCTTGGTCCATGGCAATGCCGGCCGCCTGTGTCAGCTCGAACAGTTCGCTCTCCTCGGCGTTCAGGACCTTCTTCTTCTTGATGGCGTACTTCTGGACATTGCCGCTGACCGTGACCCCCAGGGCCGGGGACTCCGGGCCCGTCGGCAACGACGCGGTCTGCTGGGGGTGCGCCATTCCTGCCGGACAGGGGGTCTGAGGGAAGAAAGCAACGCCGAAGAGGCAATTTCGGATAACTTATGCCTGATAGAGAACAGTTCTTGATGTGCGTATATTAATACAAAATGAAGTACACTGTGCTGATAGTCTGCAGAACAGTTCAGGTGCTACTAGTCTTTCTCCACACACCATCCAGCCCACTGGTTTTCAATGCCATCATTTGCTCTGTGTCTACTCTACTGCACTTTGTATACTGTGGTCATTTTGTTGCCCAAGAGTCTTCTACCGATGCAACAAATTTATGAACTAGAGAAGTGCTGCCCACAGTCAAGTGTATTAACAGTCTGAATATGGATGTGACTCTCCTTCTACCTCAATCTACTGTTCACACACACACACAAGTTGTGCTACACAGGTAAGAGACAATCACACACTAGTTGGCAAGTACAGCATGCAGATCTTCATTAAATTGAGTTTGGCTACACCCCATAGTTACACACAGCAATCTCTCTGTCCATATGCTGTGCCCACACGCACTTCGTTACTAAGGTGAATGTGCTCCCTGTGCAAACAAGCTACAGAATACATACAATTAAGCGGAAGAGAGACCCCAGTCGATTTAGTATAGATGTGAAAGATGTTTATCAATATAGTCACGATCCACCAAGCCTCAAGTACGATTGTTCCAGTGTAGCTGTCGTACACGCCTAGTTATTAGACACGTTCTTTAATCGTTTACTGCGCTCCCTGCTTGTTCTACACAGCTAATTGTGCATTACAAATCGCCTCCCATACCCTGCTGTTATTTCGCTAGTAGAAGTGTTTGAATACTACAGAATATTATAGCTCTTAATCAACTGCATGACAAAATATTGAGGGACACATTTATTCAATTACACACTACCAATGTTCTCATCTATATAGTGATGGTTTAAACCATCAGTTCCACGCTACTTATCAAGCCATGGCACGTAACTTCGTTGCCTGAAAATGCCCGGTGCCAATTTCTATTCTATCCCCCTTCAATGAGAGAGAGAGAAAAAACATTACTCGATGCCAAACTTACTAGCTAACGAATGCTAACGTAATTGTTTTGGTTGTGTCGACATTGTTAGCTAGCTCGCTACTTGCTTATGGCAAAATTGTTTATTCCGATGATTTACCTTAGAGCTAGCGCTATGCAACGTTCACTGAAATGGTCCCATTAGCTACTGGCTAACCATCTAGCTAGGTATCAGGTTAGCAAGCTAGAAAGATGTTATGACAGCTGGCGTACTAGCTCGCACAGTAACTCGTACCTAATTACCGTTGACTTAAACATTAGCGCGCTTTTCATCCGGCCTTGCTAAAACGTTAGCTCGCCTGCTCGCTGACTGGTCCATTTAGCTCCTACTACACATTTAGGCAACTTAACGTTAACTAGCTACTCTGTTAGCAACCACTGCTGTCGTTTAAAATAAACATTATTTCAGGAAAATACAGCCACATCGCAAGCTAACTACTTAAGGTAACAATCTAACTACCTACCTGTGTATACAAAAACACTCACTTATGTGTCTTCAGAGACTTGCTTATTATTACATTTAAAATATTTATTGCGGGTAACGACACTGCTGCACCCTACAACATGCTGTGCTTCGAAAACACTGTCCGGAAGAAACACACCTTTTTCAGAATATTGACCCGACTGAAACTGTTAATACTAACTATGGTTCCATTTCCGATTCTTTGGACTCAGACAGCTACGAGACTTATTAGATTAGGTAAAAAGACTCACGTTGTTAATGTGTGTTTGCATTAAAAATCACTGAACCTACATATCAGTCTTAAGGCACGTTTACAGAAAACGATGTTTTTATGGGTTTGAAGAAAAATAAAGCATGCTTAAGTATGTTGATAGATACATTTTGAATTCCTTAAAGAAAAGAAATTTTAAAATAACCTGAGTCACTCATTTCTGTCAACATAAAAATGTAAATTTACCAGATGCATAAACACTGATCAAAACATTCATATTGTAAAGAACTGACATTTAGCAATGTGGTACATTTTCCTATCAAAGAAATGTTAACCAATCTGTCTGTCTTTTGATGACCTTCAGTATCTTATCTACTCTTAGCTGCATGCTAAGAAACAAATATAAACACAGAATGAGTCTCATCAATTTCACTGGAAGTGCTAGTGCTCCACAAATCACCTGCAGACAACAGAACTGTACTCCTTCAGATATTTATTCAAAGGACTTTGTTTCCTTGCCACAAACACACTTTAAGGTGCATTTCTACAGCGGTATTGTATTTGAAATGAGAAGATCCTAACAGCCGTGGCTCTTACAAAACACACACATGCCAGTCTTTGGGAGACCAGGTAGATTCACTGATTGCTCATTATGGTCTGCATCTAAACAGGGACACTGCTGTGCAAAAGTCTTAGACACACCCAGGAGGTCCGGTACATGAAGGTATAGATCAGCTTACATCAACCAGAGGATGAATATAGAACTTTGTGACTGTAGAAAGAAGAAACATTAAGTGAAATAGTTTGCATCACTCAGTGTCATATCTGAAGCACAACTGACAAACACAAACATGATCAACTGACAAATCCAAGACCAAAGCCCTGAAAAGCTGTCTATAACGGACAAGTAATGCTTATAGATGTTAATATTCAGAACTAGAGAGAAAACATCAAATGCACAACAGTGCTGGCAGAGGGCTCATGCGTTTCTGTGAAAGCATCAACAGTTCCAAAGTCACCCCTGAAATTTGGGCTTACTGCGGTAAGAACACCTCAGGTAAGAAAAAGAGATTAAGATGCTAAGATGTACATAAATATACAGAAATAAAGTTTTCTATAAATCTGTAAGCAACATAGTACAAAATACAAGACTTCTGCACAGCAGGTTACTGCAAGCAGTGATGAGAGGACTTCTGAATATTCAGTGAACATTTTTCTTTCTCCAAATTTCTGTTTTGCTCCCATGGTTTGACTGATGTCAGTGGCAGAAATGATATATGCAGTCTGTGTACTTAGTTCGCTACAATGGATGTAGTTCCGTAAGGATCTTCCACAGATGGGTGGACTTGTCATGTTTTACAATTCATTCGGGGAAAAGGACAAGCTTAAAGACAGTACCTGAATACTACATGAGTCATTATAAAATACATATAAAATAACATAAATAGGTTTTGTTCTGGTCCAGGTAGTGTTTTTCACCCAGTGAGAGCCACATCGCTTCCAAAATCAAAGATAGTAGATATAAAAAGGGTCCTGTGAGCAGTGGGAGACAGGTGTAACAGCTGGAAATGGATACTCAGTGTGGCTCAGGTAACTCTACACAGAATGTTTCCCTTACAGCTGCACTGCACTCTGCTTCTATGGTGTGCACTCATGAGCCAGCACTGCAATGTTTCTGAAATGTCTCTGCAAAGCCTTTGGGCCACCCTGGGCAGGCAGGCCAGAGAGAGAGGGGAGGACAGGGGTGCAGATTGGGTACGTCTTTTCAGGTGGTGCGCTGCAGTTTGGTTTTGCCCGTTCCCTCGGGCTCCCCCTCAGAGGGCCGTTTCACAGGCGACAGCACAGCCTGCTCCCCTTCCAGCACCTCAACAGGGTAGATGGGAGCCGTGGCTGCGGCGGGGACGGGGACAGGAACAGGAACAGGGCTCTCCATCTTGATTTCGGACTCCGTCTGATTGGACTCCAGCTGCACCTCCATGATCTCCAGTCCCGCAAGGGCGGGCCCCTCACCCCCTCCTGCCCACTGCTCTGATCTTCACTCAGGAAGGAGATGCTCATGGCCCCCGCCCCCTCCGCTCCCTCTGCCTCCTCGCCCTCCTGGGGCAGGCTGAGCTGCAGCACCTCCGTGTGGCCGTTGATGGGAAGCGCGCCGGCTCGGTTCAGCAGCTCCTTCCTCAGTGTGGCCAGCTGGGTCTGCAGCAGCTCGCGGTGCTGGGCCTCCAGACTCTCAACCTGGGCACAGAGCACAAGCCCCCTTCAGCACCTCTGCCCCACTACAGCACACCCACCTGTTAACTGTCAACAACACTACATTTCTCTATGCAATGCCTGAACCTGAAGTGCAAAATATATTTATATAGCAGAAAAAGATCCGATTCATCCAACTTTTCCACTTTGTCATGTTTTTTGTCCTGATTTAATCAGGACTGTAAATAAAAATGTGGACGGCAGTGTGGCGTAGTGGTAAGGAGCAGGGCTCGTAACTGAAAGGCTACTAGCTCGATTCCCCGCTAGAGAAATGCTGCTGCACCCTTTGGCAGTGTACTCAACCCACGACTGCCTCAGTAAATATCCAGCTGTATAAATGGGCAACATGTAAAAATGGTAACCTATGCAAGTTACTCTGGATAAGAACATCTGCTAAATGACAATAATGTAATGTAATATGTACAGCACTGCATATTCTGCCTTGTCCGCTATGCTAGCTGCGGTAGTATGTGGATAGGCTGCATGTTCGTAAATCTAATTGTCTCTCACTCATTACACACACAGCCCTCCCGCATGGGACCAGACTCACAAGCTTCTTGATCCTCTGCTCACTGCCGTCCGCAGTGCGGTACAGCTGCAGCTCCTCAAACATCTTGACATTGGCTTGCACCAGGCTGGCCACCTGAGAGCACCAGAGGGAAGCAGAGAGCCGTGTGGGTCAACAGTGGACACACTCTCACATGGTGTTTGTGCATTAGCATCTTCATGTACACTTTCATGTACACACAGACACAAAATCCACTATCCCCTATATAATTAAATTACTAGTGAGGGAAAAAACGGAGCAGATAACTGCTGATGTAACTCCTCAGTCAAATATGTCTACATGTCTGCCAAGGGGAGATGATGAGTACTGTGCTTCTGTGTTTCTGTGGCACCCAACTGGTCTGTGTTTGTGTGAGAGATGAGCAGCTTTCTCACAGTCTGTACAACTCAGAGATTTCTTTCAGGATACTGGTGACAGCATGGCTTTGCAGTTAAGGAGCTGGGCTGGCAACCATTAGATTAGATTATCATTAACACTGCTTGGCACTGTCTTTGTACCCTTGGGCAAGGTGGTAAAGGCAGTTAATTGATGGTGTTTGAGGCCAAAACCCCAAGGCCTACATGGTCTTTGAGGCGCTGGATCTCAGCCTGCAGCTTCTTCTCCGTGGCCTCCTTCTCGGCCCGGAGTGCCTGGTTCTGCTGGTGGAGCTCCAGGATCTGCTTCTCCAGCATCAGGCTCTGGTCCAGGCTCTCACCACCCTGCAGCACAGAGCACAGGTGGGGCTAACATCCTGCAGCTAGAGACCTCCACCTCTTCATATCTACAGCTCACTGCAGCTGTGCCACTGGTGGTGTTCAACAGGGCAAATTCTGAATCACAGCCCAGATTTACTCATCTTCCAGAGAAACTGCCACTGTGAAGGGGTGAGCTCTTCAAGAGCACAGCCAGTTGCAACCCTGATGTGACATTCCAATGAACACTTCTGGTCAATTGTACTAAAAACAGGAAAAGACCTAATATTACACACTCCTTCAGTTAGTAAAACTGTCCTCTGACAATTTTAAAATTCATTTTCTAAGGGCCATCAGTTAATCTTGCTAAGGAGTGCATTTTAGAAGCTTTGTCCTCAATTTCCTCAACTGCTTGTGCCTCTAATATTTCACAGATGCTGATAACTCCTGATACAGGACACAGTAGTGACCAATCACATTGTCCAGAATAACACCAGAACAAACAGGTCGTGTGAGATGCCTCTTGTATGTGCAGCGCTTTGAATAAAAAAAAAAAAAGCTCAGACTGACATCATTACCTGATCAGTAATGATGCTGGCCGTTGTGTCATATATCAGGCTGCCAGTCTCCCCATCAGGGTCCATAAGAACGAGCGTCTGCTGCCCCGTGGCCTGCTGGGATAGCCCCACGGTCTCCTCGGCACCCACTGCAATCCCATTGTTCACGCTGCTGTCCTTAAACCAGACAAGGCACAAATCATCTACAAACATGCTCTGATCCATCAACAATACAGGTGCAGCTATTCCACAGGCACGCACACACCACAAACCAATACCATACACTGATTGCACACAGCTGTTCCAACCAAAGGCTCAAAATTTCCATGCGTCAATACCAGCTCTTGACTTGACTTTAAAACAGCACCAGCAACCATCGCATGCACTGCAGAGAAGTAACATACCTTTGACCCCTCGGTGAGGAGGGTTTCGGTGCTGGTTGCCGTGGTGATGACGGTCTGGGAGAGCAGGGGCCCTATGGTGCTGTAGTCCCCGTTAGAGCCGGCGCTTACAGCCAGTCCACTGTAGGCCTTAGGGTGAGCCTCTGCGCTCTGCTCGTAGTACTGCCTGCTGTTCACCTCCTTGGGGTGCAAAGACAGGCAGGGAGACAGGACACAGGTCACTTCCCATGAGGGTAACTAAGCTATAGATCATCTCACAAGACATGGTTGACACTTTCAAACAAGCCTCCTGCCACGATTTTGCAGGTTCAAAGTCTTTACTTCTAAAACACTGACAAAGGCTAAGCTACCAAAATTAAATATCCAGAGAAGCATCCGATGTAAGCCATAAATATTGAAGGACTAATTTAAGTTCACGTCTCATTCTTTTTCTCTTTCACACTCACACAACGTCTCAAGTTTGCTGGCTGCTGAAGTGAATCTGAACAAATGAATACCCTATTTGTATTTGCCTACACTCACTGCCCAAAGGTAAAGATAAAGCACTGTAACACCATAATGGCTTACAAACCCATGCAGAATGGACTCTTTCCCGCCCACTGGCACCAGTCCTGTCCGTCCCTGCGCTGTAGGTGCTGAGTGCTCTGGACTCACCTGGGTGATCTGTATCTGGAAGGTGGTGTGTGGGTTGCGGAAGTGGGTTTTGTAGTGCTTGATGGCCTCGTCACGCCGGTTGAAGCCGTTCCGGCAGCGGTAGCAGTGCCAGTGGGCCCCCTTGAATTTCTTCTCCCCTTTGATGGTGCCTACGATCTCACAATGGTTGCAGCATCGCAGCACCTTCAGGCCTGCGGGACAGTAGAGAGGAGCGTGCCGATGTCACGAGTCCATCTGATCATCCATCAGATCTTTTCTGAGAGATTATTCTCAGTTTTTATTTTATTACTGCCTAATGTACTCCATTTAATTGTACTTCATCCAAGTCCCAACAAAAGTTGACATCAGAGTTTTAGCTATCATTATTTCATATGTTTTTACACAAATAAAAGACGGCTTGATAGTGGGAACAAATGGAAAATTAGAGGAAGCACTTTCCTGAAGTGCTTTTCGGATGCGCTTCAGTTCAAGATTAACTTGAAAACCTTTAAGCTTTGCAATCAATGGGCTTCAATTATAATTATTTTCCAACCGATGTTCTAAAGCGGGTAGTTCAAGAGATGTGAAATTTGAAACTACATAAATGCATCAAATATTCAATATACTTCAAGTATAAGTACATATGTACAGTAGAGATCAAAATTAGAGAACAACTTACATTTTCCTAAATTTCAAAGTCACTGTTTATCCCAATTTAAAGTTATCCCAACATGAATTTAAAATATTTCATAATTTAAAAATATTCTATATCACAATATAAAAAACTTAAATGAGAAATTTGAAAAAGAACTGTGATCAAAATTAGAGAACACTTTGGGATAGTTCACAGTTATTGGTGCTAATCTGGCACCTGGTGCTAATTTCCTTACTGATCTGACAAACCCTATTTATCTGGCAACACTCACAATCATTTTGCAAGATGGCGAGCTGCTCCAAGGTGACTGAAACCCTGCGATATCAGGTTGTTCAGATGAAGGCCGAAGGGATGACCCTTTCAGCCATTGCAAGTGAAGTTGGTCGTTCCCAGAGCGTGATTTCTAGAATATTGAAGCATTACAATGACCCTACTTCATTCAAGTCCCCAAAAAATGCTGGTCGTCCACGTAAGACAAATGCACGGGAGAACAGGATGATACGGAGACTCTCGATGGGGAATCGGTTCAACACTGCAGCTGGAACTGCTCGCCAATTCAGCACTGAAGGGGACGAGGTTCTGTCTCGGCATACAGTGTTTCGCCATCTGAGAGAATTCGGACTGAAAGCCCACTCTGCAGTGACCAAGCCTGTCATCAGCAGACTCAAAAGGCTAGACTAACCTTTGCTGAGGAGCATGTTGTGTGGACGGAGGAGAACTGGTCCAAAGTTCACTTTAATGATGAGAGCAAGTTTAATTTAGTTGAGTCAGATGGGAAACATTATGTTCGGCATTGAACTGGGGAAAGACTGAACCCAAAGTGTGTGAAGAAGTCAGTTAAATTTGGAGGAGGAAGCGTCATGGTTTGGGGGATGTTTTCTGCAGCAGGAGTTGGGCCTCTTATACAGCTACATGGCAAGGTGAATGCTAATGTATATCAGGACCTCCTTCGGCAACATGCGGTTCCTTCCCTGCGAGCATCTCCCAATCAGCCCGTAATTTTTATGCAAGACCAGGCCCCTTGTCACACTGCGAAATGGGTAAAGCACTTTCTTGAAGCTGAAAACATTGAAATAATGAAATGGCCAGCCCAGAGCCCTGATCTGACCCCGATTGAGAATCTCTGGAAGATCACTGGCGACAAAGTTATGGCTAAGAAACCCACTACAATTACTGAACTGTGGAAGAGACTGGAAGAATAGTGGAACAAGATCAAACCAGAGCAGTGTGAGAAATTGGTGATGTCCTGTGGGCACAGATGTGCTGAAGTCATTCAAAGCAAGGGCCTCTACACTTCCTACTAATTTTTGAAAGCTATAACCATCAAAAATTTCATTTGTAAGCTTCTTTTCTGCTACAGTGGTTACTATTCTCTACTTTTGTTCGCTGTATTTTCCACAACATAAAGGTTTTTTGTTGAATTGCTTTGGTTATTTTGAAAAACATGCTAGTAGAACAGTGGTATACCCATAGCTAATATTCCTTCAAATTTTGAGCGATGAAGGTCACCAATATTTGAGAAAAACTCAAATATTTATGAACTGTTCTCTAATTTTGATCTCTACTGTATATACTTTAGGGATGCCCTGATCCGATACTCAGTATCAGTGTCAGTCCAATACTGGCCAAAATTGGCCTAAACTATCACATAAATGCTTAACTAAACTTTGAGCAACATGCCATAAAGAGAGATGTGTCACGAGTAACACAGATGAGCAGCATGTGTCACGTGAACAGTAGCTAGAACGTGAGTGAGACCTGTCAGCAGCGCTGTCATCATGTCAGCTGTGTGGAGTTATTTTAAGCTCAAGGAAGAAAAAAGCAAAACAGCCGAGTGCAATTTATGCAGTGCGAGTGTTTCGAGAGGTGGCAGCAGCTTTGGAAACTTCAACACCATAAACTTGATTAAACACTTGCAGAAGCATCATGGAAAGGAGTATGCCGAATTTATACAGGCAACAAGTGCAAAGAAGAAAAGTGTGCCGCAACAACAAACATTGCTGGAAACAATTCAGAAGCGTGAGAAACTCCCTCCAGACAGCAACAAAGCTGATAACGGAGAAAGTTGCTGAATTCATTGTGCTGGATGACCAACCCCTTTCTATTGTTGAAAATGTGGGTTTTTGACGTGTAATCGAACATTTGGAGCCTCGCTTCAATTTAATGCATTTTTTCTCTTTTAATAAGAAGTACTGTGTGGTTTACTACAGCCTCATGTAAGTCTCACACGTAATACCAACAACAACAATAAAAATAATAATGATAATAATAATATTTAAAAAAAAAAAAAGAGTTCTGGTATCGGTATCGGCAGATATCCAAATTCAGGTATCAGAATCGGTTCGGAACTGAAAAAAAGTGGATTGGTGCATCTCTAATATGCTTTACTTCAAATATGTGTTAAAGCTGTATCTATCAACACTTTAAATTTAGTCATTTTTCCAATATTTGAGGGTATGCGAAATCAGAGAATGAGCCTTGCTGCAGAACAGCAAACAGCACCGGCCTAAAGATGACAGTGATTGCATCAGAAATTGACTGTCTTATACTAATTTTAAGTTAATTTGACCCGCTCCTACACTAATGACAGAATCCAGCTTGGCAGACACATCTTTCTGGGGGTTAGGGGCTTGGGGGGGGGGGTGGGGGGTAATGGGACGGTGGCACACCTGCGAAATCGATGCCCTTGTCGACGTGCTTGACGCGGTAGTGGGCCCGCAGGATGACGGGGTCCTGGTAGGCCTCAGCGATGCTGCAGAAGGGGCAGTGCATGTGGCTGCCCTTGGCCTTGGCCGAGCACGTCTCGTCCTGGCACAGGACCGGGTTGTAGCTGTGCTCTGTGCCTTTGATCCTCACCGAGGGGTGAGCCTGCAAACAGCGGAGGCACAGCTTCGAGCTACACTACTCCACAGCATCATTCAGCCACTTTCGCAACAGACTAACAGCTTATGTGGATCTTTAAGAGAGGGAAAAACAATATCTGATGGAATAAAAACAACACAGAAGAAATGGAAGAATGATGGAATGGCAGGAGCTGGTCTGAAACTAGATAATACTCTCAGTCTAAATGGGCACAAACTGTGTGGAATGGGATGAATGAGCGAATACAAGAGGATCTTAAGGGGTGATTGAACAGAATGAGAAGCACTGTGGACACAGCAGTAAGCAAGATCAAAGGTGTACTGACTTCAGTAAGGACGAAATATGAACAATCATTCCATGCCCAGAAACAACTTATCCTTTCAGGGGTGCAGCCAAACTATACAGTCTTGCAGCTCTTGTATACATACAAAACGTGGGCAACTTACATAGACCTTTGGACTGTGGAATAAATGTATCTGAAGTAACTAAATATATACTAAGGAGCTAAACTAGACTATCCTGAGAATGTGCTGTACAACTCAGTCAAATGTTTGTATGGAATCAGTAAAATCATTTAAATCCATCCCCTCGTGGTAAATATGCGCACTGCAAATGTCTGTGTGCTGGAACAGACGCTCTGATGTACTGTAAGGATCGAAGTTTCCACAACTTCCGTTGTAATAATTAAAAGCATTAATCACATACGTTACACAACATAATCGACGCGTTCCTTTATAATTATTTGCAGTCATACAAAGTCATGAAGTAAAAAGCACTTTTATCTGTAGCTACTGCTTTTTTTAACTGTAGCCGAATGTAAACACAGAGGCCTTGCTTATCCGTGGGCAATGCAAGCTACAAGAGAGCTTCGCAGGGCTCTCTATTTGTTGGTAAGACAGTAAATCACATACTTACGATAAAAGCCGCCATTTTCCACGCAGGAAGTTACAACCGAATCCAGCGATCGGGTTCTAAAAACATTTTTTTAGTTCTAAATGGTGAAGCATAGCGCTGGTTTAGGGACGGTTCTGCGTTGTTCGTCATCAGCGGCCGCACACATTCTCTCGCAGCGTTTACGTCGAGCACTTGGCGTTCGCAGCCCTGACGTATATATCTGAACGCTTTTTTTCTGCAAAAATACATCGCATTCGAATTTCATTGGCTAACATACATCACGCGGAGAGTCTTGGCAAATCATCGAAGACCGCGCTGCATGTTGAGAAACGTATTTTACGAAACTGGTGTCGTTTGCGCGCTAGGCGTAAATGAAGGAAATCCAGCCACAGTACATATTCTGCGCGGACTGTGAGATATTCATGCGTACCAAGATTATTTCACAGTTTAGACTTCGGGAATACAAATTATATTTTCACTTTCAGTGAGGGTAAGGGCGCAGGCACACTGAAATAATGACATTTAATTCAGTTTGAGAGAATTGCTCATTTTGTTGCATGTATCGCTGTCTGGCTCTGTGTTGCTTCAGAATATATTAAGGTGGTAAACAAATACATAAATGAAGTATGATCACTATTGTATATGAAACATTTGGAACTTTTGTTTTTGCTTCTGTTTTGTTTTGTCTTTGTATAGCCTAAACCTAGTAAGAAAGGGTTGCCTATTCGAATATGTTACGTAAAAAGGGTAGATATAATAAGCTACAGCTTCAGCCTACACCTTTTCGGTCAATATTCTTTGTTTTTTTTTTTTTTTTTTTTGTTGTTTTTGTTTTCCCTTTTAATTTAATGCCTTATTGTTATTTATTTTTGTGTGCATTCATTTTGTATAATTGTTAATAAGGACCGAAATAAATTACTATGACTATGACTATGAATATGGTGTTAACTAGAATTCGCGAATAAACGCTTAATTCGTTGTCAAAAGTACTTTGCGTTTTGCATTGTATTCGGCGCTGAACTTGAATTGTCTAGTACTCAGTAATTGACAGCAGAATGGAACACCTGTCCTTATTTGAGCTCATTCATTTATTGAATTACATATATACATTAATCCTGCCAGAATGTTCCACCTTGGTTTGTTACTTTCCAGTGTCTCCATAAAACAAAGGAAGTACTGAAGATAACATGAGTTTTCTAACCTCATTCATTGTATAGATTATTGATAAAAGATGATATACATATCTTTAGGTCTGTCAGTATAAAGTCGAACTCTGACTTAAGTAACCTAATTTGAACATGGTTTAAGCCCAGGTAATTTTAATACTGTTGCAGATGTCATTCTAGCATCATGTCTTTTTTGCGTGAATTGAAATGTAGGTGTTACCGTTCCTGTTGCTTCTTCATCTTGTTTTTGCTAGTGCCATAACTTAACAAATCAACATATCCGCGGTTGTTTTTATCTTTTGTATCGTTAAATTTACTCGTTATAATTAAAACGTTCCCTTGCTATCAAGAGCAAGTTCACTATATCACCGCTTAGGCGTGTGGAGTAAATCAAAAAAAGGTTGATGTAGGTGAATGTCCTACAATAACTGTATGCTCGCCTCAGATTACCAAGACCGCCATCCTAGTATTCCATATTAGACAGACCATATATTGTGAAGTTACATTGCCACTAGGTGGGGCAATATGCTGCCTGAGTTCCTGATAAACGAGAGCGACCGGATGCCATAAAATGTATAGAAATGTTTTATCCTGTTCAAAACCACAAGGTGTCGCTCACTATACTATGCTATGATATGATTTTTAAAGCTATTAACAGTTACGTTTTGCCATTTAGGAGACCATCTTTTCTAGAGCAAATTCCAACGTGCAAATACCAAGTATCAGGCCCGCCAAGTACATGTAACAAAATGGCATGAAATGTTGTACGAAAAAATTTACTTGTACATGATTCAACACATCAAGTGAAACGTAATGTCTGTTAGAAACTACTAACTGTTGTTGTTTACAGCTACTGTTGTTTACCCAGACAAGGAATATTGTAATGATTTGTGTCTTATTACAATTACAAAGCTTGTTTTCATGTTTGGTGCTGTGATATTTAAATTACAAGAAATATGACCTTTATTTGGCAACATGCTCACATTTGCTGACTAAGCTCTGATTGAAAGTGCACTCAGGCTATGTTATTCATTTTAAAGCTGTGTGCCAGTGTATTCTCACACAGATAGTGTGACAAAATTGAGTACGAGAAAGGGCTGTAGTTTTAATGTAGACCACATCAACATGGAGAGATGGGTACAAATACTTAGTTTGTCAGTTTGATTAAAAATGATTTTGCCCAAATGCAGAGAGCTTTAGATTCCTAAGTATCAGCATCTAATTAGTTTAATTACACATTTCATTCTTTTAGAATAAGGTTGTTCACTTTTTACAACTACCTACAGTCACAAGCACAAAAACGATTGAGAGAGCAAATTGTTTCGACAGATGTAGAGTGGGCTAAATGAGGCAAGAAATGAATCACTCTCTGATCGGCATACGATGCTGGGATTTACTTGCTGGGTTGCATAAAGGCAAAGCCAAGCAAGCAGCAGTTTCCACAGCCCGCACGCAGACGCTTGAGAATGAACACTGTGCACCCCTTGGCCCCACACTGTGTCAGCTGACCCGAGCCGGTGGCGACATCATCAAAGCCACGCCAGCGGGATTGCAGCGTTAGCTTCCACCCAAGGAAGCAACAGGTTGGAAAAGTTGAGCTGTGGAGCAACAGAACATGCACATTCAGCAAAAAATGCATCACGCTGCCTCTTCTTAGTCATGTATTAGGCACATTTGATGAGTCAGACATGCTTACTGTCACTTAGCTGTGGACCTCAATGAAAACAAGGTTGGTGCGTCCTTGAAAAGTGGGCAGAGCAGGTAGATAATCGATATAAAACAAAGTTATCAACAATATAGCAGCATAAACAACAAAACCTGCTCTTTGCGAGACTGCCACAAGGGTAATTGGCAATAATGAAATAATGTTACAGATATAGGACCTGGCCTCCATATTCCCTGCTTCCTTCCTGTTGTGACTGCTGTGGAGATTGCTAAGCAACACAGAACATTGCAGCCAAAACTCAGTTAAGGTTGTGGATCTGTCTGGATTTGCTTAATCTGCGGTGTTCAGCCATTTCTGACTCCTGTTACAAATAAATGACCAAAAATAGAAGAGCAGGTTGTAAGGCTGTTGTGTAATCTCTCATGTGACTTTACACAGCAAGAAATTCCTTGTGACTTCAGCATCATTTAGCATGAGCAAGGTGTACTTGGTTTGCCTTTTTAACAATAACTCCTGTATGTCAATTCACACCAAATTATCCGTGTTTATTTCGTTTATTAATACATTTGCTTGGTTTGCTGTAAATTTAATAATTGTTGCCACTGTTCTCCCTGCTTGTTTTTTTCTGCCAAAAGACTTGTGACCCTTGAACTATTGAAAAGGTGTTTTTTTTACACTTTTGAGGAAACCTGTACTTATATTTTTTGACTATTTTATCAGAATACCTTTTCGTATTCATTATATGACAGTGGCATTACCTAGCTTGCATTAATAAGTGCAGTTCATTAACTATGAGTAAAGATTCTAGTTTGACACGTATTTACAAGTGTAAGGTTTAAGAGACCCCATACAGGGTCTCATCCCCTATCCCACAGACGCAGAGGTGCCGACACCCTAGGTGCCAGCACAAACACACACACACACACACACACACACACACACACACACACACACACAAAGGACTGTTACCTAGCTAGG
The DNA here is from genome assembly GCA_019176425.1 of Megalops atlanticus. Taxonomy (NCBI): domain Eukaryota; kingdom Metazoa; phylum Chordata; class Actinopteri; order Elopiformes; family Megalopidae; genus Megalops; species Megalops atlanticus. The sequence continues at coordinate 36,969,142 of CM032880.1, read as the reverse complement.
CTTCTGGTGGCAGTCGGAGGGTCAGACCCCCCTGCGGACCAGCAGAAAGCAGGTAACAATGGTAATGGTCAGAGATAAGAATGCCAGACACAAGAATGTAGCTAGAATACACATTTCTGTTTCCCACCTCCGAGGACAAAGAACTCAGAGAAGGTATATAAAGTGACTCAATGTATCAATCGGGGTTCAACTACTCCGCAAACCCAAAGAGACTGTTTTTCTGTGACGCTTTGCCGATCATTGCAAAACTTTCTCATTGCAACTGCTCGAACGCCAATAAAACAACACCGACTTCCAAACTACATCGGACCTGCGCCTCTTCAATTCTTACACAAGATTGATTAAAACAGTTAATCCCACCAGAAACAGCTGTTCTGCTGTTCTAGGTTGCTATACAGACTCACATTTTGAACTGGGTCATACTAGTCAAACTAAACTTAGGTTTATCAACCAATAAGCCTTGAATAATGCTTTGGTCCTTTTAGGAATGGCTTTATTGCCCAATTTGGTTCTGTGCAATAGTCACAATATTATCAATCAAGCACACAAGCAGCAAGCTAACCTGATATTAGAGCACACGGAGACTGTGTCAAACCCCAGGAATGTTTGATCCTTTAAGAAATGGTGGCTAATGCTGCTGCTGTACTCATACGTTGTGTTTGCGCCCAGTTTCTGCAAAAGGGGATTATCATTAACGTCGGTGCTAACTAACAAAAGCACTGCATTTATTCCTGTGGAGAAATCTGGAAGCAAGCTGGTTGTTTCAAGCAGCACAGGGCACACTTGCTCAGCCATCTTCCAAATAATGTTTCTTTTCTTGATGCTGGTCTGACTACTTCTTACAGTATGTTACATTTCATCAACCTGATATCCACCCACTTTATTCTTTTACTCAACTGAGTATATGAAGCATACAAGCTATTTTTGATATCATGGTCTTTTGTGTTCACACCTTGTATCCACATGAGTCATATCAAACTTTATTGGGCCCATGCTATTTACCTCTCTTTAGGTGATGGCAGCTTTCCGTATGAACTCACTGAGCTATTTTAACAGAGGCTACAGGAAGTCAGGCCTTTACTTCTCATTTCAGAACTGCTCATGCTCAATGAATTCTCAGAACTTTGAAAGAGGTTACAAGCTGTTGCATAATCTTCAGTGTTTAGTGTTTTAGAATGTTTAAGATTCTAGGGTCATTCCTGTGTCTGAATTAGTCAGAAGTAATATGGAGTCTTAATAACAGTAACGAAAATTCAAAATGTGTCTGTTGAAATCACCAATTGGTGTTGATATCAGTGTAACTAATAATATAGCAATGTGTCTGTGAATATCATCAGTTAAGGTTACTTGAGCACTGCCTGGGTCAGCTAACCTTCATGAAAATGGAAGCTCAGTGAGCTAAGTCATTGTGTGTCTTCGAAAACCTGGTCTACCACCATTCTCGGGCTCCTTCTGTGTACTTTCATCTTTGTGGTGGTAGAATTGTTTTTTCCACATGATACCCGGTCCTCTCTTGCACCTGTCCATATTATAGAAAGTGGTATTAAAGCGAGAAGAGAAATTAGCCTTGGCTTCCATCTGTTTGACAGGTGACCTACTGTACAAGAAACATGAAGCTCAAATAGTCAGTTCTCATTAAAATCATATGATGTGTAAAATGAAGCTAAAATTAAAATTAGGATTAAAATTAAAATTAGTAACAGGTGTGAGTAACATGTGGTGTCTGATGTTCACCACACCATCGCCAATGTGACAACTCCAAGAACAATTAATAGACAATGGGGGTCATAGTCTATTTACAGTGTGACCTGTTCAAACATACTAGCCATATTGACAAGAAAATACAAGCCCTGGGAATGCTGTGTAGACCACCTGTTACTGATAAATGTGAAATTTCATTATTATATTCCCTTATATATCTATGTTGTTGTGACTTCTAGTTGTGATGACTGTATTGACTTGTATTGTACCTCACTTGTAAGTCGCTTTGGATAAAAGCGACTGCCAAATGAATAAATGTAAAATGTAAACGACTGATCTAACACTCATGGCAGTCTGTCACTCATGTACAGGAAGGAAGACAGCAGATGGCCTTTTGATGCATACTGCACAGGTTATGGCCACTCATAAGTAAAGCAGATGGCCTGCAACAGGACATATCATGTTTGTAGATGCCAATGCATATTACATTACATTATGGGCATTTAGCAGACACTCTTATCCAGAGCGCCTAGGTTACACTTTTTTTTTTGTTACAATGTTATCCATTTATACAGCTGGATATTTACTGAGGCAATTGTGGGTCTAGTACCTTGCCCAAGGGTACAACAGCAGTGCCCCAGCAGTGATTGAACCGGCAACCTTTCGGGCACAAGTCTTGCGCCTTAACTACTATGCTGCACTGCCGCCCCATGTCCAAAACTGGCCCAAAGCAAATACAATATCTAGCCAATGAAAAGGAGAGGGACAATATTTGGTCATGTAGAAGTGATGTCACATCAGGGTATTTTAACAAGTTTTACTCTATTTGCACCCCTTGTTTTTAAGAGAAGAAAGAGAGCCTTGCACACATACCACTTTTTTGTTAACTTTTGTGAAAGCTTGAAAAGGTGAGTAAGGCTCTACTTTTTATGATAAAACACATATGGACACATTATATTGATTTTTATTTTTATCTCACTTCAGACTAATACACAGAAGTCATTGTGGGGAAGGAAAATGGACATCAAATATGCTACTTAGTGCTGTTGCATGTTTGGCTTTCAGTGTGGAACATAATCAGTGTCTTGGCTTCATCAGACATGTTTGCATTATTTATAGGTTATTTTTTTAACTCTTTATGTTTTGCTTCAACTCCCTTGTTCAAACTCAGGCACGAGGCCAAACCAGGAGGGGGCTTTGGCCATCTCTGGCCCAGAGGGTGCTGGACATAACACCTGATGCATGTCAACAACCCATGCCCATGGTGGGATATCTGTCCTTTGTCCTCCAGCGCTAGATGTAACCTACTCAGCTACTCAACAGCCTAACACTCTGATCAAACAACAGAACTCAGGTGAAGAGTATGGAAAACATCCTAAAGGATCTGGATGACCATGTTTCCACTGTTCACGAGAACATTCGGAGGCACTGCTGTCTTGGGCAGATTTTGATCCTTCGCTTGCTGGTTGGGCCTCAGCTCATAAACAGCCACTTCAAGGAAGCACTTTGGTTACATGTTTTTTAATGTATTGAACTCAATTCCACTTCATTATGTAACAGGCACTTATAAAGGTAACAAGGTACAATTTGATGTTCTGAGACCTCTGAGTGTTTGTCAGTGAGAAAGAAAAACAAAAAGATGTTGATCCTAAAATACTCTGAACTCTGCTGAAAAACACTGTTTCTCACTGCTGGCAGCCTCAGTGTTGGTAAATGCAGAACAGCTCACTCATTCTTGGGAAATCAAGCCTGACGTGCGAGTGGGTGTGATTGTCTTGTAGAACAGGGAGTGCTCGTTCCTGACTGAAGGCTGCTCGCTCTCTCACCACCGGCCCCCACATGCCTGTTGTTGTGTTCGCTCAGTGCTGTGTCAGCGTGGGTCTGCTGGCACCAGATACAAGATCCACTGCAAACACAGACCCCTCCCTCCCTCTTCCCCCACTTGCCCCTCTGTCCCCCCACCCGTCTGCTGTGGAGTCTCTTCCTGTTACTTTCAGTACGGGAGTGTTTGGGTTTAGAATAACTCGCTGGCTGCCTCCACGAATGCACACACATACGCAAACAAGCTGTTGTGCTGTCATGGCCGAGTGGGGGCCACAGGCAAAAAATAACACTGAAGAATGTGGCACAGGTAACATCTAACTGTATGACACTAACAACTGTAAATCTTTCCAGATGCAGCAGGATAAAACAAAGCGCATCAAAACATTATCCCATACAGATGCTTCAGATTAGAGGCATTAGAGACTTTAACACAAATTTTCATAAAGCTGAAATGGCTTTTATGCAAACCTGACCTTCAGATTTTAAAGTACAAACAAAACAGTCTCCTGTCCTACCTGGATAGAGTCTTCCTTTCATATACATTTTCTCTTCCACACAGACTTTCTTCCAGAGAGTCAGTGTGCAGAAATGGATTCCCATTCACGTGTGAACACTAAGTCATGCTCAACCAAAAACCCGGATATTTTACTGTAATTAATATGCTGCAACCTCTGTACCATTATTCACATATCCAATGAAAGTCAGACTAAAGTTAAATGAGATTACAACAATCCTATCATTGGAGAGACAGTCTACCAATTACATTTTGGAGGCAACATGGATTCCAGTGTAGCAATGTGTGTTATGGACAAGCTATACACAATGGCAACAACTGATGGTTTACACCATGTCTGTTCTTCACCTTGAAAGGCCCCAGTAATTTGCACCACCAGTTCAGAGCAACATCCTCTTCCTCCAGCATGCCATGGTTTCTCCCACATGAAATAAATTCAACACACCAAGACATCTCAGTCTTCAAACACAGGAGAGCATAAACATGCCGCATAGATGACCAGTGCTGTATTTGAGTTCCTTGTTTGTACAGCTCATTTTTATTTGCATGACAATCATTTCCTGGGAAACCAACACTACATTCAACAGGAAGCAGCGATTCGCTGCATCACAGCTCAAGTGCGATGCAATCGGCCCTTCCCACATTACAGTCTCCGCACTGAGGGGTTACACACCATATTTATGAGCACACAGACAATTCCAGTAAGTTTACAGGAGCAGGCTTTAACACATGCATGCTACTTACTGTACATGGTGAAAATAAAACTGGCCATCAGGCTGCTTGCGATAACTTTAAAATGGGTGCACAAAAGGGGTGTGCAAAGGCAATGCACCCCTACCATCCAACTGTAATACCAACTGGAAATGGAATGGAAAGGAGAACCTCCGCCACTTTAGGGGAATACTTCAATAAGGAGAACTATTTTGAAAGGTTTAATCAATCACGTATATAAAAACAAACATCTGTATTTATACACTGCACTTAAAACGCAAAGTGTCATTCACATTTAAAAAGACTAGAGTAGCATTTACTGCGACCAATATTTACAAGGCCCCCTGTTATAATCTAAAACAGTTTTTTAAAAAATCACTAAAAAAAAAAAAAAAAAAAAAAAGCATAATTTCATAAATTCCCTAAAACAGTGTTTCATTAAGCCACGCAAATCATGACCGGTTCTGCTCGTACCCAGGGCTCGTTAAGGCTACAGTGTAGTCACAGCCCTTTCAAAACATTCACACAGCTTCACAACCGGATGCATCCAGGGCACTACACTAGAGGATAGCTTGCAGCAGTTGCGATGCCACAGTGGTTCTTCCTGTCCTTGGCCATGTAGATGTATCCTTTGTCTCCCCATTTCTCACTCCAGCTACAAAGAGGACAAACAACCAAGGTTAGCACTGTAGAGCTCGCCATTGTACATACCCATCTGAATTTGTGGTGGCAAAGATTGCAGATTGCAATTCTTACTAAACTGCAATAGAAAAAACTACCGCCACTTCTTTCGCCAATTCGGATCCATGCTTTCTCCAGTTTTACTTACCTGTTTTTGACAATCCAGTACTTCTTCCCATCTACATCCTTGCCCTCGTAACCATAGCCCACTACCAGAACACCATGGTCCAGCTCCTCACTGCTGCAGTCTTTCTCATAGTAGATTCCTACAGAAAGAGAGGCAGTTATGCACAAGTCAAATCAGACTGCATTATTAAATACACTGTTCTCCAAGATCCATTAACTGAAGTCATAATGTACACTTTGGAATGCACTGCCAATATGCCCACTGCATTGCAGCACTCACCAGATTGGTAGAACTGGAAGGACTCGTGACCAGCATCGATGGCCACAGAGACCGGCCCCACTGCAGCAACGGCCTTCATCAGGGCATGCTCCTTCCCGCTGGGAATGTCCACGAAGCCGGTGTCATTGGCCGAATTGTACTGAGGATCATAGTGGCAAGGCTGATCATCCTAGGAAGAGAAGACAACACCTCTGATCAACAAACAGGAATACTCATTCCCAGCTTTTTTTAAGTTATTGTGAGGGAATTTTTGCCATGTAAACAGGGGTGTGGTGGTTCTTGAACACTTACGGTTCCTAGGTATGGGTAAGACTCCTCTGAGTCCAGGCCATTGTTGTCCAGAATGTACTGGAAGGCCTGGTCCATGAGGCCGCCATTGCAGCCCTGGTTCCCCTCGGGTCGGGAGCAGTCCACCAGGTTCTGCTCGCTCAGGGACACCAGTTTGCCAGTCTTCCTGAAGTGCTGGCCCTCCATGGCACCAGTGGTACTGAAGGCCCAGCAAGAGCCACACTGGCCCTGAGCAGTAATGGGACAGTTATGCTCATATCACGCAATGAAAACACAAGCTGTACAAATCAACTGTACACCATCATCTTTTTCTTAAATACAATTCATGAGACTGACAGTCCAGTCCAAAAGCAGGTTTTGGAAAAGCTTGGACCACAGAAAACCATATGTACTAGACAGTGGCATTTTGGGGGCTCGTTCTCACCTGATCCTTGACTGGAGTGACGTAGCCCTTCTCCCTCCAGTCCACTTCTTTCGGGGCCTCAAGGAAGTTGGGCTCAAGGAACAAAGACCCCTTGTACTTCCTCTCAGTCTTGTGTTTGTAGCCATTCATGAGCTGCCTGAACTCCTCGTTCGTCTATAGAAACAGCAGCCATTAATACCTTCTATGACATCATACATAACACAACTTGAAAATGTAGCGGGCTTCACTGAGGATGCTCACCATGTCACCGAAATGGTTCATTCCCATACGGAAGGAGTGCTTGCCCATGGAGTGTTCAAGGTTGTGCAGTTCAATCTTTTTCAAGTTCTTCTCCCACACCATTCGCCTCCAGCCTTCTTCCTTCTACAAAACAAAGACACTGCTCAGGTACTCACTAAAGACTGCCGGCATTTTCAAATCTTAACTCCATATAAAAGCATATAGTCACCACCAGTGAAATGCACACTATACTTATGTTGCCATAAATCCTTCAATTGAAGATGCTCTAATATATAAATGCACCATTGTTTATGTTTTTGCTGCCTCTTTATGACAAAAACAATCGTCAAACTTAGCATTCTTTAAGATGATGTACCTCGAGGTAGTTTTTATTATGCCAGCTCTTCCATAGATGCCAATGGTCGTCTAGCTGAGCGTCCAAACTTGGAGCAGCAAACACTGCACTGAGGTATAGTGTAAACACCGCCAAACACCGCGTCATGGCTGCGCAGCTGGAGACAGAGAAAACAGTTTCAGGTTACAGTCATGACACAATGCTATGAATAGCGCAGTATGGCCTAGCTCTATAACATCTGCCATCACGTACACGATGCGCCATACATGAAAATGCCAGCAAGTAAATAAACGTCCGCTAAAACTGACTGACCCACTGGTGGAATGGTAAACAACAGACCGTGCTAACATTTTGAACAATGTCCTCTTGGGGCATTCACATTCACGATAACGCGCGCCATGCCATGATATAGCGATCAGCTAGCTAGTTGCACAAAACGACGGCTTTTTTCGGAATTCTCAATAAATGCCAAATGAAAAAAAAAGGTCTGACATCAAAATTGAATCTCTTTTGCGCATGTTGGCTGAGGTGCGCTAAAATCCGAGCAGATCCTGCCCTCGGGGTAGGATTGTTCCGTTTATCCCGATCACAAGATGAGGGTGGTTCCAAAACATTCGGCCGAGGCACGGTCATTCTTGGGAAACTAAACATGGAAGGAAGCCGAGGAAATCGAAAAGAAAAGCGATACCTGCGACTAACGCTTCCCGGACGAACCATACTAACAAATCAAATCACATAAACCAACATTTCGCGTAAAAATCGAAACAAATGGATCAATTTCTACAGAAGGACTTCGCTCAGAAAAACAAAACAAAGAACTCCCAACCCTAGGAACATAAGCAGCCAAGTCGAAGTCGAGCAAAATCCATTTGCAACAACACCAGCAAGACTTGTTAAAACAATTCAGTTACACATGAACAGAAAAAAAAATCGATCATGTACACAAATCTACTTTACACAACATCGCAAACATATGCTAAACGAATGACTTCGATATTGGCAAAAATTTGCATACTGTACAAACTGTGCTCTTTTAAAAGAGTCTACATTGAAAAAAAACACGTTGCAGACCAACACACGGGTTTACTGCTAAATAGTTAAAGGATATCACGATTAAAAATATTTATTTCGTATATTTAAACATGACCTACCTTTTATTTGTTGACCACCTAAATTATCGAGCGTTGTCGGGCTTCTGAACTTATAGAGATTGCTACGCTCTCGCAGCGTCGCTCATTGGCTGTGAGGGATCCATTCGTCACCCGCAAACCCCGCCCCAATGTAAACTCATCCCTGCATGTGATCTGCTTCCACGTGATGCTGTTATCCCACAGTGGGTAGGCCGTGTACCCTGAACTTCATGGGAAAGATGGTCGTTGAAACAATGTGACAAGAGGCAACAGCGTTGCGTTTTAAACGGCCTTGGCCTCTGTGGCCGAAGCTTTCCATGGGAAGACCTAGCTGTGCTGTTGTTATTGTTGATGAACAGGTTATTTGAAAGCATTAACACACGCCACAAGATAGCAAGGTAGTTAATAAGAATGTCTGGTGTAAGAGCAATTCAGTGTAAACTGTGACATTATGTCATGCTCACGGTAATGATAGAGCGAATGAGAGAGAAGAGGATTTGGCACTTGACACTGAATAGTCCCCCAGGCCAACATCATGGACAAAACCTCGTGATGCCTACAGGTTGGAACAGGTATCCCGGCTTGACTGCTATTTGAGATGATTTCTCACATGACTGAACTGTAAAATGGTTGGTTAATTTTTGTTTTTCTTCTTTTTTCTGCCCTGCCACCAGCTGCTTTGCGACTTAATAGCCATTGATAATAAATGATAAATACCTTACTTATTTGCTGTCAAAGACCCAAACTTTACCTCACTATTCTATTCATCCATCCATGTTAACATGGTATTATTTGAAAATAGGTGTGGTTTTTTGTAAAATGATAAGTAATAAGTAAACAACTGCTAGTAACTTGCTTTTTGCTGAATATTTCAAGCAGGATGCTGAGGGCCAAACTTGTCTTTCATTCAGCGTAAAGGCATGCATTTTACATATTGCACACATGTTGGACTCATGTAACCCCCCAAGAGGAATGTCTGCATTATTTTATGATGTTCCATGTAACATATGCGGAATTTCAGGGCATATGCTACTTATTCTGTATGTGTTCGTATGAATAGAGTGAAAATGTTGCATGTCTTACTGCCTGACTCCCAAATGAAAAAATCAGTACACACAGAAAATCATTTGCTTTTAATGAAGACTTATGCTTATTTACAGAGCTAGTTACAGAGCAAAACTTATATTTACTTAAATCTGAAGAAATGGGAGACTGTTGCCAGTAACAGAGGTGTAATAACTGTTATCAGTGACAGCTTTTATTCTGGTCAGATCAGTCAAATATCCTGGATATTAAGTAGAATTAAGTCCATTAAGCTTTTTTTTCCCAATATATCTATAATGGAGAATGAACCACTAAATGGCATTTATTTTTACTTCCTCTCAAACAGTGTATGTAGCATATAGCCATGAGAGGATAAAAGTGTACTGTTTTTGGGGAAGTACAAATAAAGGCCATGTATTCTAATCTATTTTAGGTACATTAAGCCCCCTTCATATTTTTCTGTGTTATGTATTTTAGACCAACCAGTTATTTCAAACTGCAGAGCAGGGATATACATTTAATGAAGTGGTTCACAATACTGTATTTTGTCACTCAGGGACAGGGATGCTTATAGTATGACAGAGAGCGATTTTTCCTTTGGTTCCCTCTGCTCCCAGAATCCACCACTTCAACAAAATGAATGCCACACTGAAGTAAGGCTTTAAGAATGCTCTCACTCTCATTTTGTTACAAATGCCCATTCACCCCAAACAATAAAAAATACCATCTATTTGCCAGTGTAAAGCCTCTCAGCTGTGTGGGCACAAACTTCCACAAACTATTTCATAAAGCATTCGCACTGTCCTCTACATCTTCATGACTGACTTTTGGGTCATAAACAAACAGCATCATTGTTACATGGCATCCCTTTTCCGTGTTAGAGACTGTAAATGTTTACAGTAACTTAAACCGATATAAGCCTGTGCCTAAACCACACAATCGAGAAGTAGGTATTCTGAGTGATCACGGAAACTAGCCTTACATTAGATTATTTATCATAATGCAGTCATAGAGTCATATTCATTACATACTCCTACCTACAGTACTTACCCTACCAAATAAAAACCGTGTACCAGTCTGTGTACTGGTACACAGTTGTACTGCATACTGTACAACTGTGTGCTGGTCTCTTACTTTTGCTTATAGCAAACCATATACAACCCCACTTTCCCATTTCCTTTTGTGTTGCATTTCTACTTTGAAAGAGTGAAAATTATCATTTGAGAGACAAACATTTCATATTTCAACAACAGAGGTGTCTTTCGCCACAAACTGTCTCTGATGACTTGTGAAACTGCTTTATTTCACTCAATGATTGTGCATAAATTTGTTTTGCAGTAGATGTACATGTGATTAAGAGCAGGAGTCAAATGTTGAATTTAATTCAAAGTAACTTTGAGTTGCATAATTGTAAGTGCACCCTCTACATAGCACTCGTAACACAAGTTGAACAAAATGGCCGTGTCATCTGAAGGTCTGTTCAGGCATGCTCACTCCACTCACTTCATTGTCTCTTAGGAGGTACGTTCTTAAGCAGTCCACTTTGTGTGCTCATCAAGCCTTGTCACCGTCCTGACCACAATGGAAGCAGGCATCTGTAAATAACTCTGCCAGGAATGTCATGCAAGACAATCAAATGAATGACTGTGTTCCTCGTGAGCCTTTTAGGAACTTATGTTACTATTTTAACTATTTATGAAAAATGCTTCCTTCAGTGACACAGTTATTTTAAACCAGTAAAAAATGTTAGGCTTAAATAAAAAAAACCCATAAAATTCAAGCTAACCAGGTAAATTATTTATTATAAAAATGTACAACACTGTAACACTTAGCAGTATTCAGAACATGGTAATATGGAACACATAAGAACACATGAACACATGATACACATTGAACAAAATACTTTTGTGCAAAGTACACCGTCTTAAGTACACTCCCTCCCTTTTCCTCAGACGTGCCGATACTGTCATATCAAAGAAGAGACATGTACCCCTATGTAAAGAACTGCCTGGATGTAATGATTTCTGAAAGCGCTATCATTTGGAGATCATTTTGCCCGAAACATTCAATTTGGAAGTGAGACAATACATTATACTTTATGTTGACTTCCCTTTCAGAATCTCTGACCTCAATTCAATTTTACTGCAGTGAGCTTTGTGTTGAACTTTGCTTAACAAATTTAAGCAAGTGTTATTTTCATTTTTTTATTTATTATACATTTTTCATTAATATGAGCATCCTTCAAATAGTAATAATACAAACACACACGTAAAAATGATGTAAATGAAAACCAAATCATATTGCGGTTAGATTGAATTGAGGCATCCATTTGATTTTTTGTAAGACAGCAGCTCTGGCCTTTCACCTTGTTTATATGACTGATGTCCTGCCACAAACTTCACTGGACAGTTATCTTCCTAAAAAGAGGAAAAAAGTCAAGGAATGTCACACTGATTTATTGACTAAGTTTCATTTTACTTCTGAATGTATTTTAAAATGTGTTCAACCCTGGGTTTTTCCTTTTGAGAATACATCTCAATTAAGACCAACACTGATAAATGAAACATCAAAAAAGGAAAAACAAACAGGAGAGAAGAAAGAATGCACTTTTGAAGCTACAGAAAAAGGTATTTACCAATAACGATTTTGGTGTGTACATTCCAATGCACCGCACAACTTAGTTTTAAACTTAATTTCATGAGCTTTGACCTATGTGAATTTCAGAGCAAAATCGATCTGTCTACTATTCAAAGACGTTTTTCTTTGGTGATGATTAATACATCTATCAGAAATGAATTTGGTAAGAGTAAAGAACCAGAACCATCACCTTCAGGTGTTTTAACAATGTAAGGCCACAAGATGTTCATTACTTGTTGAGTTTTCTAGGTTTGTATTGAAAAAAGGCATTACATGTTTACATTTTATGGCAAGAAAGGAAGTCTTTCAGCAATTAGATTGGTGAGACCTATAAACATCTTTCATAAGTGCCAGACTGAATAAATTAATGGCGGTTTATCTTAATTGTAAACAACAAAAGGACTGTCTCTGGAGTGACTCAGACAGGAGGAGCACTTGTTCCAGTGCAGACGGAACCCAGTGGCCTGGGTTCAAAGCCAGCCATATTAAACGGGAGCCCATATCAGCGGAACAGATTGGTATTGCTCCCCTGTAATAGGGGTGGGTAGCTTGGCCAGGTTCCCCTCGCTACACCAATATCAGCACCCGCCAACTCGTTCAGGTGCCAATGAGTTACTCAGACAGCGTCACGGCAATGCGCCCATCCTGTGTGTAGCTGCCTCCAGGTGCACTGTGGGACTTGTAGGCATGTGTGTATCAAAGGGTTGCATTTGTCCAGTGCTCCCTTGAGAGTTCAGAGGTCGACATGAGGCTAACCTAGAGAACAGTTGGTGACACCAGAAAGTTGTGTGCATAAGGGGAAAAACAAACATATAATTAACAATATGAGCATAAACAACATTCTGATTTGATCTTCTCAGAAACAGTCATTCTATGACGTATCTATATTTCATGTATTGTGAAATTGACCGTAGGTATAGTTTATGTTGTTTAAGGAACAGGATAATAATTAATTTATTCAAGCAGTAAAATGAAGAAGAAGGGGTGTGATCAAATCCAAAACTTTGACCACCCATTGTTACTATACAGCCACAGTAATACATTAAGCAGGGTATGCTTTGTGTTTATACTTCCATCCTTCAAAATGCAATGTGCTGCTAACACCTGGCTTGATCATTGATTCATGGTTCAGTGTGCAGAATGGATCCTGCCCTTCATGTAAATAGCAAGCCACTTCAGATGATTACCAGTCCATCTGGTACCATAGCTACTTAACACCGACCAATTTTTAAAAGAAAAAAAAAATTACAAGATATTTGGTCTTAAAAAGTTTTTCTTTTCTAATTTCTGGACCATGCAAAGGCAGAAAATATTTGGACTGAGGTGTATGCATACTGCCAGCCTGCAGTATTGACAATGCAATGAATAGCTTTGTTACTGCAAATGGTTGGCCAGGTTGGAGCTGTATTTGTGCTTTTTGTGTTCACTCTCAAAATAGGAAACGGTAAAGGCCTCCCACACCATGCATGCGTGGTCTCCTCCAGCCAAAGAGGCAGTGTTAAATTACCCAGCTTTTTAAACTCTGCTCTTCAGCACTCCTTTAGCAGCTCTCTGACCTGAATCCCTACTGTAAGGGACTAATACTCGGTTTGCATGCTTATCTCAGGCCTCCTCAAAGGCAGACTGACCACATCGCTGCATTAGTGGGGCAGGCAGAGCTTATCTTTGACTCAGGATCCAGAGGGAGCTATCCGTTACACTGCTGCATGTGGAGTTATCCCTAGAAGAGGCTGTGTCATCCTGTATATGTAACTTAGCTGTCGCACATTTTTACAGATGCAGTCTTATGTAAGCACTTGAATATCTGCTATAAATAAATAAACAAGTCCAACTGGTGAATGATATTTTGCTGAGTGTTGACATTTTAAGAATTGTTTTATTGTTTATAGCAGTGGTAGTACCAAATGGAAGGTGTGGCAGGAGATAGAAATCAGAGAGGGCTAACAGTGTTGGCATGCAGAGGCAGAATTACTTCAGCTGTGACAGGGGATAGCTTTCCACAGGACACAAGGGTAGCTTCAGCTGGATGGGATGTCCTGCTCCAAAGCCCGGTCCCTCACCGGGATATGACGGAGCTGATGGAGTTGTGGGAGGTGCCCCCGTTGCAGGCGGGGCCGTAGCTGTCCTGCGCCGTCCCCTCCAGGGTGACCCGGAAGACGGGTGCCGCCCTCAGCAGGAAGTCGGCGGCGTCCCTGCGGCCCAGCTCCCTGAGCTTGGCCACGAGGACGGCCACCGTGCTGTTGGGACGGGCGCTCCACTCCTGCAGCAGCGCTGCCGTGGGGCTGGGCTGGGACGCCCCCTCCTCGGGGGGCCTGTCCCCGTACGCGGCCACCAGCTCCACCAGGTCCAGGTTCATAGCCAGCAGGCACCAGTCCTTCCCCATGGCGTCGGGCGGGTCCAGCAGCCGGCACAGCTTCCTGCGGACCAGTGGGCCGAGGTCGGCGGCGGGCACATCGGCGCCCACGCTGGCGCGCTGGTACACCTCGGCACAGCCGAAGCTCAGCACGCCGCTGAAGCTCTCCTTGCAGCCGGCCACGGTGTTGGCGAGGGAGGCCTCGCGCTGCGCCTGGGCGCGGTGGAAGTCCCGCGGCTGGTAGGCCATGACGGGCTCGTGCCGGTCGCGCAGCTGCTGCGGGCTCAGGTAGTGCCGCGCGGTCAGGAGGCCCGGCAGGGTGCCGGCCAGCAGCCCGTCCGCCACGCCGCACACCTGCTCCAGCAGCGCGTGGCAGCCCGCCCTGTCCGAGTCCGGCCCCCGCACCCGCACCTCCACGGCCTGCCCCTGGCCCACCAGCAGCACGGTGGCCTGGGTGCGGCCGCGCCAGACCCGCGCCCCCCCGCTCCACAGCTCCACGGCGGGGTCCCCGCGGGGCGTGTGCTGCCGGCCCCAGCGGCACAGGTTCACCTGCAGCTTGTGGAACAGGCCGCAGGGGAAGGGGGCCGGGTGCTCGGCGGGAACCAGGCGCACCCCGCCATACACCAGCGCCTCCCCCTCCTCCCCCTCCTCTTCCTCCGCCCAGGGCCGCGGCGGGCCACTGGTCCGGACCAGGGCGGGGATGTCCACCATGGCGGGGTCGTTGGCGTCGCGGGCGCACACATCCATGGCGTCCAGCACCTGCAGCAGCTCGTCCGCATCGCCCTCCGCCGCCAGGCCTTGCAGCTCATCCATGTGGTAGCGCCCCCTGTGGTGGTGGATGGCCGCGGGCGTGTCGGGGGAGAGGACCCTGGCCAGCACCCCACTGCACAGCCAGTGCGGGTCCAGCAGCACCACATCCTGCACCGTCTCGCTCTGCATGATGTTGATCTGTGCGGAGGGAGGAGAGACGGTCGCAATCATCCCACTCCCCATCCATTTGCCTGTTCCCCCATACACAAGCTCCTACATCAGCCTCTCACACAGACTCACAATATTCTGGATGTATACCTAGGACATCTCATACTTTTAAAACAGGTCCTGAATGCAAGGTCTACTGGTACTCCCTAAGTAACTCTTAGGACAATGAGTTCCACACTGTTTATCTAGATGGCTTGATTTTTAAGCTGATATTAAATCCTGTGTACACTACCGCCCCCTTGTGGTCAGAGATAACCAGATTTACTGCAAACACAGACATATTTCTTTAATATGGACACACCAGTCAGCCAAATGTGGATGGGATTTTTTTCAGATTAAAATATTTATATTACAAAATGTATATACAAATGTAAAATAATATAACTATAAATTCTAAAACTGAGCAGTAATTCATTTAATTTCATTTCACTTCTTTAAAATAATGCATCTACAAAAGTGACTGACCTCTAGTGGTACAGTGTTATTCCTACCAAAACAGTGGTTATGAAAGTATGATCAGGATCTGCCTGCGTACAGCTAGCGCTGTACATGCAGAGGTTTTCTGTGAGTGTGTGTGCGGGACAGTGCGCCCACCTCTCCCATGCTGTGCAGCTGTGAGGCCACCTCCCTCAGGGCGTCCTCGTTGGCCAGGGGGTTGATCTGCTCCTGGACGTCCAGTACAAATTGCTGCCAGGAGACCAGCTGGCTGGCCCCGCCCTGCTTCCTCCAGGAGGGCAGGGCGGAGGTGATCCTCTCGCACAGCGGAGTCATGGGCGGGCAAGCCTGGGGTACAAAGAGGCTCTCAGAGCCAGCGAGGGCACACCATGTGCCACCTCCACCATCAGACGAACAGTCTCACCCCTGCCACGCTACGCTCTTCTCATCCTGTTCTTTTTCTTACCAAATTCCCTAAGAGTGACAAGTCAGTTTAATATGACTGACAATTTATATCTGTCTATACAATTAAGTAGTTTACTGAAGCAAGTTAGTTTAAGTGCACAACAATGCCCCACCCAGGGACTGAACTGCCATCCTTTGGTTACAAGTCCACCTCGTTAACCATATCTTCACACTGCCTTCCACCTCCTGGTGTCAGGTCTTTAAGCTCTGGCTCTATTTGGTTAGTCACTTGCAGGACTAAGCAGGGGACATAATGAGAACAGAACAAATGTAGGAATTATTTGCATCTACTGAAATATTAATCCCCCATCACATTTCTTCTCATTATATTTCAGGGGAGCAATTATATCTTTTCAGACTAAAAATCTGTGACCGCTCGCAGTTCGTGAAATCGGGACGACACCTTAAATTGGCGTTCTGTCCTCTTGTCGTGAAAAGCAATCTCCAATTTACATAAATTCACACGTTGATATGAAAAATGCTAACTAGCTGTGGAAAGAGTCCCAGTGGGGCAGCCTGTCTCTGAGCAGCAGCCTGTGTGGGACATGTCCTTACATGTTCCCTGCAAAAGCTTCCCTGGAAATGGGACGCTGTCAACATTTCAAATCCAAGCAGCACAACACTGCATTGGATATCTGTAACTATATACACACACATGTATACATATTTTATATATGTACATATATATATGTAATTGTTTAAACATTGATATTTTTAGAACTTACAGATATAATGGAGTTTCGCAGCTCTAGCAGGTGATTTCTAAGCAGCTTCATTTCCTTTGAAGTTGAAGCCCCAGCATCCATAACAAAGATTTTTTCTGAGATTTGAAGGTCATTCCCAAACCTGAAACAATGTTAACACAAGGTCTTAAGATCATTCCATGTATTACATGAAACATGAAAGATGACTTGACAATTACTTCAAAGATATCACGGCTCTATGAGAAAATAAAATCAAAGCAAACAAGCATTAATCAGGCATGTAAGAAAAAAGGATTTACTCAGACTACACTCAGATTCTGCTGGGACTACACTCAGACTCTACTCAGACCACACTTGGATTGCACTTGGTTGAAGTACACACAGACTGGTGATACCGCTATGCTTTTTCTAGGAAACATGCCATTTTCAAATATCATTTTCAGAAAAATGTCAAGTTCCCAAGAATGAGTGTTAAATTTTAAATGTTGAGTTATAATTGCAAAGTGAACTACTGATCCTTTTCAATGGCCAGTCCAAGATACCCCATATAATGTGTTTTTGTTTTGAGTGAAAACGTCAGTCCCCCACAGTCACAGGACAGCAGTGCTCTGTCTCAGGAGGGACGTGCACAGACAGGTTACCTGCTCTTGATCTCCTTCAGCAGTGACCTCTCCTTGTCGTAGGCAAATTCCCCCCCAAATGAACGAGGCAGGTTCATGATGTCCGCGTGTGTGGCCACCAGTACCACACGTAAAGGGTTCTTCACCTTTCCACCGAAGGCTGGAACCACGACAGAACCGCATAAGCACACGCTTGTGTGTGTGACAGGGTTTAATAAAAGGCAAATCACTTACTGGCTGCCCGAATTTGAAAATTCAAAAACAGGAATAATTATGCAAAGAGAATTCTAGTCACTGCACTCATTCATGGCAGAAAGAATGTGCTTTCTCCTAAACTTACTCAATGCATACACCAACATTTAACTGAAAGGCAATGCTGTCTAGAATTATGAGTTCAAAGTGACATGTGAAAACATGAAAAATATAGTAAAAGATTCAAAAAACATTCCAGACATACATTTTGTCACATCATAAAAATGAAAACATCTATGTAATGCATCATACTATTAGTAATTCATTAATTATTATCATGTTTTAGTAATTGTGATTTAATTACAGATGAATGTTCAGTGTGACTGATAGGACCCAACAGTTTGTTTTTGAAACTGATATACAAATACAAAAAGTGACCATGTGGTGTGCAATGACTGAGACTGTCTATTTAGTTACACGATGGAGTTTGTTAGATCTTACACAGCCATCTGTCTTTGGACACTGGACACTTTAACAGTCAACACAATGTGTTTAGCCAGCAAGCGGCAGCAGATTCAGCATGCTTCAATACAGAGAGAATGACAGCTTTTAGGATCACTATGTTCTGCGATGCTACCCAAAATATTAGCTGACTTACTGCTGCATATCAAGTTATATAACACAAGCTGTTTCAGATTTAGCGCATGGGTGTATGTGAGGAATGTCCAAAACTGAGTGGTGAATGTGTCCTAATTCAGCCCAGCACAGCCGTCATTACTGTATATAAACAAACACACACAGACACACAGGCATACACACACGCACACACATACATATACACACACACATACACACACATATGTACACTCATGCATACGCACACACATGCACAGAAGCAGCAGAATGCTAATGCTCTGGGTTAGGCCTCAGACTAGCTGTCCTGCTGGGGCCGTTCACAAAGCCTTAGTGTTCAGGACAGGCTGGTGGGAACCCAGAGGGGGGAGGCACTTTGAGAGCTGCCGATGGCCCAGAAAGATTAGATAACGGGGGCGCAGGAATGCTGAAACGGGGGCGTGAGGGCGTGAAGGCGTGAGGGCATGAGGGCAAGGGGCGGTACACACCGATGTCCTCCTCAGGTAGGAGCAGGGACTTGAGGGAGTTGAGCCAGAAGGTGACCTGATTGAGCTGCGTCTCGTAAGGCTCCTCCAGGCTGAAGAGCACCAGGTGCACTGCACTGCTGTCGTTGGCCGCAAAATAATCGTAGGAGCAGTAGTAGACAGGGTTACCGGAGAACTCCCACACGCTGAAGTCTCCCACTCCTGGCAAACAAAGGCAAGGACTGTCAGCTCATACCAGGCCTTTTACAACTGTATACAACTGCAGTGTCTTCCCTTTAGGAATAGGGAAACCTATCTACATGATTACATTATGCTCGCTGACAACTACATGGATCCATATATACAGTAAATGTTAGAATAAACATTTCTTGATGTCCTCCACTTTCCCACCTCATAGAGCAAATGCAGATCTCTTTGCAGTGAATAATTAGTTACACTGGAGGAACTGGACTTTTGGGGAAAAATGCTGGGTTTGATTATTTTTCAATTATTTTATTACATGATTTAGGGAGACATTGAATATTGAATATTCAGATATCAGATCACTTGAACTGCTCATCCCCACTGACAACATTATGAATTCTAAATTGTAATGTCAAACATGAAATATAATGAAAGGCTTTATTATGATATAGGTTCACTGGCATTCAGGCTTCTGTGCATCTCTATACCGCTGGATCCTCCCCAGCCACCCTGTGTCTCGGGAGAGAGGGGCACTTGCAGCCCACGGGCTCACCGCTGATGTTGGCGTTCTGGATGTCGATGGCTTTGGTGGCCTGGTCGTCGGGGGCAGAGAAGGTACTGTGGACGGGGGAGAAGGCCCCCAGGGCACCCTTGGTGAGGCTGGGCTCGAACACCATGCTGCGACTGCGCACATTCACGTTCTCACATCCCTGGTACAGGTTAGAGATGCTGAGAGAAACTGTACACACACACGCACACACACACACACGCACACGCACACACACACGCACACACACACGCACACGCACACACACACACACACACACACACACACACACACACACACACACACACACACACACACCAGTGAATTACAGTTGCAAAGACCATGCCATCTGCTGAATCACACTCTCTCAACTTCAACATCACATTACCATCTGTTCTGTACTGAAGATTTCCAGTTGGAACCTACAGGTGGCAGCCTTTTACAAAAAATATGCTCAAACGAACGTTAACTTACAAACCCGAGAGATGTCAATCAGTGTTATAATAGGAATATCCTTTTTGTGTAGCAACTAGTTTATTCTTGTATAAAAAAACTGTTGTTCTTTGTAATAGATACCAGCAGTGTTAGAAAATTTGACATTATCATGTGATATACCAACAAGGAGGCAGTTAAACAAAGAACTGTTTTCATGTTTTATAACCCATTCATAAATTTCCAAGAAATCAGTGTAAATTCCAGCAATCAGCCCATGCTATGTTTGGCTGCATGCGGTAAGACAAAAGCTCCACAGCAGTTTGTGAATTATCATTTTGCCTCCAAAAAATGGTCAATAGCTCCAACTAAGTAGCTTTTTTCAGATAGTGAAATGCCACAGCTCAGCCATGAACAGGGATGTATTATAATTTGTAAAAGCAGGTTTCAGTTGGAGCGTGGAGGGAGCGCATGACTGGGCGTCCCTGAGGCCTGTCTGTGCTTGTCCTGCTGATCTGGGTGTGTCTGGAAGGCCTCGATTCATCACTGTTCCTTAAGTGCTGTGCTTTTACTTCAAGAAAATTGGCCTGTTTGGGGAGCGAGGGGCAGGTGGGGAGACGGGTGTGGCAGACACACTATCCATCTGTCCATCACTGTGGCAAGGGGAATTATGGGTAAGGGAGCAGGCGCAACTGCCAGTGCTTTCGTCACCTCTGCATGAGGTTTTGTCTCAGCTGCCTTAATGTGATGTGTACGATTCAAGCCTGCTGAGGCCAGCGGGAATAGTAGAAAAATCAGATATCTATACTGTGTTGCGCTAAGCACTTACAGGAATACCCTTGATTAAGAAAAAAACTAATGTATAAAGCTCTGCTGTGATGGCAATTTCAGCTTTTGTGAGGTAGCATTCGTAGTAAAAGAGACAAAAGCCCTTCAGTGAGCAGCAGTGAGAGAAGTGAAGTCACTCTGCTGTACCGTTGGTTTTGGACGACACGGGCGAGGCTGGGAAGCGGGAGGGGTTGCTGGAGGACAGGCGGGACTTCCTCCTCCTGAAGAGGCCCCTGAGAAGGCCACATTTGAGGGACTCCAGCAGGGTGCTCTTCCCCGAGCCGCAGTGGCCGAAGAGCTTCAGCTTGGCCCGGGGCTGCGGGGTCTGAATGGGCCGCAGCTGCTGCAGGAAGCCGGCTTTATGGACCTCCTGGAAGGACCAATCACACGCGAGGATTAAAGCCACGCTCATCAGGGCTACAGACGAGTCAGCACAACTGTATCTGAGACCTGAATACCATGATGTCACTGCTTCAGAACATAGATCACATATATATGACAGCTATGGTTTTATACAAGGGTGTAGGTTTGGTCTCAACATTGGTAGGGACACAACAACCGAGGGCACATCGGAAAGATCTAATATGACTTCACTCCAAAGATAATGCGAACGAGTTTGCTCAAATATTGGTAGCGACAATTCTGTCCTCCCAAAATATCGGTAGGGACATGTCCCTACCGTCCATATGCAAACCTACGTCCTTGGTTTTATATGTCACACACAGAAGTTTTCCAAATGTGATTTGCATGACAACCGTGAGGCATTCTTATGAGGTACATAAGCAGGCGTGGCTCTTAGTTTACCCTAGCATACTGTATTAAGAATGTCCATATGTATACGTATATATAAAATAATTTAATGTCTAGTCATGTGGAAAGGAATTTTAAAGGAGCCTGATTTATTAAATAACCACAGTCATTATGAGTCTCCCTGAGTAAAGCGAACGATGTTAGCTGTGGGCTTGGATACCTTCTTAAGCTTCCCCAGCAGGGCGGCGATATGTTGGTGGTGTGCATTCCTGGCCAGGTCCTCAGCTGAGTTCCCCTCCTGTAGAGAACAGGCGAGGAGGCAGTGAGAGATTAGTCCGTGATGCCGGGCAGCGCCGCAGGCCTCTCAATGTCCCGATCGTCACGACAAAGAGATGGCGTGGAGCACGCGTGTCTCTTTCAGCGCTTCGCTAAGCCCAGGCGTTGATACTGCTGCGCGGCAACACATCCTGTGTGATTCTCAATCATGTTCTGAGAATAGAGGTGTTAGCTTCCGACAGTGCTAACCGTAACAGGTATCTGATTACACAGCCTGCACAGTGTGAAAACAGGTATTAGAAACCAGGCAGAGGCTAAGCCATGGCTTAACGGCAAATGGGGTCTTCCAAATAGAAAAAAATATCAATACAGCGTTTGTTACAACAGTTTATGGTCTCCTGAACCTTTGGGGATGATCTGATGTGGCAGGAAGTCTGGACAACTGTTACCGCTTTTGATTTATACCTATTTTCACCTGCGTTAGACATCTACCACGGATTCAAAAATACCAATATTTTAAAACTGACAGTGATAGCAGCTGATGCTGGCAAAATTTGTATAAGGGGACACGTACGTTTCAGTGTACGTGTCCCTTGTGTTCCTTGTACAAAGACTACTGTTTGGTTAGACTCCCCAAGTCATTCAGTGTGTTGACAGTGTGGGGGATACAATAACAATTTGTAAGTGTTGGAAAGGACAATGATTGACTTGAGCACATTGCAAATACCAATATAAGAGTGAACTACAGAGTGTTTGTACTGCAAACAATGTTCCGCTGATATACAGTCCAATTGTTTGACATCATTAAGGACTGCACTGAGGGTAAATGACACTTGCTGTAAGAAGTGACGAGCAAGAGAGGGAGTTTCGACATGGTCTGTGCTCTTCTACAGAGCTGCTCCCCTGTAGATTTTTATATTGTAATATGTTATTTATATAATCTGATATTTAAAATGTTACTGTTATTCTACAGCTAACCAGCTAGCTACCAAACAACATCGGCCACCTATGTCAGTTAGTAAAGGGGAAGGAAAATAAGTGCTGTTTACACATTAGCTAACTAGCTAACAGGCTACTACTCCCTGCCTCTCAGGATTCTAGCTCACTAACTCCTTTACCACTATCCTAGTAATAACTGTAAGGCTTTTCTTAATCATCATAAATGCCTGCAATGCTACACCTATGTCAGTTTTGATGTCTAGCTTTATGCTGGTTGTGAAGACCACCAAACAAAAATGTTCAATTAAAACAATAAAGAAAAATATATATTTTTATTGTTGTTTGCTTTGCAGCTCAAAGACCAGTTGCTCAGATTTGTGCATTATCACTTATGACTTTTTCTTCTAATTTTCACAAAAACCCTGACAAATTTCCTGATGATTTTTTCACCAGTTACCAACTCCTGGCCTGGGGTACTGGTCAGGCACACAGGCCTTCAGCTGTGTCAGTGCTGCAGGTGTGAGAGACTTCACCCTGACACCTGCACTAGCAACACCTGATGAGTGACAACAGCTAAATACAGAAGCCAAATCTAAACACCAGCTCCTGCTTTAGATTGCATTGCTGGGTCTAGACCAGTGTTTCTCAACCCTGCTCCTCGCGGCATCCTGTCCTGCCTATCTTCTGTCTATCCTTGCTCTACCTACCTGACTGAACTCATCAGTGGCTCATTTGATTAGCTGAGCACACCTGATTTAATCAAGCAGCAAGGATAGATAGAAGCCATGCAGGACAGGGTGCCGCGAGGAGCAGGGTTGAGAAACACTGGTCTAGACTGTTGAAGCGCTTTAATTCAATTGTTTTTATGGTGCTGGCTTACAGCATTTTCTGCACTTCACAAAGCACTTGTACTTTCCACTTAAATTTTGTAGTTTTGTGGTTTGTACTATGCAAACACATGAATCAGTTAATATTTTGTCAGTCTGAATCATACTGTAGCCTCTACTGAATAAAATAATAGTCAATCATCACTTATAAACAATGAAAAAATAAATGTGTAGTGAATATTGGAACAAATATAGTGGAGAATCTGGTGAAAATGACAGAGCTGTAAAAACAGGGCTCTTCCAACACCTTCAGGGATCCAGGCAGCAGAAACCATAAAACCACACTGCATTATTCCACAGCCTAGCGCTGTTATTAAACAGAGCGTTCTGACACCAATACCAGTGTGCTGAAGTGTGACCATGCAAGTGACAGAGTTTAAAGTGAGCTGTCAGCTCTCTCCTCCCTCAGTCGGTCCTCTGTCTTTCTCCCACTCCAGCTCTCTCTGCTTTCCTCCTCCCTCATAAAGCCCTTCCACCATTCCCCCTCACCCTTCCTGTTTCAACATGGGAGATCCTCTGGGGCTCCAAATTGTGGTATATAGGGCAAACATCTGGTTATCATAGGAGCTGCCTTATTTAAGGTACACCAAGATTACAATCATAGAATGGATAAATGAGTTACAACTAACCAATATATAAATAAATGACAAACATGACAAGCATTCTTTAATGCATATTTCAGATATGGCTTTATAACCTTGTTTCTTCAAGAGGTAACCTTATATTAGATGCTTTTGAGGAGAGCTATTCCAGCAGAGTTGGTATGAATTCTGTTTCAACCCAGTCAATTCAGGGAATTAATTGAAATTCTCTTAAAGAATTGAAAACTGCCTATCATTTAATATGAAGATTTAATTAATGAATACCTGAATGAAAAAAGGATCGGGTCCATGTTCTTAGAGACAAGCAAAGAGAACTAAAAACACAATATCCAAGACTAGTGTGGTACCCAGCTCGACTCTAGAGTGAGCCATACTGTACATACAGTAGCCCAGAGGCAGGTCACCCTGGTGCTAGCAGGACTGAATTATACATCTCCTCCTCCATTTCATACACTGAACATGCATGGCGCATCAGTTTTGTTGCAATATTCATGCAGCGAAACACAGCAGATGTGATTCCTGTGTTGTTTCCTGAGTGGGAGTTAGCGCTGCTTCTGCAGTGAGAGAGATGGACGTGCGGCTATAGAGCACAGTGTGGAGGCAGAGTGTGCTGCTGTTACTGGATTACTCTCTTTCTCTGCTGTGAAGCAGGTGGGGCATCAGGCGAGCAGAGGGAAGGCTCCTCCAGGTAATTGCTCATTCGGAGCACATCCAGTTTTACCTGTATCCCCTGCGGCAACAGCTTGAGTGATGCAAGCGTTTCCTCCTGACTGCAGTAGCACCCCCAGCTCTAATTAAAGGGCTGGGGGTGTGGGTTGAGAGCTGTGTGGGGCAGTGGGCTGTGATTTCTCTGTGGGAGTGGGGTGAGGTCTCTGTGTGGGAGTGGGGTGACGTCTCTGTGTGAGACTGGTCTGAGATTTCTGTATGAGAGTGATGTCTGTGTTGCAGTTAGCACCTGCATATAGTACTCACGCTAGTAATGGCGTCTGTATTAGCACCAGCTACACAGAGGTAGCGGACAACCTCAAGGCTTCCACTGTTAGCAGCCAGGTGGAGAGGTGTTCTTCCGTACTGCGTGGAGAAACAGAGCACACTTAACACTGCATACAGTATAATCACAATACAGCTACACACCAAAAGAGATACACATCACATAATAAGAACATCAACACCAAATAATTAATATAACTACAAAACAACACCATTATACAATGAAGACCTACTGTAAATAAATAATAAACATGAACTTGCCACACTGGTAAGAAGATCTAAACACATTTGGGGTCTGGTCCACATACATTACATTTACATTATATTACCTTACTGTCATTTACCAGACGCCCTTATCCAGAGCGACTTACACAGTGCATCAAATTTGAAGTGGCAAAAGTTGGACAGACAGAACACCACTAACCACACATGAACAAGCATCAGTGTTAAACATAATGCTGAGATCACAGATGCGTAGCTAGACTGGCATGTAATATATCTCATATATCACTCTCTTATCATAGAAATGAAACCTTATTACACATTACACGCAATCACATATTAGCAAAATCCTTTAAGAGTGAAGCACAGAGGCAGGATGACAATGATGTCCAGGAAGCAGAGATTAAGAGGCTGAGACTCATACAGCAGTCTGACAGAATATGTTTCATTCAAGACCATGTCTGACAGTTTCCCCAAGACCACTACTGCCAAGGAAATTCAGCTCACTGCTTTCACACAGCAGCCACAAACAGGAGAGAATCTGGGGAAACCCTTTGGCATCAGCTGTGAATCAGAGGGTGTTATTTCTGCGGTTTGACAGGTCTGAGTGGGAAAAACAAATCAAGGCCACTGAAACATTTCAGGGACACTGAGTAAAACGGTCAGCAGGGGGGAATTTGAAAAGCATGCTGTGAAAGTGCCCACCATAGAAATGTCTGCTTCTACACTCACTTTATTGGGATGTCCAGCTCAGCCTTGGCGTTACAGAGGAGTGACGCGATGGTCAGGTTGCCGTCCCTGCAGGCGATGTGCAGCGGGGTGTTGCCGTGGTGATCCTGGTGGTCCATGTCGCAACGGTGACTGAGCAGGCACTTGACGATCTCCACCTGACACCTGCGTACCGCCAGGTGCAGGGCAATGTGGCCGTCCTGGAACGCACACACGAAGAGCCACACCTCTGCTTCAGACTCGAGTCAGCGTGAAGTACAGAGCTCCACAGCAACACAGGGAGATGCTCTAAAAAATAACTGAAACATCTGGTCTTCACAACAGCATATCACGCATGTAGTGTGATTCCAGGAGTGGCTGACCCACGATAAGAGTGAGCTAAGGAAAGCTGGGGTAAGAGACCTGGCAGACAGTATCCAATCAGGTTTGAGCCCTAGCTTGTCTTCCTGTCCCAGCCTTGTAAGCTGTGACAGAGAGAGCCCCACCTTGTCCGTGGTGTGGAGATGAGCCCCGTGGTCCAGCAGGCACTCCACGATGTCTCGGAACCCCCGGGCCGAGGCGGTGAGGAGTGGGCTCTCGCCCTCCCGGTTCTGCAGGTTAACATCGCAGCCCGTCGCACACAGCACCCGCGCCACGGCGGCATAGCCGTGCCAGGCCGCGCACTGCAAGGGCGTCTCCTGCTCCTGTAAGGGGGCGGGGCAGATCGGGTTAAACCCTGACCCTCGTGTGTCACACCTGTCAGCACCATCACCATGCATGCAAAATTGCTGGGAAATGGCAACTCCTTACTCTACTGCTCCCATGTCTGGAGAGGTTAATTATTAATTAATTAATGACCAAAAAAGTCTTCCTTTTTGAGTTTGACCGCATTGTTGGCTTTACTGATTTTTATGGTTAAACACTGAAACCATTTTAACTCCTAACTCACTGAAATAAAGAGAAAAGAGAAGATATAAAAAAGAGAAGATATTCCTGCCCTAAACAGCTGGAATTGCATTCCTGAAATTGTAGGAGTTTAGGTATATGCTATCTGATGACTAATCAGCTTTGTCTAAGCTGTAATATACACAGGATTGAAGTATGCTGTTGATGGGTAAGACTGGCAGAAAGGTGTGACATACCCTGTCCAGGAGGTTTGGGTTGGCGTGAATACTGCAGAGGTACCGGACCACGTCCACATTGCCATACCTGGCAGCCACATGCAGGGCAGTCTCTCCAGACTGGTGAGGAACAACAGGAAGAAGCACCTTTAGAAAGGTACAGACTCGAGAGCCAAATCGTGCCAATCGTTGAGGAACACATTTCAGAGAAAGGTGACTCAACAAAGACATGAAACCAATGGCATCCATTTCCATTCTAATTCAGACAATATGTGGGCAGCACATTACAGCATTCCTCTGAGAAATTCACAACCATATTACACCACTGTGACACCTTGGTTTTGTTCCCACAGTAAGCGAGGCGAACAAAAAACCACCACTGGGCTGTGTCTTTGCCCAATTAGTATCCATGGTAACAGCAAATATCCTTATAAAGGGCCAAATTACACACAGCATGGGTCTGTGCCTTCAGAGTTGGGGAAATCAAATGAAGTGCTTGTTCGAGAAGGCTGGGCCATCTTCAGGGTGATACTGACTCGGAGTGCTGAGAGTGTGCTCAGAATGTGTATCTGCGCACAGGTGAACAGGGCACCTTATCTTGGTTGTCCAGAGGGCACGCCTTCCCATGCAGGAACTTCAAGGTTTCCACATGGCCATTCCTCGCTGCATGGTAAACAGCATTTGCCCCAGACTGAAACATTAAACAGACTATTAGCCTCTCAAATGATTTCTAATAGCTGGCTGCTGGGAAAAGGGCTTTGCCCTCCCCCAGTGAAGTAAAAGGCATTCTTCCTGTCATCTCTTAAGCCATACTTCAATCGATCACAGATATATGTACAGCACGCTCAGATATTACCACTATTAAAGCATGAATGACCGCTAAAATCTAACTGCAATCTAATAATAAGCACTGCAAAACAAAGCACAAGCTATAGAAGCTCAAAATTTCTGAGGGCTGGCCGCACAGGGCTGTTCTTAGTTCAGCCGGGGAGCTCACACCTTGTCGTGTGCCTGGACGTCCGCTCCTTTACCCACGAGCACCTGCATAATCCGGACATTCCCACAGCCTGCGGCGATGAGGAGAGGGGGTGTCCCATGCTGAAACACAGGAGCAGTGCTGTGAATACGGCCATTACACTCTCAGGACTGCAGGCTAATCAACACTCCCTTGGCTGCTCTCACCTTACCTCTTAGTTACAGCACAAGCAGCGATGCTAACAGTCCCTCATCTGAGGATGGTGCACCGTATAGCAACTGCATTACATCAACTCACAATTTAAACAAGATCTTATCCTCTCATCCACATTGTTTTAACTGTTCCATTGTAGCCCAGTCTCAGCAGTGGCTAAAATGTGTTCTGTAATGGGCAACTATTTCAATAATTTACACTGTATGAGGGAGTATGTTCATATGAATAAATGCATGTTGATGTCCATCCGAACACCTCCAAGGAGTGCAGACAAGCCCAGAGTGTCTTTTCCCATCACTGAACAAATCACAAATGCCTCCTTCATTTTTACTGCAAATGACACATATTTCAATTATTCTCCCTGGACATTTCAATATTTGTGAGAAAACAGCAGACATGAATGGCAACAGTATTTTCACATAATATGCTTTCTAGTATCAGAGAAAAGGGAAGTCTTTTGTTCAGTACGTGTTGTGAATATAACTGATTTCCTCTCAGGCCAGTATCATGATTGTGCCAAGCTTGAGATAAAACACTGTTGACTCATATCTGTAGGGAAGTGTGAGGTATGTAAACTTCCACAGCAGGTAAAGAAGAAAACCAATAACTAAAAGCCCACATGCCAGTTCTGATTATTCTCTCAGCATTACTCACTTATAAAATGTTGTGTTTAAATAATTGAAGGTGTATTCTGGGTTGGAGTGTAGAATTTTCATTTTCTTTCATCCAACTGCAAAACTCAATGAGTAAAAATGGCACCTCACATATATGCTTATGAGATGCTAATAGTCCAACACAACATTAACATGCATTGACTTCATAGCGTATTCCCCAGTCCTCTGAAATGCTCTATAAAACTGTATTTAACAAGGTCACCTAATTTGTCCAATCAAGTGCCTGTAATCACCAGTTTAAAGGCACATAAATAAAGTCGATCCCAATGTCAGTGTAAACTGAACTGGGAGAAGCCAATGGCTGAACACCTTTCCCACTGTGCTTTCAGACTCCATACTGCTGCAGCACTCTGGCCTTATATCAGATTAACAGGGGCGATTGGATTTCCTCCTGCCACTTTCCCAGTGGCTCACAGGACTGCTCGGGACCTCTGACCTTGTTCGGCTGGTTTACGTCGTAGCTCGTCAGAGACCTCAGCAGGTGCTGCAGTCCTGGCACGTTGTCATCATTGATGGCATGGATGATGGCCTTCATCACAAAGGAGTCTTCCTCACCCTGCAGGCACAGCTCAGGTCATTGGACTTTTTCAACCACTTGTCTGCGATGCAAGGTGCTTTGATGTTAGGGATGGGCATTTCAAGCAAAAATACTATTCGATATTCAATGGGAACTATTCGACCATTCTTCGAAGATCACCGCCCCCCCGCCACCCAATCCCCGGCATGATTTGCCGTTTAGCACATATGCTAACACCAGTGTAATTAGAACATGAGATTGGAAAAATTCTAGCTGATCTTAGCTTTGAGGAAATAGCGATTTAACATTAAAAGATATAGCAAATGCGGCGGTGAAAACTATGAGAAGCTTCATAACGCTAATGAAAACAGAACAAACCATATAACGTAACATGCGCCCTACATAGCATAAAATAAGTTACGTGTGAAAGGGTTAAGACAAGATGATAGTTGCATAAACTATTCGATTTTTAATAATTTAATGACTATTCGAAAATTCAAAAATCATGACCCATCCCTATTTGATATAAATCAATTCTAATTAATTCTGGATTAAGAAATCAGACGACAGACTTGACTGGGAAAAAATAGGCCTACTACTTTAACCCTCTGCAAACACACTAATTGTTGGCATATAGTGCAATGCACAGTATGTAATCTTTCACTGTAGTCACTGTTTCCCCAAATCCATTAATTCTTCACTTTGAAGACTGTAACACAATCCATATACTAATCCCATTAAATGATTTTCTCAGAGGTAAGCACTGCTCTCTTCCAGCTAGTTGAAGCTGCTATGTGGTCCAGTGCCCACGGGAAAGATGGGACAGCTCAGTGAAGCAGACATTAGCCTGCTAGCTCCTCACTGCTCTGCTGCAGGGGCTCTTTACAGCCAAGCGTACCTCCAGCACCTCCCAGCAGCCTGCAGCCGCAGACTCCAGCAGCATGACTGCGCTGGGGCTGGCGGCATGGCTTTTAATCTCACGGCTCAAAGCATGCGTGGATCAAACGCCATGCCGTGACCCCGTCAGAATGCAATCAAACCAATACAGACACTGTGCTGTTTGGCAAAATCTCTTAATTACTGTTTGTAATCCACGTTTTCAGTGTAGCAGTTAACCACAGAGTTAGACCGACATTAGTGTATTTATTAAAAAAAGTATTTTCCATACTGTAAATGCAAGGACAATCATCCAACCGCAATCAAGGAAAAAAATAAAAATCTTATATCCAATTTTACTCTTGAATGTTTGAGAATGAGTCATATGTATCTGTTAGTTCATTTTATCCTCATTTGTTAATTCCTTCACTGTCCTTCCAGTGCATCTTTAACCCTGGCTGGTGTTCTGAACCTTGATATCTTTCACAATTCTTCATCTGATCAATCTCAGATGAACTGATCACAAAAAAACTAAATTTAAGTGACTCATTTTGTCATTTTAGATGACACACCCTGCTTACAAATACTATGAAGTTTATTTCTGTAACTTTATTTCTGTAGACACTGTGCATCTACAGTAAATGACCTGAGGCAAGGCCATCAAATGAATGCTTTCCATTTCATTTTTTTCCCCACTGTGTCTCTGTGTAATGAACTGAACGCTCGCTGGAAGCAGACACTGTTTCATTTTCAAACCTCTCAACCAATCGATAAGCACAGGATCCTTCCCTGCCTATTCAAACAACCCAGCTGTCACTCAGTACCCATGGAGGACATATCCTTCCTCATTCATTCTGACCCCCCTACACAAACAAGTCAGAGCTAGGAGGGAAGCAATCATTTCACCCTGAAATAGAAAAGATTAACCAGCACTTAATGTCTCATAAATCATTGACCGTTTGCCTGGGGGGAGATGGATTTAAATGAGGTTCCACAGAGGTGCACATTTGGGCCCTATCACCGATAATGGGGTGGGATTAAGACAGTGGTCATTTATTTTGACTTGCCCTGGCAAACGAGGCCTCTAGCATTAGACTCCTTCTGCTCAGACAGCTCATGTACTCAATAAACAACGGCCTCTACACAAACCCTTCAATGTCCATTTTATGATGACTACAAGCCTGCCTCACGTTTCCTCAGGGAGAGCATGTAATTTAGTCATGTGTCCTTAGGACCTGGTTCTGTCCTTGTCCCAACTTAAATGACTGAACAAAGAATATTCACACTTCTGTAACATGATATCATGATAACATCATGAAAAACCAAAAAAATGTAATGATAGAAATACTGGTAGGACTGCGTATCATGTAACACTTTCACAGACAAAAATAATGCTCTTGAGTCGGAGTCCATTCTGATTGAATAATATATGCTCTTTTACCTATATGGAAAATTACTTGTGAATGTTTAGCAATTCTGGGAAGAGACAGCTGCTATGTGTCCTGCAGATGAGTGAAGGTGCAGCTGAGGTCAGCTCCTCTCCCCACTCACTTTAAGCACTTCAATGCTGTTAAAAAGGTGAAAAGTGCTACACAAATACAAGCAATTAAATACATGCAAAAATCAATTCACTGCTCTTACCAGGATATCATCACTGCGGGAGATACTCATGTTGCTCCGCGACAGAAAGGACTTTGACAGGCGATTGCATAATGATATCAGACGCACTGATTGCTGGAAAAACAGAGAAACTCTGTGATAGTAAAGATCTCTCAAGACTTTGGAACAGTCTACAACTACAAAACAGTTCAGTTAAAAAATGTGCAGTAATGTGCTACACTTTTATGATTGTGCAAGAGGTACAACAGTCTAAATAATAATGTGCAATTTTTCTTCAAGAAATTACTGTGAAGAATATAAGAAGAATATACACAACATTATATAAACAAATACCATTCTCACACATAGGCCAATGAAGACACATTCACTCCTGAATGTTATGGAAGTTGCACAAGCTCTTAGTGTGCTTGTGTCATGACAGACATCCTCAAACACCAGCTCTGAAAAAGCCATCCTGCCCCAGGGAGAGCACAATGGTTCTAACTTTCACAGGCCTTGCTGTGAGGTTAGGGGTCGGCATCATGTTAGCTGCCCAAGGCCTGGGCACTGTGAGGCTTTGCGTGATGCTTCACAATCAGTCAGACTAAACTGCTGCAAAATCCGCTCTGTTTAAACTGACACAGGCCAAAGGCACAGCAGTGTTGTCCATTTCTTTGCAGCCCACTACATTTGTACATTTTACTCACTCGCCACAAGCTGAGGGTAGGCCTTTGATATCAGACACCAAACTTCTGTCCTGATATTGTACAACACTGAAAAAAGGCCGCTGGTACTCCCAGCCAGTGTGCCATCATGAAAGATGGAACAAGCGGTTAGTTACCTTCCACTTTCTGCGGACTGTGAACCTCTTAAACTTCTCCATGTTGACTGCAGATTCCTTTCTGCTGAGGGCCTGCTGTGTGTCCTTTGGCTGAGGAAGCAGAGCGGAGCAATATTTCAGACTACCACCTTCTTTGTAAATCACTAAGTCAATGATAAGCCAATGCATGCACTGTCACAAAACCTCAATTAGAGTTATTATAATTTCTTAATGCCTGGACTGAATGTACTGTTTTGTGTGCTGGGTACCGAATATTCTGATGTACTTATTACAAAATCCAGGCCTACCTTGATCCATGGATGTTGCAGACAATCCTGTATTGTCATTCTTTTTCTGTAGGGACACAAAAACATACATGCTGCAATACTAAGACCATAACAATGTAAAGCTATATTTAACAACAGACTGTAAGGGTGTTTTTCACTGCAGGATAACTAGCTTGTTATGAGTCTGTCGCAGTGACTTCTTTCAGGAGAATGACATACAGGTCCCATGTGTATTCACTGTTATTGTGGGTAACCATGGTATCGTACCAGCAGCCGCAGACACAATGGCCTCTGTGTTTTCAGTTCACTTTTGATACTGCAAAAGAATGGAATTAGGGTATCTCCCAGAGTGAAGCCAGGCGAAACGGGAACACACCTCCAGACTAGTGACGGAGCTGTGCAGCACTGAGGCCGATCTGCGGCCGTGAGAGCGTGCACACTGCACCAGAAGAGGAAGCGGCACTGCGCAAATACTTATGCAATGCTCTTGCAATTCTGCCTGACGCATGAGGGACGCATTCTGTCTCTACTGCTAACAAACATGACCTGGCTTTCTGCAGGGTGCTTGTTTTATAAAACGTTACACGTGTATGTAACATTATACTAATAACAGTATAATATTTCATCGACTGTGTTAAAGCAACTTCAGTAAATGCGTGTGTCATTTTGATCAGATCATATAAGCACTGTTGAGGTCAAAGGCTGCAGGAAGTGCTGTAGCCCACGAGTCGGGGCGTAGCCCAAGAGTCTGCCTCTGGCCTCATCAGACTGCATACTTTGGGTCTTTGACGAGGAGCCTCGTGATGAAGTCTTTGGCCAGGCTGCTGGTGTTCCTGAAGAACTCCTCGTCAAACTCGTAATTCACCGCGGAGACGTTGGCCAGGGTTTCCTGCTTGTTGTCACCAAGGAATGGGGAGGCGCCGCTGAGACTACGAAAAGAGGGATGACAAGAAAAGGGAGCACTTCTCACTTAGGAACCAAAGCTAACAGATGATGCACTGGAGTGCTACAGGACATAAAATCCCAGAACTGAGTGGTGTGCACAAATATTAACCATGGGAAAAGTAAAGGACAGCACAAAAGGAATGAATAAAGAGTGGAGAATGCTGACCATTACAAATACCAAGGAAATGAGATATGACAAGTAATAACCAAGCTTTGTCGATTCAATTAACTTTGCTACTCTCCTGTCATCCCTGTTTGGTGTTTACCTCATGCAAGGCATTTTAAATCACCAAAATAATTAACTCTGAT
This sequence comes from Megalops atlanticus, assembly GCA_019176425.1. NCBI lineage: Eukaryota > Metazoa > Chordata > Actinopteri > Elopiformes > Megalopidae > Megalops > Megalops atlanticus. The sequence continues at coordinate 36,934,642 of CM032880.1, read as the reverse complement.
AAACAGTTTCACACTCATGCTCATCCAATTAAATGCACACTGCTCTGGTTATTACACTCCGCTCCTGAGCAAACCGCACAGCGTAATTTGAGTGCAGATGAAACAGACAGCCAAGAGAGGCAGGAGTGTCAGTCCGAGAGAGTCTGGAGTCTTGAGCAAACACAGAGTACTGCTTAAGCAATGCCCAAGAGTTGTGAAAATCTCCCACCGAGTTAGAATTACAAAACCCTGAGAGGAGTAGCGCACTGGAGACAGGGTGAGATGCAGTGTTGTAAAAGGAGGCTCCTATAAGAGCATGCAGACGAGCTAAACAGTAAGAATAACAGAGATGATCTTCACCACAGTTAAGGTGATACAGTATTGGCAAAGCAGACTTCTACATCAGCCAACACCTCTTCGTGCTAATGTCCCTCAATGCTCCTTACACTGAAGCTTCCAACCTAGCTTTGCTGTTTTCTTGGTGTGGACAAATCTCTTTCCGAAAGCTGTCACTACTACAACCCAGCCACGCAACAAGCACACCTGCCCACGAAGCATTCAGGAGAGCAATGCTTGTCAGGAGGAGAGACAAGAGATACAGAAATGTAGCAAATCAAGGCTAACAAGGTAACACTGACAGGTTGCGCTAAGGCAAAGAGGAGCGATGCTCATCCGACTCCAGGCTCTGCTTTGGCGCGGCTGTGACAGTGGAGAGGGAGGGAGGGCAGGGGAAAGTGACATGTTTTATTACATAGCAAAAGGCAGTGCAATGACTCAGGAGGAGAGGGAGCTGAAACAGGACCGCTGAGTCTCGTAACCCTCCCCAAAAAAAGAACTGTCCGTAGAGGAGGGGGTTTCAGCCTGAGCCCATCATTTTACACCTTGATTAGCCTTCAGGCGGTTATTGTCACTACTGTAACCTCCCACAGGGCTCTTGTCCACTGGGGCAGAGATATGGGAGGTTTTCATTGAGTGTACACTGACAATAAGCCTACTTGGGTATGGCAAGAGGTTATTATGTGGATTTCAAACGTACAAATGAAATAACAGTGAGTATCCCTGAATTTACTAAAGGGAGACAGTCACACATACCACTAAACAGACAAACTGAACAATAACATTGTGCTTTGTTTAAGCTCCAGTCTATGGAGGCTTTTAATAACTTCTCTTTTCTCTGTGGATTAATAACGTTTGACTATCAGATTCACTGGGCAAATGCATGACCTGAATCGCAGGGGGAACATGGACAGTGCCTATAATGAAATTATCGTTACAAATTGTTTTTAGTGCACGCTCCAGCTCTCTGATTGGGATGTACTGCTTTACCCTGAATCCCGCGGAGACCTCATTACACCACAGAGGAAAACTGCTTTTCCAATACTGTGGCAATGCATTTGGATGCTGCTTATGACACGGAGAGAACTGCATGAAATACATTAATGTTTAACAAATGAGGACATTTATTTCATGTGCCGCATCTCTTCATCATAATTATCTTTGTTTGTACTTACAGTATGTACGTGATCACACCAATGCTCCTGCAAGGAAAGCACAGCAGAGTTACACAGCAGAAAGGCAGGGTGTTAACAATCTGATATTTATTAAAGTGAATCTAATGAATGAGTATCTCACCACATGTCAGCTGCTAGTCCAAGGGGCTCATAGTTGACAACTTCTGGAGCTGCGGACACCACACACAGACAGGTGAATGATGCAGTAAATAATATCCACTACCATACACACTTTATGATTATGTCTGTGCCAACTTCCAGTGTATGTCTAGGAGCTTGGAGCCCTGCAATATAACTTTCTTACACACTTAGCAGTAGTTCAATGTGGCTGGCATAACTGCCACATACAGGATGACAGAAACACCTGGTTTAGAGAATCAAGCAAATAGCACAACCCAATACAATAAAAATATATTGAGACTATTTCAGAGACTATTTTTTTTTTTACCTCAATCAACATATTGTAAATATGTAAATTATTGCCATTTCGGTATAAGGCAATATATTTCTGCTTTGCATTAATATGATTTAAATATATTTACAATATATTCTTGGGCTGAACAACTTCTCAATACATTACAATATGTTTCATTTTTGCAGGCCCAGTTAAATGCGCTGATCTCTGCTTTGCACAGCCACTCAGTCCCAGAGTAATCCTGTAGTTTAGAGGGCTTTCATCTTTGGAAACCAAACCTTCAGCTGACTCCCCATGCCCATCTTTCTGTGGATGTATGATGTGTCAATTCAGCACCAGTAGGCCTGAATAGAGACAGGAGATTTGCTGGCCACTGGGCCAGGCCAGTGTCTCTGATCCATCTTTATTTGTCAGATCACGCTGCTGTGATCATTCCCTATAGCACAGCTGCTGGTTGCTGTTTCAAAACACAATAGATTAGGCTGCTTGGCAGGCTAGTGCCTTCCATGCTAAACAGAGCCAGCTCTCTGCAGTGGACAGTGAAAAGAGAAAGTGTTGTGTCACTGATCACTGCCAGCTTCTTCCACAGTAACACCAGCTCTGTGAAAGCACAGCCAGGCCAGAGAGCCAAAGACGGTGCACCCTGACATGCAAAAAACAAAAACAAAACAAAAAGCAAACACTGGTACAAACTGACCCACAAACTCTGGAGTGCCAAAAATGCTTTTGAAGTCATTGCCAAAATCAATCTTGTGGGCCAAGCCGAAGTCAATGAGCTTGATGCGCGGGTGAGGAGAAGTCCTGTTCAGAAGCATGATGTTTTCAGGCTGTGAAAGAGGGAGAGAGAGAGGTAGAGACAGAGGGAGGGAGGGAGGGAGAGAGACAGAGAGAGGGAGAGAGAAAGGGAGAGAAAAAGAGAGAGGGGGGAAACGTCTTAAAAACAGAACAGTCCCATGCAAAGGAAGAGGAAGCTCTCTCTAGGAAGGGGAAGTCTCTTCAGGTTAGTAGAATACTATGTACTTGTCTTCAAAATATCCCATTTCTCAAAAAAGGAAAGATTTACAGTGACGATTGTCAATTTGGTGGTATACTTGTTTGCTTAAACACTGGTAAGAGCATGGACACTTTCCAAACATATCAATTCAAACACTGAGAGTGACAAAACACTTCTGTCACTCACATCAGTCTTTAACTGTCAGTCAGTTCTGCACCTTAATGGACTTTAATGAAAAAATACTTCAGTTTACGGCTACATTGTTTTCTTTTTTAAAGTATTTTCTGATTTTTCCACTATGGTAAACTCCAAGAAGTTCACAAACTAAAGGATGTACAGCTAGCAGAGAACAAACAAAATAAAACAAAAAACATGAATTATACAGGTCATTCCACTTGTCAAAAGACAATGTAAAGAATGGCATACTCGGTGGAAGTATGTATGGTAACAAGCCTGCTGATTGACATGCTATGGCTGCAGGCCATGCTCCTGCTGAGTGCTAACTGTCCTGGCTTGACTGTCTGCTTGCTGTCACTCTGTACCTTCAGGTCGAAGTGGGCTATCTGTTTGGAGTGCAGGTGCAGGACCCCGTCCAGGATCTGCTTGAGGAACTTGGTGGCCTGCTCCTCGGAGAGGGACTCCTTCTCTGCCAGGAAGTCGAAGAGCTCTCCCCCTGCCACACTGCCACCAAGAGGGGGAGAGACGACAGTGCCCTCAGACAGGGGAAAGAGCCTAACCATCTCCCACAAAAGCAAAGAGGGGAGTTCTTCCAGTGCCTCACGGCAAACACAATGTGGCCTGCAGTCTGAAATTCAGGGCATGAACATCAACATTAACAACAATAATAGTACCACCACCACTACTACCTCTGCTACTCATCATTATCATCATCACCATCATCATTATCATCATCATCATCATCATCACCACCATGGACAATACAGTGCCTTCCTGTGAAGTGCTCCTTCAATGCACCTCAACCATCAATTTTCAGCTAACATCAGAGGGGACATAAAAGTCCTGTCCACAGTAAATGTACCCTACTTTTTGAAACTGCATGTAAGACAAAGGCTAACACAACCAAATGAAGAGGCACATGAGTTTCAATGCCCTCTCAGCTGTCATGATAACTGGAGTTTTTACTGTCCTGCACAATCCATATGGCTTCATTTCATTTTTAAATGCTTATGGCAGAAAGACAAACAGCCCCCTCCTTCTGGTGTCAGTTATTGTTAAAGGCAGCAATTACAGTTCATGCATGAGACATGTAAATGAGAGATGAGGCCAGAAACACTCTGGCTGAATAAGGAAAGTGCAGTGAAACAGCTGTGTAGCTGTTACAACATAATAGTGTGTTTAGGCTATAGGGCTTTTCCAAACAGGGGCCCACCTGCCAGCTAGCTTAAAAAAGGTGGGCACAATGTTTTCTTTTCCATCCACCTCAATACACTCCTTCCATTCAACGCACACCTTTGAAATGTGGCTGTTAGCAAGATTAGGAGTTGCTGTTTATTCAATGTAAATGGGGGACTTTGCAAAACTACTTGGAAAAGCCTGTTTCACAAGTAATTTAAGCGTAATGTACACATAAACAAATTCAACATGAAACGGAAACCAACAGGATGCTGTTTCATGAATTACCTGAATTCATGAAATTCATGAATTTCCTGCCCCACCTATTATGGTTCAATGTGCTGCACGGGGGTGGTGGGGGATTGTGGAGGCTCGTGTAACACATATGCATGTGAACATACAGCAGAACCAAAAGCAGTGTGTTACCACATCCATCAGGCCGAATGAGGCGTGTACGAACAGGGCCTCTGTCAACCACAGTAACAAGCCTAGCTGGTTAGGCCACAGTGCCCCGCGATGACAGAGGTGCTGCATCATACTTCACTCAGAGTTCCTGCTGGGGAGGGGGACTGGGGTGAGGGCACCGTTGGGGTGAACACAGGGCATGAACTAAAGAGCTGAGTTCAACAGGCAACAAGGACCCAAAAGGGACACCAACTCTGTCTGTGTACACAGCACTGACCCTCTGACAGCAATAATGCTGACTTCATCAGAGTGTTTCGAGCCAAATCTGGGTTATCGTTATTCTGTATTAAACTTGGCAGATGGCCTTATCAAACCTGACTCATAGCTTCAGCATATCACTCCCTCATACAGGTGGATATTTACAGAAGCCGTTCAGGTTATGTGCCCTTGCTCAAATGCACAGCAGCAGCTCTGGTAATGCAGCCCAAACCCTTTGAGATGCTGACGGGGTGCGGGGTGAGGACAACTCACAGCTCGAGGACGAGGATGACCTCGGCCTTGCTCTCGAAGACGTCGTGCAGCGTGACGACATTGGGGTGCTGGATCTGGCGCAGGATGCTGACCTCCCGCTCGATGTCCTCCCTGGTCACCCCTCGCCGGCCGGAGCGGCCGCGGCGCTTCTTGATGTACTTGGCCGCGTACTCCTGGCCTGTGCTTTTCTCCCTGCATTTTCTCACCACGGCGAAGTGACCGCTGAGGACAAGAGAAATGCGTGCAGTCAGTATCCGTGTTTAAAAAAAAAAAAGAATCAATGACACAACATTTGGTTTGTCCGGAATGCAGACAACCCTCTGCTAAGCAATGACCCTGTTCATTCCCATTATGCAATGCTGAATGCATCTGAGCGTCACACTTTGGATCGCAAACAAAGAAAATCATGAAATAAACTGAGCAACAGAAAACAAGCAACACACACACAATGCTGATATGTCATTACGGAAACAGTACCATTGATAAAACTGTGATTTTATACGTATACACCACAAATATATCACAAATATCCAATAAAAGTCTCTTTTTACTTTTAAATACAAATAATTTATATGAACAGAAATAATGGCAAAAAAGGTAACAACACCGCCAACATTACATCATAACCACACAACAGCCAGTATTGCTCTTTCTGCTAACACGAGTGTTTCAGGCCTCATGACTCACAAAAACAGTCACATTGTGAAAGCAGAAACTATGGCCACTGTCACGAACACACCCTCCCAGCACTTAGTAGACCATCTACGACCTCCAAGAGAATAAACAAACACAGTGTTTAATGCCTAGTCCTCTTCACACAGCCCGCTTGGTCACTATGGTGATGGGATCCCACACAGCCCCTGTTACGACATCACAGAGACAGTAATGTCTGCAGCTTTAGCAGTGCTTCTAAAGGCCGTGGGATAGCTGTACCACATGATGCTACACACCCATGAAGGCCTGAATGTCACACCTCTCCCAGCACTTTGCCACTGTTTTAGAAACTTGTATAGTGAAATGAATGTGTTCTGGGCAGTAGAAGACCAGAGAGAACTCCATGTCTCGGATTTTTAAGATACACTCGCATCAACGCACAAAAGGGGAGATGGCTGAAGAAAACAAATTGCATTATTTTAAATTATGCAAGCAATTTTCTCTGACACTGAAGCAAATCTCCTTCTCACACTTTTAACATAGTACTCTAGTATTTCACAGATGTTGCAGTACAGTGCATTTTGACTTAATGTGTGCCCTATGTAGCTAAATGGTCAATGTGATACTGCTATATCAAGGCTAAGCACACAGTGCCAGGCCTCTCTGAGGACTTTAAGACCAGTTAGACAGACGCATTGCTCAGACAATGACAGGAAGGCAGGAGGAAAAGCCACTTGTAGTTCATCTGAGGCTCCATTTATTTGGCTGTTTTCCCACCTGCTGTGAGTGATCCAATATGTCTGGCTATGAAAGTGACTGCATCTCAGACGCCAACAGTCAGGCTGAGGAAGCCCTTCCACACAGAGGCAGACAACATGCCCCTCTCTGGAAACACAGGAAAGGCATGACCACCTTCCTGTTTAGAGGCAACATCATGGAGAAAGAAGAAATCCATGCAATTAAATCTGCACCTCATCAAACTTTTGTACATGATGTACATGAACCTATATGGTCATACTTTAGAATGCTGTATACTATAATATGTTATTGTATGGTCTACTGCAATCACTTATTTTAAACAGGTCTGAGCAGTAGCTGTTGCCTGATATATTCCTGAAAATTTAAATTTATTTCAAAAGGAAAACCCAAAACTCCAAAAGGAAAAGCCACACGATTAGATTAGGCAGTTTTTAATGAGTGCAAGTGAGAAATATGTCTATGAAAAAATAGAGGAACGGTGCTGTCTGATGGCATATAAAAACACCTTTTTAAGTACCGTCTGTAAATAAGAGGTTGCCAGGCCTTTTGCTGTGTCAGTTCCACTGCAGTGTCGCAGGCAGCTGTATCCATTATTGTAATAGTCCAAATAGAGCTGCAGTCCAGCACGCAATGCAAACGACATCACATTCAGTGCGGCGGCTGGCTGACAGAGGGAAAACTGGTCTTTCCTTGTGTAAATCTGGCAGCTTGAGCACGGAAGAAAAACTGTTTGCATCCTAAAACGATACTGCAAATGTGCCTATCAAAAAGTCAGAGTGGCCTTTTGCTCCTGAATCAAAAATGCCATGGCGATGAAGCGTTTCGGTAGTTACCAGGGAAAATGAATCACTTGCCAAACAGCGATTGTGTGCGGGACTTTGTGGGGTTTTTGCACTTTCTAAGAACTCACTTCAAAGGGACACCAGCTGGATGGCCCATAGCCAGCACTGTATTTCCTCACAGGTAATCTGCATGCAAAGATAATACAAGCAAAGCTGATAAAACCACCAGACTATTCCGAATGTGCTCACCTCTGATTGAAGACAGAGCTCCCTTTCCCTCACTCCACAGTAGTCTCGGCTCACTAATACACACAGGGCGCACACACAGTGAGACTTTGAACAAACGCTTGGCTGTTACTAACCAGTGACTTGAGAGAATTAAATTCTGCTAACCTGCTGAGCTGCTCTGCAGTGGTGCAGACCTCACTCCCATGATAGCATGACCTGGCAGAACAGTTTGCTTAAAGGAAGCAGAAATCCCCTCGCTTGCATCCCATGCACATGTTTTTTTTGAGGTGCTTGTTTCAAGGTGTTGCGACTGAAACTCACGAGGGGTAGGAATTTCACACATTAGATCCATAGCATTAGTGCTGAGACCATGCCAAATGCCGGCCTGGCCCTCTGACCCCTTAAGAGCATAAACAGATGTGAGTTGTCACACATGCCAATTCTGCTACAATCCTGTTTTCAAAGTCTAGCCCATAGGAAATGTCACCGGAGCCGGCTCTAAGCCACTTGGCACTCAATCCTTTTGAAATGCACCAGTAAACTGCTCTCTCTTGTGTGTAAAACCGTCACATGTCTCAAAGAGTTCCCTAATCTGGCAGAAGCAAAAAAAAAAAAAAACCCACATTAGCAAACCGCTCAACATATTTTTAGTGGGGATCTGCCAACAATAGTAGGAAAAGACATCTTTGGATTGAAGGAAACTGCTCCAAGCCAAGGTTGCTGTCAGCTGAGAAGTTAAGCAGGTTGTTCTGCTACAGCATTACTGGTGTGAGGAGTATAACAAGTTTGACATCCTCCTACAAATGGAAGTGTTCAGACTCTGTCAGTGTAACTACCCCACAGCGTCTGTTTGCAGTTAGCAATTAGTGAAGTAACATCATACCCTTACATTATTTTTACACTGTTTACCTGGTTTGCTGATACCCTCATCCAGGGCTGCTTACCGCCTCCATAAACAGAGGACCATGGATAAAAACAGGGTACAATCTGCAGAGGCTCCAGTCCACAATCCCAGGAAAGAGCCCCTGTTAAGGCTGAAATGACCAGTGTTGTCTGAATCATTCCTAGTCTCTCGTGGTGAAATCTGCCCACCTAGAGCTCATAGTCCTTTTCTGCCACTTCACAAAGGGAGCTCTTTCTGTTTGGCTAACAGGCAATGTTAAAACACAGGCATTCAGGATATCCCTCTCTGTAACCGCACTCATGGGATCCTTTGAGAAAACGCTGCAGCAAGCTCTTTATCCATTCCTGCATTTACTCACTGTCACTGTCTAAAGTGCTTCATGTTGAAGCTGAATCAATTCATAAATTCAAGGTTTATTTTTCAGCATTACACAAGTCTGCAACCCAACAGCTTGATAAGGTGCTCTTCTTTTTTTTTTTTTTAATTTTGCCATGATCTTGCTGGTATGCCATGTGATAAGTTTCAAACTTCTGAGACTCAGAGAGCCACGTCACTGCTGACAGCAATTTTCTGTTTTCAATGTAAACTTTTCACATCCTGTCCTCTGTTCTTTGTGGTGGCCTTCAGCAAGGCTTCTGTTCCTGTTTTTCAATGATGATGATGATGACAATGATGATGATGGTCTATGGTGTTGTACAAGACACAATAGGTGAAAACTTCCTCCTGGTGGGTGGTTTTAAAATCTCTCAGAGGCTGAAATACCATGACAACAACACGAGGCAGACAGGAACATGCATGGCATTACTGTCCCAGTCAGCACTGTTGGGCAATATTATTATTGACCTCACACTGCAGATGACTATAATAAGGGGAAATGTGAAACATAACCTTTTATGGACTCATTTCACCCTTACAGAGGGAGGAGGGGGAGAGAGATTGGTGCAGTAGAGAGAGAGACTCACACAGAGCTTCTCCATCAACATTCAGCCAGACCCTGGAACACCAAATATCCAGTGTTTATGTGCAAGGCCTTCTCATTCACAGCATGTTCAATGGATCACCGCCATTTACAATGACACGGTGAAACCTTACTTTGGTCTCCATAACCATGAAATATCAAGCTTTATTTCAAACTCCACATTGCATGGGTGAGTAGCCTGTAACATCCCATCAACAACAGCCCAGAGAAAGACTGAGGGGGGTAAGAGGGGAAGTCAGGATGATGTTGGCCAAGTGTGATGCAAAAGCAGCCTGTCTCTGAGAGTGGCAGTACATTTGAAGATCTTGTATTTGGTATTTTACATTACTGCTATACCTGTGCTGGAAATATCCACATCAGAGATGTCACTGACAGTTTATAAACAAAAAAAATTCTCTCCATGTTCCCTTTTAGATACAGATATTCTGTTCCTCTTTGCTCTCTACCTGTGAATCTGTGTGTGAATCTCACCTCCCAAAGAAGAACTCTGAAGTGATACAATCTGTTACAGTTATTCACCAATGTGAGATATCCAGGTTCCAGGACAAAGATTTCATCACGCTAAAATTGTAAGACAACTCTGATCCATTGAGTCCTTAAGATGACTGTAATGTTGTTTACCATTACCAGCAACATGACAGTGCATCAATAACCATGCAAATAGTGAACGGTACTATGGCTACACATCCTCTTGTGCTAGAATCCAGATGGCAGAATAATGTGAGAGATTGAAAGGAAGATGGTTTAATTGAATTTAATTTGCTGTAAGGTCCCTAAGGAGTTCCTGCTGTTTGCTGATTGTGTCAGAGCCCATGACTGCGTTAGCAGAAGCCTTAAGGCCTGGCTCTTACAATAAGAGAAGGTGCTGTGTTCTACAGAAAAGAGCCAAACCCCTTTAATCTGGAACCCTATCCAGCCATAACAACACATGACTGCTGCCCTGAAATGCACTGAAATACAGGACAGTACAATACTGCCTAAAAGCGCCACTGTGTCACAATAGCAATGATCTTCCATCCCAGAGAAAATAGACACAAAATCATAAATCAAACAAACTGAAAGACAATGTAAGAACAGAGAACTGGATGTTAGGCCTCCTATACACAGGATAATACAGTACTATTTCCCATCATTATTTAAGATTTTAATTAAATTTAAACATTAATTTTAAAAAGCTATGAGGTTAGGGTGATTTTGTGACTGAAGTTGATACAGCTCACAGCTTGCTCATAAGGAAAAAAGTTCATCTTTAACAAGGTCCAGCAGCCGGTTGCACCAGCAGAGCGTAAATTCGATCTTTACCTAGTTCTAACGTAAATCTGCACTACGTTCTAGTTTACGAACAACTAAAAGTTATACCGTTGCACCAAATCACATACGTTCAACGTAGACTTAAGTTATAGGCCTATCTTAAAACTTACACCTAACACTAAGTAGGTGCAACGTCCGCGGTAAAAACAAAAAACATTATTAAATTTGGACTCCAACAGGCACTTATGCTCCTTGTATTTCTCTAGTAAAATAACAATTTCGTCATGAGTGAAATTCTTTTTTCTTGGTCTGCGTTCACCAGACATGGCCAAGCCTGAAATATAGGCGTATAATAACACCATGGTCCATTATACATTGAATGAAAAGCGAAGCATACGTTAATGTTAGCTAACAGAGTTGACAGGCAAGCATAACACATTTTTGTTATCGCCAACTTGAACAATGTTACACTAAAGATTACAGCAATGCGTCAGCTAAAGGTGAACCTTGATAACTTTTCTGTTACTATTGTTATAACGTTAACTTACCTCTTATTGTTTCTTCGTTCTTAACTTCGGTTGGCTCTTTTGTTAGTTGTTCAGTGAAAGTTATTCCGTTAATTCAGTTAAAATTTGTTGCTAGACAGCCTTCAGCACCTCGAGAGAAAGCGCACTCCACAAATCATAGTGAATAAGCAAATGCACATCGGTACAAAATCAATACACACAAGAAATAAATATGTTAAGTACTTTACTTTATTGTAAAATACACCGCCGTCCTTGTAAGACACACACCTAACGGGGTACATTCATGTAGGGCTGCCGGGTAGCTATCAACAGGCTGGTATGAAAGGTTAAGAGGAAAAATTGTCTATGATAATTATTACAAACTTGGCACTCTGACTCGGAAGGCTGGAACAATTGAATCAGGACATTGACACATGCAGGCTACTGTGCACAGCAAATGTCGAAAATGCTGTATTTCCTGTTTACATTGTATGGTGCAGTTGATTGGCTTGAAACAATAGAAACGTCATGAAATGCGACAATATTTTGATTAAAAGGATCGGCTTTACGTACTACTAGTTATGTTGCGTCTTAAGTGATCATGGTGCAACTGAAATTCAGTGCGGCGCTAGAATGAAACTAGCTACTCCGAACGTAAGGTTAAGATGGACTTTACGGCCAAACTTACGATGGACCTTACGCTCTGCTGGTGCAAACGGCTGCCGTTCTAAAATGCAGAGCATGCAGAGTCAACCATAATTTTATCTGGTTTATTCTTTTTACTCTGTGACATATTTCAGTGGTAGTCACTGTGGGACAAGTGAATGACAGATGCAGTGTGCAGGAAGTAGCTTCTTCTCTTGAAGTAGCTGTTGTCTGCAGAAGACAGCACAGCAAGGAAGTGTATACCTGTGGGTCCTATCAGAGTCACCCTCTGTTAAAGGATGCAGGTATGTGCTACTTCTATCATGGTAAACACGAAAGTTTAAAGTGTCAAAATAGCAAAGGTCTGCATAGACACTTACAATTCCTACGCAACCCTGGGGTAAGATCAGTCATTTTTTGGGTGTGTTTGCTCACATCATTCAAAAAAAAAAAAAAAAAGTCATGGCAACAGTGGGGCACACAGGATGGGGTGGGGAGGGTGGGGGTGGGTTGGCTTGGCCTGTCTGATCTGGTATCATAACAGACAACACATCACGCCAGATGAAAACAGCCACACCTCCAACACCTCCAGCTTCTTATAAAGCAGGTGAAATTACAAATTGTTTATTATTTATTATTATCATTTTGCATACAACTCTACCCATCAACCATGCACATATAGTATGCACATACTTGCATACAACAAGTGTTCTCTCTCCCTTTCTCTCTCTGTAATACATACACACACACACACACACACACACATACATAGTCAATTGACATAGTAAAGAAAAACAAAAATGTTTTGGTCATCATTAATATCCTTGTTACTTGGCCAAAGCAATAATTTTGCTCCCTTTATATTCACAGGCAATCATAAACAAATCTCACAAGAAAACGAGCAAAAAACACAAACCCTCTTCATTGTAGCTCTAAGGATTTGCTCTCCTCCATGCAATTACAGATCAATATAGCAGCAATTTCACATGGCCTAGTGAGGAAGATTGAAGAGCATCAGTAAACTGCCATTTCAGCTGTGCTGTAGGGATAGTACACAGGCTTGTCCTGCTGACTCTCTTAAAGTTCATCCCAATTTTCAACTATTTCAATCAATCTTTTTATCTAACAGACTGTAACTGTAAAAATATGACACACATACATACACACCCACACACACACACACACACACATACGGTTCTGGTTTCAAAGATCACCTGACAGATCATAAGGAAATGAGAAATAGGAATTGTTGAGTTTTACCTACTCTTTCTCCCCAGAATGCTTTCATCTCCAGTTCATAGCTGAGTCATACTTTTGTTAGGGTTGTTTTTAGGGATGCATGATGATATCGGCACGACATCGGTATCGGCCGATAAAAACTTAAGAAGTTAATTATCGGCATCGGCAGATATGAAGATTTCTGCCGATGTTCCTGGCCGATAAGGTGATGTGCACGCGATGACGCTAAATGTTTATTATGAGCGCCAGCAACAAGCTTCAACATGTCAGCTGTATGGAAGTATTTCAAAATATCTGAAACAGATAACAAAATTGCTATTTGGAATGCTTGTAAAGCACCAGTGATGTCAGGAGGGGTAAAATATATAGCTAAGTTTCTCACTCTGGGAGGATCCTAGCTGCGTGCTGCTAAGCTTTTCTCTGCTTCTGGAGGGGCGTGAGACCATTTTTAAACAACGAGGCTCCGTAAGGAGAGAATGCGATTTGAAATTAAACAAGACAGCCCGCGATCGCCGACCTCCTGCTTTGGGGCTCGAACGGAGGTCCTAATGGTTTCAATCGACCCCTAGCTAGGTTTCTCACCCTGGGAGGATGCTGGCTGTGTGCTGCTAACCTTCTATTTGCTTCCGGAGGTGCGTGAGGCTATTGTATCACGGCTCCGTAAGGAGAGAATGCGATTTGAAATTAAACAAGACAGCCCGCGATCGCCGACCTCCTGCTTTGGGGCTCGAACGGAGGTCCTAATGGTTTCAATCGACCCCTAGCTAAGTTTCTGACCCTGGGAGGATCCTAGCTGTGTGCTGCTAAGCTTTTCTCTGTGTGTGTCACACACACACTATATCGGTATCAGCATCGGCAATCACCAAAATGAGATTGAAAATATCAGCACATCGGATATCGGCAGTTCAGAATAAAAATAGAAGACCTTCAACACAACTGACAGCTTTTAAACATGTCTACCACCCGCACACAGCCAGACACAAACACTTGAAAAGAGCTTAGAAATGACCTTTCACCTAAACTGCTAAATAAAAAAATGAAAGGCCTTTAGCTCTCAAAGGGCAGCGCTAAATAAGGGTTAAAAAATAACTCATCTGGTTTTCTTTCCCATGCTTGATGGGATACATATTAATTCAGAGAGACCCACGAACCCTGTTTGTCATTAATTCATTCTGCTGAGTGAATTCACAGCAAGACTCAGGTTTTGACGATATGACATATCTTCCAGCTGATCAAACAGGTAAGCATTTGGAACAGAGATGAAAGGCTGAACGCTGCTACACCATCACCAGAACACCCCCTCCCATCTGCCCACTCCTGCCTGTCTGCTGCAGGGCCTTCCCTGCCTCACCACCAAGACGGAGGCCTTATCCAGCCCATAATGCTCTCTATACCATCCCTACCCGGCTTCACCAGAGACATGCTTCCATTACAGATGAAACACATAAGATGCACTGAGCTGCTCACAAAAAAGAGCTTCTAAAAATCTGAAAGCTCTTTTCCCATATATCATAATTAAAGTTATAATTAAACACCTATCAGTGTTTCTGCTGCCATTGACCAGCAATGGTGGGTCACAGTGATATGAACTGACACTTTGATCTGTCAGGGGAACACTGTGTGTTGCAGCCTCCCGCTCTAAACGTCTGGAAAAAGTGAACATGTTGCTTTAAAATGGAATGCCCGCCTAAATCGTCCGTTCAGGCTCAGTCAGAGTATACATGCCTGTAGCTTAGCCAAAGTGAAAAAGGTCAATTTTATGCAATGGGGAGAAACATTTCAATCATGAGATTTCTAGTGGAGCCAGTTAAAAACTGAAGAAAACAGAACTTACAGATTACATCTTCCTGTTGGAGGAAATAGGTCTCTGTTTTGACATTTCATTCATTCTTGAGAACAAAAAAAAGTAATCGAAAGCTTGGGAAATGAGAAATGAAACTGGTTGATATTTAAAAGCTTGCAAGAAGCTGACATGAAAGTGCAGGCCAGTTCACATTACACCATGAAATTGCTATGTGCTGTTCACCAGGATTGTGCTGATGACCTTCCACCACTACGGTCCGTGTCATCTATAGGTGACATTGGTAACTCTTAGACTAGATACACAGCTAGATACTCAGCTGCTTCACTGTTTTACCAGCTGAAACAAGGCCAGAATTCCCTGTTCCTTCATATGCAGTAGATAATTCAACACCAACAACAGAATATGGGTCTAATTTTCAAAATTAACCTGTTCTTAATGTCATGCTATTTCGAGGGTGAAATTCAAACCCTTTCCACAAGACTACCAATAAATGGGCATAAATACTGTCAAAATCAATAAAAACAACAAAACCTGGAAAGTATTATATTGACCACATCGAAGACAGATCTTTTCCAATATTAGCAGTACTGTCATATTAATTTAGAAACTGCATGGGAGTAAAAGAAAGGAAACTCAACATCATCTTTCTGCTGGTTTCCAGATGATCCCTCTGAAGTTCACATTAACTGGAAAAGACAGTGTAGGCTAATCGTTCCACTCACTCTTTCAGTCAAATTAGTTTCAACAACCAGCTGAATAATCAGAATCACACAAAATTGCTCAGAGTATGCAAAAAAGGTCTGCCATTAAATGTACTGACATCCAAACAAAGATAAACTACTAAACTATACAGCCCCCATATGAAAATGAAGAATATTTTAATATATTGAAAAATATGTCATCAGCCAAAGAATACATTACAAATATCTTTAAATAATAATAATAATGCAAAGCAGTAAGACATTGCAATATAATAAAACGGCTAAAAATATGCTAAAAACTATTTTCAATATATTCATTGAGCTGCAAAATTTACACTCTAAAATATACAGTCAATATATTACATGTTTGTATGGGGCTACATGACCTCATATAAACTGAGTGACCTCTGTCTCAAAGATCCTCATGCTATGGAGTGTTTCCTTCATTCTTTTTGTGAATCTCGACCCTGTGTTTCTTTCATCTTATCTTATCTCAAGATAAAATGGCCTTTCAAACAGTGTTATATCCAGGTCTCTAATGGTGAAATATGTCAAGGTTTAACTTTACTGCAGCTACTGAACAGTTGTTGGCAAGCTCATTTTTTACATTTTTCTAGCATACAGTACACACAAACCACCTCACAATATAACCAATATATTATATTTAAAAAGAATGCTGTAATTCATTTTTGATGTGGAGAATTTAAGCCAACATTTTTCTGTCAGTAAAATTAATAAGCTGAATTAATATGGAAATGAATGTGGGAGGGCACTTCATCCGAGACCACGAATCTGCACCACCCAGACATCACTGCTTCATTTGGCTGTACTGGAGTACCCACAGAAACAGAATTATCACAGCCAATGAGATACTGTAACGCTACAGGACTAAACCCCCAATGCTAACTGACTGCAATGCCTCACAATGACTGTGCTAGGTTTCTGATAACTCTTTTCAGTTTTCACATTTTCTGATTTCTGGATCACAGACAGTCTTCATAAGCACAATGTTGCTCAAATTATAACACTTCCCCTTCCATGAAATGTCATAACACAGTGCACAATGAGATTTCATTCAC
Organism: Megalops atlanticus; assembly: GCA_019176425.1. Lineage (NCBI taxonomy): Eukaryota > Metazoa > Chordata > Actinopteri > Elopiformes > Megalopidae > Megalops > Megalops atlanticus. The sequence continues at coordinate 36,917,923 of CM032880.1, read as the reverse complement.
TAGAGATATGAAGTTCTAAAAATGAGAGCTGACACACATGCAAGATGTTTGTATTTTGGATTTTTCAGCTTTCAGCGTAGGGTTCGAACATTCAGCAGGGAGAAACAGTGGAGAAAAAGCAGTGCACCATTCAGGTTAGTTTAATCACAAGTCTTCATTACTTGTAGACACTTTTATTTGTTTATGACTTACTACAAATGTCAGTATTAGCCATGTAACATAATAACCAAGTGCACCTGTCATGAACACCCCTGCCTCCAGCCATCTCTCCATGTCAAATACTCAACCAATCTGAATGGAGAAAAGTGCTGTCAAAATGCCCATTTTTCAAATAAATGCTCATGTGGGACCTTGGACACCCAGAAGTGACACAGTTATAGATATGCCTATGGAAAGTAAAAGCATATTTTCATAGCAACACCCTTGTAAACGATCCCTTCCATCCCTTCCTTAAGGGTGTTCATAGTTTCTCAAAACACACACGATCTGTTAGTGGCAGAGCTAGCTTCCCTGCTTCTCTTAGGTTTATACATCACTGATTACAGCACATGCCGGAACACTGCTGCTAGGCCCCAGTCTGCATCTACAGAGCTGTGACAGTGGGGACTCTGCAGGACATGAGGACATGGTGGCTATGAGCCTGTCACTGAGAAATGAGTCATGCATGTGTGTCACTTCAGTTACCCCAGAGAGGGAAACGTCTGAATATTAAGATGCCTATGAAGACACCATGGTACTTTACAATAAATGGGGCCACAGTGCAAAAACTCTCTTCAGATTTTACAAGCATGTAGATTTGACAGCAGGGCTGCATAACAAAGCCTCCTGCACTCAGATCAGTGCTCAGTGCAAAAGTGGTGAGCAAGCACTTTACCTGACTTGCTGAATACTGATCTGAGATCAGTATTCCTAGGTAGCCTCAGGAATAATAACATGGCTCTGCTGGCAGCAAAGTCAGAATCCCAACATGAGGACTGCTACAATGTCCACACATCTGCAGTACGTATAGTTTAACTTAAGTGTAATAGTCCTCCACTCACTACAATGGAAACATGCTCATTTTAAGCTAAATTTTAGAGTTGTAAAAGCTAAATTGAAACACATGAACTGTTTTTCAAGGGTTGAACAAGGGCTCTTAAGTTCCAAGATGTCAGCATCATCTTTCCTCCTGAGAGCAGACATAGCTGCTCAATGGCAGCAGCTCAAGAAAATTTCTTCAACATCAATTCTTGAAGAGACTCACCACCCCCACATAAATCAGAGATCTCCATAGCTTTGATATTACAATGGCTTATTCTTTCACCTTAAGTGCTGCCTGGAACTTCCTTTGTTCAGAGTGACTGTCGGAAACTCTGGATCAATCGGCACTTAGTACCAATGAAAGCAGAGCAGTCAGAGGTCACAGCAGTGCAGCTCAACTTTGACCTCTTCAAACGCACGACTGAACTTAAAAGGTGTTTTTTTTCCCTGAATAAATTCAAAAAGAATGTGAGGAGTGTTCATGTTATGTTGAAGTGCTTCCAGACTTGTTTACACTGTGATTTTACCCAATCTTACAACATCCCGACAAGGTGTTGACTGATGTATGTAACTGAGAGGAAATCAGGAAGTAATGGCTCAATATCAGGGGGTCGAAGGCATACAATGTCCAAATAGCTCTCCCTGCACATCCCCAATACTATTACAACATGCAAAAGAAATTCTATAAAATTTCTTCACCATCACCAACATTTATTTACTGTAGAATCTGAGGTGATATGTACTATGGCCTGATCTCCCAACAAGAGCTGCCAACAGCCAACGTAAATGTACTTCAAATAATTTAGCGATCTATTAACTATTGGTAGGTGATTAAAAGATGTTAGTATCAGTCTTAGAGAAATGAATGAATCTGATGTAATTCTGCACTGCCAGTGGGCAGTTGTGATTGAAGGGCTTGTGAACACTTAACCACAGCTTGACAGCTTGCTTGAAGGAGGGCATCATCACAATGGAGAGAGGCAGGTACAGACTGCACCTGTGGAACTGAAAGCACACCTGCGCTTCGAGTGTCCATCCTCTCTACATAACCGCTGCTCAGCTGTAGGTGCTTCAGCTGTGTAAAGTGGAGTGATGCAATTCCTTCTTCTGCTCTGAAGTTTTGCCTGGAGAGACAGGACTGTCAATAAAGCACACTAGCACTCTTCTGTGTCACCTTCATTCAACTCCACTGACTCACACTGAGCTGTCAACAAAACTACGCCAGAGTTCACTGACTTCCCACTGACTGACCTACATTGCTGTCAGGTATAAAACATAGTAACTGTCAGTGGCAGTTCTTCTTCAATCTTGAATTAAATACTTTGAAAGGCATTCAGATGTCAGTGGGGTTTAATTCAAGCCCTTTCCTGAGGATATGAGGCAACAAAGAACTCATTGTACATGAAAGCGAGAGGACACCAAAGGAAGCACGAGCAGAGGTAATCATTAAAAACTCAGCTCTCCTCTGAGCTTGAAACTCATTTATGAGGATGAGGACCCTTTAGCCTTACAAACGACAGGGATGAGCTGCAGTAACATTACAAGGCGGCTTCAGACTATCTTATGGGAGAGATTTCTTCATGAGCCTTGACCATGCTGGGCTCATTAGCAAAGCCATCCTGCTGCATAAACACCCGAGCTGACAAGCACCCCGGACTGATGTGCATGTGATGACAGGGTTGGTAAATACAACAGACAGTTCCCATGGAAACCCGGGGAAACGGGTGGAGGAGAGCAACGCTGTAGGAGAGCTCCTGCTAGGCTTCCCCTGGGCAGTCTCCAGCTGCGGAGCCCCGCCAAGCTCACGACAGCCCACCTGCCTGGAGCATCCACACTGACATGTGAAACAGGACTAGACTGGGACCATGTGGACAAAGCTAGCAGGCTGGTATCTACACTGAGGGCAGCAGAACACAGTAACCCCATGTTTCAGAGATTGTTTTTAATATTAAAACTATATATATATATGTGTGTGTGTGTGTGTGTGTGTGTGTGTGACCCCTCACCAAGCCCACAGTGCTCTTTGTAATGTCACCAAAACAGCACACAAAGTTTATACAGTACACTGTGAAGGGGGTTGCAATGCCACCTTAGTCACTGTTACACAGTTCAGATGGAAAGCACAGCTACCTGGCATTGTGGGACAGGCCTTTTATGTCTACTCCTTCACCTGAAACAAATCACAGCAGTCTTGATTTAATATTCTGCAGCATTGATCTTGGCAAAGCAGATTTTATAAAATAAAAGCTGCATTAAATTCATATCCAGGTTTGCATTGTATGACCTGTACACATCTTGCTCTTGTGCCTGTTGTTTGCCCACTATTTGCACTTTTGTACGTCGCTTTGGATAAAAGCATCTGCCAAATGAATAAATGTAAATGTAAATGGAATAGATTACCCATGCACCCACTGGCTCTGGACTGAGGTCTGCCCAGTGAGTTGTTACGCTACTGCACTACGCCATAGTGCGGCGGGATAGTAATATATAGAAGAAGGAGCAGGTTACAGTTCCTCTGCCTCCAGGCAAACCACCAGCAAATAATATACATTATTCTCATTTATTTCCCATCTGTGCATCAGTTTCCATCAGGATCTGTGTTTATCATGTGATAGATGGATGTCCTGCAGAAAGACAGAGGACACCAAAATGGCCAACAAAAATACAGGTGGCACTGGCAATAATACACTGTAGGTTAAAAGTTCACTCGGATGTGGATATTTGGCTCAGAGTAGGTATTAACCTGATCTTATCTGTCTTCCCCTGGTTCCTACCCCATTACATTGCTTCCCTGTGAGGATGTGAAAACAAGGAATTGTCACCTGGCTGTTGCCAGGAGGCTAATGTTGCACCCTAGACTCATCTCAGAAGGTGATGCTGAAATAAAATGAGTGCATGCACATTCCCAGCATGCAGGACTGTGGTGCAGCTCCTCCCAATGCAGCATGAACAGCACACCTTTCTCATGCACTGATGCTCAGTGATCCATTATTACACAATTCTATCTCTCTGTAAACCTAACTGTCTTGGTTTACATGTCACTTTGGGATAAACATATCACCTGTCATTGACTGATATGAACAGTCCATAGCATCACATCTGGCCTACACTGTATTGATAGCCGTTTTGCAGACCTAAACTCTCCAACAGCTACAAGGGACACATAACATTATTTCACAAGGATCATTCTGCTATTGTAAATTCTCTGGCATGAAGCTTATTAAAGCCATTGTTTACTGAAAAAGCACTAAGACTTATTTTTTTGAGAAAACAATAAAAACATCTGTATATAGGTTGTTGGTAATTTATTTATTACATTGTGTATAATTGAGTGGAAATTATTTGTTTTCAGCCACAGAGCTGGCATTTTGTCCTGTCCCTGTGCCAGGCAGTGCAGGGAACACTCCTCCAGGTCCCGTAACATTATACCAGAGTTACTCTTGTTTGTAAAGGTTTAACTGTGTCCTCAGAGTGCGTCGAATGCTTAAAAATGCATGGAATCTTGCTTTTCAAAATTGAACCTGAGTATTTTTCGAATGCGGAAATCAGTATCACTGTGATCGCTGAAGAGGAGGGGCCATGTAGCAATGTGTCCTGGGGAACCCTGTGCTCCTGGGGCAGCGTGATGACCACACAGGTACGGGATCCACTGGACTGCTGGGACTTGCAGTTTTTACTTTCTCTCATTAGTGTGATTCTACCTTTATAAGCTATAATGTTTTCAGACATGCTTTGCTACCATGTGGTTAGCATTATTTCAGTGATACCAAGGAAAGAGTGGTAATTGTGTTATCCCAACTACAAACCCATTGCTGTTGAGAGCGTAACTGTGAATCCACTGGAAAAGAAAGATTTCCATGGAACCGTAACAAGGAAACCACAGTAATTACGTTCTCCTCACTACCAATCCATGGCCATTGGGAGTGGCAGCTGACAGATGAGAGACTAATACATAGCTCCACTATAACCTGTACTGCTACTGTAATGGCATAAATACACACCATGTTTGATATGTTGTGGCTGGAATTCTAAAGCACAAATGATAACATCCTCCTGTCCCCTCTGTATAATTATGAAACGCAGTCTTATGTCTGCATTCACAGATGCAACACAAGAGTTCAAAAAAATAGCAACCCCTTCCTTAATTTATTGCAGTGGCCAATGCAACATAAAATACTACATAAAAGTGTCAAGAAGGTTACCATCTGAATATCAGACTCTGAGAGCAAGAAATGTTCTAATGATTCAGTTGTGCAATATAGACCCATTTACACAGCCCTCACCTGCCTAGCCTGCCAGATACAGATATCTGCCCCCGCTGAAAGACATGGAACTCTGATGCCTGCCTCGTTCTGCCTCTCTCTACTGCGCTGCTAAACATTCTGTACTCATACTCTCACTCTACCACTGACTGGTACCTACTCAAACTCATTTCATTTACTAAGCCTTCCATTTGCTGCTGAAGCAAAGTCACTGCACAGGTCACTTTTTAGTTCTCTTGCAATCTCGTTATGGTGTAACAAGAGTGGCGAAATCTTCAAGTGATGTCTTTCAGAGATCGTGTGTGGAAATGGCGTGCCGTGTAACTGAATTAGTTTTCAAGGTATAAATCAAGGACGTTTCAAGGTGACAGCAGCAATTCCACTATATGATCTTTAATTTACCTCTGCAATACAGCAAATACTTCAGGTGCGGGTTTTTAGGTCTATAAAACTGTTTTAAGAAGATCACTGACAGAAAAGAACAAATTCATTACGTTTTGAAGGGAAGACCCTGATAGCAATATGGAGTCCCTGGTCAGCGTGTGTCTTACTCTGCTCTGCATAGCGGATGTGCTTGCAGACAGGGCTGTGGGTGTGTTGTGGCTCGCCATGAATGCCAAGTAAGTTCACGCTCGGCGTCTCATTCAGGAACCCCGCTCCATTATGGGGACCACCCGGGAGAGAGTGTCCGCCTTGCAGCGCAGGGCTGCATCTTTAACCCGCAAGCAGTCTGGTGCCGCGCAGCTCACGCCTCTCTGCGTCTCATCACCGAAATGAGGGAGGCCCACTACATCCAATCTGCAGGGAGGCTGGCGTAATCGTGACCAGCACAAAATGCTAATTAAGTGTGGAAAAATAAGAACAGAAACTAAATGGAGCTTTCAGACATCAAGATTAAATATGACTTTGGACTATGAAATGCTTATTTTGGTGAATATGCCAGGCAGCTCCACAACTTAATGCTTGTTAGGGGTCATGTTACAAACAAGGAATCAATACATATCCAAGAAATACACACAGAAAACCCTTTGGCAGTTAAGTTTCTCCTCCACAGAAATAATAGTGACGGGAAGTGTACATGAGATGTTTTTTTTTTTTAATTATGATTATCATATGGTCTGACTAGACACTGGATAGAAAACCTATGCCTGTTACCTAGGACTGGATATGCAACTTTCAGGGGAAAATATGTGCGTGCGTGCGTGCGTGCGTGTGTGTGTGTGTGTGTGTGTGTGTGTGTGTGTGTGTGTGTTTAGGCTACTGCTCTCTATTTGGAATATTGATTTTTTTTTCCCTGTCAAGCAATGTCTAGAAGGACCAGACTTTTTATCAGTTACGTAATATATCTTATGTATTAGAGCATGCCTTTTGATTATGAGTTGCACACACAACTACTAAAATCTAATTTGCCTGCAAAATACACATAGACTGAATAATAACATGTGATTCACCACAGTTCAGGGGAATGACATGGAAGTACTCAGGGTCACATGAGGAAAAGCCACTCCAGCACTGCCCAACACTCTGCTCTCACAGCACCAAAGGGGCATGACACAGGGTCAAGAGCAAACTGCACGACTATGCTGTGCACACAGTTGCTACCTGAACTGATATAGCAAATGGGCCTCACACTGCCAGCCAAAGAGAGCCATGTGGCGTCATATAGCAAATAAATTCTCAAAGCTTAATATGCCACGCAATGCATATGATGTAAAAGGGTGATTGAACAGATCTAAGTGGATAAATTTAAAGTCCCTAGATTAGTGTCAAATAATATTTGAATGACCAGACAGGGGTGTGTCACAGCTACTCTAAACCTAACCTAGTCTGTGGTAGAATTATATCTGTGTTATATCTCTAGTCTTTTCATGTCCTTCCACACCTTCCTAACCTTCATACTGTAAACCCTTATTTTCCCTTTATTATTTACAGACTACATCAGGTGACTGGAAATCTGCTGTATATGAAGGTTTCCTTGTGCTTATGTACATCCTTGTGAAGAGCTTATGGTTTTCATACTTTTCCAGTGACAGAAGTAATAAAATATTTTGACGAAACTCAATACCTGCTTCAAAGAGTTATGCACTTCCTCTATTAGGGAACCGGTTACTCACAGAACCACTTCCTCAAAGCAAGAGAATCCATTAGACAGCTTAGGTAGAGCACAAATCATACTAAAGTAGTCATTTGGATGGACGAATGAGGAAATCAAGATCCTATCAAATTCCTTCAGCTGACAGACACTGGCAGCACACAAGCAATTTACTTTACAATACGTCATGGAACATTTCATAATGCAACAATACTGAGAATCACTAAACCGGAAAACAGAAAACATTCCAGTTTATGACAGAAATACTTCTAGCACTTAGGTGGCTTGAAGAGTCCCTAGGCTAATGCATTTTCACAAGGATGTGCACAGTCCTAGAAGATCTATCCCTCTTGCAGAAGCTCCTTGAGGTCCAGCTCATCCATTGATCTGATGTGATTTCACTGACAAAATACATTGATTGCTTGACAGGAATAGCAAGAGCCTTGGTGACCGAAGAGTAGCTGTTTCAACGCCAAACGTTTTATCATTTTCTTCCAGTACATGGTATATTGAATTGGTACTCAACATGAACACACACACCCGTGCGCACACACAAAACTGTGGTATTATGGTAACTTAAGTATTCTTATTCCTTGCCATTTTGGACAACTTGTGCATACAAACGAGCCACTTAAACTATACATTATTTGAACTGGTTATTTTCTTCTAATTATACAGAGTTAATATGCAAGGAAATTTCTAGCGTGGGGAGAGCACTAAATACTAATGTTTTCCTCTTAAAAACATTAGGCCAATCTAAAGAACCAGGTTTTCAATTATACGCTATATTAATATACAAAGCCATTTGCGAAAGGACCACTGTCTAAAATAACAACAAAAACAACAAAACAGCAACGCTGCACCCCGCCTATTGTTGATGTATATGTTTTGTATGTCCGTCGCTTACCTTCCAAGCTCCTCTCCGATTTCATAGTATTCCTCAACATTCTCCTGGTTGAATGCGGTCATGGTGAGTGGGCGCTTCCAGCTCCAGAGATTCCCAAATCAGCGCCCACCGCTTTCACAAAACTCTGTCAACCTCTTGACATTTTACGGCAAACCTCCTCCTTTTTGGTCTATAAGGGAAAAAATGCCATAGATTTAGGTTCACATAGATGTAGCGGTAAACTACGTCAAAGTGTTTAGAAACATGTTACGGAGTTTGTATTGACATTGTAGGCAGGGCATCTTTTACAAAAGAAGAAAAATCGCGAACAGCCACCACCTGTCATGTCTCACACTCATCCCCTGCAGCGCACTCACAGGTGTTAATTACCACCAACAACAAAGATGAGTTTCGCAAACACCGAAAATCTGTCAGTTATCCTTCCTTCGAAATCTCGCTCGAACCGAAACTTGCAGGAAGGACGATTCGACCCATAGCACAATGGCAACTGTAACTGCTCTACATTCACACGAAAGCTTGCTGTAGCCTTGTTAACACGGTGATCTTGCAAGTGCAGTTTTACATTAGCTTACCAGTAAAAACCCAGCAAACCATAGGCTACGTTTCATCCCCAGCGCAATCGAAAAATGTGATGAATATCGCAGCAGCGAAATGAATCTTACTCATCATAGGCTACATTAAAATACACATGTGACAGTTCGTAAAGTAGGCTACTCAAGAAATACAACGTAACTAGGTAGAGCTAACTTCTGCCGTTTCTCCACACATGAACCAGTAAAGCTGAAAACAGTACAGCATAAACACCAAATAAGACAACAATCGAGGGAAATAACTAGCTACCTTTCTGGAATCTTCATAGCTTCCAGCTTGCCGCTTCCATACACGTATACCACATGCGTGCTTTTCAAAAATATATTTAATGACAGGAAGGATATAATGGCAACTATCGAAATAATGTATAGATAATGTTGACCGTGGTGTCAATGTGCCGCTCTCACTGTGCATGAATGTGTGTGAGTAGTAAGTGTAATATTATCCAAGGTGCAATGATGTTACCATCCCGTGGAGGCAGCATTGTGCGGCTTGCCGGAAGGAAACGCATGCTGAAGTAATCGATAATGTAAAACCTTCAGTTTGTTTTGTTTCTTTAGTTTTGATAGGTGAAACAGTCGTAAGTGGCAGGAATCTAAGTCCATCAGCTCAGTTTATTGATGAAAGCTGCAAACATGTGAAGCAAACTGTAAAAGCAAAGTTTAAGCTTTGAAATGACATCCAGGGATGCATAGCTGTGGTGAACGATTTGTGTATCGCAGTGATTACCAAACGGAGCTAAACTGGGCTATCAAATAGGTGGTCACTTGGAATGTGTCCTTGGATTATTTGGGATGCAATTGATGCAGTTGTAGTATATATTGAATGTGATTCTATATTATAGTATGTAGTATTTAAGAGTGATTTCATGACATCTTTTATATAGTCTGACTCTAAAAAGGACCAGTCCTCTTTGTTAAAGTGATATTGGAACGTCACAGATCTGTAAAGACGTGTCTCCCAAGTTTCTCAGTATTAACGCTAGTCGCGATCATGCAATCCTGTCTTTGCAATACTAATCTTTTCTATCAAAGCTGAGAATATCACTGCAGGCAGAGCAAGTGGCTTATGAAAAGTGTGTTAATAGGCGATTGATTTCGTTTTACAAGCGAAAGTGAAATTTGCACGAATTACCTAGCAGGCCTATAAATTACCCCAAGTGTGTGTTGTAGCAATGTTAGCAACAGAGCCGGAGACTTGTTCGCGCAACATCAGTTTCAGTAGGAGTTTCTCAGTTAAAACGGGACACTAGAAACGTGGATATATATTGACTTGTAAGATCAATACAGAGTTGTATATTAAACTAAGTTAATTTTAATGGATGTATTTCTTCCACCGAGCGATCAAGAAAAGTGTTTCACTGTGATAAACCGTTGGTTTTATTATGTGTGAATGTAGAAATGATGAGCGTTGTAAATTATTCTCGTTATGCCGTATAACCCATTTAACTGGATTTTGTATTTATGTAGCAGTAAGACACTGATGGAGTCATATCCGATCACTCATATCACGCGGATGTGCTGAAGGTTACTGCACCCACCCTGCATGTTGTTTTTGCACCAATGAAAAAGAGTTTCTGTGTGTGATTGTTAATTATGATAGTTACTCTTTTTCCATGGTTAGATGGAGGAGCTAATGGGATTCTGAAGCTCTGTATACGGGATGGGAAAGCGTATTGAGCCATGCAATACCTGTAAAAGCAAGTGGAGAAAGGGTTAGCAAAAAATTTACCTCCAGAATCCTCTGGATTTAGTTAAATTCATGCATGATCCTGTTCAGCTTCTGTTTCAGGAATATTATTTGTGGACTTTTACATGTTTTTTTTGTTGTCATGTATCACTTCCCCTCATCTGAACATGCATGTTGCTGTGCTATGCTGAATTAAATGTTAGGATAAAGTTGTCATCAGCATGTGATCTGTGTTTTAATCAAGTGTGGAAATGAGTGAATGTAAGTGTTTAATTTGGAAATTCTCAGTTTTTATTAACAAACTCACCAAAAGCAGGTCTCTGACCCATCAGCTTCATTTCATACTGGGTAATTGCCATTGTGTGTGTGTGTCTGTGTGAGAGTGAGAGGAACAGTTCTGAAGGGAGCCTTCCATTGGATAATGAGTTGAACCTGTCCAATCAACCTTGCTTAAATACAGGCTTGTGAGGGCTGAGAGGAGGTTAGTTTTTTTTTTTTTTTTTTTGGGGGTGATGCTGGTTGATTTCCGATTTGTGTTCGAATGTGTTATGATCAGTGCATTAGCCAGCCCATCCTTCATACATAGAAAGCGAGAGATATGTTTTGTTGTACTTTTTTGCCCTGCAATTGCATGTTATGCAATTGTGGGACATTTCTGAATAGAATTTTAAAAGTTTCATGCCCATTGTATTTGATACTTTAACTCCTATGGTCAAAGCAACCCACTATAGAAGTGGATGACTGGAGACCTGTTTAACCAACACACAGCAACTCTTACCCATACTTTACAAGTGCTTATCTCTACCCCAAATCCTTCAGGGCACCATACTGAATTGTCTGTTAAGGAGCTGTGGGCCCAAACAGGCAGAAGTCATTGTGACTGTGGATTTTGATAGGCAGACAATGAATAAGGCTTCAAAAACCAGAGGTGGGGTGTGAGGAGGGAACAAGCTTACATCACAGTGACAGACCAGGGCTTTCAGGGGTGCACTTAGTCTGAGTGTGGGGGTGTTAATGTGTGGAGACTAGACCTGGAAGACACTGGGGGACCTGGTGCCCGATGTAATCCGTGGGAAACAAAGACAAGTGTTCTTTCTTACACGTCACACACACGTCACCCTTTTCCATTTCTGTGCAGTAGATCTCTTGTATGTGGGTATAGGTATGTTCTAAGCAGGCCAGGGATCTCCCTGAATTCCCTCTCATTAGAGCCTAGCTCTGTGGCTGTACTGAGCCTGATTGGAGGAGATTATCCACCCCACTGGAGCAGACCCCTGCCACAGAGCGCACCCAGAGATGGGATTACAGAGTGAACACTGAGCAACAGAGCGCACCCAGAGGCAGGGATTACAGAGTGAAGACCGAGCCATAGAGAGCGCACCCAGAGATGGGGATTATGGAGTGAACACTGAGCCACAGAGCATACACAGAGGCAGGGATTATGGCATGAACACCAAGGCTCGTTGGTCTAGGGGTATGATTCTCGCTTAGGGTGCGAGAGGTCCCGGGTTCAAATCCCGGACGAGCCCGCTTTTACGGAAAAATGATCATTGAACAATTCCATGAAATAAGTAACAACAGGAACTGTGCATTTGTAAATAATACTGTGTAATCTGTTTCAACCGAAACGGCACTCCTGGCGGTGACAGAGGCCCTCCACGCAGCCAGAGCCTCCGACCTGTCTTCGGTCCTCATCCTCCTCGACCTCTCCGCTGCGTTTGACGCCGTCGACCACCAGCTGCTCATCGCCAAGCTCTCTGAGCTTGGCATCTCTGGGACTGCCCTTTCTTGGTTCAGGTCCTACCTGACCGGTAGATCTTCCCAGGTCTATTGGAAAGGCTCCACCTCCACACCCACTACCCTCACTACAGGTGTCCCCCAGGGCTCTGTATTGGGACCCCTCCTCTTCTCCATCTACACTAACTCTCTTGGATCAGTTATTGGCTCGCATGGTTTCTCCTACCACTGCTATGCTGATGACACTCAACAAATTTTTTCTTTTCCCCCCTCCACCCCCCAGGTCAACGAAAAGATCTCTGCGTGCCTGGCTGACATCTCCAGATGGATGGCCTCCAACCACCTCAAGCTTAACCTGGACAAGACCGATCTGCTGCTTATCCCGGCCAGGACCTCTCCTCTTTAAGAGCTCTCGGTTACTGATGACGGCACCACAGGAACTTCCTCCACTTCTGTGAAGAGCCTGGGCGTCACCCTCGACAACAGGTTGGACTTCACTGACTACATCTCCCAGACGGCACGCTCCTGTCGATTCCTCCTCTACAACATCAGGAGGATTCGCCCTTTTTTGACCACCTACTCCACCCAGCTGCTCGTCCAGGCCACTGTGCTCTCCCGCTTGGACTACTGTAACGCCCTCCTCGCAGGCCTCCCAGCCTGCACCATTCAGTCGCTGCAGCTCATCCAAAACGCGGCTGCTAGGCTGATCTACAATCTCCCCAAGTTCTCCTGCGTCACCCCCCTACTGAGATCCCTCCACTGGCTCCCAATCGCAGCCAGGATCCGCTTCAAGACCCTGACTCTCACCTTTTCTGCTGCAAGAAAGACTGCCCCAACCTACCTCCAGGACCTCATCCTACCCTACGCACCCGCTCGTCAACTTCGCTCTGCTACATCCGGACACCTCGCTCCACCCACCAACAGAACGAAAGGCCCACGCTCCTCACAACGACGCTTTTCCATCATCGCCCCCCAGTGGTGGAATGAACTCCCCACCCCCCTGAGAACAACTCCTTCAATCCAACCCTTCAGACGTGCGCTGAAGACACACCTCTTCAGACTCTACCTGGACTGATACCTCTGCCTCTTCGACCTTGTAACTTTGACGTTGAGAATCTGACTCCTGTCTTGTACTTGTTCCTCACTTACCTAGGTGGTATAGCGGTACTCTATTTTTCCTGTAATTGTATTTGAGATGCAATCCTAGTTCAGATTAGTTGGCTCGCGTCACTGACCTTGCGCTCAGCTTCAGCACTATTTGCATTGTATGACCTGTACACATCTTGCTCTTGTGCTTGTTGTTTGCTCACTATTTGCACTTTTGTACGTCGCTTTGGATAAAAGCGTCTGCCAAATGAATAAATGTAAATGTAAATGTAAACACTGAGCCATAGAGAGCGCACCCAGAGATGGGGATTATGGAGTGAACATAGAGCCACAGAGCACACACAGAGGCAGGGATTGCAGAGTGAACACAGAGCCACAGAGCACACACAGAGGCAGGGATTACAGAGTGAGCAGCAAGCCTCAGAGTGCCACAGAGCGCACCCAGAGGTAGGGGGATTATGCAGTGAACACCGAGCCCCAGAGCCCACCCAGAGGTGGGATTATGGAGTAAACACCGAGCCCCAGAATGCCACAGAGCAAGAGCAAGTAACGCAAAATTGATTCAAAAAAGGAATTTAAATAGATAGACTATTTTAAATTGCTGCTGCACACTACTATTACATTTTGTGATACATAACTAGCTACACTTACGCTAGACTTATTTTTATTTGTAAATAATTTATCAAATTTATCAGACATAGAATTGCAGACATCCAATGTGTGTGAACTGGCTGATTGATTAGTTATTTCATGATGGGGCATGATGTATACCATGATTACGCCATACAAGGGTCTCTATCAGTGATGAATGAAATGCACCCTTCACAAATGAATGGAATCTGACGTGAATTCTGATGTATTGTATAGAAACGCTTGCATATCATTATATGCCATTATGGTTATGATTTTACAACAATTGTATGTTTGACGCTTATATACGCTATCATGTAATGCTGCTCATTATTAGTCTCTATGGCCATATTAGTATGCTTTTTGGTATTTTGACCTGAAGGATAAGTGTTAGGTGCTATGAATGACCCAATACAATTACTTTGTAATATTTATAGATTATCACTGTTTTTCATCTTGTCGATCCTTTATTGGCTGGTCTGTACCAAGGCACTCTCGGTTTTTGCTGCTCTTGTGATATGCACTTTAATACATCTTGGCATGATGTCCTTGCACATTACTCTGAATAAGAGCATCCGCCTCATAAACAAATCTATAACAGCTATTATGAAGGTTAACATAATGCACTGCATTAGACCTCCAAAACACAAGAAGAGGATGGACAGTGAGAAATAGCTTGGAGCAGGACGTGACATGTCCACTGATCAAACCACCGCAGTCCCCAAGAAATGTCTCCTGTAGCCACAGAGAGGATGACCCTAGGCTCCAACCCCCGAGGACATGCGCAGTTTGAGGTTCCACATGCATTGGAAATGTCCTCCTGGAATCTGCTTGCTACACTGAGCGTTGTAACCCTATGCTCTGAAAATAAGGCTCTTGTGCCTCTAAGGGCTTTAAACCAGTCATGCAAGTGTACAAGGAAGCACACAAGCACAGGGCTCAGTGAGACACAGGGACACATACGCAGGCTGCTAACACGGTCTGATTGAGACTGAGGTACCAGTTCATACTCGGGTCAGGATTTATTTTTGGTTTATCAGAATCCTGTTTGGAAGATACACAATACACAAAATCCTGTCTGTAACTCACTTGTGTACATTACAAATGGAAATGTTAAATTCACCTTTAAAAATCAGGCACTGAGCTAAACTGCCTGTGTGTTTTGATTGAATTGACCCGTGATCCAGGGGAAATCCAAAGCATTTGCACCATCTGTCAATTGCCATGTGCGCTACAAGATATGCAAGTATGAAGTGACCAGAAATAATGTAAAAAGCAAAAAAGAAAGAGTGCAAATTCAGAACAATGTTCTCTTTCTTTGATAATAGAAACAAATAACAAAAACCACATAGCATAAAATTAAATGTGAAAATAGCATGACATTTTAGAGCTTCTGTAAATATGCTACCCTACCCCTACCCAATCAAGGCTACTGAGTGTATGTTAGTGAAGGATGTTAAACTTATATTCATTTAAATGGAAAACAGGAAAAAAAAAAAACACAAATGGTTTTGATAGATGCACTGTGGTGGAAGTAGCCAATATGTGGTGGAACATGCCAAATCTAAATCTAAGACCTGTACATGTTCACATATAGTGTAGGGTGAATGAATACAATAATTAATTAAATATAATTAGTTTTCCAAATTAGGTTTGGTGTAAAAAGGGATCAATTTTCTATAGTCTTGAATGTCTGGCACCATTTCTTCATGTTTGATTTTTAGACAAGGTACCGCTGTACTAAATTTCATCATCTTTGAGACTGATTATGTATGTTTCATTGGTCTTGTTTACATAAGACCAATACCTATGCAATATTTAGTGAATTTGTCTTAATTATCCTGTTCTTAAATTCTGAACTTCTGAATGGAAATACTTGTTTAGCTCTTGAAGTTTGCCTTTGGGGTAATATCGCCATCCTGTGTTTCATTTTGGAACAGCACTGAGAGAGAATTTATAAAGAAACTCATTGCAGTCATTTCAGGCACAACATCCATTTTTATTGATCTCTTTGAAATGCATACATGTCCAGGAATACATGCACAGGAAGTTATGAGGCCATCTGGTGGTCATCTCAGGAAGTGACAGCCAAATCCCTGACATGTGGTATGTTATACAGTGACTCCAACTACTGGATTGTGACACTTTACGATTTGGTATCCTCTGTGCTCTTAACCTAACTCCGGATGAGAGGGTCTGCTAAATGACTAAATGTTAATGTAATGTAACTATTGCATAGTGCTCCCCGATATTGATCAAGGGCAGCTCTGACTGCTTCATTTCTTATTTGTTCTCCACCAACCTTTTCAATTAATATAAGGAACGCAATTTACTCTGGGCTGGGAGTCTGCCAAGAGCATACCTGATGCAATTCACTACAAACCCACTGAATGTGTCACACATAAGCACTGAATGGGAGGGACAGAGAAGTGGGTCACATGACTGGCAGGAACTCAGTGACCTTGGGCGCCAGGAAGCACTGCGCACATCTTAGGATGGGTGGCCAGGCTGCAGGCCTCCACTGCCCCCCGCCGAGAGCCGATGTTAGAACAACACGCCAAATTTCTGGGGTCAGGAGGGTGGCACACTCTCCCCCCCGCCCCCGGGTCGACCCTTTCATTAACGGGCCGCAGGTGTGACCATAATTCATCTCTGTTTACACAGCTGCTCGCAGACAACAAACTGAGCAGCTTGCAGAAGCTTGCCAGCGTGCTGGAATTATCAGGGCCTCTTTCATTTTCTCATCTTTCAGAGGGGGTACCTCGTTTCTATGTCAGCCGGGGAGCAGCGAGCCACACTACCGCTTCATGGACTCATGATCACACACACAGCCCTTTGCACTGCTTAACATGTGTAAGACCCAGCTGAAGTGTGGGAAAAGCTGACCTGCTGCAGCTGAACAGTGTTTACACAAAGTGGACTCATTCCTTGTGTGTTCAATGATATCTTTGAGGGGTCATGTGAATGACTGTTTTTGCTACCAGTACCACCAGTATGTCCACTACGAACAGCGCTGGGTGCATAAAATGGATTACGTAAAGCACAGTGATTTCAGCGAGTATTAAAGAACAGTGATTTCCAGATCAGTTTCCAGCACTGGAGTGCATTCTGGGGGATCTCAGCAATGAGCTACAGGAGGACAGCTATCTCTGACGACATTGTCTGTCAGCCAGTGTTATTCAGTGTGATTTTTGACTACTACTAATAATAATAATACTAAATAACACAGTCTTTTCCATGTCATCTTTCCATGTCACAACATTGGAGGAGAGGAGAGGTAACGGCTGTATATCTAGAGACTTATGTTAAGGTCTCCCTACTCTGAAATAATCACAGTAGTACACCTGAAAGAGATGGAGGCAACAGAACTCTGGTGTGTTGCTGTTTTAGTGTCCAGGTTTCAGGATGGAACTGAGAGAGACAAGCTGGCTGCAAAGGCACAGAACATCTGACTGAGACACCACCTGGATGCTTCACAACAGCTTACATCTGGCCAAAATTCGGGGTAAAGTGGCTTGACATGGGGTCACAGGAAGAACACCCCTCCCCCTCTCTCTCCCACCCATGCCCCATCATGGGACACCCTGCATCCCCTCTAACCCCAGCAGCGGTCTGGTGTAGGCAGACTCATTTAATGGCAGTACATAAAAAACACTTTGCCTGTGACATGCGGTAGCTGTCTTCTGATGATCATTTACTCATATATATACAGTACCCTCCATACTTTTTATACTGCTGATTAAAAAGGGACAAAAAGATATAAGGTAAAAAAGGGTAGACAAAGTACCCATTGGATTTTCTGATTATGTTTTTAATGTTATAGTATAATCAAATATAATTGCACAGACCATATTGTTCACAGATCATGGATTTTATTCCTGAAAACACAATAAAATCCTACAAATGCAAACCTACACCCATATCTGCCTGTTTTGAAATTCATTTAGAAGTTTCTGAAGCTACACAGAGCGGTCAAATATGAAAGAGTACAAGGAGGCTTGTTTCCCATAGCCAGAGTTACTGTTTAGCAGAGAGGAGAGGACTATACATCAGCTTAATTAAGCGTGTTAGCTCCATGAAGTCATGTGGCTGGTGTTTTGGGCCTGAACCTGAGATCAGAGAGATGGGTCCAGCCAGGGATTTGACCAGCGTTCTGCAGTTCACTGAGCACTCTGTAGGAACTCTCATATCTAATTAACTCCATTCTTCTTCTTGCCAGTGATTTCAGTTTGCAGCTCTGCAGATAAGAGGATCTTGCACTGGTTTTCTTACTTGCATATTGCCATTAGTAGAGTAAGTTTTAGATGTATTTCAGTTGTATCCAGCAGCCATAGTGCTATATTGCAGGTGCACTAACAGACATAGTATTTTAACAGACAGCATGGTCATAACATATTACAGACTCCTCCTCTTATGAGTAATGTCAGGACACAGGCACAGGCACAGACTCAGACGCAGACCAGGGTATTCAGGTTCCAACGGGGTTTTATTGGAATTGCAGGGCAAGTTCATAGTGGCAGTACAGGCACGGTCAAAAAACCGGGAAGGCAGTCCAAGGCAGGGCAAAACAGGAGCAGGGATCAAAAACAGAAACAGGCTGGGTCAAACCGGGTAGGCAGGCAGATCAGGCAACCAAGGCAGGACAGCAGGCTGGGACAAGGTAGGCAGTCGTCAAAAACAAGATTCAGGCAGGCAACACTGCAACAAACTGGCAACAAGACAGAGACAAGCAGGCAATATATAGAGCTGGGCTGACAAGGAGATGGAAAGCAGGTGGGCAGGCAGGCAGGTGGAGATGATCAGGGAATCAGGTGGGCGGGGACAGGGGCGGAGAGCGGGGCAGGGCTGGAACACATGAGATTAGTAAACAAAAGCACATGGACCACAGTGACAGACAGGGAGAACACCAAAACAACAGCTAGGGGGCCATAGTACTGATAAGTAATGATATTTCATTAAGTTACTTTTTGGAGTCAGATTTGTTATTGTTATTTTTTTCCTCCTGTTTTTTTATTTGGCTTTATTTTATTTTGACTGTTGTTCCGCAGTGCCAGGGTTGCTGGGACTCACTTTTCCTATCACTTTAGCAGGTCTGATCCAGAGCTTGTGGAGGGGAGCCTTCATGGAGCCACTCCAAGGAAGGACAGGCGGTGCTCTTTTTTCTGCTTGCATCAACCTGTGCACACAGTCAAATAAAGGACTTCCTGATGGTTCAGTTATTTCCTAGACTGAAGCCTCCAGTGGTCTCTAAATGTATGCTTTTGCTGCAGCTCTGAAAATTTTCAGTTAGGGATACAACAAGGATGCATGTCTCACCATACTTCTGTAGAAAGCTGTACAAAACTCTCAGGTGCTCAGGAGGAAACGCAACATCAAAGCTGTGTGTAATGCACAGTTAAGTGTAGCTCACTCAGGGGTGAATAAGCTATTTATCTGCATTTATCGTTTACAGTGCATTACCGTTAATGAAGGGTCTAACCAATGAGGTCTGTCCTGAGTTCCATGGAACAGTGTACTCAGCTCTGTTGTGCTCTCTGGGACATAAGTGAAGATGCGGTTATGGTCAGATATCACCTTTAATTTTTTGCATCTGTAGGACACTGTAAGCAATTCAAACTTATAAGACATTGATTACTGTTTTGTGTAGATATGTGCAGACTGCATGGAGGAAAAGAAAACACATTCCCTAACTGAGATTCAGGCCGGTGGTGGCTGCTTGCATGAAAAGGACACACCTATCTGTAAACATATTCGGCAATGTAGCATTTTCTCAGCCTTACAACACACCTGTGCCAGAAGGCTAGAAAAGGTGTTTAGAGAAATACAGTGACCCTTTTTTAGATGCGTTTGCAGACACTTTACTGACCACTAGAGGGCGCACATTCAACAGCACTTAACATCTGGAAATTATGGGATTGTACCACCATTGGAAAAGAAGTACCAACGTATTGCCAAAATATGTTTTTCTTTAAATAAAGTTTATATTAAAATAAAATGCGTAGTAAATCATAATATGCAGTATACTATTCTTGCATGGTATGTCTGCTGCTTTTTCAGGTAACTAAATTGACAGACATTTTTCAGATGTTCCTTGATTGTAATATAGGATAATTTATCTTCACAGTTAAATTCTCAAATGTGAGACTATGGGAACTAAATTCCCCACATGTTTAATGGGCCATCCCAAATCCCTGCTCCCGTTCACTCCGAATGCGATTGCATCACAGGATATGGGCATTAAGACAGCTGTGGAGGCCATGGGGCAGCCGGAGCCATAAATTTCACCCAGCTCAAGGAGGTGTCCGGTTACGGGCCGGCTGACACCACTTCAAAGGACGCTGCCTTAACGCGATCTTGTTGTGTCCGTTGACACAGTTTGGAGACGGACAGCTGTTTTAACTGCTTGGGGGGCAGAGTGGGGCTCGGGGCCCAGGGCCCAACCTGAGGGCCTGGATCACAGAGACCAAAGCACTGATGCATTAGAGCTGACTGCTGTCAGTGAGATTGAATGTTAATGTTTCAGCCACAACTGGCTGAAGTGGTGAGATAGGCGGGTCCAAGTGCAGTGCTAATAAGCTGGTTAAGGGCAACGTTTTCTTTCCCAAGTGCCCAAGTCTTGAACGTGACCCTATCAGACATTTGCACTGTTCCAGATCTGGGGTGGAGCTCACTCAGGCCTGCGGTCTGGGAGGAGGAAGTGGGGATGGGTGGGGGGTGAGGCTGTGTAGAGACAGGCTCAAAGCAAGCGCTGACAGCCATCAGGGCAAGGCCAGCGCGGGCTCTGTGCTCCCCTGACTCCTCTACTCACACAATGTGCTGACACAAATCAGAAAACGTGCGCACCTCTCGGCAGTGTGGGATAGTGGTAAGGAGCAGGGAGTGCAACTGAAAGGTTTCTGGTTAGATTCACCGCTGGGGCTTCTATTGTACCCTTAGGCAAGGTACTTAACCCTTAAGCCTCAGTAAATTTCCAGCTGTATAAATGGATAAAACTGTAACTGCTATAAGTCACTCTGGATAAGACCATCCACTAAATGATGTAATAATGTAATCTCAGCATTACTTCGGCCCGTGTGTGGCATGGAGGAGACCCAGCCTGGAATTTTCCTCTGTGACCTCTAGCTCCCCTAGTCACAGATCTCACAAAAGGAGAGCTTGGTTTTGTCTTTTTGATGTTTTTCTCCCTATGACTGCTTTTTGAAATGGAACGGAGATATTTCACTACCCATGGTCAAAAAAGGTGTGAGTTTTCTCACTGTGTGGCTTTTCATCTGAAGATTCAAATTTCGGCTGGTCCAATATTTGAGAGTAACACATTTCCATTGTAAAGCTGCTAGCCACTGACCGCTGATGTGGGGGTTGAGGTTGTCCCTGAAGTACCTTAAAGTGCAACACGCAACCCACAAACGCAGAGTGACTTGTGTAACTGACAACACTGCTCTAGTGTGAGGCTGTGGCAATGCAGGCCTGTTTACATGTAACAAGCCCACAAACCCCTAGCCACATCTGAATGGCCGACAGAATAGGAGTCTGGGGATAGAGGGCCTATTTTTATTGTGACTTTCTATAAAAAGGTATAAGATTGCACACTGATGCCAAACCAAACAACCGAGCACATACACCTCTACTTGTCAGGTCTGTTGTGAAACGTGGCAGCCAATCCTCGCCAGCAAAGACAACATCCCCATAGCAACGTGGGGAAAGGCTTTTTGTCCAGGAATGTTTCCTCTGTCAAGGGAATTCAGGCAGGAATGTACTGCATTGCATCGGTTCTTATTTTTGGCCACTTTTGGTGAATTGCTCTGAGACAGTAAATCCACAACTACATGCTCCGAATCAGAGAAGCACGGAAAAGTCATTTGTTTCCATTTGAATGCAAAATTATTAGTCCTGTCAATTCTTGAGAGAACTTTTTGGGTTTTCTGGCAGTATTTCTGATGCCAGAATGATATAAATGTGTTTTAAATAATAAATGTGGATTGACAGCTGAGGCAGACAAAACCCAAGCAGATTCATGCGTATGTCATGAGGATCGTGAAAATATTCTAGCATTTAGACACCGTTGAAACCTTATTGTACTTCAGCGCATTCATTTAGTGTTTATGTGTTTTTAATTTTGTCTTTTCAACACCTGAACATTTGAAAAGCACATCTGCATGTGTATGTGCTATAACAAGCTCTGTAGCACCCACGCATTCCTACACAACCAATATGCTACACCTACCCTGTGAAGATAATAACAGTTAAATTTTGTGCTAAATTATCACACATCTGTGTAAGAAACTAGGATTACACAGCCAGTTAATTCATGGGGCTGATATTGTGCCCAGACAGAAAAATAACTTTTATGCCCACAAAAACACCATTGTTTGGCAAACACCAAACACAATCAAGTAAATATTCTTCCTCAATCAAAAAGTGGCAAAATGTCCTGCAAATGAATGCAACATGCATTATGACAATGAAAAATTGACCATTGAACTATCAAACAAAATATGTCCCTAAGTTCTTCTTAATGCCTCCATCTTGTAAGATGTTATTCTACCAGACATGAAAGAGTCCTTTTCAGTTTTTTTATTTGCCTCCAGGAATATTTAATAATGATGAACATTTAATGAGACATTTACACATTAATTATAAAGCAATATTCAGAAACCTTGCAGGCTGTTGATCTAGGCTGAAATTAAATATAAACAAAACAACGCGCTACCTTGAAATCAGTCAAAATTACATCTAAATGCAATTACTGCTGGCAAAACGACCTGCTGTGTTAATCACTGGCTCACAGAGTAAGCTCTGTGGCTTCTCTTGGGGGGCTCGGCTTTTTCTTTCCTAGTTAATGACAGCAAAGATTCACAGCAAAGCTTCCAGAATATTCTGTCAAATGCGAACTCCAGAACCAAATCTGCACCAGTTCCAGAGAAAATACTGAGACATTCCTATGACCTTGAAATAGACCCTTTATGGCTGTTTCTTTCTTTTATTTTCTTTTTGTGCAAATACGACCTTGAGTTTGCACTGCCTAAAACAGTACATCTCCATGGCACAGGCAGACAATATCTTTTCAGTCTTCACAACCGATATGTTATGATATATTCAAAAATATGATGTCAACAAAAAAGGAACTTTGGAGATTTATGTTTTACACTGGCAAAATTTGGCACACTAAAACAAATCAACATCTTCTAAGGCCTTGAAAGGCTACAGTTCTGACTTTAGGCTGCCATTACTGCAAAGACAGCAGAGGTAGCAGAGCAAGGTTTATGTGAAAAGTCACAGAATGCACAGAAATCTGCCATATCTTTACTGTTGAAGCTGTAAAAGGGTTGCTGACCCTGCCAGTGTACTGTGCCTCGGAATTAATAAGGCATATTGAAAGGATGGCCATGCTGTAAGGTATGAGAGCAGTAACATATCAGAGCAGAATGTCTCTCTGGAGTCCACTACTTCTATTCATCTTTGACATCTGCTCCAGAGCTTTTCATCCCCTTACTGAAAGGAGCATCCCTCTGGCAGAATTCAGGAGGATTAGGCTGTGATCTAGGAAATGACTGACCACCCGCAATGCAAACCAGAGAAAACTAGGGTGGCGTGACATTACATACTAAGACAAAGCTTTTATTGGAACAGACCTCACATGTTTAACGTTACTGGGGGGGTTTGAACCCCCTTATTTCCTCAGTTACGATTAGTAACTGCAACCAAATTGATATCTCTGATGTCTCTTTATCTCATACGGCAGCAAAATATGTACTTCCATTCTTGTTTGGACTTCAGAGTCAAGCATATCTCATTTTGCCTGTGCTTATTTCTTCAAGCAGAAATATCCATTTCTAAGACTGAAGATAAGGGTAAAGATATGAGCCAGAGCAACGAGTGAGTATGGTCAGGAAATATAACATTCAACCTTAATGTGATGTTTGGAGAGAAAACAAGTGTATTATCAGGGGAAATGTGAGGGTGATTGTATTACTCAATAGAATCATTCAGGGTAATCATTCAGAATACATTGATGGTTTTGTCCTGCTGTTAAACAACGACTGGAATACATTCTAACCACTATTTGCACAAGCTTAAGAGCAATTCTCAGCCAAGAAATTTCATGAATTGAGAGTTTCTTCATTTCTGCGCTTTACTGAGTGAGAGCATGGGGGCTCTTAGAGGTCACGGTTATATCAGTTACAATCTGAGAACAGGCATGCATGGGAATGACGTACCATTTAGCTTAACACAAACAAGCCATATCAATGGCACAGTATGACCCTTGTGGCAGGACTCTAAGGCACCTTTGAAGAGTTTTTTGCTAATACCACGTGTGATATTAGCAATGGCTGAAATGGCCCCTCCACCACATGTTATTAATGTCTCGCTGTGATGGAGCCATCTGCTTTCAAGAGAGATTTGCGCCTCGTGCTTTTTCACAGGAGCAGTTTGCCAAGATGGATACAGATCAGAATCTGAGGGATCACAGCTTTGACACGTTCTGCTCGTGCACAGAGAGCAAACAGACGCGCAGGCTCTATGAGCTGGCTGCTGTGCACTATGTAGCCCACTCCTGCTGTGTGATATCCACTGTACTGTTGCGGGAGTGATGATGTTCTGCACCCAGAACTACCCCCAAACTGTGGAGGAGTAGGCCACGTTTTCAGGCACGTTTCAGCAGAAACCGCTCCCGCCCTCCTACTCATGGACTCGTATACTGGTTCTTAATATTAATGTAGATCAGAAGGAAAGAAATAACTAGGCCAAGATGGCCACCACACACGACAATGATGACCTTAATAGAATGTTTCATCTCTGACGAGGCTTAGTTAAAAGGTTAGCAATGATGTGCATTTTTGTTGTTTCTCGTCTAATTCGGCCAGTGAATTCATGAAAGCACGTAATGCCAGGTCAAAGACCCTTGCTAAGAGGTAGCTTCAGTTTAAAACATGCAGCTCTTGATTGTCATCTTATCGTTGAAACTTGCCTTCTGGTGCAGACAAAGACTGTTTAGCTCCCATTAAGAGCTGAAGTGCCTCAGAAGAGCTTCTTCTTTGCCGTCACTGCAGTCTATGGCTAAGGGCAGGACAAGCAGCTGTCTGCTGAAAGTTCAGAACTCAATGTTTATTCCTCTTGAAAGAAAACAAATGGGCTGCAAACACAGAGCCTGCATCAAAAACAACCTTACTGAGCACACTGCCTTTTGTAGGCAACTGACAGCTGCAGTCTTCAACCATAAAGGCAGCCAACATAAAGGAAGCTAACATGGACAGAAAACAGAAAGGGTGATTTTAAATGATATAGCACTGTACATGGACATGCACACTCATGGGTAATGACCGATGGCTGTACTGGTGATGTAAGTTTTTACCAAGGTTCTGAAAAATTGTGTTTCAAAATGAAAATCTGTTGCAAAGCTTTGATTTCCTTTCATTGTTTCATTTTTGGCAAATCATAAAAGTCCTCAAATGTCATTTATGGGGGTATGCTATTCATATGAGTGAAAAATAAAACAGTATTGAAAGCAGATGTGTGTATGAGTAGTTTCAGCTGTGGGGATGACTGAACTGAAGATTGCTTTCAAAATGATTTCTTTCAAAACTGATTTTTTCAGTTTACTTGATCAAAATCTTAATTCACGTAAAATATTTACCAATGTATTTACATCAATTTTTAAATTAATTTTCTATTAATCCACAACCAGAGAATATTCATATTCAGTCCACATTCCAAAAGTACATTTATCAGCATTTTAGTCTATGCAGATATTCCACTGTTTGTCAAAAAGTGTCAAACATCCTTACTGCTAATCAATACAAACTCTTTATGTGTCATTCTGCAATGACAATGTCATTCTACATTCTACACTGGGGTGGCAGTGTAGCATAGTGGTAAGGAGCAGGACTCATAATCAAAAGGTTGCTGGTTTAGTTCCCCACTGGGGATAATACTGCTGTACCCTTGGGCAAGGTACTTAGCACACAATTGCTTCAGTAAATATCTGGCTGTATAAATGAGTAACATTGTAAAAAACTGTAAGTGATGTAAGTCGCTCTGGATGAGAGCATCTGCTAAATGCCAATAATGTAATGTAATGTACAGGGTGTACAGTTGAATAATGCTAACAACTGACTACTATTAAAAAAAGCTTGTAATCTATAACCTAATAAATGTACAGTCAATTGTAATTATACACATTGGGACTTAAAGAAATTAACTTAAAGAATTAGGCAATACGATTTCATTTGAATATTCTTGGATTTCACTTTCTCACAGTTCTACCTCTGATCTATTTAAAATGACAGCACTCGTTACATCAAAGACATAGAAAATGTGAAATTTCATGTGGAAATTTCAAACTTAAACTTGTCCAAAAACACAGAGAGAGGGAATGCATACTTAGGCGAAGTGAATATGCCTTTCCCTTGCTGCCGGCTTTACGCCGGCCAAGCAGCACTTCGGTGTGGGCCCATTACCAGATTAATGGGGCAGACAGCTCCGGGCGGTGTCGCTGGCTCCTGTTCTGTGGGACGGGGAGGCAGACGGAGGCATCCCACACATGATGGTGTTTATTTCCATTCTGTCATGTGCGCGAATCTGATTACAGGTCACTAAGTCAATATTTAGCTTTTGCGGACAGATCGTAGTCGGGCAGCTTATTTTCTTTTGTAACTCCGTTGGTGCCAGTGTTACAGAAGGTTCCTAACATTGCTGATTTGTTAAGATGTAAGTAATGACTGGCAGAGGAGGCCTGCGTGAGGCACAGGCACATTTGGGCTGCAGCATTGTTAGCCTGCATGTGAAACATGTGCAGATATTTGCTGCACAAAATTTAAGCACCAACGTTTCCTACAGCTTTCATTAAATATAAACACCAAAGTTGGGTTGTAACAGTTTGTTGCTAAACCTTGTACGTTTGATTTGTAAGCTTTGAAAATCCCAGCCATGTGTGGTTTGTTTCGAAGGAGTAGAACATTCAGGAGCTAACCATTGCTCAGCAATCTGTCACTTACCCAACTGGGTAACCTGTGGAATTTTGCAAAGTGTCAGATGTTGCTCTCCCTTAATAGGAAATTCAGAGTAGTGTGATAGTTAGCTGGAATTCCCTATGTGATAACAACCAATTTAATTTTAAATACCTCAGTGATTCATCACAGCATAAATGTTTTGGTTGAAATTGTCAAACATGAGGTACATATCACCTCACTACCCTAAAGATAGTCTAAACAGAAACAAGATCATGCTTTAGAACATTACAAATTAAGTTTGCTAACAAACTAACAAACATTAGTTAGCTTGCTAGCTATGTTACATTCTCAGTGATGCAAACTGTAACACATGGTATTAGCTTTAAAATAACATTTCAGGTACATGAGCATTCTATTTTTATGCTGATTTGCTCTCAATAAAGAATTTATTGAACTGGGAGTCAAACTTTGAGTCTTTGGGACTGTTGAATTAGCAATTATATTAATTGCTAATTAATTACTTAATTGTCTCAGCTACTTTGTGTTGCAAATTTAACTTTGCTGTATGGGATTGTTCAAGGATGCTGTTACAATCATTATGCCTCCATTATAGCTCTGTGATTGCCCCGTTAATGTTATTAAAAGTTCTCTCATATGCAAAATGTTAGGTTAGTTCATGCTAGTCAGTGAATTGATTAAAATGAAACCAAATAATTTTGCGGCAATTATCCACTGTGATGATATTATCCGAACCAATGAGAACACTTTTCCCAGTGATACCTTAATCTATTATCACTTGAAATCCACAATAAATTAAAAGGATACAGTTGAGCAGCTTTTACATTTGAAGTGGATGCATTAACATGTTTACTTGGTGTTAATTAATAACTTTTAAGATAGAATGTAGGTTTGCCTTTTAACAGCACAGCATGCAAGACATTTGGGCAACATACAATATCCTCATATTTGCTGTTTATCTCTGAGGACTTTATGCTCTGTTATTATTTGGTTGATAATCTACAGTTAGGTCATCTAATTAGATGTGGGAATTTCTTGCAAGACAAACAAGGAAATGAAGATTTCACAGTCCCTAAGAATGGCTACAGCCAATGAACACAGTAGGCTTACACTAATGCAAACAGCTCGTATTGATCCATTGTAACTATGTCATTTATTCTCTGTGACTGGACGGTTTAATTTCTTTTTGTTTATGCACCTTCTTACAGAGAAAGTGACTTTTCCATTTTTGTATTTCCCTCAGACCTGTGTGTTTGGAGGTTTTTCTCCATAGCACAGCTCTTATGTGCCTCTGTGGGTTCATTCCTTGCAGCAGTACTGACAGTGTAAAATGGCTATCTCTGCCTAGATACTTTACTGATGTCTTATTTAACGTAGCTGTGCAGCTGTCTGCTTCTGTTTCAGTTATGACATCAATTCCAGCATCAACATGTAGCCAGTGTGGATACTGACATGTTACAAAGTAGGAGCTAAAGTAACAAGAAAACACTTCAGGAATCTGCCCTGTGTGTTCCCTACATACGAATGGTTTATTGCAGCACAGTTCTGCAGATCCTCTCCTCCTCTGTCCTCTGGCTGGGAGGATTAGCTATTTATTAAAAAAAGAGACGTTATTATTTTTCCAGCCATGCCTTTCTTACCTTGGTTTAAAAGCAGACCACACACAGTATTTCACAATGCTGAACAGGAACTATATTTTGCAGTGTTTACATTTAGCTTTACTGAAGAATTCTTCTGCCGTTGTGAAATAACTCTGAAGCCAGACTCCTCAAAAAACTGTTTATTATGAAGTAATTCAACCCAGTGAAAATGGTATAAGTGACAAGTACCCTATACTAAGACTGTTATTCTGGTTTAAAAATGACAAAGTGAGACACAGCTTATGTTATGTTCATAATAAAGAACATTAGTTCTCTGTGATCTATGGCTTGGGTTGATACTGTAGAACACTGACAGCCAGGGTTTCAGAGGGAGAAAGGACCCTGCCTCCTTAACTCATAATCATACTCATAATAACTCCTTAAGTTATAAGTCCTGCTTTTCCACTGAGATTGCCTTTTTCAAGGAGGAAACAGGATATGTAAAAAAAAAACACATCTCTGGAGAGCCGCATTCTCATACAGCTCTTAAGCCCCTGAGTCCGGATGGTCCCTGCTCACGTTAGCCTGCCACTGCCTCTTGCTGGCATTGCGTCCGGAGTGATCGGTACGGGAGCGGCACACAGGAAGTATGCTCTCCCCGGCCCGGCTCGCTTTCGCTTTCTTATGACGGAGCACATCTGGAATTCATTGGCCGTGAAAATGAGGCATAACTGAAGCACACGGAGAGAGCTAGGTCCCCTGCCACCCGTTACCCGAGATGGCAAGATTTTGTGCGCCGGACAAAAGCGTTCTGTTTTGGGTTTTTTTATGAAACGTATCCACACGGGACCAAGCAGGGGTCATGGCTCTCAAACCAGGCACCTTTTTTTCCATGGTCATGGGGTTATGAGTTTAATAAAGCATGGGTGTTAATGTCAGGGAGACAGATTTAGGACAGTAGGGCCAATCGCAGCGACCTGAGTGGGGGGCACAGGCCAACGGTACTGAACCCTGTTGGGACTGAAATCACTTTCACTAATCTGTGAGATTTGGAACAGCCCTTACAGTTCGAGTACTGTTCAGCGGTCTGAGCTGAAGCCTAAAATTGGCCTATAAATGTCAAGCATGTATAATGCAGAGATGTTTAATCTTATGTTTAAGGCATTATCCATACCACAGTGGAAGTGTGCAACTGTCACAGCAAAACAGATCAGAGATGGAGATTTTTTTTCTTTGGAGATGACCAAAAACAACATTAATGTTTTGGGTTATAAAGACAGAGATAGAGAGAAAAGACAGAAGTGTAGGATACATACATACACACACACACACACACACACACACACACACACACACACACACACACACACACACACACACACACACAAAAATGTATATGTATTTATGTATGTGTTTATGTATGTATGTAGATTCATACAATTCATAGTTTTATATGTGTTTATGATGTTGTTTTAATAGTTTTTTGTCAGTTTCCTTTTTGTATTGCGTATTATGCTTTGACTATATTTAGTAAACATATTCTGTGCCAGTAAAGCAAACTTAATTGAAATGACAAGGAGAGAGATGCAAGATTTCTTGGTGAAGAACTTCCAGCAGAGTGAATTTTTTCCCACTGATTAAATACAATATAAGTTCTCTTCAAAGCGTGAATTCCTGTGATCAAAGCTTTTCTTTATTTTTAAACTGTAAAACCTGCTCTGATGTGCCAAAGCCTTTTAGAAGAGATTTTTTTAAAAGATTAGATGTACAGAGGGATCATGCTTTTCTTTTCCATGTGTAAATGTCACTGCTAATTAAAAACGTACATCATAATGCTCCACAGAAGAGTGAAAGTAAAGAAAAAACACTAATTCATATGTTGTATGTTATTGCGATCTTACACATTTCAAAGGGTTTAGAACTTAACTGACACATTTTTGGCAACAGAAATATAAGCGCTAAGTGGAAATAGCAGCTGCTTTGAAAGAAAGCACTTTAATATTATAATATTGTTGAAAGACATCAATAGACCTTAGTTTTTATGTGTTCAAATCCGCTGTTGACATATTACCAATAAATGTATAAAACATAGCATCCAGGAGAAAGAAACCTTGAAAAAGTTAGCCTTTGCCAATAACAGCAAGTGAGGAGAATGTCCCTCTTAATAATAATAAAAATAATAATAATAATAATAGTATACTTTATTGATCCCCATGGGGAAATTCGTCCTCTGCATTTAACCCATCCTACACACAGTGAGCCGTGAGCGCACACACACTAGCAGGAGCCCACCAGGAGCACACACAGGAGGTGATGGGTTCAAATATCAGTTTGAGTATAACGGAAGTAAGAGATGATCAACTTTGCTTTTGAAAAGAGCTGATAACTCATAACACACACTTGTCTTTTTGAACTCATTCCATGTTTTTGCTGCACATCTGGCGGTAAGACAACAAAAACAAACTTCTAAACCCTGGGTGCTTGTGAGGGTTTCTGATTTATTTATATGAAAACTTCTGGCCTTGTGAAAAACAGTAAACAAGGCCTTTAATGTGTGACACTGGTCGTCGGCCAATACAAATGATTATACTGCGATAGCAGGCCTGCTTCCTGTAGTTAAGATTTGTGTTTAACGTTGGGCCTTTTCCCTTATCCACTGACTGGCAGAAACCAGAGGCCTTCATTGAACCTTCATGGAACCTCAGCATTTAGCTTGCGAACCAGATGTGAGCTCCTCCTTTATAGGCAGATTTTGCTATGAAGTGTTCCCTGCTCAATACAGTGCTAAAGCAGTAATGTAAAATTATCATGCAGGCTAACAATAAGACTCACATTCAAATCAAAATGATTATTAAACGAAAGTCTACAGCCTACATTTCATTTTTCCATCACCACAGTATAATTTGGAGCTGAAATTCCTTCTGAAACTGAGTCTGTTCACTGAGACTGATGGGGTCTGTTCACAGTCACTGTTCAAAATATTCCAAAATAGAATGATCAGACTGCGATGATGAGAAAAATTTGTCAATGACCTGTAACTTGTGCCGCTACAAACCAAACTGAATTGTATTCAATAGTACTGCTTCTGTCTAAGATCTCTAGTCAACCTGTAGGCAAGCTGAATAGGTAAACGTGAAGCCTGAGATTCCATTCCCCATTTCAAAGGCCATTTCACCATTTTAACTTTGTAAAGATCTGTCTGCAGTCTGGAAGGATTCTGTCAGCAAGTGGCCTGTACATTGCCATGGGGTTTCAGTGACCAAGGTGCTAAGCTTGTAACCTGAAGGTTGCTGTTTATATTTCCATGTAGGACATAGCTGTTTCCTCCCAGTAGGGTACTTTGTTTGTTGCAGTGAATATTCAGCCGAATTAGAGTATCTGCCACCAAGAAGTCTGTTACTAAGTAGCCACCAAGTGTTCATTTCAAATGTCAAGAACCATCTCGAAACATGTCAGTTAGGCATGATGTCTATGAATTTTGCCTTATTTCCAAATTAAGATGTAGTCCCTAAAATCCTGTTTTCACTCTCCAAGCTCCACTTTTGCAGATGCTTATTAAATGAGGTACCTCTGGTGAAATGGGACACCACAGAGAATGAGGGACTACAGTTTTTTCTGTCAAATGTGATGACTTTTCAAAGACCAAAAATGTTCCTGACATTTCAGACATCGGTATCTGTGTTGTTTCAGTGTCATTTTCCTTTACTGTGGTATCTCTCCTGTCCTGCCGCCTCTGCCATGCATTGCAAATGACAGAAATAGGCCAGAAAATGTGTGTGTGCGTGTGTGTGTGCCTGTGTTGGGGTGATGTTGGGTGTGGAGGGGGGGGTTACTCCTCTTATTTTGTTCCAGAGGGCTCATGTTTCCACCATGTAGGTTTGGTCATGAATAAGGAAAGTTCCTCATAGCTTTCCCAACCCATGGCTAAGCTCTATAATCCTGCTCTAATCAGTGAGTCACAGCCTCAGAATGATACTCCTCATGGTTGCTCCATTCTCATGGTTACATTTGCCATCCTGTTTTTCATCGTACGACAAACTGCAAAGCCCACTTCTCTGACTACACCACAGGCCAAAAATTCACACACATATCATGTTGTAACTATTATTATTATTTAAAACTTCAAGCATGTGTATCATTTTCCAAGAAAAGCCAACCTGACATAAAATGCCGCCCTACACTTGGGGCTGTGATGTGCTGCCACAGGCTTAAAGCACGTCAAACTACTGACTCCTGGCACAACCGATTTCCACGGCATCATACTTGAAGGCGAACAACACCGCTGGTAAGTATCACATGAGTGGGCAGTTTGTCTCTGTTGTAGTGGATGAAGCGATGGTGCACCAAACCCTGTAAGCATTGGTCCAGACAGACTGGAGGCGACCTGGGCAGAGATGAGTGAGTGACATCATTCTGACACAAATGTCACCTATAGACCATGCCCATCTGATCGGGTAGTCTTTGACTCATGATGGGAAATGAACAGGGGTACACACAGGGGTAGGCTTGTGTAGGATCCTGCTAAGACCCAGGGAAGAGGGCGGTAGCACTGTTTTTGAGAATGGTTGACATGTGTGCCTCAGAATCCAGTCCACCAGAGACTTAAGTCTGAACACCATGGGAGAAAGGCTCACTGCTGAAATGAACCCAGGATGAGCGTAGGACAGCTATGCATGGGACATGCATGATAGGGACAGTGTATCCTTAAACAGAACGGGACAGCACAAACAGCCAGTCACACATGGAGACTAATTGCCCATGAACCAGGACTAGTGTGAGTAAATCTATTCTGAAAAAAGAAATCCAAACTGAAAAAAATAAAAATGGATCCAAAAAAGTACACATGGAGGCTAGAACAGGACTATGAGTTCATCCAAACTGAATGGATCCTATAGTAATGGTTCTCTCTGCTGGCGGTAAGGACCTCCTCAGTGAGTGGTAAACTCCTATGGGCAGTTAGAAATGGTTCCCTCCCAGAAGGTTGTTCTGCTTGGAACGTAAGGGGAGGCAGGGCCTTCGCCATGACTCAGCCTCCCTCGCTGATTACGCTCCTCACAATGACTTCCTGTTCGGAGTCCGCGAGGAATCCTGGTGCTTGACTCTTCATTTGACCCCAAACCAGAAACCCCAGCTTTCCTTGCGCTGCCCTTGAATTATGCTCTGTGGCTTTGAACGCTCTCCAGTGCTGAGTGAGCGGGCGGCCGAGTGCGCCTTTCATCCATTGTTCTGTCATTAGTGTTATGTTCCAAACGGTTCAGAAAGCTGCGCTCACGAGCTGGCTCAGTTACAGCGTCTGTCACGCGGCTGCGAGTCTCAGAGCGTGGGCCTGTGCTCTGCTCATTATTTTTCCCATAATCCTCAGAGTGCTGCATACTAGCTGGTTCAGTGTCCAGTTGAACTCTGCTGTGTTTTATTGTGTTTTAGTGACAAAGTCTGTTATTACAGAATGCCACATTCCAGCTGTCTCACATATTGAGAATAGGTTTGCTTTTAAAGCATGAGTAAAGTCAGAGCCAGAATACAAAAGCATGGCTGAGTGCAGAAACATGTTAATTTTCTTAATAGTGCTACCCGCAGTTAGGAACTTGATTTAATTTATTCGGCTCATTTTGGAAACCTTGTGTGCATCACTAAGCGCTAGGGCCAAAATGGAAAAATACCAATATCAATATTATATCAAGACGCAGAGCAACATCAAGCATCACACGACACGTCCAGATTTGTAACTGTAATAACTGCATTTATGTGGACCACACACGCGGAAAGTTATTTCAAACAAAAATGCTCATTACGAAAGTTCAAAACTATTTTCCACATCTGAGGGTAATTAATTGATATGCGGTGTCCTCTGAAATCGAGATCGACAAACACTAGTTATTATTCAGCTAAAATGTAGGGGAAACGGCCAAAATCTAAACAGCGTGCATTAAGCGCGGCACGAAGGAGAAACCACACTCATCAAAACAGGAACCAAAAAGCTCTCGCAATTAAGCCGAGCCTCTCCGCTCCCGTCCTCCGGGCGTCTGTTTCTCCGTTATTTTCACATGCGAGCGCTTGTGCTGGGAAACAGGCAACCCTGAACCTGGCAGAGTCGGGCACGGGCTTGGGAGTAATCGCGCCCGGTTTCATTCTGTACCATAACCCGCCGTTGTTGTAGTGTGACTGGCGACCCTCCTCGTCTCCTGCGGGGGACAGCGGATCCTTCGTCCTGCTCCGCCGCTCTGAATTGGTGGAAGGGGTGCGTGGGAACTCTTAGTCCCGAGCAATTATCAGGAATATAGACTACTGGCACCCGTTTTGTGTCTCTCCAAAATCGGTGTACGAGAAACGCGACTTTGTGTTGCACAGAGACAAACCGTTTCTGGCGGTGCCTCTCCCGCGCTGCGCGTCAGCTTGAAACTTTTAGTTTTCCCAGCCGACTGATCCCAGATCATCACAGCGCAAAACGGTAGCCGCGATCTACACCTCCTGCGCCCAGCGAAGTATACGTAGGCCTATGAATGAACCTTCATAACCAAGAAGATGTTTTTCTTATGCAAATAGAGACATGCTCCGCTCTATCGCCCACGCCCCCCATTCACGACATCTCCTGACACAAAGACTGACTCAGGGAGTCTGTGGGAGCGCAACATGGCCAGCAATGAGAGTGACGGGGGCCTTGTCTCCTTCATTCAGTGATTGCTGTATTGTTTTGTGATTGCAGCCTATCGTGCTATGAAAAGCAGTTTACTTTTTGACCAGTTATTACTTACATTATTGTGTATTTGCCAAACAATATATTGATCAAGGTTTCCTCTTCTACAAATTTTCCTCCCTCAGCATGACAGAGAGTGTGGCAGTGTTGCCAATATTGTAATATTTACTTAATATCTCATGGGTTCCTACACTGAGGAACCCATGAGATATTAAGTAAGTCCATCAACACAACAGCAAAGGGGCTGTGATTACAGATTACTGCCAATTTCAATGACAGAGTGGCACTGGTCAAAAAAGCAAAAAAAAAAACAAAAACATAAAAGTCACAAATATCATTTTTTCCACTAAAAGCACCTGATCAAGAATAACTCTGGATAAACACATGAACACAGCTCAGAATAATCACATCATTATATTCTTTAAAAAAGACAATAGTTTATTATTTAAAATGGCTGTTCTATTGTGATTGCTCAACAGTCTTTTGACCAGACAAACAGGCTGATTCATTTTCATCATAATGTATGGCTGCTTTATTATAATTTGTGAAACCTTTAAATTAGGGGAAAATGACAGAAAATGATCTGTCATCAGAAACATTGCTAAATGACTTAAAACTGACAGTCATATTAATGACATGATTAACATAGTCTGGTCCTTCTCTTCATTCTGATGAGCAGGCCTGTAATCTTGGATGTATTTCACACAGTGAAAAAACCAAGAAGAAATTCAAAGGAAACACTGTTCTTTACAAATAGGGCAGACAGCAGTGTAGAATCAATAATGGCTAATACTTTATGGAAAATATTTTTCAGAATATGCTTTAAGGTCCAGCATGACTCACCAAAGAAAGTTTCCACTATACAAAACCAGTTCCAGTTGGATCCATGTCTGCTGACTGCAACATAGTAATTAAGGACGTGATCACATACACAGTCCCTCCAACTGCTGCTTCAGTTCCATTTGTTTCTCTTTTTTCTTTTTTAAATCTTACCAGCAGTGACATTAAGCTGAGATTCGCCTGCACTCAGTTGGCCACATACAAGCTCTCTGTGCATTTCCGCATATAATGAAACAGTCTCTGTAACCTTAGAACCAACTCTTACATTACAGATTAATCATCATCAGAGGGAGCATTCGGTTGCTATTGTTGTCTCATCCCAAAAAATGGTTTCCAACCCCCCTCCACTGTAACGGCGATATACTCAGGTCTGTTTGGAGAGAAGGGTATTGTTTTAAAATGTGCTGCTCTGAGCGGGCGGCTTGGACCACCCTGCTCGGGATAAAACACAGAGCAGCCCAGAACCTGCCTGCCTGTCCCGCCTTGGTCTCACTGCCGCAGGCCCTCATTTGGGAGAGAGCCCTCACTTCTTTGGCGCTCTCTGGTACTGAATAAACATGATGACCTTTACCAGCACATGAGGCAAAACAGCAGCTCAACCGCTAAACACAATGCATAATGGCAGAAAGGATCATATGCGCTGAAGTGCAACTGTAAGTAAAGCCATCCAGTATACAAACACATACTGCTAATTATTTCAATACAAACACACCAATTGCACAGGAAATTGCACTGCACACAAACTGTACAAGGAAATGATACTTTTGTGACTGGTATTGTACGTTGCTGCATTGTGTCTATGCTCTATCAAATACATGACCGTGTCGAAGACTTTCCACAAAAAGAAAATTTTCCCTCTGTTCTCTGACATGACTGACACCTGCTGGCTGGCCACCATCAAAATCACTCTTCACCTTGTGAATGATCTGACAGTTACATGGAAGATGAAAACCTGATATGTTATCATTGTAAACATATAATAAGCAGGATTTTTCTGGAGAAGTTGGTTGGATCTAAAGTGCCAAACTGCCCTGGTTGGGTCAGCTGTACTATGGATATAGCAGAGATTGCGGTGGAAATGTGCAGATTTATTACTCACAATAATTAGAACAATAATCATATATATATAGTCTTCCAGGGGAGATGCTGTAGTATGATTTTTACCGCAGTTTTTGCCATCCAGCCCTAAGATGTGTGATGTTGTTTTGAATGTAGCTGCATAAGAAGGACAGGGGAAATGCAGCCATCTTTTCTGCCTTATTAAAATGGCAGGTAAATTATTCTAGCACAGCCATCACAGTTCAACCAGCAAGAGATACAGCATTAACAGTAGGTTAAGTGCTGGGAATGAGATTGCCAAAATAAAATAATGCTGTAGGTGGAGACTTCATAGCAGAACAAGTTTTGCATTTGCTGTAGCGGGAACAGTAGTTTCAAATTATTATCTCCACTTGTCTTCCTATTTGGATACAGAAAAGGTCTGATATGAAGTCGTAGCTCCTGTTTAACCTCAAACTTCCACTTAATCATCATAGTTGGCTGCTCTTTTTCACAAGAGGATCATCGACAGATGGACACCACATTCACAAGGAAACTACAGTGCATTTGAAAAGACACTACTGTGCTGTGAGGGGTAAATAACACCAAAATTCAGGACAGGTGCAGGAAAAACTCTGATTCCACTATTAAATGTAAACTCATTCCCCATGAGTCTTTCCCTTCCCAATGCATCTGTGCTGCCTCTTAACACAGCAGTATGCTCTATTTGTGTGGGACACAACACACCAAACCATTAGCTCAACCCGCCTTTAAACTCATTAGTCACACGTGTCACTTCCTGTCTTCCTGTTTCCTGCAGAAGCAGCACAGCATGCATGAGACAATTTAGCAGTTACTATGGGAATCAATAATTAACTGTAGATGTTAAAGAGCACTCTGTGATACACACCTGTGACACACACACACACACACACACACACACACAAACTCTGTAATGAGGCTACATTTACAGTGATGGCGCTAATTCTGAATGAATGAGGTCAATGAGCTCTTCTCTCCACTCTTCTCAATGGGTAACGGTATCATAATGTATGGTAATTTAAAATCTTGAAAAGTGATTTTTTCCCCTTTGATGGAGTGCAAACCTTTCATTTCACCTTCATAGTTTAATGTGCAGAACTACCTACTGACCAGCCTCAACATTATGAAAATACTGACAGAATGTGATACTCGCATATTTCTGTAGTATTTAGTTGTAATACTCCTGATCCACACATATGTTTCTGGTTATGTTTGTGAAAGCTGTGTTACAGATATTTTTGGACTAATTCCAGCAGCTTTATAGAGAGCCCAACAGGAACACATAGGGAGAGATTTTAGGACCAGCTTCATTGTCACCGGAAACAACTCAAAACAAATGATTTAACTTCATTACTTTATAAAATGTCCCACCTATCTGCTAAGAGAAAACTCATTTGGCTGGAAAATTTCAGATTTTGACTCTTCAGCCATCTTTGTGAACAGTGAGTCACATCTACTAAGCAGTACTCATTTCCATCTGTAAACAACATATATGAACATAAAGAACTCCAACTGTTAATGAGTGAATTTGTTTTCCTGTGAAGTGTGAGTGTAGAGTGTAGGTGTACCCACTGTTCTTGTGTGCAATAAAATAAATCCTTTTCCTTTTGTATTGCATTTAGATAAACAGCAGTGGAAGGTTTCTTTCAGGCATATTTCTCTCAACAATCATTTTCCTGGAGCAGAATCTCCTCGATACTAATGTTTCTGTGGAAAATATGGCTGAATCACAAAGATGTTAGCTGGGCCATGCTTCAGTAGGGCTAGGCCCTTAACCCAGTCTGTTCAATATATACTGACAACTCAACAGGCCCTTAAAAGCAGCGCTAGCATGCCTTTAACATTAAACCTCTCTTGAACACTCCCATTACCTCACGCAGGAAAATGCTCATTTATGAAATCGTTCACAGAAAAAAAAACTCTACCCCATAAATCAAAATTAGTGTCATGACTCAAAATGTTTCTCAGTCTGAGTTATTTGTGTACAGTGAAAGAAGAAAACTGTGTGGAATTAAGCTTAAGGGAAAATCTAAATTTAAGTTGGAAAATAAACCGTTTAGTCTCAAAGTTGTGCTTTTCTTCCAAGAGGCAGCTGTCAACTGTTTAAGCACGTACCAACAGCATTTATGTAGGAACATGACTTTCAGCAGACTGTCCATCACACTAAATGTAAATGTGTACTTTACCAGCACAGCGTTTGGTCCAGGACTGTCAGGGGACATGTTCTTGACATTAAAGCTAATGGGAAATCTGTCAATGCGGTACTGAAGCAGTGATAGACCTAGGTACAAAGGGCATTTGTCCCCGACACAACAAAACACATTTATTATAATCATGCCATAAACAAGCAATTATTATATGTGTTTACATAATAATGCAGTTCAAATGTACCTTGTTTTAGGACATCTTTGAGAAAGCAGTTCTTGTAAGATGTAGTTAATGTTTTTTTTATGATGTGAAGTAAGACTGTTGTTTGTTTCAGTCTGCAGACTGAGGCTTACAGCTCAGACATGGGTTTCAGTCTGAGCTGAGATGGCTCTGACTGGGAGTCTGTAGCACTCTCTTCTGCCAAAGTAGTGTGGATAGGCGCTGCTGCAGGGCTCTGAAACAGCTAGAGAGGCCTGATGTTGCTTGCAGGGAGGACAACGAGAAGAGAATTTAAATAGTTGTCTGGTAATCCTTGAGGGCCTGGACCAAGAGCCTGGAGTTGTTCTGAACTGGTAGTTAGAAATGTGTGAATCCTTCTTAATGTTATAGAGCAGGAATCTGCAGCTGTCTGTCACTACTGCACTCTGTCGCCTTTGAAAGACAGGTTAGTATCCAGCACCACCCTCAGGTTATTGGCAATCTGGAATGCAGATATAGTCACAAGACATTAAAAAGCATTTTAAACAAAGCAGAAAAGGTGAAGACTTGTTTGTGCATGTCACTGAGATTATTAATAGCTTATTTATAGCTGAGGTATGGCAGTTGTGAGAAATGTACCCTCCAGCTCTAGCTTCCACCCTGGGTCAAGAGGAGGGGACTTTTATTTCTGAGGGTCCTTTTCACCTCCACATGGAGACAGATCAACTGATGGGATTCCAACCATTTGTTCTGCCTTACTTTTATTGACGCACAATGATGCACAGTGCAGTGCACACACATGAATAAACATACTGACGATATCTTACTTACTTGACTGCCCAGATTCTTCATGATGGTTGATTGACACTTGTGTATTTGTCCAGCCATTAACCTTAAATGGTATGGAAAATGCACCAGGATGGAGGTGGAGGGCATTTCGCTTGGGTGACCTTCTCCTGCTACAACTTTATAAATGCGATTTACTTTTTGCAAAGTGATTTGTGTTTGTTAAAACAGAGATGCCAAGTTTATACAGTAATGGCAGTTACCGTAAAAGCACACAATAATTCTATCAGAGCTTGTATACACAAAGGTACACAACCAGTCTCTTGCTAGATAGCTAAAGAGGTACTCTGAGGACAGAAACCACAGCATATTGGATTACTACACTCCAATAACTGCCTCTGTCTCATATAGAAACCTAATTTACTTTTTTTCATTAACTTCAGTATGGCACAACAATTTTACTATTAAGAAACAGAGAAGCTGACCCACTGTGGAGAGGGAGAGGGAGGAGTTGATGTAGAGATAATTTCTGTTTTTTTAAACTCAGCCCACTGTGTGTGGGGGGCTCAATCATTCATGATGAAAAAATTATGACATCTATAAAACATAGTACATAAACAATATGCAATTTTTAAAACTGCCATGCAACAGAATTATTAAAACCATAAATAACCCCTGTTTAATGACATGGAATCGTTTAGTTATAATAGTAATAATACTAACAATAGTAGGCATAATGGTATTTCTTTTCAACTATAAATTCTGAAGGCGGTATCTGGTACAGAAATTAGTGATATGATATTCAAAATGACAAAAAAAACAAAACTTTTTCATCAATGTTTCTTCCAGTTCCTTCAAAAAAAGATATGGATATTGTTTTTGCTACCGAAACTATACTGCTCTACTACTAATAGTAATAATAATACAATTTACCCGCACAAGTTCATTTGATTCTGAGACAAGTCAACCAAAGGTCCCTTTGCTCCTCAAAGACAGTGGTAATGCCTGCATCTGCTTGGTGTCTATGGAGAGGAAGATGTTTTGATTGGACCACCACCAAGCAGTATGTCTCAATTCGGAGGATCGTGTTTCAGCTAAAGTGCAGAGTCTGATTATTGCCTCTGAAAACTGCCTCGTCTGCACACCATGCTATCAAATAAAGTTCCTCTGAAGGTGAGAAGCACTCATCCGCCTCCCCACTTCACAGCTTCTCTCTCAAAGGGCTCCCCAGCCTGCGCAGACAGCCGGCTCTTGATGTTTAATGACCTGGTCATTTCAACAGAACTAATAAAACACCCCCTGCTGTGATACAGCCTCTTCTAAAACTGTAGGTTCTACATGTTTTTTCTCCCCCTTGTGTTATACTAGAACAGACAGGCCTGTACTCTGCCCTGCAGAAGCCCAGCAGTCTGGTGGACAGGTGTCTGTGCTGATGTACTCATTGCATGGACATCAGAATTGCATTAAGATAGCATTAGATTAACACCATGGGGAAATTGTTCTGTGAACAAAAAGACCTGTGCATAAGTGCTGAATGAAACCATTTCTCCAGGTTAATTAATGCAAAACAATATAAAAAGTTGAATGCCTACAATATGTAGGCACTACCCTAATTATTTAAGCTGAAAAATTATAAAAGATCAAAATTGTGCTTATGAAAAATACACTGATGAGCCAAAACATTATGACCACCTGCCTAATATGCTGTTGGTCCTCCGTGTGCCGCCAAAACAGCACGGACCCACTGAGGCATGGACTCTACAAGACCCCTGAAGGTGTCCTGTGGTATCTGGCACCAAAACATCAGTAGTAAATCCTTCAAGTCCTGTAAGTTGCGAGGTGGAGTCAGAATCAGACTTGTCGGTCCAGCACATCCCACAGATGCTCAATCGGATTGAGATCTGGAGAATTTGGAGGCCGGGGCAACACCTTGAACACTTCATATGTTCCTCAAACCATTCCCAAACAATGTGTGCAGTGTGGCAGGGCACATTATCCTGCTGAAAGAGGCCACTGCCATCAGGGAATACCATTGCCATGAAGGGGTGTACCTGTTCTGCAACGATGTTTAGATAGGTGGCACGTGTCAAATTGACGTCCACATGAATGGCCGGACCCAGGGTTTCCCTGCAGAACATTGCCCAGAGCATCACACTCCCTCCACTGGCTTGTCATCTTCACACAGTGCATCCTGGTGCATTCCTGGTTCCCCAGGCAAACGGCGCACATGTACACGGCCATCCATGTGATCTAAATGATAACGGGACTCATTGGACCAGGCGACCTTCTTCTACTGCTCCAAGGTCCAGTTCCAATGCTCGCATGCCCATTGTAGGCGCTTTCGACGGTGGACAGGGGTCATCATGGGCACTCTGACCATACGCAGCAGGGTGCGATG
Organism: Megalops atlanticus; assembly: GCA_019176425.1. Taxonomy (NCBI): domain Eukaryota; kingdom Metazoa; phylum Chordata; class Actinopteri; order Elopiformes; family Megalopidae; genus Megalops; species Megalops atlanticus. The sequence continues at coordinate 36,875,196 of CM032880.1, read as the reverse complement.
CACTGTGTTGTGACGCATTCCTCCCGTAACCATCATTAAAATTTTCTGTGACTTGTGTCACAGTAGATCTTCTGTCGGTTCAGACCAGGCGGGATAGCCTTCATTGCCCTTGCGCATCGAAGAGCCTTGGGCACCCAACACCCTGTCGCCGGTTTGTAGTTTTTCCCTCCTCGGACCACTGCCGGTAGGTACTCACCACTGCTGACCGGGAGTACCCCACAAGCCTTGCCGTTTCAGAGATGCTCTGACCCAGTCGTCTGGCCATAACAATTTGGCCCTTGTCAAAGTCACTCAGGTCTTTACTCCTGCCCATTTCTCCTGCATCCAACACATTGACTACGAGAACTGATTGTTCACTTACCATCTAATCTACCCAGACCTTGACATGTGCCCTTGTTTGGAGATGATCAATGTTATTCGGTTCACCTATGAGTGGTCATAATGTTTTGGCTCACCAGTGTATATTCTATAAAATATATTCTCAATACATTATTACAATCTTTTTTGGAATAAAGGCATTTTAATTCCAGTCTGTAATGCAAACCTTCACAGATGGCAGCACATTAAGCCCAGCCAGAGTTTCAAAGCCTTGATCCTCACAGTCCTGCCTGTAACAGAATGCACACCATTTAATCTTAGTGATGTTTTTACTTCTTTTCCCAGAGATGTCTAACAGCACGTCCATGAGAAGAACAGTGCAAGGCAACAGGAGTCTCGAGAGAGATATTTGTGAGATGGGATGCCTGTTTCCAAAAGGGAGGCCCTCCAGTCTTCACTCCCCTGAGGGAGAAGGCCTGTATCCTGTCTGTGGCAGTGAGCTCTGCCTTAACAGTGTCCAGGCCCATTGATGTAATTCTTGTGCAGGAGTCGTGTATGACCGGCCACGGCTCTGCTACTTTCACCCACATTCCGCAGTCAATGGGGGCCCAGCGCTGTCTCCAAAAGATGACCTCATCTGTCGCAAAAGCACAGAAAAAGTGTTCACAGCGCTCACAGTCACTCCATTATTCGCCTCCTTGGGACGGAACTGACACAGTGACTTATCACCCTGTGCAATCACTCCAATATTTACACTTGTACCAGCAGACAAGGAGACAATTATGCCGGCTGATAGTCCCATGGGAAATATTATTTCCAGAGGAAGACGCTGAACAATGATAACAGAGCCTGTATTTGCAGTGTGTGGACCGGGCCCGAGGTACGGCAAGCAGGAGGGGGTGTGGTGACCTGCACAGATCAGCAGGTCTTACTTCACAGCCCGGCCATCTTGCTCCGCTGTCACCTGCAGAGCACAGACTCTGTCAGCGTGTGACTTCATCAGTATTCCGGCAGCAGTTCTTGTGGTACGTTTACTAGCACGGGTGCCAAGATGCCCCCGGTCACGTCTCAGCTTCAGTGTCTCCGAACAATGCTTTAACAACATAAATTACCAGGGCCTGAGGTGGCAGGCCGCCAGGCCCCGACCCAGCATCGGTTTGTGTTACACTGCCTGGAAAAGTTTTCTCCCAGACTCCTCTCTGTTTTGCATCTCTGGAAGCCCTAGGTGATCCTGGCAGGATTAGTGCTTGAAACAATGGTGCTCATTTAACAACCTCTCCCTCCCTCCCTCCCACCCCAGCCCAATTTGGACAGAATTAAAAAACATGAATCTTGAATAAATGGGGTTGGAAATGGATGGTTTTAAAGATACAGACAATGAAAAGGCAAAGATGTTCCAACTGATTCAACAAGGAAAAAAAAGCTTCTGAATTAACCTAGGGAGAATACCTTTATGCAAGGCACATTCTGAATGGCTGATGGTTTGTTTTCTTGGATGGATTCAAATCTGTTTTTCAATTGTGTTGATTCACACAGACAAGTTCACTGACGTCCGCATTGCAGTGTGAGAATGTTGTTTTTGGGAAAAATCTGTGTCTTAATTGTGTCGTAAAATTCCACCATTTTCTGGTTTAAATTAGGAAAAAAGCTGAATGAGTTTTATTGCTGAAGGCAAATTCCATTTTATTTCACTGCTTATTTTTTCAGCTGTAAACCCTTTCTCTGTGATATTCATCTCATTATACATTAAAGTAAAGATAAATAAACTGGCATAGAGAGAAGTCAAGCAAATGTTGAAAGGCACCTAGGATAATCCCATGGGAAACATTAATAAATTTGTCATGGAAGTGCCATTGACTCTCTGTGTGTTTGCTAAATAAATACATAAAAGGAAATACTTCAGGAAATGTAAAATGAATTTCACATTTGTATTTCACATTCAAATTTTCACATTCACAACTGTAATTGTTAAGTGATCATTGTAAAATTAACTGTTGAACATCTGTCAGATAATAGCCCTGAATGTTCTTTAAATTCAAAGAGAAACAAAGCAAACATTAACAGTTCAATCAAATCAAACTCATGCTACATCTTGCTGCATAATATGAAACAAGCTTATTTTGTCATTTCTGTTTCCATTGCCTGAGTGAATTTCCTTGATGGGCGAGCTGGTGGCTTTTCACTTTTCAATACGTACTGACTGAACAACCCTGGTCTATGCTATAATATTGACACCATGAAAAGGTAAGCTCTGAAAATTTTCCTCATCACATTAAAGAAATGAACATAAAAAACACAGTTCTGAATTCCACATTCTATTGCTTTTACATATTGTCTGTCTTTCTGGAACTTTCACCAGTCTCTCAGGATTCTATATTCTAAATTATGCACATTTTTATTGCCAAGGTTACATGTTTCTAAGACAGTGACACCGAATTGACCAACATGTCTCAAAATAACTATGTTTATTTGGAGGCCTGGACACTGACAGTTGCCTTGACAGTCAGTGCAATGGACATGAAGCGAGCTGCCCCACATCCAGACAGTGAATTAAGCCCCCTTCTCTCAAGAGAGGCTGTTTATTTTCACCAAATGACCTTTTTTATCTCATGTGTGAGACTAGTCATGACATCAGTTTTAGCCTGGCGACATTGCTCTTTGCAGTCATGAGCATTCACTTTGCTGGAAAGCACGTGGGAGCTCAAACATGCTGCCTTAAAGTAAAAATGAATCTTCCAAGCAACTGCTTTTATAAGCAATTTTATTATTAAAGAGACATAAAATGCTTTTGAGAAGTAAAGTGTTTTTTCTGGTGGCTCCCTTATGCCCTTTCCTCTGAGCCTGTAACACTATTATACAATGCCAAACTGTTGGGCTAGCTAGAGGTGACTTGATATGATGTGTTAGTTTTATAGTTTTTAGAACTAGCCAGAGCAGAGAGTTTGCATAATTCATTATGTAAGAATAGTTTTTACATAATTTCACTTCAGAGTGTATAATATCATTGGTGGTTGTAAGATTTATCTACCTTTAAATTAGTATGGTTAAGAATCAGTCATGATGTCATGTATTTAGATAATAGGAAGTTGAAATATAGTACATATAAGTCATGTTCAGTCATCTGGTAGTACAATTAAGAGGTTTTAATGTGAGCCCTCTTGTGATGTGTATTGTATGTAATTAGAAAATGTTGGAACAACTTTATTGACAAAGCAGGAAGTGCACAGTTTGGCAAAGAGACTGGGAGTGTGGAACACATGTGTGACAGCAAAAACATCCAGTTGGTTTCTCTGAAATGATCATCTATCACTGAACCCGCCATTTAAAATCATTGTCATTTTCATTGATTGTCATTTTTAGCTAAGCAAGGCAGACTATGTCAGGGAACTACTGCATATAATGTGACATATGTGCAAAAATTAAAATGTTGTCATTTGTACTTGACATTTTTAAAAGGATGCATTTTACGATGCATCTGTGGTGGGTAGCTATGGTATCCAAGGTAAACAGAACCCTACGCTGTGTGGCTTCTTAAATATATAGTGGTTCTGGGGTGGTTAACTGTCCTCACTCTCACCTCACAGTGAATGAATCATCACCTCCCAGCTCCTCGAACTGCACGACTAACTGTTTTAGCATCAGAGTCTTAGTAAACTTAAAGAACATGTGAGTGTAGGCTTAATTCATCTGTTAATCAGGGCAAACGCTGCTTCTTTCTAATTTTTTCTTTCAAATTAGTTGCTACTGTGAGTCTACCTCATTTGCCATCAGAACAATTGGTATCTTTTAAACATAATGCCTCTGTAGCAAAGAAAAGGCTCTGCATTTTCCCCCTGCCTGCAATAAAGCCATTTTCAAAATCAGCCTGTTTCTGAAAGGCTGCTGATTTGGTCATGACATCATGACATCACACATGTATGTGTGTCTCTCAAAGCATTGGAATAATTCAGTAGAGATTCTGAATCAATTATCAGAACTCACATTGAAATAATTTGCTCTGAAAAAATGAATTGTTCAGGTCCAGCCTATCCTTGTTGTACATGTGAAATTGGTTCAAAGGGCATATGGCCACCGAGTTGAAAGCTTGGAGCAGCTAAAAAAGGAAGAATATTGAGTAAAATATCAGGTAAAAGAAATAGTGTCCTCTGCAAAAGAAAAATAAAAAGAGATCTACTTTTCTGAAAAAAAGAGCAAGAGAGAAATCAGCAAGCATTTCAGATCAAGAGAAATAGGCAGCTGTGTAGCGTTAAGGAGCAGGACTCATAACTGAAAGGTTGCTGGTTCAATTCCCCTCTGGGGCACTGCCGGTGTACCCTTGGGCAAGGTACTTAACCCACAATTGCCTCAGTAAATATCCAGCTGTATAAATGGATAACATTGTAAAAAACTGTAAATTGATGTAAGTTTCTCTGGATAAGAGTGTCTGCTAAATGCCAATAATGTAATGTAATAATTTAAAAAAAAGGAGACTCAGAATGAATGAGAAATTAATTTATTTAGCGCAAAATGTGATGCTATTATTATTATTATTATTCCCTTCAGGTCTGTGTTTGAGGTCTGCAAAATTCTGCATGCATAAAAATGGGTGCAGTCATCATCTTGGTCATGACTGGAATTGCATGACTGTTGGATATCCAAAATGCCCAGAAGGGTCTGTCCATTGAAACTATATTTTCTAATCACCTGTTGGTCAGTTGCATCCATGAAGTCCACACAATGTCTGTAATGTCTATTTTCAGGACAGTGTCCACAACCCATCCTCCCCTTTAAAGGAGCTGGAATGCCATGGATTTAGACAGTTTACCGTCTGTATATAACTTTTCATTGCTTTTGTCTAATTGAAGTACAAGGTGTGGCCCCTATTATCCAGGTGCAGCAAAGAAAGACAGTGTGATTGGTCATGTGTTTTTGAAAATTGATACTCACCGCCTACTCCCACAATTTACATATGGAATTGCTATTACACACCCATTTAACCAAATTTTCTATAGGCAAACCGCATACACTTTGAAAGGAGTGAGGTGGGTTTTTATGCATTTATAGCTCACACTTTGGGTGCCAGGATGCTATTGTTTCATTGTTTTCTCCACAGAGAGTTGTACAAACCAGGTGTGATGATTCATGTTCATTCACAGGGGATTTCTGACTGTTAAGAAGGAGTGACAAACACATTCTTCCACTTTGTGTGTTGCTTCATCACCATCATCTTTACCCTGGCTGAAAAACAGCAGGGTCTTACTGCATGGAGTCCTGCACTTCCTGGCTGACATCCTCTGATAAAAGTCTCCATAAATGCCTTTCATTATTCTGCTTTCTTTGCTGGCCAAAAGTTGGGGTCAGAAAAAGTTTGAGTGGGGCCATCATCATCGCTCACTGTAACTGTTATAACTCCTCACCACGACACAGGCGCTGGTGTCCCGCGCCCCGCGCCTGCTCTCCAAAACCCACCATCATCTGTTGTGGCTGCAGCTGCGACTGCCACTCCCCCCCCACCAGCTGTCCCCCCCTGGGAGCAGAGGGGTTGGGTTTCCCCCTCTCCTGGACGGACTGCATGTTCCCTCCTCAGGACAAAGGAAAATGGTGCTTTGACCCTTTCTGTGCTTTTCAGATTTGTCTTCATAGTGCAGCACACCATGTATGTTGTTAAGCCAGTGGTCACTCCATGCTTGAGGATATGGATAATTATCTCACACATTTATGTGTTCTGCTTATTGCTGTGTTTACTTTACATGGCAGGTGAAACAATAGCGCAGTGTAATGTTTACTGTGCCCATGCCTGCTCTGGGAGATTCCACACCCACTCCACCTTCTCTATCAGAGATGAAGGTGCTGTAATTTGCCTACAAGCTGCATGATTGTGTTTCTTTTCATGTTTACCTTTCACACCAGCCACATCAAAACATCTCATTATCTCTAATGGATGTTTCTCTTCAAAATGCACAGCCTTGAAAAGAGACATCAAAAAAATTGCAGTCAGTTCTCCTTAAATAGCAGAAGATACATCAATACTATGTCACGAATCCTATCAATTATTTTTAAAGACATGTATGGAAAGTAATGAATGGAGACAAAGCACTGAGTGAATTAACTGTCAAAGCTCCCTTGCAAATATAGTTCATCAGAACTAAAACTTTAACATCTGACACAGTTGTACCAGAGATTAAAAGTACTTGGAATGGTTATTGCACAACACAATCATATGATCTTCTGCACACATTTGTCTGAGAACGCTTCCTCAAATTCAAAATCCTGTTCAAAGTGTAAACAGGTATTAAACACCTGAGTGAAAAGCCAGTATATAAAAGAAGAGTGTTGGTACAATACTGCAAACAAATCCTTTACACATGTAAGAATATAGAAGCATTTTGTTGGATTTTCTTTGCAGATGGTTTCAGTCAGGAGCGTTTCATGACAACACACACTCTGAATCCCACCTTTATACCTGTAATTACATAAGGCTGGGTCTGAAGTTATTTGTTCTCCCACACCTTCTGGCTTGGCTCAGTCCCTCAGTTGTGCCTGTCTTTCTATTGTCACATGACCCAGATGCCCTCATCTGTGGGGAACAATGCCCCAACTGTTTGGCGGGTCTTTTCACCTTTTTTCTTACGACAGGTATTTCCTGAGCAGGAGGGAGCTGCAATCATAGCCAATGGTGTCTCATGTTTCCAAAATCCGAGGGTCCTCCTCTCTGAATCGACCACGCAGTCTGGGAGTTAATTTCCCCTGCTTTCGCTTCCAAATTCAACATGGTTGTCTCCTCCTTCCTCAGATGGATGCAGGCTAGAGGAAGGGTGAAGGTGGTGCAGGCACACACATGGCACAAAGCCTCACACAATACGGGCGAGCAGCTGCTGGTAGGTTGATGTTACAGGTTGAAAAGGTCATGCTGTGATTTCTGGGATATAGTATGACATGCTTTTAAGCCAACTCCGGTTTTTAAAACCTCTAAGCGGCTGATTAAATTGATGTTAGAATACCTTTTCTTCTATGATACTGTTGCCTTTTCTCATAACTTATCTTAACAGTGTGTTTTACAGGCTGCAAATAATGTTTTTTATACAATAATGTGCTTTTTTGAAGCACACGCATGTCACTTAAAAGTACAACATTGTCTGTATTATTGCAGATGTAACATGAAGCAAATAATTTGTTCACCATAACTGAGCTTTTCACCAAGTTGACCAGCAACAGGTCTCTCAGTGTCTTATGTAAGGCATCTGTACATGTTCAGATAAATATCTGCACAATAATAAAACAAAATAATTAAACAACATTAATATGAAATAAAAAATAATAAAAATTCCGGTCACCTGAGAGACCCACATGAGCCGGTAGTGTGGTTTCTGTGCCTTAATTACAATCCCTGATGAAAAACGCAGATAGCAGAACATTGTTTCCTGTGTTTCCAGATGACATCTGGCTCAGTGCCCGGCGTCTCACTCTGAGAAAGTGATAGCGGTGCATACAATCTCCTCCATGTTTATCCCAGCGAGGCTCCATCCTCAGACACAGACAGGTAGAGCTCCGCTGCTCTGTGGCCATAGTGGGCATGTAAGTTTACATGTTCACAGGAAGAGGAGGCCATTCGGCAGGAGCTGCTGCTTCCTTCCAGAGACTAAAACACAGACGTCTTCACATCATTATAGGAAACAGGAAGTCACCTACTCCACCTGCCGATCCTCTGGAGCATCCTCTGGGATGCAGTTACCCAAAGCAGGAACCTGAGAGAACCAAAATCAGTCCTAATTACATTTTCAGCATGCAGATAATATCTGAATATTTATTAAATGTGTGTCTAGGAAGTAAGTGTTGTTGATGCAAATCATTGACTTGCATACTGTTTGTTTTCATAAAGCTGTGAATCTGTATAATTGATGTATTTGAAATGATCCTTGCCCATTTCACATGGCATTTGACTTGGGCTACTGCTGGATACTTACCCAATAAGATTGACATCACAAAGTCATGCAACAGAAATCAAACCAAGCTGGTCAATCAAATAGCAGGGAGAACACCATGTGGTGACATTGGGGGTGGTGTGGAAGATAATATATTGTAATGAGACTGCATTGACATTTAAACCCAGCAAAACCACGTGCTAGTGTGGAGGGTACATTATACTCTAAGATGTGACTGAATATTTCCAAGTAAAAAAAAAGTGTTCTGGCAATACTTCTAATACCCTTGTTGTTAAGTGACCTGTTCCAATGGTGGCACAAAGAGGGTTTGGTGGACGAGATGGATCCAGCACAAGAACTTGTACCCCAAGAAAGGCTGGCTATTCTGCACTGGTCTAAAGCATGTTGTGGAGAAACTAGTTGGCATTTCTCACAAAAACATGAACAGAAAGAGCATATATTCAAAATAAACCAACAATTTATTATAAAACCCAATAAACAAAAAAGGAACCAGTGAGCATACAGTCAACTGCAGATGAAAAAAGTGAGCACACCTGTATTTAATATGCCTGCTTGGGCAGGTGTAGCTTGTTAACCAATGCTTGGTTGTCTACAATTAAATTACACATATTGCCAATTACAGTTAACAATTAAGCTGATGGTATGACATACGTCTATTGCAAATGTAGTACTTTGAAAAAACAAAGCATTCTTTACATTCAAACTTTACACACGATTAACACCACATGAACAAACACTGCAGCCATTCTGGGGACAGGTGAAGGTGTCTCCCTTGCACATGTGTTCTGCACACTGATTGGGCTACTAAAAGGATTTTAACAGAAAGTTAACAGAACATCTGCAGTAAAGCTAACGGCTATGTCCAAATGGGATACAAGAAGCAATACCCCCACTGCAATCGTTTTTGTCTTGAGCAAGTGGTAAGTAAGGGTTAAATCTATGAGCATACACCAACTGTGGGAACAGCAGGTCTGTGTATCCAGCTGAGGAAATATTGGAAATGTTTTGTGACTTGCAGAGGTGGTTCTGGATGTCAGTGGATAGATAAACCTGAATGATATTGCATTTTGGTATTTTTGTACAGAAATGTCTCTGGAATACATGATAACTATTTGTTTGTCTCACATCTAAGTGAATTTCCCATTGAATTGTTGCCAGTTGAATGGGATTCTAAAAGCTATTAAGATTGTTATCTCGTAAGCCCTGCATGTGTATGGATATGAGCGGTTTGGAAAATCACCAAGTATCCTCTCATTTCAAGGGAAATATGACAGACATCTCCAGCTCAGATCTGCTGTGCCTTCACATGCTTGAGGCTGTGGAAGAGATAAATGATCTACAGGGACACACCACAGACCAGGAGCTTGCTGCTTTTCCCACTCTGGGGTTTTGAGTCACAGAATTAACCCCTGAATTGCAATTAGCTCTGTGTGTATGTTTCCATTGGGATCACAATTCACAGATCAGCAACGACAGAAACAATCAATGTATAACATCAAACCCATTTTCTTAAATCAGTTAGCAGCTTAATGTTTTACTTGCTTGTGGATTTAAAAAATGGTCATGAGAATTTTATCCCTGAGTTGGCTTTTCTATGATTGGCCCTGAGCAAGGAAAAACATTTTTAATATCTGCAAATAAAAGTACACTGTGCTTTCAGAAATGCTGTTACAGTTGCTAGAGCTGGCCAGCATTTCTGGATTCATAAAACGCATTGTAAAATACATTTTTCAAAAGTCTTATTTCAACAGCTTTATGAGTGAAATCAAGTAGGGCCGTATGATTTTTAGTGGTTGTATGACTGAATGGTCTGTAAACATTAGTCCAGCGTAAATCGTTCGCTTTAATTGCAACGCCAAAACTATGTCCTTCATCATGTGGCATCATTTAATTGCTAGACCTTAACTGCATTCTGTATCCCAAGAAAGATTTTGGAAATCTTGAGCCAGCTTTTCTTTTCCATTGGTGCTAATGTATGGGCTGTAATGAAAGTTAGTGAGTCCTAATACAACGGCAAATGTTGCTATGGTCTGACATAATGTCTGCTGTGGTCATATGGTCAAGATCAGTCAGCCCAATAAATTATTCCATTTATTGCATTTTTAGCGCATATAATCAGCATTTTCAGTTTCTAAAGCTTGAACTTAAGTACGGTGACAGCTTCTTATGTGACACTTATTCAGTCCTCATAGGTACATAAATGTCAAACTCACATTTGCTGTAAAATTGCTAGGCACACTCTTCTTTGCCTCTTTTCATTATAGTTGGTAATTGTTCAAGCTGAAGGCTATATTGAACAAAGAAATGCATTATTTGGCAGGCCAAAGGCAAATCAAATACGCTTTGAGGAGAGGGAATTGCAGTTTAATATTAAACAAACATTTGGATTCAAGATTGAGAAACTGAGAAGGAGGCGTGAAAGGCCCAATAGCATGCATTAATGCCTGTGCCAGGTTTGCATTTGGGGTGCATGCCCTGTCAATGCCTTCAGTCTGGCTCCACGTCCACCCTGTAGTATCACCCCTCCTCTCCCGCCTCACCTCGCTGAAGGCCAGCGTCCCCCACCAGCTCGCATCCTTCATCCCTGACGAGGGAGGACTTCCTGAGCACAGCCAGCTGTCTCGCCTCCTTTTTTCCCTTCCATGCACAGAAAGGTTTTGTAGTAGGGGTAGTCTCTCTGGACGTGACTCTCACAGCCAGATGGTAAATATTTGACTCATTCAGCTGAGCAAAAGATGTAGAAATGGACGAGCCTCTTTCTGAGCCAACAGTATAACACTCCTCACATGTCACTGGCCTCCTTCACAGGTGTCATGAAAAGGTATCACCCGCAGGCCCTAGCCACACCCTACACCAACAGCAGACCCAGGTGGCGGGTTTCATTCCCAGGTCAGTGTCTTCTGTCTGGAAGAATGTGCTTTGAACCTGAGCCCCTTCTGTAAAATCCAGTGAATGTCAGTGAATCATGTAACAAGGGTGTCAGTGAAGCAAATAAATAATGGCGATAGAAACAATCATGGGAATATCAATCCATGAGTGCATTGGCTTCTCTTTTATCTGCTTTAAGATGGCGTATTGGTTAAAACTCATGTGTGTCGCATATGTGATGCGTAAAGGGAAACTAATTACAAAGGGCCTGAAGTTACTTGGAAAAATGCACAGCAGGAGGTGATCTCTAATCTCTGCTTTAATTTTTTTAAGGGTTGTGAAGTTTGTTTTCCAAAAATAAACAGTGCCTCATCTTTACCAACCATGATGAGCACAGTTTGTGTCTAAATATAGTGCTTTTACCATAGAGAAAGGCAACACACATGTAACGGATACACTGCAAGAAATGGAAAAAAAAAATGATTTGGATGAAACATATTTCCATTTGTATTTTAAAATGTTTTCCATAGACCCATCCCAGGAAATAACAGGAGATCAGCCAATCAAACTGCATGGGAAGTTATTATGACTACAGTTTAAAGAGACTTAGATATCACAAAATGCAGAGAATTCCCATGATCTCTATGATAATGGTCTCCATCTCCCCAAATGTGTAACATCTTTTTCTCCCAACCCTGGGAGTTCTGTCACAACCATCAACACAACATCTGGAGTTAGCATGCCTTCCAAAGCACCACTCCACAGGTAGGCATGTCTGTGCTCTCTCTGCATAACGATACATCAGCGGAGAGAAGACAGTGCTGCAGCTCCCATCTCAAGTGCACAGGCCCCCACAGGAAAACGCTGCTGTTGCCATGTCTGATAAATTATACCCTATGTGTGTGCATTTGGTGCTTGAGAATTAGAGGCCGTTGCATGCTTCATGTTTTATTCATTGACTCTTCCTGGCGATCTGGTATTGTCGTTTGCAGTACGTATCCTGCTTCTGCTGCACAGGCTCGGCTCCCTCTGTGGCATTTTCCTAAAGAATCCGATCACCCCCAGAGGGACGCCGCTCGTTACCATGTCCATGTGGCAATGCTGGGAGCGGGGGGCCGCGGCTGGAATTCCACTTAATACCTAACAGTGTCTGTCGACACATCCCAGCTAAATTAACACATCACTCTGAGGGCTTACAGACAGCGGCGAGCACCAAGGGCCCTTCTCAAAGCCATGAAGATGACATCGCCTTGACGAGCGGTCCGTCATGGCAAGCAGGCCGTCATGACAAACAGCTGCTGTCATCAGGTGCTGCATGCAGACGTGTGTGTCATGACAGCGTCTTTATGAGGATGTTTATGCTCCTAATCTAATTGGAAAAGCAGTGTTCATTTTTACTGGGGAACACGGTGTGCCAACTGTCATGTAGAAGGCTCTATTCTCATTCTCAGTGTAAGCTGAGTGAGTGAGTCTTTGAGGATATCAGTTCATTGTGACAGGATTTAATTCAATGTGGAAAAATTTATATTAAATTCCAGATGTCCACATAATAGAAGTGCTTATTTTTTATATTTGCATGGCAACAGCCTTTTCATAATTTACAACAAAGCCTGTATTCAGTTTTTGATACAAATGGCAAATGCAATGTACTGTGTCTTAATGTTAATTCAGTACAAAAAGTACAGTACAAAAATGTAATTTTGCTAACCAGCTGTGCCTGGCATGCAACTGGCAGTCTGCAGAGGTGACCTGAAGTGGTGCATTGGTCAAATGAGAAGGTGAGACTCTACTTATCCACAGGTCAATCAGAGTGCCACCTCATAACCTAATTAACCTTATGCGTAGTTGAATGTTCAGTGAGGAACAATGTGAAACCAACTTATTCTATAGCCTGTCTACTGTACTCTAACTCACAGTCCATGAATACAACAACCGAAGAGGTGCATCATCCCCAGTCCACCATTTTAATGCAGTATGACAGACCTCAATAAATTGCAGCTGGGTGCAAATAATTTTTTGTCTTAGCCCTAATTTTCATCTGTGGAAAACCCATTTGTTGCTGCAGTATTGCAAACTTGTCCCATTGTCTGTTGATGTGACAGGTGTGAGGCCATTATATGAAACATTCTGGTGAAGAGTTTCTCTGATGGTGTACATTGTTTTAAACAGTCTTTCGTTGGGGTCAGTTTTCATGAAATCTCCAACCTTGGGCTTTATACAGAAAATGGGATTATGCACCTAATTACCTGCACAATAACAATATGACTTCAGAGTTCAGTGATCATGATTCAGACACAAAGATGGACACATGGTTACCATGTGGCAGCCATCTTGAGCTCAGCTGAAAGCAAAGATCCCCTGTGCTTTTTAGCCCAAGGGGTCTACTCCGCCTATATGCAGTGTCTATGAAAAGGCTTGTGTGATAAGAGCACGATGGATGACTTTTGGCTGTTGAAAATCAGGAGATCCTGCACCAGACACTGCCTGACCTTCAAAGCGATGAGATCATTCAGCTCACATCCCAGATCGCATCGCTCCAGCTCATCCCTGCAACTCTCCCACGCAAGCTGTCAGTTTCTCCTCTTGCATATATGAACACATGAACCAGTGGAAAAAGGTCATGCATTTTTTCCATGAACGATGTACAGTAATAGTGATAGAGTTTCACATTTATGCTTGTTATTAATTATGTTACTACATATTATTAATGCATTAACTGCACTACAACTATAATAATTTTGAGTTTACAATAAAATGTACTTTTAAATCAGTTTTGCTGTATCTCTGTTTTGCAGATCACTGTGAAACATTATTATGTCCTTATACCAGATTTTGTACTGCAGTTACTGAAGTGAAGATCATATTCTGATGATAGTTTGTTTATTGATAACTGCCAAATGATCACGCATGCATGTGGACCACTCCTTGGAGTGGATTGTTTTTGGATTTTTCTTTGTGGGAGTAGTTCAGGAGACTATAGTCAAAGCTAAACCCCGGAAAACCAGAATGTCTCTGTATTGTCTGGCTGTCTTGGAGTGGTGCTGAATGAAATTAATTTAAGTGGGCTATTCAAATTGTGGGAGTAGGGAAAGGTAACTTTACATAACCGATGGATGACCTGATGGTGTGTGGGTACGTAAGGTCCTCAACAGATCTATGACAAGCCAGAAATGGGGAGAGAAGATGGGAGTGGCCATCTTCTCTCTGCATAGGGAGTAGGGTAAAGTTCAGATGAGATACTTTCTTCCAAAGCCATATCTTCTGTAGCTATATTTGTTGTTCCTCCATACAACCAGGGCCTGAAACCTCACAGCTAAAAAACCACATGCCTTTCCTGTAGTGGAGGAATGGCCGTGGACAATGTCCAGCATCAGCAGGCTTGGCTGAGCAGGTTGAAAGGGAATAACAGACATACTTCTCCAGATTACACTCTGCTACTCACATTAACTTACATTCCAGGGGAATTGTGACATCGTGTCTGACAGGGCAGAGTGAAACTGAGTTGAGATTAGTCCCATGTTATCACAGATGGGAAGAGGTTCTGGGGTCTTTCCCTTTTCCTTTGGATTCTCTGAGCAAGCCAGTGTGAGATGACTGTTGATTGAAGCGTTTCCAAGAGACAAGATGGCATGACTCTCACTCCCAAAGAAGAACCATGGCATCCTTCTAAAATAGCAACATGTTCATTCACCTTACTATTGAAAGGACAGTGTGTAATAACTCCCTGACTTCTGTTATTGCAGTTTGCCTCATGAGGTGGAATTAAATGTAAAACATTTCCATGCAGATATTTGCACTGAAATCTCTTTGTTCCCCCTTCAGTCAGTTACTGTAATTCTATTAAGTATGTTCCAGGAAACTCTCCTCAAAGAAGTGATTTAATGGGTTAGCTAAATAACTGCTGATGTGATAGCCTTTGCAATGCACAAGACCTGATCATGGGATCATAGCCAGCTAATTAATCCCATATTTCATCATTCATTCATTCATTAAAAAAACCTCCCCAAATATTAACAACTCTCTGTTAAGTGACTTAATTTTTGGCAAATCATTATAAATCCAACAACTAAAGACCTGGAGACTTCCCACCAACAGTGAGATAATAAGTTTGAAAATCTGAAGAATCAAAGAAACGCAACTTCTCAGGAAGTTCAAACGTTGAGACTTTTATTATGAAAGAGGCTATTCAGCTGAACATTAAGGCCTACACAATCAAGCCAATATTTCTGCTTTCCTTGTTGTTCCACATATACACACACACTCACACACATTGGATACAACAGCACAAATCAACCAGACTCAAAGACTGGATACTGAATCTAATGTTTTGTAGTTTTTCTGTTACAATTGTAGTGTAGGAGACCTTGGGAATACAAGAAAACAGAACCACGTGATTTCAGTAAAGCTGTCACCATACACAGTTGCATACTGGGTGTTTAAGGGTGTGTAAGGTACAGTAATGATTGCTTCAATGGATCTGGGCAGAATGGTGTGTCAGATGGTGCTTAAGGGCTGTAAAACCTCTATAAGCACTTCTGTAACACATGCTTGTTGGGATATATTTGTCCAGAGGCCAATAATACGAAGTGCCCCTGAATGCCAATGGCTGGAGTTGTAAATGTTTGCCTGCCACTGGAGGACAGACCTGCCATGGCTTGTTTGAAAGGGAGGCCCAACAAGATTAAAAAATGTCCAGAAACACCTGGAGCTAATTTGAAATTATCTCCAGACTTGTACCAGCAACAGACAAACAAAAATGTTTCACAGAGGAATCACTGTTCTGGGAAAGAAAAGCCCTGTGATTGGTGATCAAAACAAGGGCAAACTGAAATGTTCTTTTAATGCATGAGTCAGCATTAAATGCAATGATGTGAATAGTTTCTAGACCCACAAATATTATGAGAAAAAGTCAACTTCTTGAAAAACAAAAGAAGTGTTTTCCATACCAGGACAATCAGATGTGCGGTTGCCTTGCTCTGCTCTGAATTGTCCCTGTGGTGTTTCTGCTGGACACCCTTCAGATTCTTTGACAATCAAACAGATATCAGTAAGGTATACTCTCACCACAGTCAGACCACAGTTTGACTCAGACAGTCCAAATAAAAGCTGTTCCCTCAGAACTGTTGATGTGCCTTTTCAGTGAGCACAAAACCAACATTTGAGGAGATGCATGCATATTGCTGAGCATGTATCCAAATTATTATTATCATTATTATTATTTGTAGTAGTAGTAGTAGTATTAGTAGTATTTTATTAACACTCTATTCAAGCTGGTGTGGAAATGCGTGGAAACGATATACTTGTCAGAGAACCCCTAAGAACCTTTCACAGGCACTCTGAGACCACAAACTGCTGAGAGCATTTGAGCTAAATGTTTCAAAACAGGATGTCTTTAAAGAACATCAAAAAGAAAGTGTGATTGTGACTGAGGACCACTGAGTCACCCTATCTGTCAGGCCAGTCTTCAGAGGAGTGACCACCCTGTGGGCTCTGTCTCAGGTTACCGGGCACTGGTGGGTTTGTATTGATCCAAGTTAGCACAGGCTGTTACTCTGTAGAGAGGGATACACAGGAGACACAGAATGGCATTCTTCCCCTACAAGGTGTTTGCACATCAATCCACACCCCCCAACAGATCACAACAAACACTAATTATGTGTATGCTGATTATTTTTTTCTTTTTCATTTGTTTGCTGCGATTTTTCCTGGATTCTCCATGTTCCGTTGATGTTGGTCCTATGTTGTTCAAAGTCAGGGAGGAGTAACAGTGTGCCTCACAATACAGCAAATTTAGGCAAAGTATTGTTAGAAAAACAAAACAAAATGCTCAGCTGTAAGAGGCCACTCAAAAGTCAGTAGGGTGGGGCCTTTTGAATTTTCATGAAGCATAATTCATTTCATTATGGCCACCACAGCTCCTGCATTGTGTCTACTTTTCAGCATTGATTTGCTCTGTCGATGATTTGGTCTGCTGGTTACACTCTCTCCTGCTTCCTAATTGCTCCCATCAAATCAACCATAGCATTCCCAAAAACATAAACAGCACAGTAAACACACATCAGCTCAGCAGCCATCACACTCACTGACTGTCCACATGTGTTTGCAATGCTTCAGGTATTCAAGTAACTGAATTGTGTGGGCAGCAGTGTGGCATGGTGGTAAGGAGCAGGGCTCATAACAAAAAGGTTGCTGGTTTGATTCCCTGGCAGGGCACTGCTGCTGTGCCCTTGGGCAAGGTACTTAACCCACAATTGCCTCAGTAAATTTCCAGCTGTATAATAGAATAAAATTATAATTTATGTAAGTTGCTCTGCATCTGCTAAATGACAATAATGTGATGTAATGTCTGGAGCTGTGGAACACCTGATGGAGCTTTCTTCTGCAGTATTGGTTGTACTGATCGATGAAGGACTGTTTACCAGACATCTCATCATATGATGCCAGTTTAAATATGAATCTTATTTTAGCAGCTGATTTCTTTTCCCTTCATTGCTGATCTCATGAAGTATAACAATCGATACTGAAACAGCACTCATGAATCAAAGAATTCTGATTCATCATTGTAAAAAAATGCATGAATTTCATGAATTTGCACAGTAATTATTTGGTTGCACAAAACTACCATATGGAACTACCTCTGGATTCAATCAACATTTGCCCTTAACACTGCGTCATAATCAAATCCAAGTGCTTCTTTATTTCCAATCAGTTCAAGTTCATTGATCACCATTATTAATTAAAAATGTAAATTTAATAAAAAAGCATTACTTGTATTTATTTTCAAGTAAAAATTGAGGACAAATATTAATTGAATTCAGGAATAACTGTAAACTGTTCCATTATTCCTTTGCTCGAAGGAATTTCAAAATAGGTATAGCAAAATGATTCCTGCCAGAACAATTCTTGACATTATTGTAACTGCAAAGTTGCCCAAACCAAGAAATGTTTCATGCAGGTATAAAACTTCAATCACCTTTCCTGTTGAAGCATGCCACATGGAAGGTATAATGGCTGACAATAATTAAAGGCGCAGATATATCCCTTTAACTATAGATTATACCCATAATTTGAAGTCTGTTCAATTTTATTAAAAATGAAATGTGTGTTGGCAATAGTAATCATCTTATTTAGACACCTTTGTGTCCTCCTTCGAGCAGGCCGATTACCTGGTGGTCAGGTTATCACAGGCATAGCATGTCCTGGGTGTAACGTGTCATTGCTTTTAGATGACTAAAGGGAACAGAACAGTAATAATGGCTCATAATTGGAGCCTGGAAGCTCTATAGTGTGTCTAACAAATGTTTCCATTAGCAACGGGCCCAAAACAAAGGCGGAAATGTCAAAGACGGCACATTTGGCAACCTGATATACTGGCCTTCATCCTTTACCATTTACCAAGTTTGGAAGTACATGAATACAAAGCAGAGCGTATGATTTTTGGCGTCAATACTTTTGTATGTGTTTTTATACTTTTGGGAGCAACCAAAACTATGAAGGAACAATCTGTTTATGTCAGTTGTTCTGTTTCTGACTGGTGTATTTCAGAGCTACAGTATGCCTTAAAGGCTGTGAATGCTAATTGATGTGAATCACAGCTGTGGAGTTGCACAGAACACCTAAATCATGCATAAGGTGTTTTAAGAGACAACTATTTGGCTTAATTTCAGGAGTTGTTACCCTGGGTTTCCATTGTTTCTCCTTAACAAAATGAAAAAAGACAGGAAAAAACTGAGGGAGAAAGCAGCTGTGGCCCACTAGCCTGCAGAGATATTTGCCAGTGGAAAATCTGGGCCTAGTTCAGGACTGGCCACCATCCAGCATAGAGGGTATAAGAAGCACCAAACGACACATGCTTTTCTCCTTTTCCTTTCTTCAAAATTAAACACATTTTAAAGCTTTTACAGTGTGTGAACTGATTTTTTTCTGTTCCTCTCCCACTCATTTTCATATTGTTATGATTCATGTGCTTTAGCCAAAATATTACACAAGCTGCAAGCTCATTATTGTCAGCATACAATTGAACTCTATTGCCTTAATATTTGCACATGAACATAGGTAACTGTTTACTCTGAGCCAAAGTGAGGGGCAGACACTACAATTTGGGAAAAAAAAATGGTAAAGATGACATTCTGCTCTCTCCATCTCTGTCTCTTATGTGAAGGCAAAGCACAATGAAGGGTCAAATTGCACAGAGAACTCCTGTACTGTAACCTCAGAATGAACTAAGAAAAAGGAAAAAAATAGGTATAAAATCCTTTGGTCTACAATAACCATCTGATGGATTAACTTTGAGTGACCTAAGGCAAAATGTGATTAATATGTCTGAAGACATCTGTGGACCCTGGCCTCTGGCTGCAGTTCTGACCTTGACATTACTGTTTGAAACCAGGCACCACTGGGGTGAATTATTACGAAATACCAGCCTGGAAAACCTTCCCTTTCTCATTTGCAAGCAAATTTTACCTTCAGCAACATGGAACCACAATTTCTTCTCTTTTTTTGGAGCAGGGGGGTGGGTGTTTCAAGGAACTAGCTCCTGTCATTAAAGAAAAGCCAACATCTTGTATTAATAACCAGCTGGTGTAACAATTAAGTCAATAATGAATTAGAAATGCATGCAACAGAGGTTTAGAAACCCCTTAGAGAAACACAGCTCTGAGGCTGTGTGGCGCTCAGTCTCTCTGCCTGTGACAAGCTCACATTTTCAGCCTGGATGCTGTAAAAACCCAGCACGTCGTCTTCAGCAATTTTTCCTTTCTTTGATCAACAGGGTTAAATAAATCACAGCAACACCTTGCAGGTGCTAATGCAACACATCCACATCAACAGAAGGAAACATTCCCTATGCTACAAGAGCAAAAGTTATAAATATCAGATATGTCTGAAGTCAGTGGGGGAGGGGGCAATCTGTTCAGCAGAGGTGAGAAGTTTTTTAAACAACATAGAGTGAAACAGAATTCATGGTCAAAGTTTGTGTGTCAAACTGGTTAGAAAAAAAAAACAATTATAAATAAATTTATTCAAAGTCCCTCATGGGTAGTTGAAGTTAAACCCTTTGCCTGGTTTTGTCAGATTTAGTGAATGCACTCTTTATTGTTAATGCCATTATTTTCCTTTTTGTTATTCTTCATCTGATATAAAGATCGGAATTAGGAAATGCTGCCAATTGTCAGTTGTGACAGTTGGGTTATGTAAGGAACTGTTGCCCTCTTTGTTGTAGATGTGTTCGTTTCCAGTTAGCAGAGTGCTGTCATTCCAATGCCACTCTGCTTAGTTTGGCTGGGCACAGAACCACATTCTCTACATGGCTTGGTGGCTTGGCAGGGCTCCTTTACCCCCCTCCCCCATTTGCGCTATATCTGACTTTTTTTGCTGATGACACTATCAAACCACCATAACTGATCTGCATGATTTATCTTGCCGCATCAGCTATAACACCTTGTAGTCTTCTCTTGCCAAACAGCTGAAGGGAACCAAGACTGGGCTTGGTTTGTGCTCAGATGGAAGGCTTCATTGGAAAACATTTCTGTCCAGTGCAGTGATGGGGACACTGTGCAGTAGGAAACTCAAGACTGAGGATCTAAATGTGGTCATTAAGCACCCTGTGGCCCTTCAGGTTCACCGTCTGGGCATCCAAAGTTAACCACTCTTCTCCCTTTTATCTTATTCTGTTGTAAAACACCCTCACCATTTACTCATTCTCAGGTCTATGCCACTCTGAGAAAATCTGAGAGTTCAGGCTCCAGGAGCCTGAAATAACTTGCCATTATAGGTAAGCAGCCCCTCCATGTCAGCGTTATTCCCACAAATACAACTGTTTAAAAGCATGGGTTTCCCCTCCATGAAGTTCTCTCCTGACGTGATAGCATGTGAAGAATGCACCAGTTGCAGAGGGGATGCCAGGCTCTCCCTTTGCTTCCCCCGTGCTTTGATGTCTCTATACTCCAGTTCCGCAGATGCCCGTGGCTCTGGAATGCGAGCTGGGAGGATACGGGGTGATTTGTCAGAGGGCTTTATTTTCACTCGCTTTCTTCAGGCCTAATCTCCTTAATTGGGATCGGGGTCCTGGAGTCCTGCCAGATCTGCAAAGTCTCAGGCATGGCCATATGCTGAGGTCAAAATACTGGGGGAGTTATAGCGAAGGAGCGCTCATCTTTCCCAATGGTCTCTCACAGCTGAAATGTGTCCTTCTGAGATTTGAAATCTTAAAAATGTGTGACGTGACAATAAGAGCAGAGAGTGAAGCAGAGTTTCCATTTTGCCCATCTTTGAGTGTCTGTGGTGGTGCTTTTGTGGCTCTGATGAGTGTGTTTTTCACAGACCTTTAATTTCACTACCTCTGACATATAAAATCAAAGTAGCCATGACAAATAACCCCCTACCCAAAAAAGGTAAACAATCACTAACATCTTACTCTCAAGACAAGCAAACTGTACACAGTATAGTGCATAATTCAAATATAGACTTATGTTTTTACTTATACCTTACTTTTACTTACATTTAATAAAGTGAGAGATTGTAGTGAATAAATTATGCTTGTAGTTGTTAAATTATTGTACTTAACTCATCACTTAAGGCAATGTATTTTATATAGCATTCTATTTGTGACCAGGTAACACATTTACAAATTGATTTAGAATGAACAGTATATAAGGAGATCTCCTTTTATCTTATTTTATTGTTTTGCCCCCTGTTAGGGAACCTAAGGTCACATGTCTGTTGGAGGTCATGCCTTCATTGGCACGCCCACATGCACTGGCGGTATTTGTCCATCTGTGACGGTGTGAAGGGCCCTTAGGCCTGTATAAATAGCCACTTAGGCTGCATGGTGAGGCAGAGCCGCATGTGTTATAACAGCTGCTGTACCACGCTCTGGTGAGCAAACATGTCCAGGGGTTTGGTCTGGCCCATGCCCTGCCCCTTCCCGCCGGCCGTCAGCCACGCGTGACCGATACAGCTGACACCGTCATTAAGGGGACAGCCCTGGCCAGAAATCCGGGGAACACTGCTTCCATTCAGCCCTACTCCAGAACCCACAGCTGTTTGGGGAAACACAACAATAAAAAAGCTTGAACTCCTAGATCAGGTCCCCCCAGCTTCTGCTTCAGGAAAACAAACACTTACGGCTTCACTCTGGGAAAATGCAGGGCAGCCCACAATAGATGAGGTCTCCCAAGACCTGGCTATGATGAAGACTGTGTTGTTTGATTTTTTTTTTCCAGCTCTACACCTGTTAGAGCAAATGATGTATGTGTGCTGGTAGCATTTTTATCTGTCATTGATGTTCTACAAGAATACTGCTTACCTACACAGTTTTTAATTAATAGGAAAAGCATGTTTTTTTTGGTACAACTTACATGTTTCATTATGTACCCAAGTAATGTTCAAAAGGAGTTCAGTTACACTTATTTGGTCTAATTGGATCAATTCACATTGACAATGACTATTCTCTCCTAATCCTCGGTGAAAGACCTCTGCTACTCATAGCAATGTTTGCAGTTGACAAAAGCCATCACATTATGACATTGAAAACATGATTAGACCCCTAACTATCTGTCACAGACAGCTGCCACAATCAACACTGTAGTAAGCTTGGCAGCAGCTGTTTCTAGATAAAGACAGACATGCATGAAATAGCTTCAACCTCAGGTCATAAAAACTATAAAAATCACATTAACAACTGGATTTGGGAAAAATCATCAATAAAGTTCCTCCTGATTTTGAAAACCATTGAAATTATTCATAATGTACAGAGCTTCCATCAGTTACAGTCTCTTCAACTGTAATTCAGTAGCTATGAATTTCCATACAAAGTGTGAAGGGTGTGGTTATAATGATACTTTTTTTGGTTCAGAGTACGACGAAGAGATTACACCTGGCTGTGGGCCAATGTTGTTGACCCCTGTGTAGACAGGGGTCAACAGGGAATAATAAACAGGGAAAAGAAAGGAAGGAGATGGGGTGGAGGAGGGATGCCGTGAACAGGTGACACAGAAAGGAAGTGGTAAGTGGGATTTGTATAGTTGTAGATGGGACTGGTTTGTGTAGGTTTGGTTGTGTAGGGATCACCTGAAAAGTTTCCTCCTGAATCTTCTTTTGGAAGTTCAAATTGTGCTACTACTTGTGTGTGCAAGGGGTAAAAATGTACTTCAAGAAGGTGACAATGTTCTGGTACATACCACTCCAAACAGTAAGCAAAACATTGCACACCTCAAAAAATATCTCAATACTTTTATTGCCTCCTCTCCAATGAGTTACATTGTTAATTCTGCTTCTGGAAGAACAGCATACTATTAGAATCACACCTGGCACCATTCATAATCACTGAACTGAGCTCTGGAGCAGGGTCTGGAATATTCTGATACAGTACTTGTGACATGGGCATAGTTGGCTTAATCCCCATCAAGGTATATTCCATATAATAGGCCTGTGACACTACATTGGTGTTGGTAGTGGGATGTGGCACATATGGTCCGAGGCAGGGGCACAGAGTTTCAAGCCTGGTGCTGAATGAATCAGGTATGGATCTCTCTGTAGTGAGGGCAGTCTGTTTGAGGATGTGTCTGAATTAACAGTGGACAGTGGAAAAGAAAGTGACATTTTCAGTGATATAAAAGCCTTTCTTTTTGGAGAGATTCTTTACCTCACTTAAAACCATTTCCAACCAGTTCAAGTCTATGTTTACATTTCAGTACTCATAGCTCATGAACTTAAAATGACAGTACTTCAAAGATCATCATTGCCTGCATCTGTACCAGTTTCAAGTATCTATGGAGCTTGATAGTTTAATGTACATCAAAGAATTTGTTTGCATTGCATTATGCATTATTTTTAATGTTGTGCTTCAGGGCATCAGTAGATGGATATTACTGTTCCAATATAATATAATGCATTCTCAATTGTCTGGTGGGTACACACCTGGAAAAAGAATGTTTTGTCACAATTACCCAATGGTTCCAAAGGCTAATTTGGTGCCTGTTTTAAGATGGATTTCTACACCCTATTTTAATATTCTTCTTCAGTCCACCAAACATGATATTGAGCAGGTTAAACTGTATATATGTCTCTTTGTAACCAAATACCTCAGTGGTTCAGACATCACATACTGTTGGTGAAAAGTGTCAAAGGGATTTTATCTCCTCTAATGATCACCTTTTGCCCGAGGTCACAGAGCCTAGGGACAGATTCAAAGGATCAGATATTTTTCATGTTCGGTGTCCATCTGGTGGGACCGTGAGACCAGACAGTCACCCCCTTCTGTCGTCTTTCTACTCACCCCATCAACAGATGTGTGGTAAAGCTAGACATTACCAAACTGCGAACAAAGAAGACACTTCTGGGAGAGAAAAGGATGCAAACATAATAGCTATGGAAGCAAAATCACCCAAAATCCACTTCTTTTCCACTTAAATGAACCACCTCTCTTCATAAAGTCACAGAAAGGAAGTAATAAGAACTGAGAGGCGGTGGCGGTGTGTGGTCATTTCCCATGGTTGTGTATTTTCTTTTCAAATAAGATGAGGGTTGGCTGTACCTTTGCCTTCTAAAATTTGAAACCCTTGGAGACCCATACTTATGTTCTAATTTTCCCACCCCTGTTAGGCACCATGGGTAAATGATGTGGTTCCTGTTAATAGGATGACTCAATACCTTCAGGTTTACATTTCAGATTCTTAGTAACATCACAATGCACACACTAGGATAACAAGCCTGGGCTGAGCATAAAAGTTGAGAAACTGCTTGGCTTTTCCGAATGCAGTTCATTTGAATTCAAATTGATGTTCTTCCCTTTTAAGGACAATCACCCCTTTATGCTGTTTTGTGACAGAGGGTACATCCAACTAGGAGATGTCTCTGTGATGTTCCTACCTGTAGATTATTTTCATGATCATAAAAATGTGATCTGGTAGTCTATACATCATAGCGATATTCCTTTCCCACTCTGAACAATACAGATAATTAAACACCAATTACCCATATGTGCTCTAACAGACAAGGCACAGTACTGGAACTCCTTGAATTTTGACATTAGTCAAATTAAAGCACAATTTCAATGTACCCACACAGAGAACATCTACTCCTATGAAATCCAGGACAATAAAATCTCTTAACATTGTTATCACAATTGAATTAATGATAGTATATGTCGAATAAATTTTGCTCTCAAAGATAAATAAAAAGGCAAAGGTGTTTTATGCAGTCAGACTGAATATTCTTGGAGTCAATGCCTAATATCGGATAACATCAACATTCCTTATTTTTATAGCGTAAACACAAGCAAAGAACTTTGCCTGACCTGTTTGTCCTGGAAGCTGTGAGAACGCTGCCCATCTCCTCTGCCTGAAGATAATGTTTCCCAGTTTCCATCATTTCAGGCACGTGATGTCAGAAACCTGCCAATAAAGTCAACTTTGCCCATCCATGACTGACGTTGACTGCATTGTTGTCTGTGTGGGCTCAATGGCTGGCCTAAAGGTAAATTCCAGGGAGCAGAATGGCACTTGGAACACAAGTCCTTTTATGCCCCCCATCCCAGCCCCTGCCACTGTATCTCTCCTTTTTTAACTGAGGAGTGCATTCATGTGTGAACTTGTACAAGATCATTTTACTCCCATGCAGGCCCAGAGCCACAGCAGCACAAAAGCACACACATGACCAAAACAAGTCAAGACCCCAGGAGCTGAATCTATCATAATTCTTTTAGGGCACTTTCAGAGCTGTCCCAGCCATTGGCTTCTCAATGCAATTGAAGTAGGCTATTCTAAGGGCAGGATTCCATTTCAAAAAAAGGAAATCCCTGCTACATTTAACTTCTGGATCAAGTGTTTCAAGCAGTCCTCCGTTAGATGCCATCATTCTGAGCAACTACATGGTTTCTATTGCACTGTTGGGTCTATTTCAAGGATATCACTTCAAGGATGATGTCTTTGAAACAGTGCATACATTTTGACCTTGTTCACATTTCACTTCTATGCACACTTGACTTGTACTTAAAAGGGATACACTGACATTAAATGTATGCTTCCCCCAAAGCAATAGTTTCAAAGTGATTGAAAAGTTTTGGATTGTAACAAACCTGGAAAAGCCTCCGCACTTACAGTGTCCCTTGTCTTCCTTATTGGATCATTTTTCCATTGATTCGTGATGTTAGTGTTCTGTCCTTAAGCAATTTATGATTTTTTTTTTCATTTAGGGATTCAAACATAATCAAAATCATGCGAAGGTCACACTGCACCTTTGCTGTGTCCAAGGGTGACGAGAACGAGTAGACTTTTGCTGTGAATTGAATCAGAAGGATCCAGAACCCTTAAAGGAATGGCTCCCTACCAGTGCTTGTAAAGCAGCAAACTCACTCAGAATAACCGGCAGAAAAACAAACTTATGGTCATATCTGCAATTAACGCTGTTAATGTGGTTAAGATTTGCAAGGATCTGAGTGGATGAAACAAAATAAAAAATCTGGACACAAAAGCCATCTTTCAAATTTGACTGAACTCTCATCAGAATTGTTGGTCAATAAATCAGCACATGATCACAAACTACATTTTGAATGGATTCCTGCATTTATCCTGTCTCTGAGTCAATAGTCCTTCCCCCAAAAGCATGCTCTTAGAAAAAGTATCACAAAACATGTAATTGAACCACAGGAAATACTATGATTCAGCCAGTTTCAGTTCAGTTCAGTAATTTGTACGTAGCAAGACTGGTCTGTGCATTAATACCAGCTTTTGTCCAAATCTGTCACGTTTGCAATATAGACAAAAATAAATAAATAAATAAAACAAGCAAAAAACAGCAAGAACAATAGAGCTCTGTTGCCTTTGGTTAAAAGGCCTAATTCAGCGAAGTTCAAACAGATTTTGGTTCGTCTGTCATGCAGTGAGGTAGGTTGAGAGTTTGAAATGCTGTAGTGTGGGTCACATAGTTGCGGCCAAGGAAGACACGCCAAGCGCTTTTCTGGGCCCTTGCCAGCTTCAATGACAGAGCCTAGCAGAGACATGAATGCCACACTGGAGCTCAGTGCTCTCACACTGGGCGAAGATACATGCTATAGATAAACAGACCTGTAATATAAACTTTAATTAACTGACGTTGCTTTGCTGAGGCCAAAATATGATATCCACCAAAGCCATTGTGTCACAGCTGGCACAAGCTGTGGGTATGAACGATCTACTGGTGTGGCCGAGAGGCTGGGAGTATGTGGCCATTACAAAGGTACACTTGGGACGGTGGGTTTTTGTCATCATGCTCTCCTGAAGGTAAATGCCAAGAGGCTTTGAAAGTTTCACTGTTCATTCGAGAGACATTTGAAGTATAATGACTCCAGGGCTTGTGAACTAACCCAAGGGGATGGGCCTGTATTTGTGTAAGAATCTATTTCTTTTTCTGTCCATTTGCCTTTTCTCTGTATTATATATCCTCAAAACAAGCCTAAAGCAGTGTGACTTCAAGTCCTGGCAAAACTGCTCATTTTAAACCCAGCAGAGAAGCTACAATATTTATTATTGAGGCATACTACTGATGTTCTAATGTTCTACTATGTAGAAAAGCTTTCATTTTCTGCAATAAATCATTTGCTTAATGCATCAGTACAATTTCAAAGTCTGTTCTAAGAAATATAATTTTATACAAAAAAGGTCACACAACAGTGTGTGACCTTTCATAAAACATAACCTGTCATAAAAACTGTAGTTTCAGCAAAGAGTGGAAACTTTACGTTTTCTTTTAAGCATGTTTATTTCCTAATTAGTTGATAATGCAGATGTTACTGAAGTCTGTTGAGTTACACTGTCTTCTCAGCCAGACTGTTCAGCTAGAGACAGGTCATAACCTACTAAATAGGCCTCAAGTTCAGTTTTGCATATTTCTAAATAACAAGTCTTTAATATATTTTAGACAATCATCCTTTAGCCCCAGACACGAAGTTTGTTTTTTCAGGGTGTCCACCATTGTATCATCCTGCTGGCCAGAGGCCATATGAAATTGCAGAACACTCTAAATAGGTTAGATCAAAATCAAATTAAATTTCTGAAATACAGACAATTTAATTTAAATTCTACCAATACCGCTATGATTTTTGTATTACGTATTCTGCGTCTATTCAGTCTGCTCCGATTCATCCAAGTCCTTCTCTTGTACTTTCCTCCACCTCTCAACGTTAGCTCCACCTCCACACACCCGCCCACTGACAACGTAGAATTTACAACAACTGTTGGGGCCAATGAGAGCACAGAAAACTTTAGTTTTGGGGGTCCCCGTCAGGGAAGAAAGAAGTATGCGTGAGTGAAACGAGTGGAGACGCTGAATAAGTGTGAGGTTTTCGGTCGGAATATGCTCGCTGTCTGCCCATGCACTATAAAAGATAACGTGGAGATGTTGCGAATGCATTTCTCGAGTGGTATTCTCTTCATGACGAGTTAATGAGGTCGGGAAGGGTTCGGCGTTCTATGCAGAAAGTTAAGAACTACGAAGGGGCGGTTGGATTTATGCATCGCATGAAAACACCAAGACTGTGCTGCACCGGGAATACTTGGAGCTGTACTGAGGAGGTGGAAACAACTGAGATGCCGAACGAAAAGTTGTCGAATCTCTGGGGACTATTGATTATTAGTGCGCTCGTATCATAACAAAAGGATAGTTATAATAACGATGCACTAAAAGTACAAATCTATATCTAGCTGATATGCGACTTTGAAATTAACAAGCTCCGTAGCTGTTTCGCATTCCCGTCACTACAACGGAGCAACCCGCTTCTTACAAAGAAGAAAACAACCCGGAGTTACGGAGTTCCCGAAAATTTGTCCGTTCGACAACACCTGAAAAATGAGACATTAATTATGATTATTTTCTGCTGCCGCTTAAATGGAAGTACGGTGTCCTTATGTTGAAGTCTGACGCACTCTTTGCCTTCTGTCGTCTGCCACCAGGATGGCAGGTTTGGCCGGCGTGATAAAGTGCCACCACAGATTGATTTGGCAATTCGGGTGTCTCTTGGTGCTTTTTGGCTACTCCGCAGTCGCCACTCCTTCGCACGGCCGTCGGGTGGTGTGCTGGCAGGCGATCTTGATGTGTCAAGGAGAAGCAGAATGCAACTACGCATACGGACAGTATATGCACGCGTGCGCGGCAGTAATAAATGGGGAGAAAAGAAAGTGCCCCAGCCACTGCATCTCCTCCCTCGTTCAACTCAATCTGACGAAAAACGGACCGTATCTAGAAGACTGCGACTGCTCTGCGGATCCCATCTGCAGGAACACGAAACGTGCGATCGAGCCTTGCTTGCCCAGGACTAGCACCATGGGCTGTACCGAGGCCCGGCACCAGTGCGAGAGAGATGCGCAGTGCAGCGCTGCTATGCGCGATTATTTAATTCACTGTGGTAAACTTTTCAGCGGGGTAAGGTGCACGGACGCGTGTCGGGATGTGATCTTCAAAATGCGCAGCATACCTAAAGCGGAGCTCCTGGATACTTGCGTATGTGATGGAACGGAAAGGACCATCTGCGAGTATGTAAAACTAAGCATGAAAACTCTTTGCTTCGACTCTCCTGATAAATATGCTGGTAGTGGTTTTTCTGATTCGGAGGAAGATTCCGACGACGAGTACGACTCGCAGGACTACCCACAATATGAGGAAAATGCAGGTAGTTGTAGAGGACCCCAGAATGTTTTGACTGTGGTGGCATCCATTTTGGTTTTATGGCCCATGCTCTAATCCTCAGTTAATCATCGACCGGGAGAATTGTCCTGCTTTTGTCACATGTTGTCACTCAGCGATGCAATGGCAGATGAATGTTTTGACTCCAAAAAGTGAAAATGCTCGTTTCCGTTAAATGGTATACTTTTCCAGCAAGCTAGATGACATTTTATTTGGATTTATAGTTCAGTTTTGTACGCGGTTTAATTTCTATGCATCCACCCCTGCCCCACACCCCCTTGCCGGTGTTGATGCTTTAGGTAGCCTGCTGGTAACGGTTATATTTCTCGGCAACAGTTTTCAGTGTTTCCTACAAGACCACTTATTGAGAATGCAAAGTAACTGTGGCCTCAAAATATCACTTCTGCCTTAAACCATATGGTATGTTCGCCACGTGCTTCGCTAAACAAGCCCCGAAGCGACGACTGCATTTACCTTTTGGTTCAAAAACTGAAACAAAAAAACGAAAAAAACTAACGCAAAGAGCAAGCTGGACACTGCCAATACACACTTGTTTAGAAGTATTTCTGCATGGTTGGTGCTCAGCGAAATCGGAGACCTGCGGTACATTTTCATAAAAAAAACTGCAAATGATTAGTGGGCATGTAAATGTACAATGTTAAATGCATGCGTCAGAGAATAATTTATTCACACGTTTTCAGTTCGCAGTAATAAGCTCTGTTCACTCAGAATAAAAGGTTACAATTCCAGTTTTAAAGGTTAAAGGGAGCAGCAAGTATGGGTAAAAAAAACATTTAAAATGAGCTGTGTAGCGTATTATATCGATTGTTTATCAGATAATGTTATCGTTGTGCTACCTGTATGTAAAGAAAAAAAAACAAACGTTCACTGTCTGAAAATGTCTGAATCCACTGTTTGCGGACTGTATGTTGTATTTGCTCTGAAGACATAAACAATACTTTTAGTTAAATAAGCCTTGACTCCTTGCTGTTTGTTCAGTACAGTGTCATCCATTTCTGAATATGAGGTGTATCTTTGAAAGGGGGGTGAACGATACACATCTGTTCAACCGCAATAACATGTTTGTGTTCCCTCTGGTGCCTGTAGTCCTAGTGCCTGTATTCCACAATCAGAAAAAAATCCGGCTTTCAAGGAGGTTGGTGTTTGAATGCACTTGACCTTTTAAATAGAAATGTTTGCTGAAGGAATAAACCTTTAGAAATCTTAAGTGTGAAAGAAAAGGAGAACTCATTCTCCGAGAGATTAGAGCTCACATCTTGCCAAGAAATGCTCAAGTAGTTCATTTGTCTTTCTTCAGCGTTTATTTAAGGCCTTCAAAAAGTTGCTGTTAAATGGGCAAGACCAAGGCACCCACAAGCAAAACAGCCCTCATGCAGAGGGTTACATCTAAATGCAGGGGGTTGTGTTTAAAAACATATGTTTATTTAGCAGTCTGTGCTAACAGGTGGTTTCAGACCCTGAAGTTGTGAGCGGGTGATGGCTAATTTCTTTGACCTTAACACACAGAATCTCTTTGATGTGCAGTGTGTGTTGTAGCATTTGTTTTCAGTAGCCCTTTCATACATTCTAATATAAATACTTTAAGGTTCATACTAGGACTTCTAGTGGAGAAGGCTTTTTGCAGGTGTGGTACAATTAGGGAATATTTAATGTGAGCTGTTGACAGGTAATTAACCAGCAGACAAATTTGTATAAATCTAAAATGCATAGGACCAAACTTGGCATCAGGTTGTGTTGCATTAGTACTTAAAGCAATGATGATATAACTTGTTATGGAAAAGAGATACAAACACACTTTCATGAATGTACATTTATCATGTTTGTCATTACTTTTCATTAGTAGTTAAAAGATAGGCTTGTTCCAAACTGCCTGTATAAATGGCACATTCATTTGGAAACTGATATCAAGTTTCTGAAATATCTGCTTTTGTGGTATCTAGCTGTAAGTAATTTTGGTTTTCTTTTTTTCTGAAAGCCACACCTCAACTGTTTTATTTACAAAGTCCAATAAGGCTGTAATTTATCAATTTATGTTGGTTCTGTCCCATTCTTGACCGCAGTTTATTTTTCTTTGAAATCCCATCAGGGAACAAATGTTAAAAGGGGTGGCATACAATGTATCTGAACAATGGGACAGTTCATTGAACTGACAGTGACTACAGTAAATAGACTAGAATAGGATTCATGCTTCATTGACTGAAACCACAAAAGCTCACCCTTTGTATAAGGAAGTTTGCACTCATCTTGCTGACCTGCTCCTTAAAAACAGAATAGCTTTTATGATATTATGCATATTTACAAACTGTTTGGGCATTGAAGCAGTGTCCACCTTTAACATAACAATGTCTCCCATCAAGAGAACAGCAGTGCCCTGACTCTGAAAACTTGCAAAATTGAAAATGGGTAAGGGACATAAAGTGGTGAAAGTTGTAATGAGACTCAAATAAGAGCTAAACACGCTTTTGATCCTGCTATGGCATGACTGTGTTGCAGCAGACATTTTGGGATTGAGTATGTGTGTGTCTGTGTGTGTGTTGGGGGTGGATTTGCTTGTGCCCAATGCATTGCATTTGATTCCAAGTATATTATTTTTTTTCCCCTTCCATGTACCCTTAGAAATGGGACGTCCTCTCCCAGTCTTGTCATGAGGGACTCAAAATCAATGATTACAGCAGTGTTTTACTGGAGACGGGACGAGGGCCCTCGAGCTGAATTAATGAGGGAGAAGTCGAGTGGCTCCTCTGTCATGGAAATGTTAAGCACATAATAGTTGAGCCACACAAAGCGGAGGCACTCCAGCCATTCAGGCACGCTGACACCTCTTCTGAGGGGAGCTGCGGGGAAGG
Organism: Megalops atlanticus; assembly: GCA_019176425.1. Lineage (NCBI taxonomy): Eukaryota > Metazoa > Chordata > Actinopteri > Elopiformes > Megalopidae > Megalops > Megalops atlanticus. The sequence continues at coordinate 36,842,564 of CM032880.1, read as the reverse complement.
ATGTGGGAACGATCTGCTGCCTCTTAGTCTGCGCTCTCTATGCGGTCTGAAGCAGCACTGCAAGGCCAGGGTTCTCTCTCTTTTTAAAGGGGGGGCGGGGTGTGACCCGCTGATATTCTTGCTCTTACCTATAACTATAGGAAATGTATGCACTCATATATGGCTGGTTGTCTATACAGATATAAGCCCCTGTGCACATTTTTGACAATCCAAAGATAATTGAGACTTTGCATAAAAGAAGTGATTTTTGTTAGACATTGACATGAACCAAACACATGATGTTGTTCTTTAGGTTAACAATTCAGATCTGTTCTAGAAGAAGAATAGAGGCCGTTTACCAGACTGTGCTGCTCGTTAAGTCTCTGAGGATGTAAGTGGTCCAGCCCTGTATTGTAATATACAGCACTGTAGTCATATGACACGTTTATTGTGGGGAAAAAATACATGGATGAGTATGAGTGTGGCAGGTAAAACTGGAACAGCAGCAGCAGTGGAAGATGTTGTCCAATGTGATTCACTCTGTCTGTGGAGGCACAGGGGAGCAGGTCAGCCTGTCAGTATTAGTCCCACACAGGAGATGGGAATCTCTGCTCTCAGAAGACATACAGTAGGGTCTAGCTGACCTGACTTTCAAGACCCAGCCAAGATCTGAAGCAGAAACTTCTCATATAATATCTCACATTGGCTGATGATTCTGTTGCATTATGTTTATCATGCATGAGTTCTTTATGGAGTGTAAGGCAACAAACATTTTACTGTTCAGAAAATATTGGGGTGTTTTAATGCTATATACAGAGCACTAATACAGCTAATATTGCTGCACTCCTGTATAGTATTGTTAACTACAAATCATGCAAGTTGAAAAAAAAACAACCAGCTTGTCAAGCCATTGTGTAATGTGACAAACTAATGCAGCTGACGCTGTTCGTAGTGCTTTGTCGCGCTACACAAAAGAGCTACTGCCACTTTAAGACGGCCAGGCCCATTAATAATTGTAATGCTTCTTCATTATTGTTGTGGATGGTGAAGGAGCGGCAGTGCTGGCCCCCCAAGCCCCACTTTCTCCTGAAATGTTTTCAATTAACTCCTGGCACTGAGGGGGGAGGCAGCTAACGTTTCCCATGCTAAAATATGGAAAACGTGCAGGCAGTGCCCCAGCAGGAGGAGAACTTCATTAAAACGAGCACATCATAACTCATTCACTCCTGCCCCCTCTCCCGGAGCCTCCATTCATACGCGGTCTGAGGTGCATTTTGTGTGTTTGTCGAGAGTAATGATCACACATAGGTAGGATCCCGAGGGCATTTTGGCTTTGAAAGGGGCCCTTTGAGTTATGCGGTCAAGGAAGGCATGGTCTAGCAGTGAGGGGGACTGACTGGAAGACAGGCTTTTCAGGGTGAAGCTGAAGGATTTGGGAGTAATATTCTAAAATTAATGTGGGGAGTTTTTTAATGGGAAAATATGATACCACTGCAGTGGTTTGGTTGATCCAAATAAATACTGTAAATGCTTTTAATACTTTAATTTTAATATGTCAGTTGTTATCTATTATAAAATATTTGTAACTGCTCTCAAGAAATGTGTCATAGTTAAAAACATGCCAAACTGTTCCTACCATAGTGCTAACAGAACTAGTCAAGATGAAGCACAGGAGTATCTTTGTGTTTCTCTTTGGACTCATGCCGCAGTTTAGAATCCATGATGTTCACTGAATTGACAACAATGGAAGTAATCAAATTATTTCTCATTTTGTTTGTTTTGGCCTAAGCCTTGGGACTTCCAAATCCAAATTTTTGTGCTCCAAGCTGCCATCTTGATTTCATCACACTGAGCTCTCGTTTAAGATCCTAACGCCTTTGAAATGAGAAAAAGGGTCTTAATCCCGTTATGCCAGCTGGGTTCCGGCAGTCTGGGCCTTAAGAGAGAACGGCGGGATTAAATTGTTCTCAAAGAAAACTCCCTTGCCACTCTTCCAGCTCTTTGGAAACCATGTAGCTGAGATGGGGCATTTTGGAGTTAATTCTAAATGCAAGTCTTTTTACATAAATCCTGCTGTAACATATTTTCCCTTTTTCAGTATTACCCATGTGGCCTAAGAGTCATTTATCTGTACACATTAATGCAAATGTGGATGAATGGGAGTTTGGCTATATAATAGGAATCAAGGCTGTGAAATTTTACAACTAAATGCTTACGTAAAAGAAATGCTGTGGAATGCACTCTCATGAGCTCTGTTTTTAATTTAGTTTGAAAATGAAAGCTTGATAATTTTGTCTGCATGTTGACCTTGCGTTGCATATATAAGGCTTTTGGGGCAGGGGGGCAGAAGGACAGGGGGCATTCTGTGCAGAAGCACTGAGTGAGCTGTTTGTGATCAATTTGTGGGTCAAGGTTTTTCTTTAATTATTTTATTTGGTTTGGGGTCTTTGGAATTCTTTGGCATAAGTAGCTCCTAACTTTAGTGGAAGACCATCAGTTGTGGCTAAGCAAAAACCACTTGACTACTTTTCGTAAGAGATCTGAGAACACGCCTACTGAAGACATCAACTGGTTAGTCTGTGTTGAGGAACTTCTGTTCTGCCTGATAAAATGATCTCATTTAAAGTGAAATTTATGACTTTGCAAGGTTTTCTCCTTCTTTCCATGGCCTCATAAAGCAACTTACTTATATTATGTTTTAAATTGGAGTATTATATAATCCACCTCCATAAACTCATATCACAACTTTAGTAGAGTTGTGATACAGAGTGTATCGTCGTTTCACAATGTTTACTTTGTGGTTTAAAGACAAGGCATATTTTAACATAAAAGTTATACTATGTGGTTGTGATTTTTGTTGGTTTGTTTAGGTTTTTCAACACTCCAGAATTATTGTCCATGGAGAAACAGTCTCAGTAGGACATTCGAGCACTTCTTCCGGTTGTGTTATTTACTGTTGATGGTCGATTGTAAAAGTTTCCTGTGGTAAGACGCATGGCTAATTATGGAGAAAAGGGCTTCTTTTCCCTGACACTGAATCTAAGCTCCTTTCAAAGTACTGGAGAAACCACCATAAGACAAGTGAAAAATGGAGATAACTTTGCTTTGGCTCGAATAATGGCCTATAAATGAGGTATAGTAGCAGAAAACAGGATAATGAGGTATTTGGGAGAGGAAGGTTTTTTTTTTTTAGTCATTGTGAAGGCATCCCCTTTCTAAAGCAACAACCATATAATTCATGTGACAGACCACATAGAAAGGGCCTGAGGGGCTCCACAGCACCAGTGCCTGGGAGCAGGCTCAGAGCAGGCTGGCTGCGCAGAGGAGAGGGAAAGCAGAGGTTGCCATGAATAACAAGTGCGGAGCCAGGAACCCTCATTGCCGCTGCTCCGCATCACTCCAGATCAACTGCAAGCATGGACAGTAGGGCTCCTGTGAAACACACCCACACTTTGCTAGGGATGGCACATAAGTTTGGGGTAATGAGTTTAAGACAAGTCTCACTTTTTTTTTTCCTTACGCAACATTTTTAGCTTAATCCCTGCCACCAAGGACAATGCTCCTTAAACTAGCACTAAGAACTAAACACACTCGCATTGTTAGACTGAACCTGCATCTACGTGTTTGTGTAATGAATTTTTTGTTCTTAATGGAAGCTTGCCTTCAGACTGCTATGCCAAGAAGATTTCCTGAGTGGACACACAATGCCTACATTATAATATACCGAAAAAGAATAATTGTCATAAAATTGTACTGTACTGTACTGTTCCCTCTTGAAAGTCAAAATAAAGTGCACCAATGTGACAATTTGATTGTGAAGTAGTAAAAATGTATTGGATAAAGTTCATTGATTATACAGAAATAAATCACATGACATTTTTTGCTTTTGTTTGACAGAGTGAGCTGGAGAGGCAATGTGCTATAAGTTGCAGTGATCAAACATTAGTTCACTTTCTTAACCGGCTTATACCTCGCCCTCCCAGCTCACAGGAGCACAGCTAAAAGGTCCGCGTGTGTGACTGAAGTGACTGCGGCAAGCAGAAGGCTAAGGGAGGTTTGCACCATTAGGTTAGCACGTTCTGGACCCTTCCTGTGCCCACAGACCACAGTGTAAACAAACTCGCCCACATACAAGCAAAGCTTGTAAACACCACAGACTGTGGAGGGTAGGACTGCAGCACCACAGGCTTTGTGAGTGGAGTGAAGTGGAGTGGAGTAGAGTATAGTGGAGTGGTTTGGGGGTGGGTGATATTTGTTGATTGTTGCATGGTGCTCTGACATGAGGTGGAAAGCAGTTACGACAGAGAGAGAGAGAGAGAGAGAGAGAGAGAGGGACCAAATGTGGAGGAGGGGCAGGGGGCTCTCTCAGCTATGGGAAACAAAGCCTCTATTGGGCTCTCCACCAACCAATCAGCTCTATTTAGCAGGCGTGAATGCTGGGGCCGCGCGATCCTGAGGCCTCCCCGGGATGTGCACTTCTCAGCAGCCCCTCCGAGGGCCGCAGAAGAAAAGGGGAGAGCCAAAGAATGATGGGGAGTGGGGGAGAAGGAGAGAGGCACAAAACTTGCTGACACGGGGCATAACTTAATTTCCACGGTGGCGGGACAGCTGTGTGGTGTAATCTGCCATGGCAGGCCATTAAAACTTCAATGCCTTTACTGACCCAGAGGGGAAACTCAGACTGCACCCAGCCATTTCAAAGAAGGAGGTGATCGGTTCAATTTATGGGCTTGTCTTAAAGAAACATACGCCACTTGCCTCTTATTGATAGCTCGAACAACAATCCAGCTTGTATATATATATAATATATACAATATATACACATTTAACAAGTCATATTGAATGACATTTTACAACTATACTGCAATTGCATTTCAATATAGTCAATAATGATGATCTGAACTGATTTTTAAACTGAAATGAAATTTTGACCTGTTTAAATTTAAATTCCAGCAATTTGATAACAGTTTTAGACCTCCAGAATTTTTATAGCTAACATTCCTTTGTGCATTCATTTACTAAAAAATGTTTTATATGAGTTCAGTAGGAGTACACATGGACGATTGTTCAAGACTTTTACGATGGTGAGAAATATGAGCTGGACAACCCCAGCTAGCTCAGAAGCTGAATAATATTTTTATGCGTTCCTCAGATTTTTCTCTGCAACCCACTTTACTAGAACATAAGAATATAAGAACGTATTATGACGAGAACAGGCCATTCGGCCCAACTAGCTCGCTATTACAATTAAAGAGTAATTACAATTAAAGAGTAGCCAAAACTGCATCAAGTCTGGACTTGAACACAGCAAGGGTCTCCGCCTCAACTACATGACCTGGCAACCTATTCCATGTATTGTTTACTCTTTGTGTAAAATAATACTTCCTTATATCAGTGCGGAACTTACTCTTAACTATTTTCCATTTATGTCTCCTTGTTCTGCAGACTGAACTCACCCTAAAAATGTATTGTAGTTAACCTTACTGAGTCCTTTTATGAATTTAAAAACCTCCATTAAATCACCCCTAAGTCTCCTCTTGCTAGTATCAAAATGTTATCTGTTCCCCAGTAACAACAAAAAAATGTGTATCTCCCTTATGCTGCGGTTTTAGGATGGCAGTGCTTCATAGCTTGTTAACTGATCTCTCTATCCAGATTTGGAAATTACAATTAATATTTTATTGTAACATGGGCCTACTAGTGGTCTTCATAAAAAAGGAATAATATCCATTGTTTTATGTAAGTAAACTGAGTTTAAAAAAAATAGAAAGTTATGTCTACATTGTTTTTTTTTCCATTCCGTTCACTTTGGAACAAGTGGTATGGTGATCCGCATGGAAAGAGCCTGCAATAAATAGGAGCACCGGGGAGCTGCAGAACAACCTTTAGCTGAGACGCTGAAGCTGAGCTCGGGGAGTTGTTTAGAGTTAATAGTCTCCCATGGACTCAATAGGGGCTGCGGCTTCACTCCATTAAGCTGACCCTAAGGGCCATGGGCCAAATTGCACACAGTCGTTGTGCTGAGGTTATTCATCCTTCACACATTCATTTCCTCCTTTATGTTGTCCCTTTTCATCGCAGAGGGCATGCCGGCATACGCGAGGCTGGGGAACAATCTCCGTACAGTCTCCAGGAAAAGAAAGACTACCAAGGTCATAAATATGTTAAACTGGTGCGTGAGTTTAAGTGGCTTTGTAAACGAAGCACGAATGGGGCTTCAGAGTAAATAATGAATATGAAGAAGAGTGATACAAACACCACAATGAGACACAAAAAAAAAACAGAGAAGTTGTTTTATTTTTCTCTTGGAAAAATGTGTTATTATTATTATTATTGATCTGCAGATTTCTATATTTTTTGCATATTAACATGATCACAACCTAAAATGTATTGTTAAATGTTTTCAACATGCACGTCACTCTGAAGAAGAGCATTTGCTAAGTGACAAAGTGTAAATGTAAACTTAAAATTCTTTTGAGGAAACGTGTATTCTCCCAGTGTGAGGTGTGTGTGAAGTTCTTTTCACCAATGGCGAAAGTTTACAGCAACACAGTGGATTAGGCTTATTTGCACCTACTTGACAATGAATTAGCATCAGCTTGTTAACTACTGCATTATCTGTTACTGACCATTTGCATTACCCGCAGTATGAGGAATGGGCCTTCTGTTGCTCTCACCAGGAAACAGGATATTTCTAATGTGGTATTTGTGTTTGTGTTTCTAATGTGTTAATTGCTTCACTCTGATAAAAAAATCTCACATAAAATATTAAATCTGACTTTAAACTTGTTCATCAAGGGACACATTTAACTTGACTGCGCTGTGGGTCAGCTCTCAGACAATTGAGCAGCACTGCATGGCTTTGTGATTTTGGAGAAGCGTGTTTCCTGCTCCACACTGTCAGCTCCTCTGGGCTGTCAGAGGAGCCATTCCCGTGGCTGTATTTATTTAACAAATGTGGCTTAGGCCTGTAATTCTTCAGGGCACCCAGCAGTGTTGATGGCAAATGACTTAATTTAAATCCAAAAGCAAACACAAATCAAAGCAGCGCAGCTAGTCAAATATTGCAGTTTGCGCTCTTGAAAAGAGGCTGTCTTTAGCTCATTGTGAATCTGAATGTAGCAGCATTAGTGTAAGCCTGTCTAAGCAAACGTCTTCAACCTGTTCTTGGAGGAAGCAGTGGGCCTCAAAGTTAGGGTAAAAAAAAATTACGCAATCTCCTCAGTACCCAAATCATTTAGAGCTGTGCTTAATGTCCGAGTCTGCTGCAATAAAACCAGTGGAAGTGCGTGTGACAAAAAGGCCCCTTGTACTTCAAACATATTGCGTCAAAAATCTGCGGAGAGCATCAGGCAAAGTTAACAATGCCAGGCTTATGCAATGCCGTTAAAGGCAATGGCGTGCTGTTTGGAAATAAATTTGTCATAACTGTGGCAGCACATAAAGCAACTTGTTTCAAGTTGGCCATAATGTCCTCAGAAAACCCACATTTATATATATTTGAGCCACGCTTGGTTAACGGCGTTCTCTCCGGGAAAGGAGGTTTTTTTAAGGAAACCATAAAAGCCTGATTGACCCTCTCCCGAGTCGGCCATAAATCAGGCAGTGAAGCCTCGCTGCGGGCTGAGAGAGGGTCAGGGGTGGGACGGGATTAGGGGGGAGAGACTGAGGCCTGCCTCACTCTGGCCAAATATCTGGTTGAAGCACCGCAATTCAGACACATTCATCTTTATGCGACATTGCTGAACTACATGTACACAAGTGTGTTATGTATGGCAAGTCTTTGTGACAAAAGAGCATGACCCTCGAAAGGGATCTTCATCTTCTTTTATTTTTCCTCCTTGTTTTTCACTCACAAAATGTCATATAACAAAGTCTGGTTTAACACTCTGGTCTGACCTTTGACCTGATGACCTGTAATGACCTAAGGGCACCTCCACACCTGATTTGTCTTGACACCATCCCAAATGCCCCACAGACTGGGCATGAATGCACCCCATACTACCCCCACAGGAGGCTGTTACAGGGGGGTACGGGGATTGTGTTTTTACTTCTTTGTAATTCAAAAGGAAGTGCTGTTGCAGCCACATCTCATGTGGGGCAGATTCAAAGCCACATTTGCTGTGAAGGTGTGTGAGGAGTTCTTGAGAGAAGGAGTAAAGGAGCCAACCAGCCTTGCAGAAGCAGTCAAAGTTACATGCCTGTCTCACTTTCTGAAAGTCACAGAGAAACACTCTGACTTGCTCAGAAGCAGAGAGGTTGGCTTCAAAACCAGTTTGGAACCCGTGGCCCTCTCCCACAGAGGGACTTGCACGCGGAGGATATGAAACGTAAGACATGCGTGTGGGGGAGAGCACGGGGCACTGGGCAGCTGCAGCGAATCAGCCCAATTCCTCCGAGTGCCCACGTCAGGGTCAGATGTCTCCTATATCTCCCTGAAAATCCACTCCAGGCATTATAGCTGTGTTTCCCTTTCGTGTTCACCGGCAAAGCAAAATAAAGTTGCTTTCGCTCTCTTAAACTGGCCTCCCAGTAGACATAAACAGGCCATGTTGTAAAGGAAAACGAATGTCTCTGCTTGCTTTAATTTAATTAAGTTACATCACAAGAACCATTTTTTTTTGCTTTTCAGAGTTTTTTTATTGTTCCATCAATCACATTTCTCTGTGAGAAAACCACAATGTGAAATGATGCTCACGCAGTAGATAAAGTGCCTTTTACTGCCCTGTCTTCTTGGTTCTGTTTTATTTATTCCCTGTCACAGAATAAAGGGCAGAAAAACAGACACAGAATGAATTTCAAATTTATGAAGCAAAGATATATTTTGAATAAAATGTTGTTTAAAACATTATGGCCACCCGTTCAGATATGAATTGTGTTTTTCTGAAAATCATTGTTATTGTAAACTATAAATTATTGAGGAACCATGAAAAATGCAGCTCATAGTTCATATGACTCATTCTTTGGGCAGAGGGGATGAAGAAGAAACACAAGAAATACAAGAATTACAACAATACAGGAAGAAAACTTTGCTTTCAAATTACTTTCAGAATTATTCTCCACCCACCATTCATTTTTTCCCAGATGTGTTGCTTTGTAAGTGATCTGCAGAATATGTCTCCTCTCGCCTGTCCCTTCTGAAGACACTGGGTTTGATTTCATAATCGGGGCTGAAAGGGGTATCAGGGCTGTGAATGGGCTTGTGTTTTCCAGCGAAAGGGGAGAACAGCTGTCGCTTTCACAGAGCTTTTAACCCCAGTCTTTAACGTGCATCTCAGTTTAAAAAGGAACCTGTTGGCATGGCGACGGCCCTCACTCACGCCGCCCCCCCCCCCCCACCCCCGAGTCATCGCTGGCTTTCACTCTCGGCCGGACTCTCGCTGGCTGCCTGGAGAGCGAGGGCCCGCCCTGTTCGCTCCTCATTACAGGCCCTGACGAAGGACGGGCCAGAAATCCCCAGCAATTACTCTGTGTGAGACCCGCTCCCTTCAACACTCCCCATGAGAGAGCTGAAAATTAGGCTGTGACAAGAACTTTTATTAAAGATTCATGAAAGTTTGTTTTTTCACTCTCTGCCCAACCCAGGCTTAAGTCTGGATTTAAGATTTAGTCAGGATGCTGCCCATCCCAGGGGCTCCTTCATTAAGGTGACTCCTGTCATGGCGCTACAGGCATATACGGTACTCTCATACTCTCCGGTGTCAACTGAAGTTTTTGACCATTTTGAAACTGAGTGTCCTATAGAGGATAAAAATATATCATGTTACAAGTAAAATATACTAGTATTCTCCAGAGACCTTTAATGCATGTCTTTTTAAAAATGCAATAGGTAATGAAACTGCTGTGATATTGTGCAGAGGCTAGACTACACAGACTTCGCTGCAGTAGGTCAGCTCAGTGTTTCTGACGTTAAGATGGCACTGATTGTTCTCACAATCCCAGACACCTTGTGGAAATCTAAGTAAGGAATGAATGAACTGGAGAGAGTGCCTGGAGTGTCCATTTACGATCTGTTGTTGCAGGCCATGTGGACTGATTTCTGAAATGAAATGAGAAATATCAGTAGTTTATTTATTTATTTTAAACAGAAATAAAACACAATGTTTAAAGACATCAGTTTTAGGGCCCTTTGTAAACTGTAAGTCACTCTGGATAAGAGCATCTGCTAAATGACAATAATGTAATGTAATGTAATGTAATGTAATGTGACATATTAGCTCAACACAGATTGAAAAATGGTTGAAAATGGTTAGGGAAAAAGAGCAAAAGTTATGGGACAGAGAAAGGGATGAGTAGAGGACAGCAGGAAGACGACTGCAGTGATAAGAAAATAAGATTATATATAAGATTATAATAAGAAGGAAAAAAAAAACAAAAAAGAGGGGATTAATGTTTACATGACTGATTGAGTAAGAGATGTGTATGTTTTAGTTGGTGTTTAATTAAGCAAATATAGTGATGGGGATGTTCTATTGGACTGGGGAGCAATGCTCAGCCAACAATTACCATTGAATGTGTTTATTTGGAGCCTGTAATTCATTTGAACTTTACTATGTCCCAGGTGAATGGAAATAACACTCTTTATTTGGACATGTCAAGCACACACCGAGTGAAACACCCTTACTGGTCTGGGAGGAGTTTATACAGCAGGGTATATAGTACCTTAAGGAGTATACGTTACACATGTTGTGGTTATGTTGTAATTGATTTTGAAAGGCGATAAAACGTTTATCTCACCCCAAGGGAAGAGAGAAAACCCACACCAAACAATCAAAGTAATTATTCTGTAATCAAAGGTTGTGTTAGCCGTTTTACATTTATGCATGGTTTTAATGGGGTGAGAGCCTTTTGCTCCCTCATTCCACTTGTGGGGAAAACCACATGACTCAACCTTGTCATTCAGCTATCATCGGCCTCTCTCTCTCTCTCTCTCTCTCTCTCTCTCACTCTCTCTCTCTCGCTCTCTGTCTCTGTCTTCCCCTTTGCCTCTTGAAGCACTGGCTGGTGATACTCCTCTGCACCACTCCTCTAAGGTCCTCTCCATCTCTCCAAATTGCAAATAGGCTTAAACATGGAATATATTATTCATAGGGATCAGTCTTAGGACTATCAGAGGCAATTTTTTTAATGAGGAACATTATTGATTCTGCAGCACCAATACCAATGTGGGTCTGGTCTCCCTGGACCAAGAAAAAGCTTTTGGTTATTTTAAAGGAGACTTTGCTCTCGTAATTATGCAGATTTTCAGAATGTACCTTAGCTGTTCTTATTAATACAAATGAGGAATATAATTTAAAAAATACTGGTTTAAAAACATTACATGGGGAAAAATGGCCCACTGGCTTTTTATGGCCCCTGGACTACACTGACAGAAATGCATGTTTTGATAGACAGGTCCTGCATAAGAGCTGATCAACCTTCCTTCTCTCTTGAGGAATCTGATGTTATTGTTGGTCTTTCAGGGCCACTTCTGTTTTGATATGGAACAGAGAGAAGGCCAAGAGTCTCCAAATTAGAAGAGTTTTTGATAAAAAAGCTCTCATTTCCAAGATGAAATGTTAATTTAGCAAGTGTATTCTAATCTCCAGTGTTTGTCTAGGGTGAAGTTACAGAGTGCCCAACACAAATATGGTGTCAGCAGCATCTTCCTTTGAATCTCTCTCAGGGCTTCTAATATGGTTTGTCATGGTATTTTTGTCTGGCACATGCTAAGGCATTTTTATAGGAAAGAAGAAAGAATTTTAGCTTATGATGTTAACATTTTAAACTATTTACAATTTTTGCATTTTTTTTGTTTTGGAGGATTCCAGAGGAAGTTTCAAATATGGAAATTTGAAATATTTTCTTGGATGAACTTGGACATGGTGATTTCAGATGCACTTTAGAACCATTTCTATGAAGGAAAAATCAATGCTGATCCATAGGGTTTCCTGGTATAGTATTCAAAACATCAAGCTGAAATCTAATTAGTAAACCCAGTCCAGGATATTTTGTTAACATAAATGTACAGCAGATGTCTGACATGCGCTGCTTGGACTCTTTGTCCATGCCACTTATGTTCAGGTACTGGGACCAGCATTGGCCGTGGTCCATTCAATGTAGAGTCTTAAAGGGATTGAGTGGCCTCTTGACATTACTAACCCCTCAAACGTCTTATGTTCTTAACTAAATAGCACTGATAGGTTGATAGGTCAAAGGCTATGGGTGACAGCGAGATGTTTTTTCATCCTTTAGTGTTACCATTTGTTCCAGAGCAGTCTTGCCCTCATTTGTTTATATTTTTCTGTGTTTCCATTTGCTCTGAGTATTTCACACCTCTAGAGTCACGTGGGGTGAGAGGTTGTGGTGGGCAGCCATACTGCCAGATACCATTAAGGATACTCCAGCCCATTTGCCAACACTTTCTTCGAGACATTCTGTTCCTCAACACTTGAAAAACTGTTGTTCACATCAAAGCTCATTGCTCTTGCCTCCTGACTCCTGCCAATCGCTCCACCACAAGTTATCCGCGCACACTGTCAATAAAGTATGTTTCACTTCCTCATTGTAAAGCTGAAGGCAGAGGCTGGTTCAGGTCCATGATATGAGTTTTACATTTATTTGAATACATGGAGTATCAATCAAGGAAAACACAGTGACTGTTTACAAATGACCTCAAACCTCAAAGACAGATGAAGGTTAAAAATACATGCACCATTTTAAACCCAGCATCATTTCTCTGCATAATGTTTATCAAAAATATATGAGCCAGATGTTTGCAGCTGTTAGCACATAGGGTCTTTAAAGAGCATTTTGCCACATCACTAGTAACTTCGACTGACAAATTTAAACAAGAATTGCATTTTCCTACTTACAGCAATTAGCCAAAATGAAAATAGATTTTGTGCCTGCAACAAAACAATAACCTTGCTTCAGTAACACTGTCGGTAAGACAGAAATCAGATTGGTGTGTCTTCCTTCCATTTGATATACATGTTTATCTGTCATAAGTCATATCACGTTTGTACAGCTGGCAGGATCTGACATTTTAATGACAGCTGCTCTGAGTTTCTGCATTGGTCTCAGTCCTCCCTATTCTGATTGTACAGCACTTTGGTCAACTGCTGTTTTTAAATGTGCTTCATAAATAAACTTGACTTGACTTGACTTGACATAGCATCAATTCTTCTGCCCAGTAATGATTCCCATGTAAAAGCAACTGTCTGCTTTTGCCAGAATTTATCAAAGTTCACTTATTTCCTGTTTTATTCACTGTCAAGTCAGGATGTCTTCAAACCAAAAGAAAGACCAATGAATGTAATTACAAAACACACATACACACACACTCAAACAGCAAGAGAGGAATGCCCTGTAAAAGTGTGAATTGTGAGCATGAGAAAGTATGTATGCAGTCTCCTGTTTTCGTTTTAAATTACAGTTTTTTACAATCATTTCACACGTCTCAATACCATGTCCACTTTTTCAAAACACTTACATTCACCATATCAGTAGAATATGTGAACTAAACTGTGTATACTTTTGCATTGCTTTGATACAAAATGCATTCAATCACCACTTCTTCCGAAATACATGAATACCTCTCTCAGTCAATGTTCACCACCAGCAAAATGCTGTAAAACTACAGCAATTTTTGCAGACATTTAGATACTCTGTTCAAAACAGTTAACTTTCAGTTCAAAACCTAACAAAATTTATATCACTGTAGATAGAAATATGCTGCATTTTAACAGACAAATGAAACTATATGCTTGAAATAAAACAGATTATTCTGATTTTAGCAGAAAGTTTATTCAGTTTTTTTGTTTGCAGCCTTGTTACCATCTATACAAAAGTGGTCATATTTGCATTGAAATGTGCATGTATGTAGGCAAAATATAGATGTAGTTGTCACTGAAGAGATTTTTCCACTATTACTGCTGTATACACTCATGAGCCAAAACATTATGACCACCTGCCTAATATGCGGTTGGTCCTCCATGTACCACCAAAACAGCGCCGACCCGCTGAGGCATGGACTCTACAAGACCCCTGAAGGTGTCCTGTGGTATCTGGCACCAAAACATTAGCAGCAGATCCTTCAAGTCCTGTAAGTTGCGAGGTGGAGCCGCTGTGGATCGGACTTGTCGGTCCAGCACATCCCACAGATGCTCAATTGGATTGAGATCTGGAGAATTTGGAGGCCAGGGCAACAACTTGAACACTTCATCATGTTCCTCAAACCATTCCTGAACAATGTGTGCAGTGTGGCAGGGCACATTATCCTGCTGAAAGAGGCCACTGCCATCAGGGAATACCATTGCCATGAAGGGGTGTACCTGGTCTGCAACGTTGTTCAGATAGGCGGCACATGTCAAATTGATGTCCACATGAATGGTCAGACCCAGGGTTTCCCTGCAGAACATTGCCCAGAGCATCACACTCCCTCCACCGGCTTGTCGTCTTCCCACAGTGCATCCTGGTGCCATCAGTTCTCCAGGTAAATGGTGCACACATACACGGCCATCCGTGTGATCTGAAAGAAAACGGGACTCATCGAACCAGGAAACCTTCTTCCACTGCTCCAAGGTCCAGTTCTGATGCTCGCGTCCCCATTGTAGACGCTTTTGACAGTGGACGGGGGTCATCATGGGCACTCTGACTGGTCTGCGGCTACGCAGCCCCATGCGCAGCAGGGTGCGATGCACTGTGTGTTGTGACACATTCCTCCCGTAACCATCATTAAAATTTTCTGTGACTTGTGCCGCAGTAGACCTTCTGTCGGTTCGGACCAGATGGGATAGCCTTCATTGCCCCTGCGCATCGATGAGCCTTGGGCACCCAACACCTTGTCGTCGGTTTGTGGTTTGTCCCTCCTTGGACCACTGTCAGTAGGTACTCAGCACTGCTGACCAGGAGCACCCCACAAGCTTTGAAGTTTCAGAGACCCAGTCGTCTGGCTATAACAATTTGGCCCTTGTCAAAGTCGCTCAGGTCTGCCCATTTCTCCTGAGTCCAACACGTTGACTATGAGAACTGGTTGTTCACTTACCACCTAATCTACACAGACCTTGACATGTGCCCTTGTTTGGAGATGATCAATGTTATTTGGTTCATCTGTGATCGGTCATAATGTTTAGGCTCATCAGTGTATGTAAGTCATGGGCTATCAGTGAGAGAAAGTGACCCAATAATGCAACAACAGTAAATTTACCACACTCAATAGTGATATCTACATTACTGTGACAGGTAAAACAACAGATCAAAAAGTTAATAGCTGCTTGGCTTCAAATATTTATGGGACATGGGTGATTGTAGGGGTGGATAAGATATGCTAAAGATTTTTTTCTAAAGGTTCAAGGCAAGGGGGAATGTTGCAGTAAATGTGAAATTCATAAAAATTTGACTCAAAATACAGAGGACACCATGGATCAGCATTAGAGCTACAGCAGATTACTAGTGGTAGTATCATGTGTTGTTGTTTCACTTACTGTTCTAGAAATGAAAAGCATCTGCAGACTTTTTGTTGTACTATAGTATACCTCAGAAATGGTAGCATAGAGCTGTCATGAGGCATATTGCAGCATTTCAGATTTATTTGTTTGATATTACAATATGTACTGTAAACTTTACGTTTTTGCAATGCAGCACTAATCTATGCAAAGACAGAGGATACGGCAACACATAATATATGCATTTTGCAATGCTTCAAGTTGTCTCTGTTTTTTTAGTCCATTGTATTTTGAGTGATAAAGTAGTCTTGCTGGGAGAGAGCATTTGCTATAGTTATGGCAGCATGAGTCACTTTTGGGTGAATTATGAAGTGTTTTGGTGGTTGTAGTGCATTTTGCACAAAAGATTAACTGATGTGCTCATATGCATGGTTGTTAAGCACACTGTGTTAAGAGTTTTGAAAAAGTGGCCATGGTATTGACCTAAGTGTGAAAATGGTTGTAAAAAACTGTAATTTCATACCACACGTCCAATGCTCAGCCCAGCCAAAAGTACATCTGTATTACAGCAGCTCTGCAGGCAGTGCAGTGCAGCTCTGACGTATGCCTCTCCCTCACCCTGTTTGCTCCACTCACAGGGTTTATTATTCTTAACATTCAGAGGCTTAAAGAAATCTCAGCTGTTTGTTTCCACAGCAAACCAAGCCAGCCCCACAAAGTAACCTTCAGTCCATTATGTCAGCAGAATTAGGCCAGAGTCAACAGAGGGAATCCCACCATTGACCTTTGACCCAAAAGCAGCAGAGGGAAACTTTGGAGTTTGCATCGCATTTCTCAGATTTTCTGAGGACATGCAAAGAATGCACAAATTTGACAGACTCTGTGTTCTGTTAAACTGTGGTGAGGCTGTCATCTTCCTCAGGTTCTCTGAGAGAGGCACAAAGAGTAGGTTGTTTTAAAACTTGAAAATCACACATTAGTTTTTAAATAATGACAGAAAATCGGTCATGTATTTTGCTAAATAAAATCAAGAGCGTACCACTCACCAATTTTTGGGTATCTGTTTGCATGGGTATATTCAGGTTATATTCAGGTATATTCAGTTACAGTAAGGTCAACTACATTTCTTTTTTTTTTTTTTCAAAAAGACCTTAGACCGATTTATCAGACTGTGTAACTGCTGGGGTCTGTGTCCCTGTTCCCAGAATCCAGAGGCTGTGATAATCCCCGGTCATGCACCTGATCTCTCATATCCACAACTCAACATGGATAACAACAGCAACAAGAACAGCAAGCTCCCAATATCTGCGACACAGCCCAGTGAAAGAGAGGGGTTAGCAAAGAAATCTTCATTTCTGTAAATTCCCTATACAACATTTTCCCCCCAACTAATCCCTTTTTTACAGATGGAGAGAGGAAGGAGAAAAGAATTTATGCATTGTGTGACCCTTGGGAATCAAACTTGATCCACTTAACAAACTATAATTTGGAGAGAAGACTGCATTAATGAATTACATTAGTTTTTTTGCTCCCAATATTTTAAAATCTGGTTTTATGAGGTTTCCCCACACGTTCCCATTAGTGGAACTGTGGTTTGCACAGGGATGCAGGGCCAACTTATAACTACTGCTGTTCACAGACAATATCAGCACTGACTGCTGCGCTGAATCCATTTTTGACTCGCGGAAGGAATTCAGCAACCGAGTGACAGGACAGAAACATAACTGAAAGCAACTGCTGTTGTGGGATCCAGAGGGACACCAAATGACAGATCACCAGTTCTCTCCCCAGAGGCGCCCTGAAAGTGCGGAGGCAGACAGCATGGAGGCATCAGTTTGGGGGAGGGAGCGCCCCTGGCCTCCTGCCACGCATGACACAAAAAGGGGGAAAATAACTCTAAAATGCTGTTTTATGAAACTTCGATGTAACTTCAATAACAATTGTTCTGCCCAGTAATGATTCCCACGTAAAAGTAATTGTCTCTTCTTGACAGAATTGATCAAAGTTCACACATTTCACAGGACATTTTCAATGCAATAGAAAGACTAATGAATGTGACTACAAAGCACACACAGTGCACATGCATGCGCATAGACACACATGCACGCACACGCATGCATGCACGCACACACACACACAGACAAAAACACACACACACACACACACTATCACTCACACACATAAACCATAACCAGAGAAATGCCCTGTACGTGTGATAGAACTGGAAGCGTAAGAATGTATGTTTGCAAATTCTCTTCTTTGTGCATCCCAAAATTCATTTCATACCACAAGTCCAATGATACGCATAATCAGCGGACACAGATTAGCATAGCATGGGCCCAAGCTGCAGACCGACTGACGGGCCCACAGCTCACTTCACAGAATGTTCCGGCCCTCTGCCTGGAGGGCAGTGGTGAGAATAACAGCATGTTTGCATAAAGAAGTGCTGCGTGTCGCCGTGGTTCCCAACGAGCGGCCCAGAAAAGATGTGCACACCCAGAGCGGGGACGCTGGCCCGCTCCAGCCAGGGGAAGCCAGCCACCGGGTCTGCGGATGTTTTCCTCCCTCCCAGGCCACAAGCGTTCCAGCTGCAGCTTTGGAATCAACGTGTGCCACTTTCCCTCTGAAGCATTCTTGCATTTTAATTGCATGCTTCGTGCTTTACCTTTATCTCTCAGTGCAAAATATCACCATTTGCAAAGTTTACTCTGGACTCGGACTTGCTAGTTATGGTATGCTGTTCAATTAACATCATCTCAGTTTACTGTTTCACAAACAATGAACAGAAAGGTATTTTTGACAGATATGTTTGAGAAGTTTTGCTTATACATTTGTTCTCGCATTAATCAGGAAATAGCTATTTGGTTTTAGCAGTGCAAAAGAACTGAATTATATTGAATTATATTGCTAGAAATAAATGAAAAATATTGCCTAAGATAGTCCCGAGATATTATGAAATATACAGTTATGAAACATACTTACAATAATTGATTCATTAAACATGTAGTATTTAAAAATTACTTGCCAATGTTTGGACATTATACTGTATTTATTTATTTAGTTTATTTTATGATTTTGTACCAGTTTCAGACTAAAAATATGTATATTGAACATACTGTATGGTTATACAAGAGTTTATAAAGACATCTATTGTAGATGATGCATGTTGTATATAATAGGAACATCAACTAAACATGTGTTATGAATATGACTGTATCCTGAGGAATGTCTTAATGATTTGTGTTGTTCAGTTAATGGGTTGAAGATCTGCAATTTTTCAGTATCTCTTGAAAGTGTGGAGAGTGAAGTGAAATAAGCCAGAGAAAGCAGAAAGCGTGACATGTGGACAGGTCTGTCTTGCATTACACAGTCAGAACCTTCACTGGTCATTCTCCAGGGGCTATCAGCACTCTGAGAGTCTTCAAAGCCTGGAATGAGAATCTGTTTTTGGGAGCCAAATCTTCAGATTGGACATGACTCACAGTCATATCTTGATAAGTTCTTCCAGCGAACCCATTTGCTGTTTGAAGTAGGGATATGTCTGTGGTTTAGTGAGCTTATTTTGACACAGACAGCTTTCATCTTTACAATTCCTCTCTGCAAGGGGACACAGATAATGTAGGTAGGGCTCTATATGAGAGAAGTTTAACTTTTGTCCAAGGTGTTTCATTAGTTAGACGAGAGGAGAACTGACATGGAGAGAGATGTCAGAGCTACAAAGTTGTTGGTGACTTTTGTAATATACCAGGTACAGTAACTGATTCAAATTCATTCTCTGATTTCTGGATGAATACACAAACAAATCTATATGAGCATAGTACACCGAGGGTCAGACACTGCCTTTGAGTGATTCAGACTGGCACCCAGATGTATTGAATTGGTTAGTGATGCCCCTTTTCTATTAGTGGAACTGTGCAGAGAGGAGACATGCTGGGAAACTAAGTGGGTCTTGCCGATACGGGTCACTTGCTTTTCCATTAGAGAAGTCAGGCTGTAATACATCATGGTAATGAGAGGAAGACATTTAGTGTCACAGATGCCAAACAGGATCTCTTTTGCAAGATATGTTTTAACCAACTAAACAACATGTTTTTGTTATTGTTACTGAGGGTTTTAAGTCACGATTGTACAGTTACTGTGCTTTCTATGGTGAATGAATAATCAGCATTGCTAGAAAAACCTGTCATATAACTACATTGCTAGACAGGACAAGAATGAACATTTGAAGAAAAAAAAACAGATGATTCGGACTTGCAATATTTTGGTAGCTTGCTGGCTATTTTCCAGGGCTGCAGTGTAGCACAGTGGTTAAGGAACAGGAATTGTAACCAAAAGGTTGCTGGTTTGATTCCCCATGGGCACTGCTGAAGGTAAGGTACTTAACCTACAATTACCTCAGTAAATATCCAGCTGTGTAAATGGATAAGTGACATTGTAAGAACCTGTAAGTTGCTCTGGATAAGAGCATCTGCTACATGCCAATAAGGTAATATAATGTGTTGTTCTCCATGGATTATCCAAATTAGCTAAAATGTCCAGCCCCACTCTTTACTGATCAATAACCCCACCTCTGGCCAGCTTGTGACCAGACAAGCACCAAACAGGACTGAGTGCTCAACAAAATCTGCATGGGAAAACCAGGTATAAGACACCTGGGCCAGGCATGTTTGTTACGACCATGAATTCCTACAGTACATAACTGTTTTTCCCCCTTTTTGACTGCAAAGGGGGATTAAAAAACATTGCCCATGTAAGAAAAACCTTGCTTAATTACTCACAGCTAATTATAAATTTTCATAGTGTAAGACTAAACAGCCATGTAAGAATTGGTTTTCTATGGTTCTGTGCAGTCATTTATTCAAACTGAGCCAATGTGTGCTTTTTGTGCGTGTGTGTGTGTGGTATTTCCTCTCTCATATTCACTCATCTACACTTTGATACAGTCTATAAATCTATCACCTGTGGTTATCCACAGTGTATTTTTATCTACAGTGTAGTTTCTCACACATGATTGATCTCAAATGGTTCAAAAGGGTTATGTCAAAAACAGTCATTGGCAATTGAAGTCAGTTTGTAAAGTTTCCATTGTCCTCCTCTGATACACATCCTTACACCAGCAAAATGAATTCCTGGCCTTAACTGTGAGATAAAGCCAGTAGTAGATGAAAGATAAGGAATAACTGTTGTGACTTGCATGCAAGACTGCAGGAAGACGATGCAGGGTCACACAGCTCCTTCAATTCCTGTACTCAACGAGAGTCAAGGAAAGAGCTTGAGATGAGGAGTCTTTTGCCATATGACATGATTTTTGTAATTTTATTGATAGATTCTTGACAATATGATGCATTTACTTATTGTGTCTGTAAAACTTAAATTCTTGTCAGAATAACAGAATCTCTTCACAAAGGAAATGTAAAATGTATAACATGCATTTTCCCATCTCTGACTCTTTAGGAGAAACTGCAGTTGAGAATTTGATTAAAATATATGAAGTCACCTAAACATGACAACAATAGTTATCTAAACAGCTCATAACATAATGTTTAGAATCCACAACTCATGGATTTTGTGCTGATACAAATTTACAAATACAAATTCTATGTTGAAACAATTTTGATTTCATATCTTTTGAGTTAGACATGTTTACAGTAGTACAGCAGTACAGTACAGTATTTTCATTCAGTATTTAATTCATTAGGAAGAATTACAACTCACATCGTCTCCCCATTTTAATCTAAACTTACAGTCAAATACAGTGAGGACTACCTTTTCAATACTGGAGTGTAGAATCTATTTAAAGCTTTAAGCGTGTAATGCATGAAACAAAATTACAGGGATAATCCAAAGCGTGTAGTAAGTCTACTAGAGGAAACAGTCCCACACTAAAAAAATGAATTAAATTCTGGCACAAGCCTACAGTTGTACTTATGACCAGTTTTAATATTGATTTAATAATGACACCATGGATGCAATCAGCCTTTTACTCTCAGCATAAGGGTCTCTGTTAAAGTGTTTCTTCACAAACACCAGTTCAGAGAGTTCAGTGTAATAACTGATGCTAAAATTGTGTTTATTGAAAATAATAACACTTGGCATTCATAAATATTGATTGAATCTAGGGGGTCAATTTTAAGATTTTATTGTTCGTCTATAAATCGTTAAATGGGCTTGCTCCAATCTTTCTGACATATTACAACCACGTGTCCCATCAAGGTCACTCAGGTCCACTGACCAGTTCCTTCTAGTTGTCCCAAAATCAAAGTTGAAGCATAGGGGAGATGGTGCCTTTGCAGTTACAGCCCCTGAACTCTGGAACGAGGCAGCCACTACACTGCCTGTTTTTAAATCCCATCTTAAAACATATTTTTATTCCTTGGCTTTTAACTCAGTATAAGAGTTGCTTTTTCTTTCGTTTTATTGCTATGGTCTCATTGCTTTTATTTACTGTCCTTTTTGATTTTTAACTGGTTTCTCTGTTTTATTGTGTTGTCTTATGGTTTTTGCTATTCTGATTGTACAGCACTTTGGTCAACTGCTGTTGTTTTTAAATGTGCTTTATAATTAACTTGACTTGACTTGAATACAGCTCAACAAAAACTTCAGGCAGGTGTTGGGTTATTCATGTAATAATAAAATAGAATGGGAGCTCTTTATTTCAGGGTTCTCCTTCCCTCTTGTATTTCCAATTTCCTTCATACATTACCAAGCAAGATATTATTCACATACGCTGCTGGCACAGACTCAAGGATTTCTGGCTGCAGGCAAAGTCGGTGTGGTTCAGTTGTCCCAGGATCAGGTGGGCTTGGTATTTTTACTGACATCTGTAAAAAAAGGAAAGAGCCTTTAACAATGTTTCGGTTGTTGAACGTTATTAAATATTAAGAGCTGCATGAAAAAAACGCTATAAAAACACTAGAATAAATGCATACAATAGTGTGGAAAGTACAGATCTTTGTGCATTGTTAAACTGCTCTCTCCTTTTATTCCAAATCTGTGAACCAATAGCGTGCCCCTCGTGTCTTAAGAGGAGCAAGAGCAAGCTGAAGGGCAACAGTGTATTTATTGTTGTTGTTTAACCGTAGCTTTGGCCAAGGAGCTTTTTATCAGTTTCCAAAGCAAGAGTTTGTTTATCCACCTCAGGTTGCATTAAACATGTTTTTCATTTCGCCCTGCAAAGCGGAATATGATGTCATCAGCATTCCTCCCCCCGGTGTGTCATTTTCCTCTGCCTACCCTTTCAGTGAGGTTACCTCGCAGAAATCAGAAGTGACAACCTGCTGACATGTTTCTGTACACAGCGTAAGGTTGCTAGGCTTCTTATTTCACAAATAATTTGGACCGATCTGATGTGGGTGTGAAGGCGTCCTCCGCCGGCTCAGTCGCGGAGCCAGCGGGGGAAGCGGCGGGGCTGTTCCAGCGAACGCCTCGCTGGTATTCATTTACTGCCTGCAAACCGCAGCAAACAAGCAATGAACACTGGAAATGTTCCTTTGGAAATGTTCGCGGCTTCGACACAGACACAAAGCGACATTGCATTAAACCTAATGGGAATTAAAGGTAGTGGTTCATACAGTGCCTACTAAGAGTTCCTAGGATCTGGGGTTGCCCCCAAAAAGAAAAGACAGCAAGCGTTCCCATCGCTGCTTTGATAAGAAATGAATAATGTGAATTCCCACCTTAATTACAGGGGAAATGTGCCACTTAGCGAGATCTGATCATGCTGCATGACTGGCATTCGTTTGTTCTGTGGACAACAGCACAACAGCTCCATACAAACTTAATAACATAAAATGACTTCATGTGTCTCATGTGTTATCAAAGCCACTTAAAAGAATTTTTGAAATAATTTGAAATAATCTCGCTTGCTTGGAGCGGGAATTATAAACAAGCGCGTGCAAAGTAAAATGAAGAAAAAAATGCAAAATATGTACCAGCATTTTATGGTTTGCATATCTTCTCTGTACATAACAAAATTACAAACCCCCACAGTTTAGGGCTGTGCTCTGAAATGTGATAAAATCGAACAGTGTGGGAATGATTTTTGAGTGAGGCATAGTTCTAAAACACGATATGCCTATTTTAATAAAGAATGTTACAGGAGTGAGGTCCTGCCTTTGTAGATTTGTAAGAGTCAGTTTAAAATACATAAAACTACATAGCATTTCTACCCACCATTAACATTAACAGAATAATAACTGTGGCTTAATTGTTAAATGTGTTTAAGGCCAAGCTGCTTAAGTGAACCTAAACATTTTCTTTTCTCTTTCCTGTTTCACAGCTCTGGGGGACACACTGATCTCACACAGAGGTATGGGGCCCTGAGGGTGCCCTTCCCCCACTGCCGAGGCCACCTCCTGCTCTGATTGGCAGGTGTGCCCTCCAGATATTTTTCAATGTATATCCTGGATCTTCAGTGGTTCATGAGCTGAGTTGATTGGCCATCTGGTGATCAAATACCTTGCGTTTAGTTCTTTTGTTTTGTCACAGGATGTGACCACAGCCCTGCACACACACACACACAAACACACACACACACACACACACACACACACATAAAACACACACACATATACACATATAACTGTGCACAACTTGGCAAGGCTTATGCAGAGAAACATAATTCAGGATAAACTATACCTACATTACATAACATTAATTTAGCAGACACTCTTATCCGAAGCGACTTCCAGCACAATAGAACATGAGTGTATCCATTCAAGTTGAATGAGCAACATGAAATATACGTGAACCTAAATAAAATTATTTGACCCAAAACTTAATATCCAGCAGGGTTATCAACCCCTTCATCCACCCTTAAACTCCCTTTTCTAATGCCTGATAGTGTAAGGTGTTTTCAATGATGATAGTTCATTTGGTTTGATAATTGTATTCCATACAGATAGTCTTGGTCATTGAAGGCAAGGCTGAAATACCTTAGGGTTATGTGAATGATTACAACATCTGGGCATTCTAAATAAGCTAAATGGGCCCAGTGTAATTGTCAGTGACCCTTAATGGAAAAGGTTAAAGTTCAGAAAAAGCATGCAAAATGTCACAAGAAAATGTAATTTTTCTATTATTTAGGAGGAAAAGGCTGGCAGTGCAAACAATTTGCTGAAACTATCAAAAAAGCACACACACTTTATGGTTGTGTGTCACTGTAACTTTTGCATTGTATATGTTCTGTTGATAGATAGCAATAGATTAGATCTTAGATCTCAGAACCGTTTCCCCTAAAGTGATATCATTTCAAATAATATCACTGGTATGTAGTCAATCGCAGAAATTTAAAAATATGAGTGGGTCTGGTGTCTATCCATTTAAAAAATCACATTGGGAAGGTTCCATTACCTGATATTTCCAAAAATGAAAGCAATAGTCCTTTGATGAAAGCACTTCTAACAGATGTGTTTCAGTTTTATCGTAGATTTGTCCACATGTACAATAGCTTCGTAAAAGGAGCTTTCTTTTGCAGTTTACCACTTGTCCAAGAAGGCCAGTCAGAAAACCACTGAAGAGTATGTACAAATGGTTTGATCTGAACATAGGATGTGTTCATTATTCATTTTTAAGCTCCATGACATAGTTGATTAAAATGCCCGGTTAGGACCAAAGTTCATGTGGGCAATTGCCTTGCCAAGGCAACCAAGAACTTTTCGTTTGGGCATTTAACACAACATATGAACTTTTCTATGATGTGTTTCCAACTATAAACTAGCCAAAAAAGGTTCTGACAACAAAGCATGTTTCAAATTGAAAATGTATGCATTCACTCCAACATAGCATTTCACAAAGCACAAAATGCAATTACAACATTTTCATAACAGTTTCATAATTCAAAAGTATTCAGCTTGTTATCACAAAGCAAAATGAATAGCAGACACAACAATAAAAAAATGCTCTCAGGGGCAGTCTTAAAGCCTTGGCATGTGGCAGGAGGAACGGGGCTGAATCTTATTAGGCTAACTTCAAAAAGATTCTTTTTTGTCTTGCCTGTAGCATGTGATAAAGACACTATCATGCTGTATGTTTATAACTGTAACCACATGTCTGAGCCTTGGACATCAAACCGATTTCTCAGTATGCACGGCACCGTGCAGAAGTAACCTTAGAATTTCCTGTGAGGAAAGGATTGGGGAACATGGTGTAGAATAAGAAAGGGCATCACCAGAACAGCACCAGGGGGCACTTCTGTCAGGGCCTGGGAATGTAACCGTTAGCAGCATGGCTTTGATTCTCTGACTCTGACTGGATTCTGCCAGAGGGAAGTATTTTACATTCTTATTATGTAAATTGTAATCTGATATTTAATTCATATACACCTTGGCAGGTCCACAAGACCAGTTGGATTGAGGTGCCGGGATGGAGGTCAGACACCCAGCAGCATGATGTGCAACCCCCAGGGCTGGGACCCGTACCATGTTCAGGAACACAAGGGAACTGCAGGTAGACAAAACACCGCAGGACATAAGAGGGAGCCCCCTACTCCTTAGCAACAAACAGTCATGATGGAACCCAAGACAGTCTGCCTCTGTGTGGCACAAAAGAAACTCAGGGACGCGAAGTGACATGGAACCACAAAGGGTTTCAAGGGGTCTTATCCATCTCCACACTGATCCCAAAGGGGACCCTGAATCCAGTTTGGAGGTGATGCAAGAGACACTCAGGAACTGGGTGAAATGCACTCATGAAATCACTCCTGTCTCAAAGCCACATGTGATCTGAAACGCAACCAGGGAGCCAGGGAGGACCAAGATACAAAAATTACAGTTCCCAGGGGTAACCCCGTGAGGCTATGTCCAGTGGTAGCTCAGATTCTGCAAGGGGCCTCCGGCCATACACCCCATCCCGGGGCACCCCAAAGTCAAGCCACAGGGGACACATAGCCCTCTATGGCAGTTGGGCCTTTAACAGGGGGGGACAGCACAGCATGATGTATGCTCAGGAAACCATCCATCCACCTGCCAGCAAACAGGAACTGTCTGCCAAACATGTGTTCCGTATTTTACACTTTCTTATTTATGCTAGAACATCGAACCCTCAAACTGTCAAAGCACACCCGTAAGTGTGTTAAATGTAACTTACTCATACAGCACCATCCTTAAGACTGTTAACACTATGGAAACCAACTGTGGCTGCTCAACTGTGGGGCAACAGTGTACCATAGTGATAAGGAGCAGGGCTTGTAACCGAAAGGTTGCCGGGTCGATTCCCCACTGGAGCCCTGTTGCTGTATCCTTGGGAAAGGTAGTAAATAGATAACATGTAAAATTTGTAACCTATGTAAGTTGCTCTAGATAAGACCGTCTGCTAAAAGCCAATAATGTGATGCCTTTAGAAACTTATAGAGGCACTGTATTGATTTGACATGATAATTTTTCAAAAAATATTGATGAAATGTCTGCTTCACCTTAAAATGTGTAGGCTTGAACAAAGGAACTGCGGAATCACACTGGGATCTGAAGGGTTAAAGAAGGTAAACTGCTCAGTTGGTCACAGGCCATGGTGTCCCTCGCTCACCTCTTCTACGCTCCTTGTGTTTCCATGGGATTTCCGCTCTGAGGATATCAATGAGCGTCTGGGACTGTGAAGCCGCCCTTTGGGACCTGCAGTGGGTTTGAACAGGGTATAAATCAGCATCCAGAGTTCATTAGAGTCAAGGTTGAGATGAATTGATTGGACAGAGGTGCTGTCTGGCCAGGTGCCTGGTCTCAATCAGAAATTACGCAGCTCTTAAATTCCCGCTGTTGTAACGCTCCAGGCTACGCTTGTTTAACATAAATCCAGCAGCCCCAGAAGGCACAGCATGTGGTCAGACACACTGATTGACATTTGTTCAGATCCCTGTACCATAGTTCAATATTAAATATGAGAACAAAGTATGTTCTGACAGAAACCTGCCAAAAAGCTATGCTCAATGTTTGTACTCCTACAAAAAGGATTGACCTTACAATCTCATAATGTGTTGTTGGGTGTGTGTGTGTGTGTGTGTGTGTGTGTGTGTGTGTGTGTGTGTGTGTGTGCGTGTGTACATGTGTGTGTGTGTGTGTGTTTTAGCCATTGTGTATGCTCTTTAATGTATTACAGTCCAGAAGTCTAAATACCGTAGCATGGTAAATCCACAATCATCTTGTTGTGCACAGAACAGATAATCTGTGCCATGGATGAATCTGTACATTCTGTTTATATGAATCAGAGTAGCTGGTACACGAGTACATGAAGCCAGCCCTGCCCTCCTGGCAGAAAGAGCACAATCCAAACACAGTGACAATGTATGATCATCTTGTTATCTCTCCCAAAGCCTTGTGGGACTGCCAGTGTATGAGTCAGAGCTGCAGCCAACCTTTCCCTAACCCGGAATCACTGGAGAGACAGATCTCCCTGCAGGGCTACACCCTCATAGGCAGCCTCCTGTTAGCACACTTTCAGCAGGCACTGAATGTGGCATTAAACAGGGTTCTCTCCTCTGGTACACCCACGCAAAGGGAGATGGGATGGATCCGTCCTGTGTCCTCTAGACTGCAGGACAAACAGCACAGACCTGGGGCTGCATGTCAGTCCCACTCTGTTCTCTGTTACTGAACACGGAAGACAACACAGAAAGACAATTTTAGTGGTGTGCTAGTTCAGGATATCTCTTATTTCTCTCTGTAGGTTGGTCTCAGTTCAGACCATTACAGCATTATATTATTTTAGCATATCAAGATGATTAAATAGTCTTATGATCTTGTATCAGATTTAACAGGAAGCAAAGACTTTACAGCACATGCATGTTCACTAGCCATTACACTGACTGTGTTGGTACACCTGTCATTAGCCCTCAGTCCTAAGATAAGTCATCTCCTGAGCTGGATATAATAACTCCCACAGTGATAGGAAGTCAGACACACAGAGATGATAAATATTCCTAAAAAGTGCCATTAACTACCTGCAGTCAGTGTTGCCTTTCTTGTCCTTATTATGATAGGAAAACTGATAGAAAACATGACATAAGACATCATTCAGCCATCCTTTTTGCTACATGTGCACACCTTACCCACTGGTTATGAAACAGAAACCAGTTTTCACCAATGCATGTTCACTTTTTATGAGGCGGTATTTATGACCCATCCAAAAACCAGAAACCACTTTTGTAAACATGGACAGTCAAGAATTTGAATATGTAAGGCCGTGTGCCTGGATAAAGCTGCAAATCCACATGGTGTAAGTCCAAAAAACAAATACTCTGAGTCATATCTGTGGATTCTTTACAAAGCTGTAAAGCTTGCCAGAGAAACTAGCAATAAAAATTTCTTTGGAAGAGGAGGTCTCGTGGCCCTGGTGCTCACTGTTACCTTTAGCTGGTGGATATCCCACACAGATGAGCGTCCTCTCCTCATCTGGTTCACATTTTCATTGTTCTGTCTAATGAAATGCAGGAAGATTTTATGATGTTGAGTTATGACTCCATCAAAAAATACAATATTCTCTGTGAAGCTAGCTTTGAAATGGAAAGTGGCAAGAAAGTGTCACTTATTAATGCTCTTCTTTCAAAATAATCCACAGTACTCTGTATCAACATCTTTTCTGTTAATCTGTGGCGTTTTCAGATAAAGCAAAGTTTTATGAGCCAGAATGTCAAATCTGTTTGTGCTCCATAGGATTCTGTAAGCTCTGAAATGTTAAAAGAGGCTAATGACAAAACAGTCAAAGTTTGCATTGAAAATTATGTTGGATCTTGATTTTCTCATCTAACAAAAGGGTGAAAAGTGATGGTAATTTTAAGGTATCCATAAAATCAGGCAGTAACTTGTAGAAGCTACCTCTGCCTCTTTTGTAACATGTTGTGTGTTTTTGATTCCTGTAGTAGTTATGTACCACCATATTTTTACAATTAGTATCCATTCTTGTTTAAATGCTTTTGTCATTTTTTATGTTTGAGAAGTAGTAGCAATTCAATGCATATTGAGGCATGATAATAATTTTTGTTTTCTTTTTCTTTCAATTTTCCACAGTTCACATCTGCAGTAATTATTATGGAACAAAATGTGAAGGAATAATGTTCCTCAGGTCCAAACTCAACATGAAATGCAACAGACACGTCCTGCAGCTGCCTTTGGGAAGAGCCGTCCTGGTAAGCAACATCTGTCACAAAAGGGATCCATGAGGAGTGCTGGGCTCAATTCATACTGTGAGCACAAGCTGCATTTTCATGAAACTTGCTGAAAGCTTGATCCTCTCTCCGACAAACCTCCTGGGCAGGTGTTGCAAGGTGATTTGAGGTCAATCGTGGTGTTAATTCCATGTGGTTGGAAGAGAAGTGAGAGATCAATGAGTAAAATGGAGTTTTCAGGATTTGTGCCAATCCATTGTAAACATATTCAGAAAGTAAATGACATTTTAAAACGTTTTTGTGAAATACCACCTCTCTGATGAACCTTGTGGTCATATACTATATATTGTTGTCTGAAGAGGTCTGTTTTGGTCAAAAAGAAGCCTATAACAGCATTTTAGTTCACCCTAAGGTAAGTGTTTATGTACTCTTTTGACATGAGTACTCAATTCTTGCAAACTAATTGAAATTGGCTGGAGAGGAAAATGGAATGAAAAGTGACATTGGGCATATAACTACTTTGTGTTTTCTGTAAAAGTGAATACATTGCTTTTCAATTACATCACATTCCCTGCTAAATACACAGGTTGCTTTGAAGTTGCTCTGGATGCAGAAGGAGGGATATCTCCATGTGCCAACACATCTGCAGATACCTTTTTCGGACCCCTCCCTCTGACAGTCATGCATTTGATGCATCCTGGGATACCTGACATAGAGACCTCTCCTCTTCAGATACATCTTCAATTTCCCTCCTCCAGTTTCTTACTTTCTGTCTTTCACTGCTTCTGGGAATTGGTCCCATTGGTAAAATCAGACTGGCTGTGTATGCAATGGGAACCTTTAGTGTCCTAACATTTTTTCCGAGTGAGTGGTTGCACTCTGGAGAAACAGAAACGCACATAATACAACTGCAAAGTGCTTCATGAAATTCGCACGATTCACATTTTTAGTGCTGGCAGGTTACAGAGCTGTGGATTTTAATCACATACTTTGTAAATGACTCCCAGATTGTACACCCTGTTTTCTTCTTACTTTTCATCGTGAGAGCTTTGTCACAGAGCATGCTTTCGTATTTGCAATGTCCAAAAGGTCACCTAAAGTCATAGACATAAAAGTTATGAGACACAAAAGCTGTTTTCAATTTACTTTGAACCTGAAAACAAAGGCTTAGGCATGGGGATAGGTTTTCTCTTTGAATTTATTGTTTGTAAATACCTGCTTTTGTACAGTTTAGCATGGTGCAATCTGTTTGCCATGATGATGAATTATCAAGCTTTTATGGATTTTTATGGAGTGATTGCAGTCATGCAGTGCCGCTGTTGAAAAGAGCAGGTTTTCCATTGCAGTCCACCTGAGAAAAGGAGCATCGCCTCTTTTAGCCAGGGGAGACTGTAAGAGATGTCACGGCGTGCAGGTCCCCTTTCTCTCTGTGTAAATCCTATGCAGTTCAATAGCCTGGCGGGAACCATGCATTACATCACATGGGTTATTAGCAGACTTTAGAGGAGCACTCTCCACCCACTTTTTCCACCCACTTAGAGTGATTAATTTTCTGTTTTCTGAGTTTACTGACAGCCTACCCTGCTCTGGCATGTGTTATATGGTAGTTTAATTAACCTGATCTTGCACATATTTTTTGTACTTAAGCACTTTTTGTGCTTAAAATTAATCTACTAAAATTATGAATAACCATCAGGGTGTTTGCCATCATGGCAGCAGTGTGGGGTTTATCCTTTCACTCATACTAATTACAAAGCAGTGCATCAGAAAATCAAAGCTTTCTGTGGGCCACAATGTGCATCTTACTAAACACTGCAAACATTGTCATTTTCACCTTCCTGGTAAAAATGTTTGGAGAAACTGATTCTTTAAGCTCCCATCTATATAGTATGGAGTAACATCTAAAACATTTTTTTAAGTACTTTTATAAAAGTGAGGCATCTTATTTTAACAAACAATTTACAAGGCATTGGGCATGAATGTCATCAGGTAATGTGCACTCTGTCACGTCAGGTTTAGAGGTAAAGCCACGGGTCACAGAATGAATGCCATCTCTGCATTGTGAGTGCAGCGGAAACGTGCACGAAGCACACAGCACGGCAGGCGTTGCCTCCCATGTGGATGAGCGTCTGCAAGAAATCCTGAGGAAACCGTCCTCTCCTGACTCTGCCCCAGGGATGTCTTGCATGTCTAGCCGTCACACTTCAGCTGCTATCACACATTATGACAAGCGCAAGACGCGTGCCCATAACCTCAGTAATTACAGGATGGATCTGGGAGACAGATTCAGGTGGACTCAAACCGCTTATTCCAGCTGACTGAGTGTGACCTGCCTGGGGGAGTCTGCACAAAAGAGTGCATGAGGCATTCATCAGGCCATGGCCGGGGGACCCGATCTGGCAGGTCTTGGTGATGCGCTCACAAATCATTTTAGCACGCAGTGACAGTGATTCACCATTCTGAATGACGTCCATGCTTTGACTCCAGCAAAGTCAACAGAGGGGTGCCTATCAGAACCAACAAGCACAATCATGCTAAATATTGACATCTTTGTGTTTTACAAAATGTCAAGCAGGAACAGACTGCAGCAGACACAAGGTGAAGTTTTTGTTCATTTCCAAGGTGCCTGCAAAAACTGTAACAGACCCTACCAATCTGTATGTTCCACTTGAAGATAAAGATAAGTGTCTGGCAAGCTGACACAGGCTTCTCATAAAACACTATTCATCCTCTGAAACATGCTGTGGCTAATCAAATAAGAGGATTGTAGCTGCATCTAAATGTATTTCCTTTGTTATTTTTAACAGTATATTATTAGCATAGTTTCAGCTGGGTCTTAAGTTGCTTTGATCTCACAGTGAGCATCATGCTCATTAAGGGTGAGCCAAGGTCTGAGAGGAATTAAACTTCTTCTTTTTTTGGAAGGGGGTACTATTATGAGAAATTCCATATAAAATGCCACACAGAGAAGTTACCTTTGGACTCTAATCAAGTATATTCATGCTTTTACCCTCTGCCTTTTTTACTGCTGGCTCATTTGGACTGACCTACACTATAAATGATTTTGCATATCCCATGTCCCAAACAATTTGTAGTTCTGTAATCCAGGACTGATTGCTTTTAAGGTTTTTCTCTCATTCACTGCCATAGATTACATATCTTCTTTGATGTAATTTGGTTCTTTCGGATACTGAATCATCCATTGTTGGAGCAAACTCTAGATGTTCGGGAGGACTTAGAGAACCAATAGCACACGGTTGTCGGTAAACCGCCAAAACAGTGAAGCAGCATCCATTAACATCTGATTCGGAACAGACGTGAGCTGTTAGTAATGGATTTAATTGCCTCAAAAGCATTGCAAACTGAAGCAAACAAAAGGTATTTTATCATGAATACTTATCTAACAACCATAGTAAAAAAAAAAAAAACATATGAAAGCTCTCATTGTAATGGCAAGATGCATTTTCAAACATAAATACATGTAATGGCCAGCGCCAATGTTGATTTAAATAAGAAACAGATGTAACTCTGCTGTAAAAATGTAAAGCTGCATTGTTGTACTGCCGAAGGAGACATAAGGTGTGCCGCATGATAATGCAAAACTGGCAGTCAGGAGAAATCCATAAGGATGTTCTTGGCTGTATTTTAAAGTGAGCTCTGACCAAATGCGTGTATCACAAAACTTACACTTTTCTTCGCGATCGTACAGGGCATTACTGCACACATTAGTTGCTTGCCAAAATCACAAGACTTTCCTGTTTACAGAGATCAACAGCCTTTAACGTGATGATATCTGGTAGCACCATCATCATCACCATCATTTACTGCTGCTTTGTGAAGCGCTGGTAAAACACATTTGCTTGCAAATGTCACAGTGTCTGCTTAGCGACTTAGCTTTTACTGGCTCTAATAATTGTGTTTGGCTCACGCACGCATCTCATTACTGACTAGGGTGCGGCAGGAGAGCGGTGCCAGGTCCGCTCTTGATTTTAAGAAGTGAGTCTGTGAAACAAACTCCCAGTGACTCTAATCTGAGGAATGCTGACTCCCTATGAGGTCAGTAATTGGGGCCTTTTTCCTGGGAATCAGCCCCAGCAGCAGGCCTAAGCCTGCGCTAGAGTTTCACGAAACTCATCCCCTAGGGTCAGCCAAAAAAACTCAAAACTGCTCTAGAGCTGTTTTGTTTCTTTTAGAACATGTTTTTCAGAATGTTTATTGTAAATGAAAGCTGTGAAATGAGAATATTATATGCCCATGCATTGCAACTGAAAATGTTCTGATGTACAGTATGTCTCCTGCATTTTGTGTTGAGGGCTGTCTGCCTGTCCCTCTCCTGTTTGAGTCTGAGCTCAGAATACAAATGTTAAAAAGTGTTTAAGCATCCATGACAAATGACAGTGAGCCAATGCGATGTGTGAAGGTGTGTCTGGTATGATTCTCAGGGGCAAGGGGGTCGTTGATTTACAGTCCATGTGAGCCCTTTCCATCCAGACCACTCGTATACTCAGCCGCTGAGCATGAAGACGCGTGGAGAGCAGTTTGCTTCAAATTACGCAGGCAAAGAGACAGAACTCATAAATGTCACGCTAGCTGAACTAGCATGTGAATCCAGGACGGAGAAGGGCCCTTTCCTAAAGTGTTAGCAAACAGGCGTGTCCTAAATATTCATCTCATGTGATGATGGTGTCCTTTTGATTATGTTTACGGCTTTAAAAAGTACTGCTTTGCGAAGGTAATCTATTTTGCAGACAGGTTCTTCCAAAACATCTCACAACAGGCAGCTCGATGACCAAGTTCACGGATGCCGTCCCTCATTTTAAAAAGTTTTCCCAACAATTCCCTCTGTCAATAATCCCCTCCCAGTTCCCAGTGGAAAGGAAAGAGAGAGAGAGAGAGAGAAAGAGAGAGAGAGAGGTTGACGCTGTGTTAAACAGCTTAGCGCAATTAGAATTTATTTAGGCCTACAAGGACCCCTTTCACTGCAGAACAAACCGGATTGAGATGACATGCTCCGTGCGGGAGTGGCCTTTTTCTGTGCAGCTCTGTTGTGTGCGGTTCACTCCCCTTCATAACCCACGCTCTCTCCGGCCCATTAATGCGGCACTGAAAATTGCCTCTCGGGAGGGAGTGGAAATATTGCTCCCCCTGCTCCACGCTGCTTGTAATTTAGTCGTTAAAATAACTGCCAATGCAGTAGAGCACTCAGTTGAAACGGTAATATAATCACCCATCAGTGCCCAGGGTTGAGGTTCCAGGTGTTACACGATGCCTGGAATATAACAGCTCTCTGGCCCCTGCAGCACCTGGAACTTTCTCTGGCCTTTATTCTGTGTCCAGCACTGGCTGAGGGGCAGCCTATGACATCACTAAAGAGCTGCTTAATCTTGTCCTTTGATGCTGTTGGAAAAAATCTAATTTGAACCAAACACGTTTAAACTTACCCAAACATCATATTCACCTTAAATTGATAGATCATACTCACTTCATCATTATGAGTACTATTTTGATTCGTTCAGTTGAATTCTTCCACAGTGAAAATCAAATCTCAGAAGTCACTATTGCCCCTTTTATAATTAGTTCTGTCTGCGGGATTGCAGAGTCCTGGTTTCATCTTGTTCCCAGCCAGTCGGCCATGCTCCCATGCTACAACATTACACACACTGAACAAGGAGCAGGCAGGCCTTTCAAAGTTCAGCCAGGAGCTGTATTGTGCTCTCTGATGTCTATTCAATGTGGGAGAGGGAAGAGCTCTGTTTAAGCAGTTGGAGGGAGAGTCCATTTCAAAGGAAAATCTGTCCTTTCATGAAGCCCAGGATGATATATGCCTCGTCAGAGCTTTTCTAAATTACTTGTTTGTTTGTTACAGCACTAACACTAATACATTACGTGATGCCTTGTGCACAACATCTTCCAGACATTATTACACCTTTAACTTTGTTTTTTGATTCAGATTTTACATCTGTGTCCAGTACTGGTTTTGGGCCTAGGGGAAAACATGTCCTGTAGCTTGCTCCTGTCACAAAGAAAGACCTCAATATAGATCTTTATTTTACATATTCAGATATGAACTGGATGTCCTTCTTGTTTTCAACTGATCTCAGTCTTCATTGCCCATACTGTGACAAACAATTCAAATGAATGTTTCCATGGGGAAAATTGAATCTCAGGAATTGTGATCAGTCCTCAGCCTGTATAATGAACATGAGCATAAACAAGTACTTAACAGTAATACGTGTCAGTGAAATTGCAGAGTCTCGGTTTCATCTTTTGTCCTGAGCCAGTGGTCCATGCTCCCATGCTAAAACATTACACATGCTGAACAAGGAGCAGGCGGGCCTTTCAAAGTTCAGCGCGGAGCTGTATTGTGCTCTATGATGTCTATTCAGTGTGTGAAGCTTCATGTGGGAGAGGGAAGAGCTTTTGGTAAGTAGCTGAAGGTAGAGTCCATTTCAAAGGAAAATCTGTCCTTTCAGGAGGCCCAGGCTGATATACGCCTCATATGAGCTCTTATTAATTTTTGTTTGTTTGCTTTGGCTTTGAACATAACTTGTTGCATGATGCCCTGTATTTAACCTAATGCTGTAGGGTTCTTTTCACAGATGTCCTTTGCTGGCTGAGGGGATTCAGTAACAATGTGTCCATGTAGCTTTATTTTTTTCACCAAGAAACACCTAAATATGTTGATACTGATGTGCTGATCAAACAAATACTCAAAATTTTAACCCAATTAACCATTCCACTGCTTACAACTGTGGGATTTTTTTCTGCACATGAATAAATGTTATTGTTAATGTTAATTCTGAAGTTGTAACTCTTTCTTCCCTTAGCTAGGTATATTTAGAGCTCAGCCTTCTGCTCTTTCCCTATGCTGATCTCTTCAAATAAGGTGCTGTGTTGCTGATTTAAACTTAAACAAGGGCTGGCAAAATGTCATATGAAGTCAGACTTGACATTTCCTGTCTGTTTAAACTGCTCCTAATAATGCTCACACCCCAGCAGCAGTGGGATAAAAAGTCAATTATGTCTGAGATAACAAACCAGTCAGCATATTTATTGGGTATATTAGTAAATTAGTGGTATTGAGCTAAGATACCATAAAACATCATGGATCAATCAAAGAAATGTTTTGCAATTGCTATGTGTTACAGTCAGTACATTGGCTATTATTTCAAGATGTCCACTGTCCTCTGGCTACTAGCCAGCTAAGCAGAAACTGAAATCTGATTCATGACCTGTGATGTTTTAAAAATACACCATTCCTATTCAGCAGTATGTGTAAAATTACTTGCAATGCAAGATAACGTTCATTTCTAAGGACTTTAGAAGACTTCTGAGAATTTTTTTTTTTTTTTTCATTCAAATGTTTTTTCATGTATTTATTCTTTTAATTATTTTTGCATTAAGGGGTCTGTTTTAGTTTAACAACCAAATAAACTTCTCTGTTTTCCTGCTTTCCCAAAGCAAGAATGCTCTCTTTAACTCTTGGCCAAGGCAGGTTTCCCTGTCTATAAATCCTAGATTTACCCACTTGAGCAGTTTATTCATAACATTAAACCACATCAGAACTTCCTTTTATTCGCATATTGTTATTTCAAATCTGGACTTTTGCTCTGGACAAAAGGTAGAGTGAATGCAAAGCAAACTCAGGCAGCCCTACAGTGATTCTCTTTCAGCGCCTCTTTGTTATCCAATCTCTAGAGCCAAGTGCTGAAAAGAGAGGGCACTTGGGCTCTGCTGTTTCACAAGAGCGTTTACTTTGCCATTGCTGGGAACAAATAAAAAGTGATTCTGGTCTTAAGTGTTTTCACAAAGCAAACAGGCTTGTTTAAGAAAAAAAGGCTAAACTTATGAATCTCTCATCAATGAGGTTTTGAGGGCTGTAATGCCTGACTCCGAGGAAACTGTGAAGTTAAAATCTGCAAAGAAACTAT
This sequence comes from Megalops atlanticus, assembly GCA_019176425.1. Lineage (NCBI taxonomy): Eukaryota > Metazoa > Chordata > Actinopteri > Elopiformes > Megalopidae > Megalops > Megalops atlanticus. The sequence goes on along the minus strand of CM032880.1, from coordinate 36,805,134 downwards.
ACAAGTTACAAGCAAACCAAGAACCTGGTGTTGGTTGAAAAGCTGGAGAGACTGCTTGAAGTCACTCATCACTAGCCCTAGGTAAGATCCCACAGTGGTCACTGTGCCCTAATATACATTAGTGTGTGTAGTGTCAATACGCATCAGTTCTGCTTCTGACCTAACCAGTATAATTGGAGGGGCAAGTTTTATTGTCTGCTGCATGAGGCCATTCAGACATGAAAGCAAACTGCGCTGTTGCATGATACAGTATCAAGACAAATCATTCAAAAAAATCTTTCAGATGTACAGTTACAGAAATAATGTCTGTGGCTATTTGAAGCACTGTTAGCTAAAGTCTCTTGAAAGCGGTCAGAGAAAAATTACATTTAATATTGAACTGGCACAAAAATAGGAAACCGAAAACGCGGCAATGGCCACCTCTCCCGATGAAAATTATCGGCCTTCGCAGCTCTGTACCCAGAGGGTATGGCTTATTTTCCCTTGGAACGTTTTGTGTTGGTTTTGTCTGACAGCCACTACAGCTATTCTCGTGTGAAGAGTGGCCCTTGAGTAAATAAAAGGTCTCACGATGTCGGTTGCTACTCAACGGGAGCTGGAATTTTGGGAGCTGGTGCGGTGGCACAGTGGCTTTAGGACCCCTGGCTGTGCTCTGGCCGGTCGTGCCCATCCCACTGCGGGCTGTGACAGAGGGGCCTGTCAGCTCGAGGGGCTGGCCCGCGACCATGCTGTCATGCCCACACAATGGACCTCACCGGAGCCCCTGGCCACTAACAACACCCCGATACCAGCCACAGGATTAGGAGGGCCCACATCAGAGAGGGGGTGAACAAAAGCCCACATTAAATTGGACTGCAGAGGCAGTCTATAAAAATAATAAGAAGAACATTGCTTATACGATCATGGGGCAATTGGTTTCTGAGATATTTTGTCACCAAACCCTTTTACTTGATTAATTCAGTGACAAGAGGGCCTTGTATGTCCTTGATCTGTCCTGCTCTGTGCACTGAAACTGAAAAAAAATAAACAAGAGAAGATTTTTAACCAAATGATCCAGAAAAACTTGAGGCAATTGAAAATTATTTTATTTTCATGTTGGACATAGCTATGTTAGCTAATACTCAGCTAACAAACTAGTGTCTTAAAACATGGTGGTGGCTAGATAATTAGATCAAAGGTGTAGTGTCCTTGGCTATTCTTACGTAATGCCAAAGACTAAATCAAATTTTGAGGATTACACTCTTTCTTAATGTTATTATTGTATATGTCTAACAAAAATTAAGAAGTACAGCCAGCCAGTTACTTAGGCTAGTTGGCTACTAGGCTACATTGTGCCCTACAAATGTAAGCCACTCATATTGTTCGACCCAGTTAAAGCCACTCATATTATCTCAGCACCACTTAGATTCAGGTCATTCAGTTGCCTGTGGTCTGAAAGCTTCCAATGTTAGGATGAATGTCTATGCACATTACTGCACTAACACAGCTTAATGACTGCAAGACTGCTAGCTTTTAATTACTCCAAAGCACAGTGAAGGTGCTCTAAATGAGAGCTTTGATAGTTAACATACACTCTGTAAGTAAACCGATGGGTCTCCTGCACATACCACAGGTTTGACAGTAAGGTAACTGTTTGTATGTAGATCCAGAACAAGTGGGATTGCGATCTTACCAGGTAAATGAAGCTCATCACCCAAAGCAGGGTACCTTATGAATCAAATTTCAGCTGTGGTAACTACCATCAGATGTACGCCACACCATTTATTTTCTCTCCTTGAGTGTTTTCTGACCACTGGCTAGGAGTTTATTTAACTTTATGTCATGTCCAACTTTTACCACAACCACAGTGGAACAGCATCAAAACTAGCACATAAAATGCATGCATTTATTAGGCTGAGTGACCATCTACTGTGGAGTCAGCAGAGATGGAAGAAGGAGGTGAAGTCAGGAGTGGGACAGAGGGAAACAAAAGCAATAAAAACACAGATTTCAATGCATGGTGAGTCACTACAAATGTATAGGCTTGCAAAGAAATGTTAGATGTGCAATTACTTTCACACAAAAGTACAACTCTACAAAACAGTAGGCAATTTGCAAAGAGCAGCTACAAAGGTGACTATACAAAGTTTTGGTAACTTTTGGTGAAACAGAAAACCTAGGATAAGATCAGTTAAATTCCAAAAAACAACATGCATTACTTGCAATGGTTAAATGTTAGTTGAATCAGCCCCCTAAACTTTTAGTCAAATTGATAAGTGTGCGTACGTGCACTTGTGTGTGTTTGAAAGGATGTGTAGTCTGTAAAAGAGAACATTTACACTTTCTGCTGCTCTGTCAGCTTTATTTTAGATTAGACTCATTTGACATGAGATGTAAATCCAAGAGAGTGAAATATCCCTGATTATGAGAGGAGTGCCATTCACTTCCCAAACAAAACTGTTTAAAATGAAACATGATAGGGCAGTGTGCTTTGAAGAGTATTTGTCTGTCACAACTATGCCAACATTAACACTGTCCTAGTTTAGGACTGCTGTAAGGTGATATCACTGGTGTGTATGTGTCTCTACGATTTATTTGAAATCGTATCTTATTTCAAATAAAGGTCTAATTTCTCCTTTGCAAACTGAAATCTTACTACTCTGTTGTAATCTGTCTAAAAAAGGTTTGTCACTCTCAGTTGTCTCAGGGAAACTATGTAATAAGAGTGTCACCTTTCTTTAAGAGAATTTCATGAAATCAACATTTCACATTTGTTTCTCATTTATTATTGATAATCCCAACCAAGATTAAGAAATCATCTTCTGCAGGAAAATTGTATCACAAAATTAGTACAGTTATACCTGCATTAATCATACTTTAGAGAATTTACCTGGATGCCAATGAGAACACAGTCTTTTCCATAAATATTTTCTTTCACTAGCATTGCACACAGCCTGATTTCATGACTCCCAGGCTTTAATGAGCTATGACCTAAGGCAATTTATGGGCTGAAAGGCCCCTTTCGTGTGCCAGCACTAAGGTCATATTTAAAAATTACAGAAATGTCTTGTCATTAACATTCATTAAAGTAATTTTCTCTCTGTGTTTGCTGGGTCCAAAGGGTGGAGACCTGTTGCTGAAGTATAAGTGCTTCCATGGGACCTCAGACATCATGGTGTCCACTGTGATGCTGCTTGCTTTTATTTGCCTCTCACTTTGGTGTTTTAGGAAATAAGTGCATATTTGGGTTGTAATCCCAGCAATGTTTTTGAATGGTTTGTATCTTAGTACATGTATATCAAGATTGTGATTTTTTTAGCCATGACACACAAGAGTTTGATGCACGCATCTGGCTGTATGGACATGATTAAGTACCACAGTGCTGGTTCACTTCTTTCCATTGAGAAATTCCTGCGTTTTTACATCACACACGGACCTGCTGGCTGAGTACAGCGGATAAGATCAGTGAAAGCCTTGTGTAAATCCCCCAATGTCAAGTGACAAGGCACAGGTCCACTCCCCTTGTGAAACTTGACTATAGTTTGAGAGGAGTTCATTGTGAGCCGCACGGAGGGTTCATTAATGAGCTCTTAGGGAGGAGAGGCTGTCGGGGTTGATCTGGCTTGATGAGGCCGCGGATTCCCCCCGTCATCAGGCAGGGAGCGCTCGGCGGGTCCACGCCCCACAAAGAGCTGCGTGGGGGGCCCGCTCTGAGGAAGGTGAAGCCTGTTTTTATTCCCCGCAGCGGAGGAATCTGCCCCCGTTATTGTGCCGAGTGCATAGCCCAGCCGCTCGGTTCCACATGCTCCTGTCTGATGATTAAAGAAATTCAAATTGAATAAACAGTCCACTGAAAAATGTGTGCAGCCAATCATATCTGCGATTTTCACTTCTTCCAGAGAGTATTTCCCTTTGAAACTGGAGCTGAACTTCTCCTCAAATGCATGCAAGAAAAGAGAAGTAAGAAGTAAGAAGAAAAGAGCATGTAAGAAAAGAGAAGCTACCTTTGTTGGAATCACAGTGCAAAACATCCACACAGGGACTCTGGAAAACCTTGTGCTTTGCACAGTAAAGAAAGTGAGCTCTATCATTTGTAAAGGATTTAAGGAATATTTTAGATACTCTGAGGGTTACTCTGAAGTCTTTGAATCTAACCTTTAATTTTATTCATCATTCACTCTTAATGTTCACAATTATATGCAATTTTTTTACAAATTAAAAATAAAATACAGCGGTGTGAGTAACATACATAAATAAATCCCAGAAAATGTTTGATTCACTGTTCAGTTTTATATCTTACACATGACTTGATGCAATATTCTTTGTGGTGTTCTTCAGTTGATTTTTGCACCACCTACGCTGTAAACACCTTTTGGCTGGTTATTTTTATGGCTGTCATCATGACTTCATCAGCACCATAAGCAGTAAGCGTAAAATGTGCATTGTAGCCAGGGTTTACCTCTGTGTCTCCTACACCAAGGCTAAAGTAAACTGATTTCTGCATGAGAGAAAACAGGCTCAAAACAGCCCCCTATGTTATGCCACCCACATCTCCGCTATGCTCCTCATCAAACAACTTCCTTTTATAGTGTCTGGATAACTGATATCAAGTAAAGCTGAGATCTGTGTAAACTCACAGTATGCAGGCTTTTCTACTGCAGGCCTTTTCACTGCAAACTATGGTTGAGAAAGACACACTCACTGAAATCTTTGTACTGTGTTATTATTTATCTCTTACTGAATAATGCTGCTCAGGATAAGAGCTGTAACATGTGATTGGCAGAAAGATACCAACCAGTGTCTTCTACTTCATATGGAAGCTTAACCCTCGTGCTGTCTTCACTTTCTGTATACTCCCCGTGTCCTCAGGGTCAAAAATGACCCGCCTTCACTAAACCCCTAAAATACAGCAGCTTAATTGAATTTTAAGTCTCAAATCTATTTTGCATGATGAAACAACCTGTCATTCACCACAAACTTTGTGAATATCTGGGTTTTGCCTCTTCACACTGCAGAAAGACTGCATTTAATCAGTGGACACCATTCGTTTTTATTATAACACACCTGTCATAATAAGTACAGGTTAATTATTATTACTATTATTCTTGCTAAAGGTACTGCATAGGTGTAAACATTAATTTTGCAGCAAGAGATGGCACTTATATAGCCTAAGAAAGTAGCAGAAATGTGCAGAAAGTACTTATGAATGTATTTTATTGAAGGTGAACAATAACAGTTTTGGCAACACAGTGATACTAAAAAAACACAGAATACTTTTCTCATTTTTAACCACTCCCCCACCCACAAAGTGTACAAACAATAACAATAAATAAGAAGAAAATAAGATAATAAATACAAAACAAAAATGTAATTTTTACAACAAAAATTTGGCTAAAAAAGTTCAATCTTATCTTATCTTAGTAAGCAATTAGAAATGTTTGTTGGAAAATTAGAAAATTTCAAGAAATGTTTGTTTTGTCTGAAATTGTTTTGTTTTATCTGGGAACTGGAGTCATGTATGGGGTCATTGGAGGGGAGATGCTGCACATGCGCAAGAAAGTTATAGTTTTGTCTGAGTTCAGTCAGTAGCACACATAATCTCAACTTCTCATTGTGTGTGTGTGTCTGTGTGTGCTTTTGTGTTTTTTGTGGTGTGTAAATGACTGTATAACTACCGGGTCAAAAATGACCCCTAGGACAATCTTTGGACCCTTTTTGTGTACAGCTGTCATGGAAATATGAACAAAGGCAATCTTTCACTTTTTCTAATGTTTGGGTCACTGGAGGAAAAGTCATCAAATTTCAAGATGAAAAAAGATGATTTGGGGGTTTTATGTGCCCTTAAACATGGTCTCGGGTCATTTTTGACCCTGAAGACAACACGAGGGTTAAGGAAATAAAAGTGCTATGGATCTGCGGTATATCATATTAACAGGGCACATAGGGAAGAACAGACACGATTGTTTAGAAAGGGCACTGGATCCTTCTGAGGCTGACATATTTTAGTATGATTCTGTGGATCTTTAGCAGGTGCCATTTTTATCATACTATTGTTATTACTTTTGATGATATGTCATATGTTATGGCACAATTGACAGTGTCCATGGTAAAATAAACAATTTTCCCTATTATTATTTTTGGTTTCTTAGTAAACATATAATTAAGCTGACCTTAACTTTCACTAAAATTTATGTTATCCATGAACATCTGTTCCAGAAGAGCTTGTCATTGATACAAAACCTCCTAGCCTAAACCACAAGATGTATATTTTCAGTAATAAAAAAGAAACATTAAATTTTGTCAATTAACAACAGAAAATTCAAATCTTCAACTGCGATGAAAGGAAAAGGTGCCACGCTACCCTTATAAACATTTTTATAATAATTAGGGAAGCTGGAGCTTACACAGTGTGTCCTAATGCAAACTGCATGTGGAACAGGAAACACTTCTCTCCTCATTATGCGGAAGGTGTTGCCCCTAGGGGGCTGTGCTAATTGGCCCTCTGACGCTAATCATGGGCTAATTTTGAGGAACGGGAAAACTTACAGATTGTGCATAAATGAGATCATTTCCACATACAGGAATACAAAAATATGTTATGAATGCCACTGTATATGTCACACAGTCTCCGCTATGGAGAGAAAAGCTCTGTGGAGGACTTATCATAATTATTTAACTGTCTTTTCAACCCTGGCCCACCACATGTTTAAACAAATACTTACACGTCCCTCTGAAACTTTCCAATGAGGGTAGGACGGGAATAAAGCTGTTGTGCCACACTGCCACCAAGAGATGGTACTGTTCGGTAATGAATAAATGTCTCATGTATTTTTGGTGTTTATCTACATAGTACAGGGATCATTCCAGACCTTACAACAAAATACCTGTTGTAAATGTCCTTTCTTTTAGCGTATGGTGGCAATGATGGTGGCAGACTAAAAAAGGTGAGCAGAACAGTAGTAGCAGCAAAAGCTACAGTCATTAAAAGTGAAGTTATTTTAGTCAAAATCAACTGGATGATAATTTGAAAATTTAGATTTTGTGGCATGATTTTGTTTTAATATATTTTTCAAAGATCACATGGAATTCTGAGGTGCTCTATAGTTTAGACTGTGCCATACATATTTGCCTCTATTAGATTAAAAGAACATATTTTCTACTTTCCTTTCTGTTCCTATATTCCATCAGTACTATGACTTATGTAGGTGCCCATATGTACTTCAGTGAAGTAATTTGCTGGAAAGCATGCTATATTTACCATTTTATATCACATTCAGTACACATTTATTGATTTATCCACCCCATGTTCTTATGTATTTGAATAAAAGTACACTTGGTTGAACATGGGTTACCTCCCCTGAGTGGGGGTCATCTACTACAGATAGAAAAGGGAACAAAGACACTCACGCAAAACAGGATGAAACAGGTAGGTTTTATACAACAGGAGCAGCTGGGGCCTGAGGAGAAATCAGATTAGCGTGCACCCATTGACAATTCCAGCCATTCTAACCAATTACAGAACACACAGGAAAAGGGAGAATCCTATGATGCAATAATGAAGTAAGGATTTATGATGCAGTGTGGAGGTGGTGCATTTGTTTTCCTCTGCTCATGAAGGGGTTAACACTAAATCACTCGTAATCTTCTTTGAAAATGAAACTGGCATGCACACAGGGTGTAACGGGGAGAACCCTCCTCTCGGGTGTAATGCGGTTTGCTTAATTTATGCTGGGTCAGAAGCTAAGGTCATACTTTTCGATTCAGAAAAAGCTGCCTTGCGGTCTCCAGCTGGCTCTGCAGATGCAAGCGCGCATGATCAAACAGTTCATAATTAGAACCATATAATTTGGAAGCATAATGATATTAAGGATGGCAGTTTGGTTTCCCTAGCAAAACTAACTTCATGAGTGGCTGACCATAATTTTGGGTTTCACTGTAGCAGTACAGACAGGGGATAAAAAATACGCTTAAGAATGGTCAGTTGGTACTCAAGCTTAAGTTTCAAAAAGCCTAAAAGCCACAGTGCTGGGAAATGAAGAATCAACGTGTGTGTCAAGTGCTCTATGTCTTAAAGACGTATTTTTGGCCAGGACCTAAAAAAAGGGCTCTAGTTTTAAATTGTTAGACGAATGATCCCATTATTTTATGTGAAATGTGCTACTTAGTGCATTGTAATGTTATTTGTTTAAGTTTAAGGTTTTTTAAAGAGTTTTAAAATACAAATCACTAAAGAAAACATTATTTCAATAACACAAATATATACACAGTATATATAGAACAACTATCCTAATATAATAAATAATTGGCAGATTAATATTCCTGGCTGAATCATTGGATGATTTTTCAAATATTTCAAATATATTTCAAAATTCCCAACTTAGCATGACCACTGCCAAAGCATAGTTGAATTAACCAAGTCTACATATGTGTTTTTTGTTCTTTTTATGAGGGAAGGAAATATGTACAAATGAATGTTTGACTCTACTCCTGTGCATATACAAATAAAATATGTCTATGAGAATTTTTTCAAAGCATCTTAAGAGAATCATCCACAGTGGAAACTGCCACAGTATAGGGTGCAGTTTGATTTCTTTGTGACTGCACATTTAGCAATTTGCTGGTTATGGGGGTTAAAGGAAAAAATAAAGAAAACCCTGACACACACACACACACACACACACACACTTAGGGTGTACTCACACTAGGCAATCCGTACCGTGCCTGAGCACGTTTGACCCCCAAAGTCCAGTTCCTTTGACTAGTGTGATCGCTCCCGGTACGCATCAGTGTGATCGCTAACCGTGCCCGAGCACGGAACACAAACATGACGTCAATGATGTGACTGTCCCATTTAACAAATATACCCGTTATATAGCAACAGTTAGCTGGATATCTGTTAGTTACACGCCCAGTCATAATAAATCCTTTAAACCATTATTTGACCAGCTTGCTGAGTTCCTTAAATATAACAAACTGGCTACCTCCAAAATGATGTTTGATTGGTTAGTTCTGTAGATCTATACCTAAAAATAACTCTGTGAATCCCCACATTAGCTTGATTACTAGCAAGCGAAATAAAACTAACCATAATTTACGTGGCGATGTAAGCATTGCTGTTGTCAGGGGCTTAGTCAGAGTATCACAAATGAAGCTGTTTAAGTAGCTATAGTCTTCAACAATTGTTCAGACAGGTAGCCTGTTGGCTAACTAGCTATGCTTGTCAAATCTGTCGCTAGATAGCATTAGCTCCCCAGCCAGTTAGCATGGATCATGCAACGCAGCGATTTTCAGTTAATCGTGCTGCATGTATAAGAAGATTTTTACGGAGCCATCTGACGTTGACGGAGGAATTTGGAGCTTTACTCGCCGACAACAATTCACATTCATCAATAAGGTGAGAACCAGACCCGTTATTAACCCAGATATTCTCGAATGAATTGAAAAGTGTACTATCCAAGTAGTAATGGAAGATGTTTGTTGTTGTAATTATAACAGTAGCGCACACACAAGTAGTAGCCCTAACTGGTTAACATTAGCTAACATTATTGTGATTAGGCTACTGTAATCTGACACAAAATATTGTTCTGTCCAGCATAATGACTGAAACATCAGATGCCTCTGTAAAGATCTTCTTATAAGTGCAGCACGGTTAACTGAAAATCGCTGCATTGCATAATCGATAAATCTATAAGGCATGTGAGAGGGCCGTGTGTCACCGCGCCCAAAACGACTCCAAATATGCCACAAAGTAAGTACAATCATGAACTCTATTGTGCTGGGCGAGAGCGCTTTTCCTCAACACAAAAAAATCACATCGTGATGATGTAAGCGTGCTCGGGCCCGGAACATAGTGTAGGGTGAGCGCAGGCCAGCGGGGGAGTGGGGATGGGGAATAATCGTGCCCGGGCACGGTACAAGGCAACCGGGCCTAGCATGAGTACGCCCATAGTATACTTCCGAACGGTCTCTCGGGTATAAGTACCTAACCTATGTGCTCTATGTGCTTACCATACAGGGCTGTGTATTGGCAAGAATCTGGCGATACGAATCACGATACAGGGGATACGATTCAATATATTGCGATATATTGCGATTTTAAATCTAATTTTAGGAAAACTGTCATAGTATAAGTATTTGATTTTGGCATGGCACATTTTGCAAATGGCATGGCTCTTGTCAATCTCCTTTGTGCCTTCTTTATTGTAGAAGGCAAAATGAACCCACACTTCAGCTCTGCACGCCGCTGGAGCCAGTCTTTCGCATTCTGCCATCGGTGTAACGTTACTAGTCAGCTAGGTTTGCTAATGCTAACGTTAGCGGCTCGCCCTTACGCTCCTTCCTGTCTCAGTTTACATTGTTAGGCCTACATTGGAGTGGAAGAGTCAAACAGCTGAAGACAGATTACAACACTGCTATCTAGCAGTCCGGGGTGTAAACACAACACGAAATCAGGGCTTAAAGCAACAAATTTTTCTGAGCCTGAAATTTTTTTTTTTTTGGGCGGGGGGGAGGATTTAGCTTTAATTCAAAATTGTAAAACAATAAAAACACACACATTAACACAACTTTGTATTATCGTGCTCAAATTAAAAGTGCTTCCGTTTTTTCTTCAATGCTATTCAAAATGAAAAGAACAACTTCAATAAAAGTTGGTCGAGTAGCAAGATGCTGTGTTACAACTTTGTCCAAGTCATCATCATAGAATCGGACCAATACATTGAAAATTCTGTCCATGGACTGAATAATCGACACCAATCGCTTAATTAGAATAAATCATTATGCTCGCGAATTAAACAATCTCACGTTGTAGCTTTCGCAAGCACACAAACTACAGACAATCTGCGGTGTTTCGCGAGCATAATGATTTATTCTAATTACGCGATTGGTGTCCATTATTCTGTGAATTATTTGTTTTATTGTTAATCAAGGATGAAAAAGGGGAACAGGATGAAAGTAATGATAGATTTAAGGGTAATATTCGGGCTTCCCCTGTTTCCAGCTTACCCGCCGCCACTGCAATATACGCCAAACGTTTGTCCGTCATTACCGTTTTCATCTAACCAAGCCATTTACTTTTCACCCCCGTTCTATTGTGTTTGTGTCTGCGCCAACCTTCACAAGTTTCGCTTCCATGCTCTATCTGAATGGATGCTAGCCTATTGAGCAGTACTCAACTGATACACTCCCCGCAAATACTTCCTGGCACCGCCTCGCAGAAAGTTGAAACTAGTTGCTGATTGGATAAGAACAGTGCTCTCGTGCCAGTACGTCGCCTAAACAGGCTTGGTTAAAACTCATCCGAAAAAACACCACGTCAGTGATTGTTTTTAATAAAATTGCGTTCCGGTCTGGTAATATCAGAGCCCGTATACGCTAGTAATAATTTATTGCCTGATCTAAAATCTCTGGACGCCGGATTTCTGGCTTGGGGCCGGAGATCTTTAACCCATGCAAAATGAATCACTGTTTGCCACGAATCTTTGCATGTAAACTATTAATTAAAAATCGATACAGTGTTTTTGAGAATCGATACAATATCACAAAACATAATATCGCGATACTCAAGTGTATCGATATTTTCTTACACCCCTATTACCATATGTGCTAACTGTGGTAGCTGTATGTGCTACATATGCTAAGTGTGCATTCCACATGTGTTAGCTGTCTGAACTGTATGTACTAGCTGTACATGCTCTATGTGCTGGGGAAGCCTCATACCAAGTGAGGTTAAAGCAGCTTCTTTGAATACAAGAATATGTACGTTTCTGTCTCCATAAGACATATATAAAATCTCAGTACACTTTAGCCTTCTAATCCTTCATCTCTACAGACAGTAACATTTCTTGCTCATTTTCGCATATACAGTGGATATAAAAAGTCTACACAACCTTATGAAATTGCAGGTTTTTGAGATGTAAAGACAGAAATAACAATGTAAATGTCAGTCTTTTTCCATTTGTAATGTAATCTTCCAACAAACAAAAATCCAGAGAAAAAGCAAACAGTTAATTATTAGGAACATTTTAAAAAAAAAAAACTACAACACCCTGATTGCATAAATCTGCACACCCTGCCCAACTAATACTTTGTGGAAGCACCTTTTGCATTTATTACAGCAGCAAGTCTTTGTGAATAAGTCTCTATTAACTTTGCACATCTAGACTTCGGAATTTTATCCCACTCTTCTCTGCAAAAAAGTTCAAGTTCCTTCAAATTGCGAGGGGATCTCCTGTGTATCTCCTCTCCTTTAGGTCATTCCACAGGTTTTCAATGGGATTGAGGTCTGGGCTCTGACTGGGCCATTCCAAGACTTTGATTTTCCTTTTCTGAAGCCATGCCTTGGTCGACTTGGATGTGTGCTTTGGGTCATTGTCATGTTCGAATGTGAAATTCCTCTTCATCTTCAGCTTTCTGACAGAGGCCAGCAGGTTTTGTGCCAAAATATCTTGATATTTGGAGCTATTCATTATCCCATCTATCTTGACAAGAACCCCTGACCCAGCTGAAGAAAAGCAGCCCCAAAGCATGATGCTACCACCACCATGCTTCAAAGTCAGTATGGTGTTCCTTGGATGATGAGCTTTATTGGCTTTGCACCAAACATATCTTTTACAATTTAGGCCGAAAAGTTCAACCTTTGTCTCGTCAGACCATAGCACATTTTCCCACATGGTTTGGGGTGATCAAATGAATCTTTTGGCATAATTTAGATGGGCTTGGATGTTCATTTTTGTAAGAAAGGGTTTCCGTCTTGTCACCCTACCCCATAGCCCAGACATGTGCAGAATACGAAAGATGGTGGTCACAAGCAAGGAGTGACCGGTAACCGGAAAACCCGGACAAGTTTTCTGCTCATCCTCTCATCAGCTTTGGAGGGTTGTCCTGATCTTTGCAATGTCCAGTGCCTTTGATATCCTTTTATATCTCTCTCCTGATTGGTACTTTTCAACAATTAGCTTTCGCAGTTTCTTTGGCAACTCTGTGCGGACCATGGCTCTCCCAGTAGGATGCAACCCCAAACATTCAAGCAAATCCTACAGCAACAGCTGACTTTAATCTAGGTTTAATCAGAATCACTGTCATTGATGGCAGGTGTATGCTATTTACCTACAGGCATGATTTTAATGTGATTGGTTAACTTTGAACACAGCTAGAGCCCCCATTATGAAAGGGTGTGCAGACTTATGCAATCAGGGTGTTGTAGTTTTTTTTTATTTGTTTTACTAGTTGTTCTCTGGATTTTTGTTTGTTGGAAGATCACATTACAGATGGAAAAAATCTGACATTTACTTTGTTGTTATTTCTGTCTTTACATTTCAAAAACCTGAAATTTCATAAGGGCGTGTAGACTTTTTATATCAGCTGTATTGTAAAGGACACAAGTTGTTATTCCATATTTCAATGCTCCTGTGAATTAATCTGTAAATGCTTCTCCTGTGAATCCTGTAAATAATCATGCATCACTGTCACTCCACCTATTTTGCTCCTGATGTAGCTGAATTAGCTTCCCATGGAAGTCATGTCAACCCATAGTCATTCCATAGCGCTCAGGTTATCCCATAGCGTCAGGTTATTTCCTAGTGGTCAGGTTTTCCCATAGCGGTCAGATAGTCCAACAGTGGTCAGGTAATCCCATAGTGGTCACGTTATCCGATAATGGTCAGGTTTCCCCACAGCGGTCAGGTCGTCCCATAGCAGTCAGTTTATTCCATAATGGTCAGGTCACCCCATAGCACTCAGGTCATCCCATAGCGGTCAGGTTATTTCATAGCGGTCAGGTAGTCCCACAGTAGACAGGTCATCCCATAGCGAATTCTGGCCATCTTCCACCGCAGGCTAAAGACCAACCTTTTCAGACTTCATCCTGGCTTCCCCACCGAAGCATAACTCACCGTCCCTTAGTTGTGTAGTCGTTGTGCCTCCATAGGATTTGTTGTACTGCTGTCCTGCACATTTGAATTCATGCACTTAAGTATGTGGGTGTGGTCAGCTGTGTTCAGTAAGTTCTGTTGTTCCAACAGCTTTCCTAGATGCACTTTGAACTCTTGCTTTGTAAGTCATTCTGGGTAAGTGTCTGCTAGATGACTAAATGTACACATACTTCTAACTATCTTCATAAACAATATAAATGACCACCTCTGTAATTACTGATATTATTGTAGAGGTTTAATTATATCTGAATGATTCTTAATGACACACAACTAAGTTCATTTATGGAAAATTACAGATATTAAAACATTAATTACTAAAGCAATATTTTTGAGCTCAATACAGATAGCCAATGTCAATGTCATGACCCTTTTCAATGCTACACCTTTATACCCTCTGACAGGCTTGAATTGGGCTTTGCTGGCAGTGCATTTGTTGTCAAATGGATGACAGGTTTGTTCAGCTCTTTGCTGTGCTGTCGTTGGCCAATCAGGACCAGTTGTCCATTGAAACATGATCTGCCTATTTGGAGAACCCACAGATCAACTGACATGCATCAAGATGGCAAAGAGTGAAAACAGACTGTGTACTGTTAAACTCTATTATCTCCTGTACTAACCCTTTAAATAAACATTGCTCTATGTCCCATGTTTCACTGAAACCAGACTTTAACCCTGAACTCCTGAATTCTTGTGCCACCATGTGGACATTGACGGTACTGAAAATACTACTTTATAGGAGGATGTTTCACTCTTCAGGTTTCTGCTAATCTTCCCTAGTAGGATGGATGCGTAATTATGCCAAATACAAAAACCAACAAAAATACAAACTGCTTCTTGTTGAGTCTAGTTCTGTCAACAGGTTTAGTCATAGGTTTAGTTTAGTCTTTATATTTACAGATACAATTAAATTATCAATATAGACACAGCCATTGCTATGGATTTCCTCATTCCTACTACCTGTAAACCTCACCAAGTAGCATAGAGCTGTGAGCCAATCTGATTCTACACCATAAATGTTTGACAAATGAACAGAAAATACAGTGCCTTCTGAAAGTATTCAGACCCCTTCATTTTTTGCACACTTTGTTGTGTTATAGACTTAAACTGAAAAGGATCAAATGTATTCTTTTGGCCATCAATTTACACACAATAACCCATAATGACAAAGCAAAAAACTCATTGATAACTCATTACATAAGTACTCAGACCCTTTGCTATAGCGTTCCAAACTGAGCTCAGGTGCATCTTATTCGCTTTGATTATCCTTGAGATATCTCTAAACTTGACTGGAGTCCACCTGTGGCAAACTGAATTGATTTGACATGATTTAGAAAGGCACACACCTATGTGTATGAAAGTCCACAATTCATAGGATCTGCCAGGAAGAATGCGAGAAACTGCCCAAATCCAGGTGAGCAAAGCTTGTAGAGAGTTACCCAAGAAGGCTCAAAGCTGTGATTGCTGCAAAAGGTGCAAAAGTACTGAAAAGGGGTCTGCATACTTATGTAAAGGAGATTTCAGTTTGATTTTTAATACATTTGTGAATTTCTAAAATGTTTTTGCTTTGTCATTATGGGTTATTGTGGGTAGACTGACAACCAAAAGAATACATTAAATGCATTTTAGTTTATAACACAAAATGTGCAAAAACTGAAGGGGTCTGAATACTTTCCAAAGCCACTATAAACCATAAGACCTCAAGTTATGGTTTAATCACAAGATCCACTGGATTTCAGGTTTCTTCAGGTTTTTCAGGTTCTCCTTATGTTAGAAAATATGCATAGCCAGTGACTTGCAAATAACAAGTGGAAGACTCCTGAGTGACAAAGACACCTATTTGAAAACTGCAAGTCTTTTCTCCAGACATAGTGACAAGCGATTGCTGCTACTAGGACTATCTGTAAGTTAGAATGATCATTAGTAATACAGTTGTCAGGTCTTGATCCTGCCATGCCAAATTAGTCTTTTACTTCACACCTTATAGTATTCTTTCAGTTCTGTGTTAGTTAAATCAGTACAGAACTGAGAGAGTACTGTTAGGTATGCCACCCCCACCACCCACACACACACACACACACACACACACACACACACACACACACACACACACAATACACTTTCATTCAATCATATCAATAGATGTGCAGTTGTAATTTAAAATCCTAATTCTGTTATTTTATTGTAACATTTCCACCTGCTGTCCATATGTGGCCAAGGTTTTTGCAGAGAACCATAACTGCAAAGGTTGAAAGAGAGGGCATTACCACATAGTCAGGGCACAATGAAACAAGACTCAAGCTATAAAACAAAAAGCCCAAATAATTTTTGTCCTTTAATGATTTGACACGATATTCTGTGCTGGTTTTCTTACTTTCATATAAGGCTAAAGAGTATTTGGACATACTGGTAGAATACCATCACAAAACCTGCAGGTCTTACCATTCTGACCAACCAGCAACAGCACAATATGTTGCCTGCTCCTTTATAGCTTTTTACAGTCTGAACTAAAGAAATAAAAAAATACACATTTTTACTTTAGAATATGCAGCTTGAAGCGATTGATTTATTTTGTGTCTCAGAAAACAGTGATACCATAAATATTAAAAACATTTTAAAAATATATAAAAGTGTTCTGTCATACAAAAATATGGCATTAAAAACAGTAAAAGCACTACATTTCTCACAAACTCCCACAAAAAACAAAAGTTGCAGTTAGCAAGTTAAAGATAAGGGAATTCATTTAGATTAATGCTAATTTAAATAAAAACACATTGGAAAAATCTGATACAGGAAAAAAAATCTCTTCCAATGTCATAAAAAAACAGTATTGTTTTATATTTAGTCTTGAGAGCTGAGCACAGGCTTTTGAGACATACCAGGCTTAGAAGCTTTAAGTGGACACACCAGATTAAGATAATGGGAAACATGCATTCAAAGATGTTTTGATCTAAAGACAAGCTTCAATGCTTGAAATTTGTTTCTTAGACAAATATAAATAGTGAAGCTGGTGCATGATGTATAATATATGAATTTGATGTATGAACTTCTTTCCAAAAAAAAATTTAATTAAAAAAAATATTTTTGCCTATTTTGAAGAATCTAAAATATATAGTTTTGATTTGTTTATAACACTGCATGATTCTGTATAGTTTTTATGTCTTCCAAAATGTAGAAAAGAGTAAAAATAAAGAAAGAAAAGTGTGTCCAAACTTTTGACTGGTACTGTACCAGGACTGTTTCAGGGCTCATGATATCTTAATACAGGAACTGGTGAAAGTCTTCTGGACCTTGATGGCGGCTCTACCTGGTCTTTTCTTCCCTGGCAGAGTGTGCAGCCTCTGTCAGAGTGGCTTAGGGTGAAATAAGCTGTGTTACTGCTTGTCAGGCTGTGTAAGTGATTCTCAGCTTCCCTCATTACAGTGTCATCTAACCTCTGACAACATTCATTTCACTCTGTAATGATACCACACACACACTGCCTAGAGACACAGAGATCTTCCTGATGATCACATACTGACCATATTTCTCTTAGAATGATAACATGACAAGCCATCATTTATACATCAGTATTCGCCATATAATGTATGCTTTATCTATTTGCAAATAACCATGATGTTGGCAGTGTTGTATTTGTCTTATCTATTCCACTTGCATGTCAGACAGCTTCCCTGTGATCTAGTGCTTACTGGTAAACATCTTAAAATGGCATAACATCTGAAACATGGTCAAATCATGCACTGATATAGTCATTTTTCTCAATATTTCAACAAAACATAGAGAGTACTGTGAGAAATGTGTAGAGGTATTTGTGTTGACAATGTGCTACATGGGAACAATCACACAGCTCATTTTGTTGAGATCTGAGCCAAACTTTCTAAGGTAATCACTGTGCTCTGCATCATTCACTTCAATGATATGTTTCTGGCATGTCCATTGACATGTCATGAGGCAGTTTTCGGAATTTTTTTTTTTCATTTCAAGCTTCATCGAAACTCCGCTGGAAGGACACATTTCACGCATAAGTTTTGGAGGTGCTTGAGAAGAGGTAGTCGGTCAGCAACCCGAACCTGACACAGGCCATGAACTCAAACAGTACTTCCTCCAGCACGCTCTCAGGTTTTGCCAAGTCATGGAGGAGCTGTTCGTGTGGTGTCAGTTTACCACTTTCAGGAACCTGCAAAAAAACACCAAAGATGTAGTATGTTCTCATTTTCTGGTTTTAAATCCTAGTGGAAAACTACTATTCTGGAATGACAGAAATATGGAGTAGCTTCTGTCATGCTGCCATCATAGTGTCTCAAATATCAAGAAAAATTTAACACTATTGTTGATATTAACGTATGGTAATGTTTTTTGGTAACTCCTTTACTGTAAATTATACTTTGGTGACTTCTGTGGCAAATTGTGAATTGTCTAGTAAGCTAACAGTGAAACAACGTTAAAGGTTTTTTTTTCTTTTTTTACCATCGCAAAGTATCCATCTGTTCACCTATTCATCTATCCATCTGAGAAGAGGGACAGAAACACAAGTGTGAAAGGCGTTCAAGGGAGAATTTGAAAAAAAAAATGAAATAAAAAGTCAGAACTGTGTTGTCACACATTGGCAAAGATCATATCAATATTTCTTTAATTTTCATCAAAGAGCGTTACCTCAGAAGAAATTTCTTCCAACCATTTCTTCTCATCATCAGTGAATTCCATGATGGACACGGAGTGTTGGATTGGCCTACAGGGCAAAACTAGTGTTACTGTAATAGGGTGAAGTAGCCAAACAGTTAGCAACACAACACACAGGATCCACATGACCAGAGGCACACTGTACCTACACAGCACCATTAAGCACTCTTTAGGGTTTCTAATACATTACATCACTCTGCATTACAATAATCACAGTGATCTTGAGGCCTGAGCACTACTTTACTTCACACTACATTACATTACATTATGTTACATGCATTTAGCAGACGCTCTTTTTTGTAGTTAGGCCTTACATTTAATATTATCTCAGGTCAGGATGGTTCAGGAAAGCAAAACAAAAGGTTCTGTCTGAAGTACAGATTTATCACACCCATATATTGAAATAAGTTGTCCATTGTACAATGCATTTTACATTACATTACTGTGAAAGAGCAGCCCTTCACCCCACCCCAACGGACTGAATGTTGAATGTTAATTGTTCAATTGTTGGATTGGTTGTTCAGGACTAACTATTGCTTGTGAGGACTAACCTTTGGTCATGAATCCTGCTCCGTAACCACTATGCTACACTGCCCCCACATACTCCTTGTGCTACGTCACTTGCTCCGGCCTCTGCGCAGTTGAGATTCCGCTTGGAATCCCAACTCAGCTTTTTCAGGATCTTGGCCACATCTCTTTAGTAATGCAATCGTTGACCTTACGCATAGGCTAAATCTAACTCCTGAAATGTCTTTAAAATGCGATGGACATACTATGGACAACAAACATACTAATTTTGTGTACAAGTTTAAAGTAATATTGCTTACTTATTTACCTATTAACCCTTTTGCGTGTACGGTCATACTGGTGTGATTAGAACACTAGATTGGAAAAATTCTAGCTAATTTTAGCTTTGAGGAAACAGCGATTTAACGTTAAAAATAACGCAAATGCTAAACTGAAAGCAAATGCAAATGCTAATTGAAAACTATGAGAAGAACGCTAATGATAACATAACGAATGTAACGTAGCAGGAGCACACAGCCATAAAGCGCAATTCACCTCACTACTTGAAAATGAATGTGGGTTGGTGCTCTTTCATGTGTGCAAACTTTTCAATAACCTTGCTGTTGAAATCCAAAAAGAAGGTAAGGAAAGCAGAAGAGCGATTTTTTTTTTTTTTTTCAAAGGGCTAGCTGTTAGCCAGGGTTTCTTCTGGAACCAATCCGGATTGAAACTGCGGTTTCTATCCTTTCCTCCTTGGGTGATGTTAATATTTTTTGGCTGGTGGGGTCCCAACCTTTTGATCGCCATCTTCTCTTCAAAAGGAAGAGAACTGAATTTGGTGGCCAAGAGGTTTTCAACCTCGTTCATGGTGATAGGCTATTTCAAAAGTTACAGCTATGGACTGCTACAGCTAGGCTACTACGAGAGTCTAATGCAATCTCGTATCAATAACATGATCGTGTAGCAGCATCATCCACCATTATTAGTTGAAATTGTTTCTTTGTATACTTCTACTGCCTGTCTTGTTTTGTGTATTTCCTTATGCTCAAAAAAAAAAAAAAAACATGATCATAAGGAGACAGCTACTACAGCTACAGTAAAGTAAGTACAGTCAGGAGAAGATCTACAACTAGCTAGCCAATTGACACATAGCTATGATTTCTGCGCCCTGCACTTGACCTTTATGTGGGCGTTACCAAACGTGGGGCCGAGACGATGGGCCCCACAGGCCAACATAGAAAATCTGTTATGACATGCGCCGGAAGGGGTTCCCTGTCATACTGTTAGGGCCATGGGTCGTGGGGCTGGCTCCACTGATAGATACTTGCCAGCGATACAAGCACCTTAGGGTACAGTACATCGCACAAACAACTTTTATTTCTTTGAGTGCATTTTAAAAGAGATATTATGGATAATATCTATCAAAGGTTGAGTTATTCAAAATGAATTTTATTCATTGAACTGCTGCGCCTGAGAGATAATAAACTCAATGAAAGAACTTATTTACCATTGTAATAGTTACAATGGTAAATAATCATATGTGATGAGAGTAATAATGGCATTACTAATAACAATAATAATAATAACAGTAAGAGTAGTAATAATAATCATCATCGTTATCATCATCGTCATCAATAATAATAATAGTAATAACTTTGAATAATAAGTGATAACCATAATAACAATAACAAAAATATCAATAATAATAATAATAATGACAGCAGATGAGTAGTGGTAACGGACAATAAATAAATATATAAATAAATAAATAAGGAAGGAAAGGAATGCCAGGGGGTCATTTTGTCTGCAAGTTGAGACTTACAAGGATGCCTTTGCAGGTGACACTGAATTGTTTGGATTGTTTATTGTTTTTAGCTGTAATTTGTTCCATTGAGAGATAGTCTATTAACAAATGAAGCCATTGCGACATTTTTTTTGGCTATGGTCAAGGTGATAAGTATGGTTTTGTGGTATTTGTGAAGATGACTGATGGGTGTGAGATCTCCTAGAAGGCAAAGAGATGGGGACAGTGGAATGCTGTGACCCAGAAATTTGGAGAGTTGAACTGTTACAGTTTGCCAGAAATTTTGGGTTGGTGTGCATTGTCAAAAAGAGTGATAATAACAATCTGTTGTGTTGAGGGTGCATTGTGGACAGATATCTGTATCAGTGAAGTCCATGAGGTGCATTCTGCAATGGTTATGTGTGTTCTGTGCATAATCTTGTACTGGATTAGCTGTAGTCGGGAGTTGTTCATCATGGAGTAGATGTTGCTACATATTTGTTTCCAGAAACCGAGATCAGTCTTGATTGTTAAATCTTTTTCCCAGTCTGTAATTGGGATGGATAGTGTTTTTTCTTTTGGTGATGATATGTGTTTATATAATTTAGATAAAGGTTTCTTAGATGTTGAAATGGATGCTATGTTTTCTATTAATGGCAGTGGTTTCAAATTATTGTTGGAAATTTGTATTTTATTTTTAAGTGCGTTCTTAAGTTGGAGATACTGTAAAAAGTTTTCTTGTGTGATGTCATATTTCTGTGTTAGTTCATGGATGGTTAAGAATTTATCATTTTCAAATAGGTGGTGTATGTGGGGGATTCCTTTACTTTCCCATGAGTTAAATATGAAGGTGGTCTTATTGATTAAGAAATCTGGGTTGTTCCAAATTGATGTGAGTTTACAGGGATTAAGTGGGTGGTTGGTGATCTTATTGATTTTCCACCAAGCTTCCAGAGTTGTTGAAATGGTAATGGTCTTATAGCAATTATGTTTTTTGATTGATTGGGACAAGAATGGTAGATCTTTAATGGAGAGTTCTTCACATACTGACTGTTCAATTTCAAGCCAAGGATCTTGTTGCATGTCTGAATATATCCATTTCATTATGTACTGTAACTGATGAGCTAAGAAATAATGAAAAAGTTTGGGGCATTTAAGCCACCGAGCAGCTTGCTTTCCTGAAGTATTGAGAGTTTAATTCTTGGTTGTTTATTTTTCCAGAAAAGTTTTGTGATTATTGAGTTTAGAGCAGAAAACCAATTGGATCTTGGAAAGATGGGAGTCATTGAAAAAAGATTGATTGATTGATGGTTGATTGATTCTTGGTAGGATTGACATTTTCACTGCAGCTTTGCGGCCAGCAAGTGAGAGTGATAGGTTATTCCAACGGTTTAAATGATTTCCAGTGGTTTTAAGAATTGGCATGAAGTTCAGTTCAAACAACTCTGAAAGGTTGGAGGAAATATCAATGCTGAGATATCAAATGTTACCTGTAGGGATGTTAAGTGAGAGATTGAGGGTCACAGCATTCCACTGGTCCTGGTTAACTGGGAGAATAATGGATTTTGACCAGTTGATTGAATATTCTGAGATGGTGGAAGATGTCCCAATCAGATTGAAAATAGCTGGAAGTGATGTTAGAGGATTTTGTGTATATAGTAATAGGTCATCTGCATACAGACTGACCTTATGGGCTGTGTTCAGGTTGGTGATACCAGTGATTTTGGTGTCTTGGCAGATGGCAGCTGCTAGGGGTTCAATAAACAGGGCAAATAGTAGGGGTAAGAGTGGACATCCTTGTCTTGTACCCCTGTGAAGTGTAAAACATTGTGAAATTATACCATTTGTGATTACTGATGCTGTGGGTGAGTTGTACAAAATTTTGATCCATTGAATAAATGACTCTCCAAAACCTAATCTTTCTAATGTGGCGAATAAAAATGTCCAATTAACCCGGTCAAATGCTTTTTCAGCGTCTAATGACAAGATAATTGCATTGGTTTTTTTGTTTTTGGCTATACTGATTAGATTGAATAGGCAGCATATGTTACTTGATGAATGCCTGCCTTTAATGAAGCCTGTTCGATCAGGGTGTATTATATAAGGGATGACTGTTTCTAATCTCATGGCTAGTGCCTTACTGATGATTTTATTTTCTGTGTTAATGACAGATAATGGGCGATAGCTTGAGCAGAGAGTTGGGTCTTTATTAGGTTTAAGGAGGAGTGATATAAATGCTCTGTTCATATGGGGTGGAATGACAGAGGAATTTCTAATTTCGGTGGTCATTTTAATAAATAATGGTGATATTGTTGGCCAGAAATGTTTCTAAAATTTTGCTGGGAAACCATCGGCTCCAGGTGCTTTACTATTTAGCATTGAAAACAGTGCTTTTTTAAAGTCGTCTGATGAAAGTGGTCAATCTAGATTTATTACTTTATTTTTATTTAGCCTGGGAAGTTTGATACTGTCAAAAAAGGTTTGAATTGCAGACGAATCACATGTACAGTTGGATTTGTAAAGGTTATTACAAAAGGATTGGAAAGTTGCTGAGATATCATTTCGAGGTGACATGGTATTCTCTTCAGAGTTTTTAATAACTGGTATGATTGTTTTTTTCTTGTTGTCTTTTTAGTTGACTTGCCAGATACTGTCCAGATTTGTCATTTTGTTAAAAATGGTTATGCCTGAGGCTTTGTATAAGGAATTGGGTTTTTTTCATTTATGATGGTATCAAGTTCATATTTGGCTTCAATGAGTTCTTTAGGATGGTCATCTAATGGATTTTCGGCTACTAGCAGAGTAAGCTTACCAACTCTCAGCTCAAGCTTTTTTTCCAAGTCTTGTTCTTTCTTTTTTCTGTGGGTGGAATATGAGATGATTTTTCCTCTTAATACTGCCTTAGCTGTTTCCCACAATAATGTAGATGAGGTTGCTGGGGAGTCATTCAGTTCAATGAAGGATGTCCACTCTTGGATCAGGTATGTATTCAATTCTGAGTCTGTCAGTAATGATGTTTTAAAGCGCCATCTAGTCTGTGGTTTTATAGTGATTTTGTTTATTAGATTGAAGCTGATTGGGGCGTGGTCGGAATTAATAATTGGGTGAATCTTTGCATTTTCTTATTGCTTTATTCTTATTGCTTATTAAGAAGTAGTCAATCTGGGACAGTGAATTGTGGTGTGGAGAGTAATAAGTATATTCTCTGCTAGTGGGGTTATGTAGTCGCCAGTTATCACCGAGATCAAAGTCATTTATGTATTGTTGTAATGTTTCTGTGGATTTCATTGGTCTGGAGAATTTTGTAGTGCTCTTATCCAGAGCGACTTCCATCACAATAGAATATGAGTGTATCCATTCAGTCTGTCCTGTATTTACTCCAAAAGCAACTTCTGTTCACTGTAGCCAATTGCAACTAAAAGAAAATAGTTAAATTCAGCATCCAACCAATGAGGATCAAGATGTACACCAGTGCTGTCATTTCAATCAATACAACACATTAAAAAAGCTTGCTAGCAAAACTAATAGCTAAATATGCACTACGCTCATTTAGCAACATAATCTCAATGGGAAAAAAACACATTGCTTATCAGAGAGCTTTTAAAGTAACAGTGCTCAATATCTGTCACAATATCAATGCATCAGTGAAAACTGCATTTCTTTAAAATCAGAAAAAGGACAGATAACATCTCTACTGTAGATAATGTTCTTTCTGAAAATGCATTGACTCATAACTGTAAAAACAGCATCCTTTTTCCCATATGCATAATTCTGTGTGTGGTGGTTTACTTTGTGGTGCATGCATTGCATTTGGAATGGTATAGTCCCTCTGTAGTGTATATTGTTTTGCACTTGCATCTTGATCTAATCACACACTTGTGATCTCAGGGCTATGTTTACCACTCATGCTTGTTCATGTGTGGTTAGTGGTGTCCTTTTTTGCAATGTGTAATGCCACTTTATTAGATGCAATTTGTCTTTCATTTTGATATGAGTGTCTGATAAATGACAATAATAATTGTCTATAATTCAAAGGTCAAATTACAGTAAACATTTTGGGCCTTACTACCTTTCACAAAATGAAGCACTCTATCAAAGCAATGATACACTAAATTATTTTCTGTAACTCA
Source organism: Megalops atlanticus (assembly GCA_019176425.1). Classification (NCBI taxonomy): domain Eukaryota; kingdom Metazoa; phylum Chordata; class Actinopteri; order Elopiformes; family Megalopidae; genus Megalops; species Megalops atlanticus. The sequence goes on along the minus strand of CM032880.1, from coordinate 36,780,127 downwards.
TCCCTGTGTATATTTCTCAATGAATGTAATATAATGTAATTTTCATCCTCCCAGACCATGAAAAGAATGTTGCCTTTAGAACTACACGAGTGAAATCCGAGTCTCCGATGTGTACAAGTGTTAGGGTACTGTATAAGATATCTCATTATAGCACTATTGCCTTCCAGGTTCCTGTATTTTTCAAGCGTTTTACATCTACGTTTGGTCATTTAGCAGATGCTTCTATCCAGAGAGACTTCCAATGTGCAAATACGAGTTAGCCTACATTTAACAAAACAGAATGAGATAAAATGTTACGTGGTAAAAATAACACAAAAAGGGAAGAACATCCCACTAGGGTGGGGAAACGAGGTACAGCTTGAAAGGGTCTGTCCTCATTCCGCAGAGGAGTGGCTTGCGAAACAGCTATTCCGACCGCAACAGGAAGCTCACGTCACCGATTCATTCCGTTTGTGGCAGAGAACCGCGAGAAACCGAGAGGCTGAACGAAAACTGCTGGTCGGCTCTGCCAATCTCTGTCAAAAACGACTCTGTCCAAGTGCATATGATCATCATTTCTCATTGTGAAGCTGCTTTAATGACTGGCTGTCAACACTGGTACAGACGCCTTGTCCAACACGCTCACAGAGCTCTGTGACAACGGGGAGTTTCTGTATAGCAGTACTGAACATCTGTCACAAAAAGACCAATGCACCGGTGAAAACGACATTTCTTTGAAATGAGAATAAGGAAAGAAAACATCGTTTGATCTCCACTCTAGATAATGTTCTGTCTGAAAATGAACTGGCTCTTGACAGCAGCATTAAAATAGCATCAAATAACACTTGGAATGGTCTGGTCCCTCTGTTGTGTACTGTGTTGCACTTGCATGTTGATTTAAACACACTTGTGATCTCAGCCCAATGTTTAGCACTGATGCATGCTCATTTGTGGTTAGTGGTGTCCTCTTTGTGCAACTTGTAATGCCACTTTAGTAGATGAAATTTGTCATTCGTTCTGGATAAGAGTGTCTGCTAAAGGAAAATAATAATTATCTAAATAAAATAATCATGGCACCGTGTCACCTTCAGAAGATAGGTTCAAGATCAGTGTTTCCCTGGCACGCAAACAAGCCCGCATTTGAACAATTCAAACTGAATTTAATTTAGAATTTGAATAGGTTTATGCGGTTCACTTTTTTCTCTGTGGGGTGAAAAAGAGGTTTGGGTAACACTGCTGTGGAGGACATTCGCAACAGTTGAATGGGTGAAGTTTTTTTTTCCGTCCTACTGCCAGTCCATGCATCGACTGCAATGTCATAGTAAAAGAAAATATAAGCCGACCATTATGGACATAAACTAAGAAGCTGTTTATCTTATCTAACAAAGTTCTGTGCTGACAACAGTTAGGCCTACATGTCATTCGTTTCTACTCTAATGCATGGCTGCGACAATCAACCGAACTATATAGAACTACATTGTCACCGACTTTGCATTTTTTTAAAAACTATTCGGAGTTCACTGACTGGTTTGCCCTTACATTGCTTGATGAATTAGCTGTCTCTTATGCAAGTCTATTATCTGCATCATATATGTTTTCTTCTTTAAACTCCCAATCTTGTCAGCTGTAAAACTTTTAACATAAAAAGTTGAACCATGGTAGCAATTTGGCTGTCGTTAGGCAAACTATTAGCGACGGGCTCTAGCTAACTGTAGCTAATACTGTGGCTAGAAGCTATTGACAGCAGAAGCTGGAAGAACTGGCGAGCGAGCTGATCAAACTCAAGCAAAAACGAGCGCTCACGAATGGTCTTACCATGACCATGCAAGAATTTCGACGTTAGGCATTTCATTTTAAAAGGTGCTAGTTAGCCTCAAGACACTGCAATAGAGCAGAGACCTAAACAGCTAGCTTGCCATGAATCAGTATTGTTCTTGAACTTGTCACTCACCTGCAGATGCACAAGTGAATTTCTGTTATTTTTTTCTCAGTCACAGTCGATTTTGCCGTGTAATTAGTTAATACTACCGCGTTCCAAAACAAACAACAAAGAAGATCAACTCGATGTTGCCCTTCGCGGAATCGAAAAGTGAAACAAAAATGGCTAGCAAATTGGACACTAAAACTACGCCCCACTCTGCAGGCTGCCGTGCCTGCAGAGGTAGCCTGCTTTCCGAGAAACACTGCTCTTAATGTAAGTGAAAGTGAAAATGCATAAGTATGGACTATGGGCTTTGCTGCAGTCGATCTAGACACACACACACACACACACACACACATATATGTGTGTGTGTGTGTGTGTGTGTGTATTTCCTTACCGACTTGCAACCCCATGGCTTTTCATTATTACGTGGCCCTTTTTAGCAACAAATTCCCAAATGAATACATAAATATGTAAATATACAAATAACACGGATACACATTAGTAGACCTGTTGAAGATCTATTTTAAATAATTTCTCTGCACAAAGAAGTTGAGCATGACAAAGGCAAGCCAATAATAAAATAATCATGGCAGATCGAGATAGCACATTTTACAACAGAATAAAGGCCATAGGCCATATAGCTGCTGTAAGGACATAGGAGTTCATAGTTTCACTGTAATTTCCTCATTGGGTGCATAACTGGTTACGTTGTTGGAACTTGAAGCTGAAACTTGCTTGGAGATTTAAATAATTAAACGTGAATGATATAAATGGTTTAAATCCTTGAACTATTGGTATGAAGTGAATGCTTTCTCTCTAACAATGATCTGTTTTAACAGCTTCTCCAATGAAAAATGTATCTACTTTATCTACATCTATCTAATCAGTTAGCACAAACTGAAAAAAAAAAACATCATGCATTGATATGTTGGCTTACTTCCAAAGCAGGAAACAGTGGAGCTGATGATGATAAATCCTAAATTGGCAGAAGATGAGAAAATCATTTAAATGGAAGAATGGCTAATGTCACATCAAAATAACAAAAAAGGTGTCTGAGATTGCTGGCTACAATGCCCATGCCCCTACTGCTAGATATCTAAAGGGATAAAACTGGAAATTTGAAATCAGCCTGTGTGCAGAAAATGAATATATAAATAAATAAATAGGTTAGTGTGGTCCTGTTTTTGGAACTTTTTATGTTGCTTTATTAAATACACTAATAAAATTGCTCTGGATAATAGCATCTGCTAAATGACAGGGATGTAATGTAATTTAAAAATAAACAATCACATATCATACAACTTGCAATAGAAATATTATGACCTGCAGTGGAATTCAGAACTGTTGATCAATTTTCTGAGTCTGTCGCAGTGCTGTAATTAAATCTAAGTAATCTTTACCATCTTTACCTATGGAGCATATTGCAGAAAAATAATGTATCTGAAACTGTCCACTGGCTAAGTAAAAAGGAGAAGGGGAAGTACTGGTTGTGCATGTCATCCTCCTGTCCAATACATGAGTCATGTAGTTCATGCACAAAGATAGGATGAAAAATGACTGAGAAATGACAGTAAAACTCAGCAGCAAAGAACCTGAAACTGTCATCACAATATGTAAAATGTCATAAAGGCTGTTAACAACAGTAAACAAACTCTGCGTTAGAGAACCCAATTTTCATACCTAACCTGTAGCTAACCAGCTCGCATAGGGACACCAAATACTGTTACTATATAAACAAATATGCATACTATCTAGTTTATAACTTCATAACATCTTGTGAATAACAAAACAGTTTTACATTGACTATCCGGAGAAGTATTTTTGCTTAACCTTCCTGAGACTGCCATTTCCACTGTGACAAGGAACCAGCTCAGAACAAAGGACAAGATAAGGATAGAAGTACATTACTAAGCTAGTTAACCTCTCATTGCTGATCCAAGATCAGCCACCCCTCCCTAACAGGTTAATAAAGTTAATAAATACATGTATTTTACCTGTATTTTTGTGGACCTTCAACCAGTCTTCATATGAGTATGATTCTGAGTCTAGTTAGAATAGATATTGCTTGGTGACATGCTGCCTAAAAATGAAATAGTGTATCTACCCTGAAATGAAGTCTTCTTGATTTTGCTTGTTTAGATGGTGGACATTTTGTGTTATACTGAATAACTGGGTTTATACAGTATGATCTGTACTTTTCATTACAGTTCAGACTCTTTCCAATGCCCACCTAGTCCAGATAGATCTTGTTCAGGCCTCTGCATGAATGCCCAGTGGGAAAGCCCTCACCCACTCTGCCCACAGAAAGTCCAAAGTGGGCCAGGGTTGCCCTGTTTGAGGAACACTCTTTGAATGCACTTTCATGCAATGTCATAAACCCAAAACCATAAAAATTAAAGTATAACCATTGTCTATAGATTACTGGACGTGTGTAAGCTATCAGACTGACTAGTGCTGATCAAGACCTGAGGAAAAATTTCATTCTGGCTCAGCGTGAACAACACACAGTGAATGGCTGGATCAGTTTCACTGTTTCTGTAAAATCTCATCTTGGTATGATGAAAATCCAGATTTCATTCCAACAATCATTCTCCATCGCTTCCATTTATGTAGCTATTAATGCATGAATGAGATGAATGTATGAATATTAACTTCCAGTGATGGAGCGCTGTTCTCTCAGGGATCAGTCTGATCTCTGACTAAGACCATGAAATGAGTTAGCAGTCTTAAGTCTCTGAGCGGCTCAAAGTGAGAATAAGTGAGATAGAGATCTTAGCCATTGAAAGTGTTGCTGAGTTTGATCTGCACGCTGCATTACGTTTAATTATGCTCAGTGCTCAAGGTGAACGGCTTACTCTGGGTGCTGGGATTCTTAGCACATCCCAGTTAGCGATGTTTTAGTGTAATTTTAATCTAGCTCTAATCCCTGATCTTTTTTTTTTTTTTTTTTTTGCTTAAACCAAAATGAACAGTAATCTTTTTGCAACAGTAATTTAAATTCTGAAGAGGATGTGAAGGATGAGGCTTATTATATCGCTGAAGTTGTAAGCTCTTGTTGCATTTGTAACTTTAAAAATGTTTTGGTAGAGTCAATGACGTGTTTTATTTGTATCCAAACTGGAGAGAGTGTGGTAATGAATGCAAATGTATAATTGTGAGGATTGTCAGCATACCTTTAACAGACTTAGCCATAGCAGGTCTGTGTTCCTTCGGCTTCATTTCTAACTCTGTAGTGTGTGTGTGTGTGTGTGTGTGTGTGTGTGTGTGTGTGTGTGTGTGTGTGTGTTTGTGTACATGTGTGCGTATGTGCATGCATGTATGTGTGGAATGCACATGAAGAAAGTGTGAGATTACATCCATCTAATTAGCTGTGGTTCAATACAGGGGTGTGGTTGGGGAAAGGAAGCTGTAGTGCCATATTTTCTTCTGTGACAGCTACATCTTTGTCCTTGGGGTGTTATTGTAGTTATTGAAATATGTGGGGGAATATGTTACTGTTTAATTTTCTCCTGTAATTTTATGGCTGGTGCAGTCAGTGCAGTCATCAAGTTAAACCAAATCTTTTAAGGTGGTTTTACTTGGTTGTTCTCATGGTTGTACCTAAATAATTTAACTGGTGCACCTCCACACACACACACACACACACACACACACACACACACACACACACACACACACACACACACACACACACACACACACACCGTTTTTTTTATTTTTGTTTATGTGGTTCCTCAAAATGTTTGGGACTGAAATTTGAAAATAATGCTAAAACAACTGCATGTCCCTGCAATCAACACAGGGTGGCACTGCTATCCATTTTATACGTGAGATTCTCCTCTGAAAGAGTAAAGTGAATTTGTAAAGTGTAAAGTGAAAATTGAAGTGGTAGAGCTGGGGAAGTGTAACTGGGTTATCTGAAACTGAGATTAACCACAACACTCTTGACCTGAGGATGGCTGCACAAAAAGTAATGTGAGTTAATGTAAAATCAAAGAAATATCACTTTAAACATGCTGAACATCAAAGTAAATATCACACTATGGATATATGCATGTTTTCAGGGAAATAAAATCAATTTATTTCTTAATGTCATTATATCCCCTTATCACCTGTGTCCAGTCATCTCCATAATGATGAGTAATGATTTGATGTAGTGCTTGTGTGAGTGCAGTCAAACTCACTTAGGCAAATCAGTCAGCCATTTACATCCCTAAAAACGTACATGCATAAATAGAGTAATAAACTGGCTTTTATATTTGGAATGTATGACAATACGAAATATTGAACCTGTAACTATTTTCAGTGGTATGCAATTGAATTTATGTGATGTAACATTTATTCTACTGTATATGCAGCAATATGTCAGAGGAAGAAGGATGCTCACTCTGAGGAAAACAGCTAATTAGCGACATTCTTTATGACGTGCCACTGGGTTGTGAGCTATTAGTTTGGCTTCAGGTTGATTAAACACTGTCTGTCTGCTGTCTGCTGTCTGCGAGACACAGGATGTAATTTCTGATTAAACTGCACTTCCCAGCATGCAAATATGCCATTCGGAGTCTCGTAATTCCCACCAGCAGTCAGCGCTGCTTGTTCTGTCAATATCCCAAAATAGAGGACTCACAGTCAGATCGTGCTTTTTCATGCAAGTGGGCCATCTCGATGCTGCTGGGTTGCCTTACAACCCCACACAGCCTATGGTGTTTTCAGAGTCTGTCTACTGTTTATTAATTCTTGAATAGCATCATGATAATTCACACAATTTTAAGGGTGATGCTGATCAGACCCCCATAGTTTGTTATGTAATGTACACATTGGCAGCTCTTCCCAGGAATGATGCCAGATGTCAGATCACTGAGCTACACTCACAGCACACATCTGACAGAGCACATCTTTCTCAATTTCCAACTGTTTACAACTACATTTATAACAACAACAAAGGGCCTATTCATCCTAAAAGTCTTGTGAAAATCCATAGCAATACTGAAAAATCGATAACTAATTTACCACAGTACTTACTGTCATAAAATACTCATTCTTTTTTTTCCATTTTTGAATTGTGTAAGAAATGAAGTTCATGATTTTTTTTCCTTGTTATTTGATCCACAATAATCAACATTGTCAGAAAAGTAAAAAATAAATAAATAAATGTGTAATTTGTGATCAGCTTGGAGGCCATATTTGGACTCTACCAGTGGGAAATTGAATTGTTCCTCTCACTGTCAGTGGCTTGAATGCACCTGAAGCATCATGCTGCGTAAGTGCATTATAATGATATTCCCGAGGGGCATGAGCGACACTGCAGTGTGCTGTCAGGCACAGACTGGCACTACAGCATAGAGCCAGACATGATTTCTTGCTGTGACTGATGCACCAGCGTCCTGGCAGGTCTTGGCTATGAACCTCCCTGTCCTCCTAAAATATTAACACGTTCTCACCACAGCAGACAGCCTGTTGCACTTGAATGATTCAGGCGTCGGTGCTCTTGATCGAAACACCATGTTTACACCAAGGCCGCGGACCTCTGTGAATCCACCCCTGCTCCGGTGCGGCCTCGGAACCAAGTAAGACTGAACCCAGACCAGTTAATTACAGCAGTTTGAACAGAAGCCACCATCTGTTTCCTGCCAAGTCTTGTGCACTGCTGCCAGAGATGTCTGTACCCAATGAATTTATCTCCTTTTGAAGTTATTATTAAGAATGCAGTGTAATGTTAACTGAGATGCTAAAATTTTAAAAATTATGTTCATCAAAAGGAGAGGGAAGCCTGCTGGTCTGTGACTATGACTAAAACCTAAGTAAACTGTGAATACTCCAAGAATGCAGGACTACATCCAGGACAAGGACATGATTATACATTCCCAGTGATTTTTTTAATGTTCCCCCAATTTGCATATACCTTCATCCCACTTTCCACCACACCCCTGGCCCAGCCTGTTATAATATGTTATTAACATGATATAGCCCAATGTGCCAGTCTTTAAAATGAGACCCAGGGACATTGAGTAGTCATGTTTGAGCTCATGTTGATGTACTGTGATTTGGCAGCTGTCACCTTTTAATTAGCAGATTGACCAAATGCATGGGAAGGGTTCTTAATGAGTGCACTAACACTGTTGAAAGGGAATGAGAAAGGTGGGTGAGACTCAGGTCAAACATGCACTGAATATGAAAGATAATGCTATCCACGGGCAAGTTTCGGATGCCAAAGAAGCACTATTTTATCAGCATTGATCGGTCCGATTTTAAAACTGTTGTTTTTAGATGCCATGAAGTGAATATGCAAATGCAGATATGCAACGTATTACATAATATATGAACATAATATATACATAATATATGAACAGTTGATATTCAAAAATGTGGTAAGTCTTTCTTGACTTTCATAACTGTCATTGCTGTATAGGTGTGGGGTGCCATCTCTGCTGCGGCTGTTCTGTTCTTCCATTGAACTCATTGTGAAGCCAATGTCACAGTTCCCATTGTTGGGAAAATACAATTGTGCCACAGCAATTGAGTGAATCCACTGCCAAAGAGAGTGTGACATGCGCCTGACTGTCCTGTACAATTTTGTGAGGGCACAAGAGTTACCGTTTTTAATTGAATTATTTAATACGATAATATGATTACATTTAAAATTCATAATTATGAGCTTGATTTAATAATAGAAAGGAGAGGCAGCTTCCCTCCCACTTAGAGACAATAACAAGGTCAGTGTCATAGCAATTACACAGATTTTAAATAGATGTGTTCCCTCATTATTTTTGTTCAGTCATTTAGAACATGATAAGGATGACTTTTTTCTGCCAAATCTCAGTGTTGGTGGTAATAATTTAGAAGTCCTTAATAACTTACCAGTCCTTCCTTTAGAAGTTGTACAAATTTAGCATCTTCAGAATCTTCAGTATTGTAATTAAATTTAAAAGCAGTCAAACAGACCAAACTCTCAGCTGATGAAGGGGAATTTTGTGATACTCGTAGAGCGGCTTAGACCAGCTGTATTCTGTCACTCCCACTAATTTGGCTTAGAACTTCTCACAATGTCTCTTTTCCATGAAACATGAAAGACACAGTTGTGAATACCTCTTGTTTAATTGCGCCTTTTAAAGGAATTTGGGAAGTTAAGCTACGACAGGTCCCTTGCGTGAGGGGGACTGCCACGGAAGCCCATGCCTCCTAACTGTTGGACTCCAAAGGAGACCTCATGGGAAATGCAGATCTGTGCTGCAGAAGTCAGTAATGTAACAAAGATGTCAAGTACTCAGTTTTTACTGGAGACAAGAACTAACCTGCTAGACACCATGGATAAAAAGCAACTCATAAACAGATTAAAGCAAATATGCAAATTATGTGACATGATGTCACAATCAAATCGATACTTAGCATTCAAAAAGATCCAGTGGAAACTGTCGTTGCACAAACAGTCTTAAGGGAAAAAGGCAGTTCAATCAAAGAAATAATCTGTCCCAGATGAATCTGGTGCTGTATCTTAACAAAGTGAGTTTTCTAAGCCTGAGAGAATGGAAAAGGGGGTGTGATGGTTGTGTCTCCATGCCATATTTTACACAGCAGTGCGTAGTTATAACACTGCAAAGAAGAGTGCACTGCACACTTGCTAATGTAGTCAGCATGATAATATGAAAATGACAAGGCAGTCATCCCCTTTACAATAACAGAGAGGGATTATGGTCAGGGAGAATTGGTTAAACTTGACAGAGATAGGCCACTGGAGCAGCTTCTGCCACTGTCCCTCTGATGGGACCTCACTTTCTAGTTTGTGACAGTGACAGTGAGGGGGCTTGCTTTCACCCCCCTCACTGTCACTCCCACAAAAAACCTAATTCATACACATCTGTCTGAAGCATGTTCCCATTGTCCTTATCTGTCAATGTTGTATTATTTGACTGGTAAAGATTATTTGTTGGATTAATTATTGCTGTTTACACGGAAGGCAAAATTCATCACAGAGCAATCTGACCAGGTTGGACGGTGTTATAAACTATATTGTCATAATTTCTGTTTTAAGATTGATTGCATTTACTTTAAAGTCTCAAACTACTGAAAAGCAAAATTATTAAAGTCGTTCATTAGATGTTGGCATTCATCAGCAGATGCCCTTTACATTTCTGTCATAATTTCTCGAATTTTTTGTCAAGTATCAGGGTGAGAGCTGTCGCAGGCCTTTTGCCAGGGCTCAGGTGGAATAAACACAAATGCAACAGCGCTTACAGTGCTGTGCCAAAATGCCACTTCTCCCCAAATCAGCATGGGCTCATATTTTAACCACCACCCATCACCCTCTTAAACAGGGCAAAGTAGTACCATGAATGGGACCAAAACTGCAAAGTCAGGGCTGTTGGCTGTTCTGCTGACTGTGCTGAAATCAAATGATCAAACAAAGCCACCTTTTTTACACACAGCTGTCATCTGGGCGCCTAGATTACATAGGGATGACTCTTGGGAGCATATGCATGATTCCCATGACAATAAAGCCGATTTGAATGAATATGGCTAAACTTGCATTTTATTTGTATTGAATTGTATTTTCCCTTAAGATTGTCTTGGCGGATTTGATTGAATACCAGACTCTAAGTCTCAATGGAATTAGAAGCCTTTGCCTTGTAGAAATGCAAATCTGGTTTTATTTCTGTCTTCTACAAGCAGAAGGAATAAATTGGAACAGCGCTGAAGCACAACAACAGCATCCAAGTAACTCCACTCTCTTTGTATTGTCTGTGTTGTTTATCAGCTGTCAGAGGACATTTTGCACATCAATGATACATGAGCTGACAGGAAATTTGGGGATACAGTTGTTTTGTTGTGGCTTATGGATAATTCATGTGGAAAAAAGGACTTATGAATTTAGTACCGACGAGAATGAAAAATGTAAGTATTTATCCTTTATATGTGGCAGTGTTGTTGCAACCATATTCAGAAAGGAGGGGAGTCAATAAGTAATGTGGTTCTTCTCATATATTTGAAAGGGTAACGGATGTGACACAGGAAAAATTTCATTTTAAGTGGCATAATCAGTCAATTCACTTCACTGGTCTGTGGAAAGTAGACTGTTGGAACAGAATGTGTGAACCTGCAATACTTGTCTAATTACGTACAGAAAATGTGTGTTAATTATGCTGAAGTCCATAAAAGATGTAGCTGAGTTTTATATACCACACACATTTTACAGTTTTCATTTACCACACATTTTATACTGCTTTCATTTACCACACACTTTATACTGCTTTCATTTACCACACACACTTGATACTGTTTTCATTTACCACACATTTTATACTGCTTTCATTTACCACACATTTTATTCTGCTTTCATTTACCACACAAACTTTATACTGCTTTCATTTACCACACATTTTATACTGCTTTCATTTACCACACACACTTTATACTGCTTTCATTTACCACACATTTTATACTGCTTTCATTTACCACCCACACTTCGTACTGTTTTCATTTATCACATACAGTTTATTCAGGAATGCCAGATTGTACTGCTGCCTCTACTTTTCAGACTTGTGGAAGTAATTGTTTCTGAGGGTGAAATTCCAATACTGTACCTCATTTTTTACATTATATTTTACATATTACATTGTTGCTACCATTTAAACATTTTAATATTTATAAGCTGATTAATGATAACATTTTTCCCATTTAATGGTGCTATCAAGGAAGTGCCCTGATGGATGATGGATTACTGTAGCCTGCGTTGGCTGCCCATAAAGACAGCAGCTCTCAGTCAGGTATTGGTCGGCTTTTAAATCCACCATGTTCTATTGAATCAAACCTGGAATATTAGAATGACATTTACAATGTTAATAAATCTGATTAGCCTTCATTATGCTGTAGGAAGGCCACGAGGTAGGCTAATGTTCTGCTGTGAGAAACACCACAGCTTTTCAACCATTATTACTGTAGAAGGTGCAATTGAAGAGAAAGTTGTTAAGGCACTTTATAGCGCAGAACAAGGTCCCCTAATTAAACCTGCGTTTTGGACCAGTGAAGTAAAGGCATGTGGGATTCCACACCGTGATGAGCCCATTAACAGATAATGCTTTTCCTGTGAGGGTGATGCTGAGACATTACTAAGATAATAATGGCTGGAGCAAATGACCAGAACACAAGAACATTATCAACTTGCATGTGTAAGACTTTTTGATCCAGCCTTATCGTGTTGCATATAGGGTAATGAACAGATATCCCTGCAGCGCTGTGAACCAGCACAGTTAATTTTGCCATGGCTCGCAGCTACAAACCAAGCAGAAACATGTTTAATTGACTTCTGTTACTTTATGGTGGCTTACCACAGCTGACCGCTATCTGATAATTACTCACGATTTCACTCAAAATTGCTTTGCGAAAGTGGTGAAACTGTCAGAGCAGACAGATTGTTTGGGCCACCTGTAAGAACAGGAGTGAGTTCTTCTTCTATGGTTCTTCCCATTCTGAGTGCCTGTTACTCAGCAGAATTACATGAGAGTAAAGGGTGTAGAAACAGCACCACCACACCAGCTGCTCCACACCTGCTCCCACTGTCCTGCCACTCGGAGCCTCACAGAGCTTCTAAGTCCAAATGACACTTTCTTTGTACCGCGCTTCAAGCACCGTCGCCCTCAGCTCTCTCACAAAGAGCCTTGACAGCAGAGGTATAGAGACAATTTTATAATTGCAAGCTAGCATCTTGGTGGCAATCACTTAATGATAAGGAGTATAAGCAAATCAATATGTAGCAGTAGCATCACAAGGCTACTGATTATGCAAACTGATGACGGGGGCACTTTATCCTCAGGTCTGCTGAATTAAGTTACTTTGCAAGACAGTCAAACAATTGCTCCTTGTACTCCAAACAAACACTTAAATAGGAAATATGGGCAGACATGGTCCCCCTGGTTGTCTTCTGTCTTCTCAGAAGAAGACAGTGTGTGTGTGTGTGTGTGTGTGTGTATGTATTTATGCCCAAAGGGCCTGAACTTTCCTAACAATATCCAAACATGATTTGCTAGCTAACAAGTTGACTTTTGAGGCATTTTGAGGCATTGTTTGGCTTACTGCCTTACAAAAGAACTACATTCTTCTTGACAAAGATGGTAAACGTACTACCTTTTATAAGTTTAGTCTTAGTGATGCGGAGTAGATCAGTTACAAAATTTATGTTCATCAATGCACAATGATATTAAAACAACGTTTTTTTTTTTTTTTTACTCATGGTATATCAGTGAATTTTGTCACAACAGGAACAACAAACTGACCAAAAGGTACAATGGAATGGAAATAATTGTTTTATATAGCACTTTTTCATAGCACTGCTGAGGACTAATTGACAAAATTAAATTCCATTAACCTGATATTTTTGAAAAAAAAAAAAAGTAATTTATATTCTAGCCACTTGTAATGTAATATGTGTGTTAATCTGATTTCGGAATTCCCACTCTCCAACTCAACCTATCAGAACTCTGTGTCATACCTGTCAATTAGCTGTTTAATCCCTGCTATGATTGACAAAACATAATAACAGTCTTTAATTTGTTAATATGTGTTTCTTGTTTTCTTAAAACAATTTAAAAATATAATGTAAATGTTGAGAGAATTGTTTTTATATTTATATTTCAACTGCCATTTTGCGCTGCTACAGTATAGATTCTAGTGTTCCCCATTTTTGTTTTATTAACATTGTTTCCATAATTGTTTGACTCCACCATTGTCAGGTGGACCTTGAGTCGCTCCTGACGGCATCAACACAGAGTGAAGCAAAGCAAGAAGCGACAACGACATTTTTTTGTTTTTCAGAGAAGTGGCTAGATATAGGATAATTGTCATGTGATAGAAAATGATAAGAAATAGATAGAAAATAATAAGAATTAGGACAGAAGAGGCCAAACACACACCTCAAATAACAACACAATGACAGCGGCAGGATGACCTCATAGGCCTGATTGGGGAGGCCTAGAGGATGATGGGAATTGGTGATCGATGTGACCTGATTGAGCTGTCTTGAGATTTTTTCTCTTGTGCTGATGGATGTGATGGTGCATACATTGATGTAATAAAAGCAGAGAATGTTTTCATCTCCTGTTGAGGAAGGGCTGGAGAGAGGTTTGATTGAAATATATAGATATTCATCTGGTAAGTTAGAGTAATGCACGGAAGGCTGGACCCGCAGGCATCTCAGCAGGATCTTAGGATGGGAGTCATCCAGCAGGCTGACATCTCCCTTCGCCTGTAGGCTAGGGAGGTGTCCAGGGGAAACTTCACTCGACTTCACTCGACACAACACGACCACATACCCTGATCCTGCAATACACCATAATCTTAATAAACCTTATTTCATTTTTAATATGAACCTTTCTCTTCAAGAGCTGGACCCTTGCTTGACCTTTCCACCCTACACCACCCTCAGTCTGCAGAATTGGTGTGAATTCTGGAAATAACAAGCCGTTTCAGGTTTTTCTACACTCGGACTACCTCTGCCCCTGAAGTGCCCTCACTGTCCTATTCTCTGAGACCCCTCTCCAAAGCGCAGAACCTAGCTTGCCACCCAGACCACGAGGGGAAAAAAAGCAGAAAACAGACGAAGCAAAGTGCTCAGCATGACCACGGAAAAAACTTTCAAGGGGTGAAAAAAAGCACCTTGTAATGATTTCAAGCACACGGCGGAGGATACAGCTAAATGATTGAATTCGTAAAGTCCTAATTAACAGGATCCGTGGCATGTTACTGCCTGGGGGTGCAGCCGAGCGGATTATTAAAATGCACCAATGCCGGTTAATTTATCACGTCTGCTTTTCCAAACACAGGTCACAGCAGACAGTATGCATGCCTCGCATCCAGCCGGACAGCAAATCCACCCCATGTACATATTAAACGCAAACACTTTTATGTTACTTTAGCATGCTCATTCAAAAAACCATATTATTAATATAACAGGAAAAAATGTAATGATCTTCTGCAGTCTAACATTACCAAGTACATTCTACTGTATATTGAATGCACATGTAGAGTGCTTAGATAGATAGATAGATAGATAGATAGATAGATAGATAGATAGATAGATAGATAGATAGACAGGTTCCCTTTGTTGTTAGATTGTTTGCCAACCAGCTAGAAAGCTATGCACATAGCAACAACAAGTCCTTTTTCTAGCTCTTGGCCACACCCACTTATGTAAGGCCACCATGTGTATCCTCAGAGTGTTTTCCCCCAGAAATTCTAGAAAGAAACTCCTGTTTATTTCCCTGCTCATAATCAGATATATGTTGGTGGTCAGCTGTACACAACTTTAAAAATGTTTTTTCATTCTGTTCTCGCCAGGACACAGATTAAACAAGTCAAGGGATAATAAGTAAAGGGTATATTAAATCATTAATCCTGTGAGGGCCAGACTGTATTGGAATGTTTACTCTTTTCCTGTTAACATGAACATTGTGTAAAAACTAGTAAGTTCATTTCAGCACATATATAACTGATGGATAACACAATGAAATGCTTTTGTATTGTTTATGGCCACAAGGGAAAATTGCAATTGTGTGTTTATTCTCAAATGCATTGTGCTGGAACTATATTTCAAAAGACCTGGCTGATGATAATTAATATCACAGTACTAACTTTCAGAGTATGATTAAATATGATTATGATTAAAATATGATTAAGTTCATATTAAGTTCTGTATAGAGTTCCACATCAAAATGCATTGTCATGTTCTAAGACTTTTCATGCTTGAGCATGGAGACATGATGGGGTAAAATAAATCTTGCAGTATAATGAAGCAGGAGAGACCATCTTAAAAAGAATGTGTGGAGAGAATTATAATATGGCGTCTAGAAATTCCAATTTGCATCCAAGCACTATTGAGAGTTAAATCATGCAGATTTTCATGAATATATTAATTCATTAGCTCAATTCTTCAGATAGCATTGCATACATGACTCAGACAGGGTTTTCTGTGGTGGACCTAAGCAAGGGGGTTGGGGAATATATTAGAGATTGTCTGTTGGAGATGTTTGCTAATGGGAAGGAAGACTACATATTCAACAAAGCCTGCGCAATCATAGGAGGTCCTGGCTCCAGAAATCCGCATTAGAAAGCAATGCTCCGGATTAAAAGGCATGAGACAAGGCCCTGTATTTTGGCTCATTCCCTGACTGATGAGTACACAAAATCAGTGAGGGGGTGAGCCAGGGGAGAGGTGGCTCAGGGTGCAAATGAACTTGTGTGATTTTTGGCACGAGCAACAGGTGCCTTGTCCTAGCAGTCTCTGAATTCACTGATCCCTGACAGCTCGTCGAGCCCAACATATGCACAGAAATGGCTGCCTAAGCTGCCACCTCGCTGAGAAGTGCTGTACTTCACCATTAGCACTGACAGTAAGGGGTCTGGGAATTCACACCCGACAGACTCTTGTCTCTGCTGGAAATAAAATATTTGTATATCACCACTGCTCTGCTGGTAATTGGAGCGGGCCAGCATAGCAGATGTTGGTGTATGTTCTGGTACGATACTGTGTGACAGGTAACCTGTAGCTGCCCTCTGTGAGACAGACCTTTCCCCAGCATTTCCTGAGAGTACAAATTGGAAAGCACAGTAACTGCACCTGAAGGCGTGATCTCCTCGGATGGAGAGCATGATTTTGTGGATTGACCCTGGACTCACAGGGGAAATAGATTTGGTGGAAGACCCATTGTTTGCGTTCATTGATTAGTGTTACTTGGATTGTAGACTGGTGCTTTCGTTTTCCGGCTGGCAAATAAGTCTGCTGCCCATCATTTATATGAGGGAATGAAGCCCATTGCAAAATTGAACTCAACAAAATTATTTATTTTGATTTTGTTGTTTTACTAGATCCTTCTATTAAAGCAATAGTTTTAACATGGCAATGCAGCACACTGGTGACTGTTAATCAGTAGGCTGAATTTTCTGTTCCCATGCTGGATATTGTACTTTGGTGCTGAAGGTACTTAAAGGGATGTGCTTCACATTGTTTTTTTTAAATCATGTGGGTGTAAAAAATCACTACATACATACAATCATTATTTTTATGACCACTGCTACTAAATGACCAGCCAAGCCACTGGATAATGTTCGCTAAAAATCTCTACAGTGTAAGCCCCCATCGAGTGCATTTGCTACACATAATTATGTCTGTAATTACTTGTGTATAACAGAATATCTAAAACTGTAATGTGTCTACATTAAACTTTATAGTTAAGTATACAGGAATTAAGTTAAAGTTACTACATTTATTACATAGGAAATGTACATTTACTGTAGCATTATTTTTGTGTGGCAGCAGTTACTGTGTAGTTAGTTAATAAATATTTCCAGGTAATAGCTAATAACCACAGCCTTACACACAGGCATCAGATACACTGATTATATACCCACCTGTGGAAGCTTAGAAGCAAGCAAGTGTAAACACATCTAAATAGCCACAAAATTATCCCCAGATTAAGTCTTTGGTGTTATCATCTGGTAATTCTTCAACTATTTTGCTCAATTTATTAACCTGGAGAATAGTTCAGCAGCATTGTTAGACGACAATTCCCAGTAGTCAGTTTCACCTGTGAAAACATCTGTTCCACAAACTCAGTGACTAGACCAAAATCCCCACTTCTCCACTCAAGGTATCAGAACTCTATTTCATCTATCTCAATCATCTCTAGAATTGTTTTATATTTATGATTTAGATGACATTTTCTGCTGTGAGGTGAGCACAATTATTCAGTAAAGTGCAGAGTTTAATTACTTAAAATAAAAAGGAAAAAGAAAACAAAAAAAGAAAAATGAAAACAACCATAACACTGGGAAATGTAGGATGGGTCTGCACATTGATTACATTTTTTTTTTGTTAGGTGACCTAACAATGCACTGTACACCTATAATGCACTGTCCACCTATAATGCATTGTACATCTATAATGCACTGCGCACCTATAATGTAATGTGCACTTACCATTCTGTCTCTACACTTAAAACCAAGCTTTGTTTTATCTTTCATCTGATGCAAAAACCTTCATAACAATGAAAACAAATCCTGGAAAATCTGTACCCACTTCACTTTTTTTCAGATAGATGTCTTATGGTGATTTCGTGATAGATTTTTACAATGTTTGATCATGTCTTTTCTATTAGTCAAATAACGTGGTGGGAAAATGAGAGATAAATGATAAAAGGCAAGTGGGAAAGAAAAGAGAGACATATTGCACAACAATCAGAACACATCTGTGAGGGCATTAATGAAATTGATCTGTTGAATTGGTCTGACGTTTAAAATGAAATTATGAAATAATGAACAAAAGGCCTGTGCTTTCACTGAAGTGGAGTATGTTCTGTTTGTCATTTTGATTCCATCTGTTTTTTATTAGAAATTATTTTTTCCTGGTCTTAAACAGGAGACCATGCTAAATTCATATGAACTGATCAGCTACAGCTACAGCTTCAGGAAACATAATGTATGCATTACATGATTCCAAGTTAATATTTCTGTATTTCTGATTACAATAACCCACCATGCAAAGTGTGTCCTTCATGTTTGATTTAGGCCCATATGCTCATTTGAAAGAGGAATGTAATACTTAAAATACAGTATGTGTTGTGTAAAAATATGGATTATATTAGATTAGCAATTACCAAACGGTTTTGTTTAGAATGGGATTAAGCGGTAATTACACATATTGCGGGGAACTGATTGATTCCTATGCAGGGAAACATGAAATATGAAACATAAAGAGGGCCATTTGGCATACATTGTACTTCACCTCGCATTGCAGTAATAGACACTGTCTGGCTCCACTCCATTGGTCAGGAACAGTGAGCGTCTTCAGAATGTCATACCAGCTTCACTGCTACAGTCCCTCAGCTTTTCTGAATATTCCAGTAAGCCTCGTTCCTGTTCCTTTTTTTGATACGTAAGATGGCGCTCCCCTGTGTGGGACATTGTGGAGCTCTCAGAGTCAAGCTTCACCTTTGCAATAATTCAATGCAATAGTGCAATAAATCATTGTGCAATAATTCATAGTGTGTATTTTTATATAGTGTGTATAGTGTATATTTATTCATAGTGTTTTTTATATAGAGTTTATTTATTATTTACTTTTTTATGCTGCTATTTTAATTGCCTTTCTTTGAGCTGACTCAGTGAGTTATGCACAAGTATTCCAACGTACCTGTACTGTCCTGTACCTGTGCAAATGGCAAAAAAATCTCTTGATCTTGATCTTGTAAACATCTATATAGATACTCTGCCTTCTCTCTTTAAATGAATTTTAACCAAATGCTTACCTAACAGTTTTGGGGCCTGTTCAATTATTCAACAGGTTCCATTTCACTTACTGGTTATGGAGGGCTTTCTGTCTCCCTGTCATAGTCTTCTGCAGTGCCAGTGTCATTTTAGGAAAAATCACATTCAGACCAACTGAGACACAGGGTAATGTGTTCGTGTGCCAAAGAGACGAGTTGCTATTACTGGGAAAATATGAATGTAAATGACATTTATGTGGTTTACTCACTGCCACAACTCCATTACTTGTTCATTCCCAGTGAAGACAGCAGAAAATGAAAAAAACAGCACTTTCTTTCCTTTGTTTGGGCCATTTCTTTCCCATATTTAACAAATAGACTTGCACAGCACATTCGAAGAAGCAATGAAATGCATTTCAACAGACTGCTAAATATACCACAGGATAAAACTATTTCTTGCCTTTTTACATTTTGATGCTTAATTACTGAATTACATATATTTATAAAAATGCACGATAATCACATTTTTATGTGCAAAAGATACATTTGTATAAAGCAGTTATTTATTTCCACCACTTTTTCATAGCCCAAATGACACTCAACATTTAGTCTTTTTTGGCAAACAATAAGTAAAGTACATAACAATTATACAGTCACCATAAGTTAGCAGCAGTGTTTCAGCCAAAATTAAAAAATGACAGTATGTCCAAACATCAGTGTTTCCCTGTATACACAAAAATCAGCATACAAATACAAATAATAATCATCATATAAATTAGAATGGTGATAACAAAATAAGTTTTTTTCTTGTTTTTTCCAATAACGTTTTGTTTTCAAGTTCTCTGGCTTTTTTTTCCGCAGTAAAAGAAGGCGAGAAAGGGGCGTGTCCCAATGGGGGTGGGGGTGGGGGGGTAGGTGGGTATCAGCTGGTGCAGATGCTGTTGATTGTGACGATGGCTGGGTCCACCAGGCCCATCTCCTCGTGCTCGTTGACGCACAGCTGGTAGCCGCAGCCCCGCCGCCGCTGCATGGGCGTGACCTTGGCGTCGGGCTTGGCGCGGGGAGGCAGCAGGAAGCCCACGCTGCCGGCGATCAGCATGTGCCAGATGCTGTGGATGTAGAAGTAGTTCTCCTCCGTCTCCACGAAGGCGTAGAGGGCCACGGCCGAGGTGGCGATCATGGTGCCCGGGAAGAGGTAGAAGACCCAGCGCTTCCAGGTGGGCGGGTAGCAGCGGCGCCGCCGGATGGTGCGCACGGTCTGAGAGCGGGGGGGGGGCAGAGAGGAACATCGTCAGAGTCCCGTCGGAGACCAGGGAGGGCTGATGGGGACGATTTTTAAACTATAACGGCCCATAAGGTTCAGCTGCATGTATCTCTGAACCAAATGTGAACACAATATGATCACAATGCACACTGCAAATACAAGGTTCGTTCTCACATGTTTATGTGATTCAGACACTGGGAAGTCAGTGTGTGATGAAATACTACAATTAAAAAATGAGTTTAATTTCAGTCTTAAAACATTTTACTTGAAGACGTAGAGAAAATTTGCCAATTTAGGTTGTGACATTGTCAATTCAGGAATATACTTCTAAATGCAATAAGTTGAAAAATTTTTTAGTTTTCCTTTTCAAGAGACATCACTACAAGGTCATTTTGGTTAAGTATCCCTGTGCTCACCCATGCAAATCCTCTTTAGCAGTAAGTAATCCTACAGTAAGGTCACTGCAATTGGCCCAATAATTTCATGCAATCTGAATGGTGGTAAGTCAAACTAAAAAAACAGTAAGTTGTGTAGTAAAGTAAAGCTCCTGTTTCCATGCCAATAACATCCTTCCTGACACTGAATTGGTTGTTACACCTTTGAGGCTTTCATTCTTTGTTTTCCACATATGCCCTTAACCATTGAACCCCACATACACCCACATACCTACAGAAATGCAGAGAAACCTGCCTAGAAAAGCACACAGGCCTCTCTGCATGCTTTCACTTGATGAAAGACACATTCGCAGCTGTGGTGTTTGTCAGTGTTTGGCCTTCATGAGAACTTGAGGAGCCGCATCACTCAATGGGTGAACAACAATCTCTGGCATCCACTCGGTCTTTTGTCTTTCTGTACTTTCAGCATACACTGTTTTTGTTTCCTTTTGCTTTCAAGTTAAACTCGAGAGACCCCGCTGGAGGAAACCAAATTGTGCAGCTTAATGAGTGGTTTTACTGTATTAAATGGCATCGAAGCAAATAAATGGGCTTTGAACTACCAGACAGAGGTGCTTGTGGCTGGTCTAATTATCCTTAAATGAAAAGGGGAAGACATGGCTGAGCCCTGCCTTCATTTCATGCCTGCTCTCCCACCATAAAATAAAACACATTAATGGCAGATTGATTTTGCCTGGTCAGGGTCTGGACAATAATTAGCTGGAATCAAATGCATGTCAACATCAAAAATCTTCACATCTCTGAAATATCTATGAAGACTAACAAGACTAACTCCAATTTTGTCTGAAGGAAATGATATTGCAATTAATTAATGTTAAGTGCACAACAATGGAGATATACAAAATATTATGATGTGGAAGGGCTATGTCCTTGAGCTACCTTAACTCTGCTCTGAGAATGGTGTGCAGTAACATGCCTGTCATTTCATGCTGTCCACAGGCTACACAGAACTGATTTTTCATGCTGAACGTGGAAGATGCTCCGAAAAATATTTAAACCTGATGTTCACACTGTGGTGGTAAAACGTGATAAACCTTATTTCACAGGCAATTTCCTCTTTATATTGTGGGTTCAGGAAAAAAAAAACTGTGACAGGAAAAAGGGCCAGGCTGACTCGAGCTGAAATATTAATAAACAAAAGTAATACAAAATCAGTAACATTCCATTAAACCAAATGATAAAATGTAATCATACTCAAGCTGTATTAACTGCATTTAGAATCCAGCCTTATCCAGGTTAGATTGCACCTATGACATCTGGCCCTCTGTAACCTATTTACACATTTGGAATTTCACCTGTGCAAAGCTAGTGTTCCCAAGACCACCAGGTACATGGTCTCTCTGCCCACAATAATATGCGTCCCAATATGGTACAGGTGAAACTATTAACGACAACTCCACTTTGCAGAATGCGTGCACACAGTGCAAGCTGCTGACTGCCTCCCCTCTAAACACCCGCCCGTCTAATGTTTTCCTGCAAACGCTCGCTAGCATTAGATTCTTGATGCCTCGGAGGTCCTCCTTACCCAAGCGATGGCCATGATCCCCAGGGCGAAGAGGCTCGGTCCCAGCAGGTTCCAGAGGCCATGCCTGTCCAGCTGCAGCGCCATCGACAGCAACATGGCCCCCAGCAGGTACAGCACCTGGTGCGGGGGGGAGCAGACAGGCCCGCTGAAGCTAGCTCTGACACTGCATGTGCATGCGCATGCTCTCCGGGGGGCTGCGAGGGCCCAGTCAAATCACAGGCTACTTCATGAGATCTACGCACCCCATCGGCGCCAATGAGTGCTCCTGTGCCACCAGGTATCTACTGGATGACACCTCTGATGAAACAATAAATCAGACCTGAAGCCTCTGCGGGGACCTGCTTGTCAAAATGACACCACCCCTGAAGCCAAACTGAACTTGACTGGCACCATGAGATGCTGCCAGGGCACTGGGGACTTCAGCGTGTTTATTTAACAGCTGCAGGGAGAGCTTTGCAAGCAATGAGCAGCTTTCAGAGGTGGCTGGTGGTTACGTGTGTGCATTTGAATGTCTTTGAAAGAAACACAAAAAAACCCCACAAAACTCTCCGCTTTAGGAAAGGCCCCTTAATGAAACTATACTGTGACTGACATTCTAAAAGCGTTCCCTCACTCAATGTTCCCAGCCCAAGGGTCACTTCTGCCCGCTGTTCATTTTATTCATATCCGCACATCAACACCAATACCTTAATAAAGTCATTTTACCTTGTCACTGCTTTAATACTGTTACACAGGCAGATAGCTTTAACACCTCATCACTACACGGAACAAGAACAAGGACAGGATTTTTTTTTTTAAGCTGTTAAATTGTTGTCAGCCGTGTTGCTTCTAATTTAGGAGATTTGCAACACCAAGATAAAATTGTGTAAATTGATAACAAAAATAAATCTCAAGGTGTTACCCACAGTTTGTGAGCACTATTCTTCCAAGTGCATGCTTCTATGCATAAATTACATAGATATTTACATACAGGCACATAAATATATCAAACGGAATGGAGCAGGGAACTGCTCCCATGTCTTCCTGCAGGGGATAATACTCTGGGTCGATAATTTAGGAGGCTAAATGAGGGACACATCAGCACTGAAAGGATGGTGGTTGAACCTTCATATGACTGACAGAACGTGTTCCTCAGACATATGCTCTAATTCCTTCAGAAGGAGCCCTGATTGGATTTTTGTCAAACACACGCACTAACTCATTTCAGTTTTTAATTATCATTCCTCCATCCCAATCTTGAGAAGAATTTTATCAAAAGCTGTGGTAAACCTTGTTAGCCTGCACATATTGGGTAATTGAAAATGGCAGTGATGTACTGAACTGAATGGACTATTTCCTAATGGCGTAGAACTGTAATTTTCTCTCATTTATTCCTTTTTGTGCACCCAATATCACTGTACTTAGAATGTATAGTTCTAGTATAGTACTAGTGCAACCTTTGTCCCAGTTTGTCATCTAGCCCTGAAAATGTCCCTCTTTTAACACCGATAATAGGATTTGTTGTTGAGGCGCACCTGTTTGATGATAGACTTGAGTCTCGCCATAGAAATGACAGTGACCCACACAGACATGAGCGAACCGAGGAAGTCGCAGAACTGCAGGACATCGTACTCCATGATGCAGAAGACCACTATCCCCGGCTGGTCACAGGCGTGGTAGAACTGAGGAGGGAAGACCAGCAGGGGCTGAGCAACACCATCGGCACAAACAGCCAGGCTTTGCCTGCGGTATATATCACACTTCATGGTACAGAACGACTTTAATGTGCACCAGTGCTAAACAATGGCAATCTCACTCCAGACAAACCAGAGGCATGAAAAACATAAACTCTTCAAGGGAATCTAAAGTCACCTCAGGTTATTCCACAACCCTACGCTAACATTATTTTAACAACTGAATGTACAGAGTTCTGCCGCTGATATTCTCAATCATATACTTATTCTTTCCCAACAATTTAATTTCACACTCTGGGACGATTCTTATCACCATTTCAATACGATCAAAACCGACTGACAAGTAGAGTCGCGCCATCGCAGAGCTACGAATAACTATGATTCTCCATGCTTCTTTCAATCTGCGCAGAATACAAAGGGGTTTTTAACACTGTATTGAACTGGAGATGGAGGAAAAGGAGCGAGCACTGTCATCACAGGGATGTTATGTTTTTACATGCAGAGTGGCTCATTAAAATTCCACCTTCACATGTTCACTTTGATCCAGGACTACACTCAGAGGAGGGCCACAGTAACTGAAGCAGCTAAAGTACTTCTGTTCAAACTGCTGAAACATTCACAAAACGTGTATTATCCTAATCTTAAATACAAGCAGCTACAGGAGTTGCCATGACTATCGCCTTTGCTCTGTGTGGATTAGTGTCTCTCTGCAGCGCTGTGCTGCGCCCGTTCTGAAGCCCGGGCCCGGTGCTCACGGTGGAGAAGAACATGGTGAAGATGTAGACGGAGGCCTCCAGCAGGTACTGGCTGCGGATGGCGATGGCCACCGGGGGCACAAACATCAGGTTGCTGAGGCACAGCAGCAGGGTGGAGAGTAGCTGGAAGCCGTAGGAGTAGGCCTCCGAGTTATCAGTACAGCCCCACCCGTTCCAGCCTGGCAGAAAGAGGGGGAGAGAGAGGGAGAGATAGAGAGGTACAGATAGAGAGAGAGAGAGAGAGAGAGAAGAGAAGAGAGAGAGAGAGAGAGGGAGAGAGAGAGAGAGAGAGAGAGAGAGAGAGAGACTCTCACTATCCTCCTTCTCTATGAGCCTGTACCACTTTATAATTATAGACCGTCTTCAGTTCTTCAGTAAAGCCAGCTACACTGAGAAATATAAACTGAGTTCTGATCATGTGCTTCTTCCAATCACCCAAAAGACTAATTGATCTCTTCCACAGTTTTCCTAAGCCCCATTGTCATGTTCTTGATTATTAAAAAGTGAACACGAACACTAAAAATCTACTGTATGTATCCAATGGGAGGAGAGCGTCATACTTAAGCCCCATATAATTTGGGTTTAATTGAGAGATCATAATTGCATTATTCATTTTATTAGTAATGCATTTTTGATTGCATTATAACAGCAATCACTACTCCAATTAGGCAATGGTTTGATTGATGATGTCGATTACACGAGAGACAAAATCACAGATTAAAATGTACAATTTACCACTCACTGGCAATTATGTGTGCTTCACATTTCTTTCTCCAGAACAGACAATTACAGAGATATGAAAATATTGCCGTGATTAGAGCCACATTATGCTAAAACAATGACCAGTTGAGATGAAGGAAATATCACCTGTGAGGCCTTTTTCATAATACCGTGCAGAGGAGAGTTCTCAGGGCTGTCAGTCCAGGACGTTTTGAATTTTACATTTAGACTGTGTCTTGTGGTCCACTGTGCATTCCCACCCTGCAGATCGCCCTACTTTACCTGCTTTGCACTCGCATGCGGCGTACAGGTAGTTGTTGGTACGGAGGAGTTTGCATTGTCCATACGTCCCGCAGTCATTGATGCAGGGCGTGAGGTAGGAGCGCAGGTAAACCTCTGCTGTCCCGTTGCCACACGCTTCAAACCTGGAGGTGACCGAGCAGTGACAAGGACACAGGACGATACCATGAGTTAATGTGCTTTGACTGGCTGCCCGGCGACAGGCTTTTTTTTTTTAAATTGGAATTTAGTTATGACATAACTGGAGCTTTCAAGACACCAAAAATAACATTCCTTAGAGTATATCTACTGGGTTCATTATCACATTAAGGGATGGAATTGAATCCTGCAGCTTGCAGCTTGGCTTTTGAGTTGCCAGCCTGATATTTCCATTCATCTTGAAATAAAAGGGGCATGTTCTGATGTAAAGCAAATAAGAAGTTATGTGAACTCTCTCAAAGTTAAGGAACAAATTCCATCATGACGTTAGAAGGAAAAAGTTTGACTTCATAATTTGCAATGTTGGTTTGCAATTTGGCTTTTATTGCTCGGAGCAGGAAGATTACTTGGGTAAGCAAAAAATGTTTCTGTGCAGTTATGGAAACATGCAATATTGGGCTGAAGTTTCAGTTTTACTTAGGACTGGAAGGTTATTGAAAAAGTGCACGAAAAACTTGTGTCTGCTCCAAGTTGCAAATATTTTTTTCCCCATTAAATGCTTCATTACTTATTCATGTTTTAAATGTAAAATTCCTTCAACAGAAATGTAAAGTAGAATGCATAAGGATGGAAAAACAAGGACTGTAGTGGGAAACTAATATTTATTCATTGTTCGGCAGCTGTTTTGAATGGAGAATAATTTGTGCACAACAGAAGGCTTTTCAAGTGCCGCAAGAACACTGCCCCCACAGCTGTTCGATTTTAATGAGAATTACAGATAAATATGCTGTTCTTTAGATCTCATTATAAATCACTGTAAATCCCAACAAAGACTTTGATACTGTTTCATTTTTTTGCCAGGAGGGAAGGGAGTTGGAAGGGGTGGAGGGTAAGGGAGGGGCATGCCAACTCATAAGTGACTGTAGAGAGTGGTCACCTAACTTCTTGAAGGGACGCTAAACTGGACAGATTGGCGCAAGTGTTGGCATGATGCATTGGGCACAGAGTCACTTTCTCACCCATGATTGGTGGCACAAAGTGAGCGCAGACTGAGGTACCAGGTGCCCGTCTGTGGGTACGGAATCCTCAGCTTTGTAATGTTGGAGGTGGCATTGACAGAGAGGATGAACCCTGCAATGGGCTCTGGAGACATGATTAGAAAAAGAGAGAAAAGAAAGTGTTTCTGTAAATAATGTCTAAAGCTCCACAGAGCAGTAAACACAATAACAGCAATTATGGTCAACTGGTAGTTTTTCGTTCTAACAGAAGACCCTGCTATATTAAACCACAAGGAGTCGGTTTAATAACAGGCAGCTGACATTATAAAGACCTCAGTGACCCTTTTTCTCAATTCCCCCTGGCTCAGAAACAGATTTCTGAACACAAGGAAGAAATTTTAACACAAAATATCACATATTTCACAATTTCACAGACCTCCTGGTCCAAGTAAAGTATTTAGTGTCCTGGGCACCATAACACATATATTCTTTTTCGTGTCATTTTCAATGGTATTTGTGTTTTTACAACACATGTACACTATCATAAGGAAATTGTAATGTACAAAAGATTCTGCTCTATCAATGTCCACAGAGGCAAAGGTTACGATCATCAGCATGCGTCCTACCAGACTGGCATTTGACTGTGGCAGCATCCAGTAATGAAACTGGCATTCCGTGGTTCAGACAGCCAAATACTGTGATGTTCTCCTCTCTCACTGAAGACTGTAAAAAATAAAAAGACAAAATAAGACAATATAATAAAAATATTGACCCAGGCTCCTCGCATGCATCCATATTCACGAGCATAACCTACAAAAAATGCCACGTTTTAAAGGAGACAGTGCTGTGAAAGGCAGCAGGAATGCAAACCGTTTGATCATCTCAGAAAAGAACATGGCCTTATGACAGCATTATTGCCGAGCCGCATAACTGCCCTAGATCTCCCACTTTGCCGGTCTTGAGACACCAATAAAGATTTCTGTCCGTCGACTCCCTCATTACATGCATTATTGAGGCCCCGGTGCAGAACAGTTCTGTAAAGTTCACGACATGTGGAAAATTAGAGGCATTAAGACAGAGAACAGTGTAGTTGCCTGTCAGAATTTCTTCCTTCCTCTGAACTTAATGATCCATTGTCCTGGGCAGTGGGCTCGGGTGATGCGAAGGGGAGATTCTCAATAATTTACGTTCTTGTGCACTTATTGCCTCATTACTTCCTGTCTACCCCCAAAGGCCAGAGAAATATGGAGTAATAAGAGCTGGTTTACCTTTAAGTTGTGTTCTCTTTTTTTCAGTTTAGGATGGCCCGAAACCTTTTGTTCTTTTTCAGTTCATACCAGAGCACATTTGTCAATATTATATTCACTTATACACTGACATCCAGTTCACCTGCACAGACCATTTTATGCCACACCAGGCACTGCAGGATTGATATTCACAGAAATAAATGTGTATGTGTGTGGCAGGGAATGAAATTATATTTCTAGTTTGCATTACATTTTTGTGAAACAAATTATCTTTTGAATCGCAGTTCTTGGGAAATGTGTGGTAATTTTCTGAATGCATTTGAATTAGTTTGTAACTGTCAGTAGCACTGTTTTTTTTCCCTTTAATATGAACTACCAAAAAATAATTTAGTTAAATTATGAATTATCCTCAACAACCTACCTAATATTGCTAAATGGCTGCAAATGCAGATAACAGGAGAGCATTCAAAATATCCTTCTTTTGAATTTATTTTAACTACTGAATATGAGAGAACTTATTTTCCAAACCATAATACATCTTAACAATTGCGAATACTTCATTTGAGCACTGCATTTATTTTCTTTCAGAAGACTGAAAGCAGTCATTTTCAATGGTCTTTTAAATTTCAAAGCATACAATGCAGAGTTAGGGCCCATTTCAATTCAGGCAAGTCAGGGAATGGACTGAAATTCATTTAATGAATAGAAAACTGGCCATCATTTTCCATGCAGATTTTTCAATCACTGAATTCAGTTTAAGAAAATTTCTTCTTGACCCCGACTCTGATATATTTGTGTTGTATCTTTGTTCACGTGTTTTTGTGTTCTCTTTTCATTCTGAGCATTGTTCAAAAGGCTGATGGGATACCTTACCATACATACCTTACCAAACCCTCTTCTTCAGTAGGCCACAGTGCACTCAGAAACTAAAGGTCTGTATAAAAATAAATAAATCCCACAGTAGGCCTATGTCTAAGGTTCAGCAGCTTAATAACTAAACAATACAATTCATCCTTGTTGGGAAAGCAGAACACTATACAGTAAATAAAGTCTGTCAGTTCACAAATGAAAATGGGAAAAATGCAGGTCAACAAAATGTTCAACAAAATGAAGTCCTTTTTGGGAAAACAGAGGGCACTTAGGTGAAAATAAGAACATCCTGTTTAAATTAATAAACTAATATATGTTCAGTATAGCCTAAAAAACTTTAATGCTTTTTGTGTATACATCATTCATTTAAAATTAGACTTTAGCCCAGATTTTAGACCAGGGGTGGGCAATTCCGGTCCTGGAGGGCCAGTGTCCTGCTGGTTTTTGTTTTCATCTCTTAGTTACCATTCATTTTCACCTTGAAAACAGGTGTGCTTGCTCTTCAGCCAATCAGAGATTTTAGTTGGTCAACAAGAAAAACAGCAGGACCATGGCCCTCCAGGAAACTTGACATCCAGCAGTAGTGCATTCAAAACTTGACATCCAGCAACAGTGAGCCTGACCCAACCCAAACCTGAATCCTACAGAACAATTTTAGGCCTGAACCCAATGTGTTTTGTTGGCTGTCTTTGGATTAGGGCTGGGTTGCATGGCTTTAGTGCTGCAAACATGCTCATGTTCTCAGTCTTACACTAGCTGTAGCATCAACCCACATTGCATGGCTTAAATGTCACCTTACATTGTGAATGTGGTAAAAATGTGCATGCTCAGCTAAGCACCTGTAATTGGTTAACTTCAGTAAGCAACCCTACCTTGGAATACAGGAGTTCAACAAGGAATACTGACTAAAGGATTTAGTGCAATGTACTGTAACATGGGCCTGATCCAGAATTTAAGCTCATCTCTTGTAAACAGTGAAATGGCTGACCGGCAAATGGAGAAATCAATGACCTGCAACGTTATTAGCATTCACAACAATACAGTGAGAGAAGAATTATGTATTATAATCCAACACGTAATTGACAACAAGCCACAGTAGGGTAGAAAGGAAGCAGTGTAGGCAGAGAGGAATAGGGAGATGAAAAATGAGACAAACTAAAAAAACCTGTATTTTTGCTCTCTGAATTTGAAGTGCCAGAACATGGCGCACATTCAGAGATGCTCTCTGGGTTTTCAGGGGTTTCAGCTGATTATACTGCTCTGTGGCTCATCAAATCTACAGCCTCTAGTGTGGGCACCTAAACAGAACACTTGCTTTGAACGCAATTACAGATCCGGGAATCATGAAAAGTACCTCGAAAACAAAAATAATTACCCATGTACCATGCAGAAAGAGTACTTTTCACTTGTCACATTAGATGCACAAAAACGCATAAAGCTAAACATTTGTCTTTCATAATATCCGTGCAATTTTTAAATTAGCAATATTCTGGCAATATGGCTTGATATTTTCAGTGTGAAAATAATTATTTTTTCCTCCTTCGCTGTGGTTGAGAATTCAGTGCAATTATCTGATAGAAAATTGGGACGCGATAAGCATCGCATAATTGAGAGATTAATTGTATAACATTATTACACTTCATGTTATTACAGTTCATGAATAATTGGCACAGTTTTATGTTCTGTGTGACTGCTATAAAAGTAGACTGTAATAAATGCGTTTGTTACCAATGTTAGTGCAATGTGATGAAAATATAGTTAGTGGGATCATATTTGACAAATTCCTCTGTCAAAGAAATTTGGTACAGGTGGTACCTGCTTTTATTACATAGCATCTTCCCAGACAGTCTGTCCTACACTGGACAGTTGTCAAGTGAATCCTGTTTTCCCAGGGATGCAATGTTGTAAGTAGGGCTTCCTGAACACTGCCTAAACATCAATTCTCAAAAAGCAGGAAAGATGAATATGGAATTAGGTCAAATATTCCTAGAATGTTAATACTATGTACATATTTTACTGTATCTATGTATTTACGTACATATATGTCAGTAAATAAGTCAGTGCAGTATCAATATTCAATTCATGCACTGTATGATGGTTTTAATAAGACATGCACAACTGCAAGGCAGAAATTTTCAGCTTGGCATTTATTTGCAAAAAAAAACTAAAACCCAAACAAAACAACAAACAAAAACAAAGATGACCAATGGGGATAAAATTGCACTATCAAACTTTTATAGCACTTTTCTCTATTTGCTTTTTCTGACTCTCACTTCTCTTTCCCCAGTCTCTGTCTCATCATACATTTGGATTTTGTGTTGTAAATTGAGATCAATGCCGTCATTTATTTAAATAAATGATGCAAGCACAGATTGTATGAAAAACTGGTTGAAAATAGAGTACAGAAATCATAGAGCATCCTGCTGCATAATTAAAAAGGGTTCAAGTCAGAGTTTACACAGCAGGAACCCTTGTATTTCATCCGTTCCTTTATAATTTTAGCAATGCTGCTGAGAATGAATGCACTTTTCAGCTTAAGAAAGGTGGAGTGCATTTATACCTTTCTGTTCTTGTAGCATATAATTATCTCGGTACAAGGGTCCTTCTTGCCCTGTAGCGATCACTTAGGTCTTAATGATGCCTGAGTCAGCCTCGACCTCCAACTGTCCATGACGCCCACCTCAGGGGCCCTGCAGGAGGAAGTCTGTACAGCCACGGGCTCACCTCCAGAGGGTGGACTTTGCAAACACAGTACCTGCCCAGGGGTCTCTGCTGAGCGCTGTCCACCTGAATTAGCAAGCAGCCTGGCTTCCATCCACCAGGTGCTCTCATTGACACAGAGTGTCTGCTGTGGGTTTGGCTGAGGACAGGCCCCCAGTGGTGGCTAAGGACATTGGCAAAAGGCCTGAACAGTTTATTTCAAGGGGGACCCTAGGCGGTGAGCAGATTAATCATCTGTTTACATCTTCGAACGAACAAAGCTAGAGGGTGCATATGTCTAGTTCAGAGATTACATGTGGCTAATTTGTCCAGGTTCACCTCCATGTACAAAAAGTCAACCAGATGCCTGAGATGGCCTCCACTGTGAAAATAAGTCCTACAGATTGCTCTAGTTCTTTTAGAATAATTCTTAGTGGAGCTGTCTCAAACCTGAAGGAGCAATCACACAGTGACATAAAGCTAAAGCTGTTAAAATGGGAAAATGAAATCACTTTGCTAAAATGATGACACGATAGATTGCCTCACAGCAAGGGTTAATGGCCTTCAATCACAGGTTTGGTATTTGACTCTCTTAAGAGTGAAATTTTAACATTAGTCTCGGGTGTCTCTACATTAGGGGCAGGTGGGGCCCGGCCCCACCACTAGATGGCGGTATTGAGTTCTTCCATTGAGTTTCTTATCTCTCAGGCACAGCAGTTCAATGAATAAAATTCATTTTGAATAACTCAACCTTTGATGGACATTATCCGTAATATCTCTTTTAAAATGCACTCAAAGAAATAAAAATTGTTTGTGTAATGTACTGTACCCTACGGCGCTTGATGCTGGCAAGTATCTATCAGTGGAGCCAGCCCCATGACCCATGGCCCTGACAGTATGACAGGGAACCCCTTCTGCGCATGTCATAACAGATTTTCTATGTTGGCCTGTTGGGCCCGATCATCTCGGCCCCATGTTTGGTAACCCCCACATAAAGGTCAATTGCAGGGCGCAGAAATCATAGCTATGTGTCAATGGGCTAGCTAGCTGTAGATCTTCTTCTAACTGTAGCTGTAGTAGCGGTCTCCTTATGATCGTGTTATTGATACGAGATTGCATTAGACTCTCGTAGTAACCTAGCTGTAGCAGTCCATAGCTGTAACTTTTGAAACAGCCTATCACCATGAACGAGGTGGAAAACCTCTTGGCCACCAAATTCAGTTCTCTACCTTTTGAAGAGAAGCTGGCACTCAAAAGGTTGGGACCACACCAGCCAGAAAATATTAACATCACCCAAGGAGGAAAGAATAAAAACCGCAGTTTCAATCCGGAGTGGTTCCAGAAGAAACCGTGGCTAACAGCTAGCACTTTGAAAAAATCGCTCTTCTGATTTCCTTGCCTTCTTTTTGGGGGTGAGACGACATGGACCACGACTGGCTTTAAGGATTTAAAGCATCTATCAGAACGGCTGGCAAAACATCAAAGCTGCGGAACTCATATTAATAATGCGATCAAGTTGGACTTGCGTGGGAGGGCAAACATTGCTGCTCAGATTGATACAGCCCTTTAGCCGGGCCATTGAACACCGCAATTCCTTTTCAAGTAGTGAGGTGAGTCAATAATTGCGCTTTATGGCTGTGTGCTCAGCTTGAACAGCGTTGGCTATCTATTGCATTAGCCTCCCCATTGATGATTTACGGTATTAGATGGATTGGCCTCCCTGTTTGGTAAAGAAAGATTTACGGTATTACATGCATAAAACATTGTAGGCTACACAAGATTAATAGGTAAATAAATACGCAATATTACTTTAAACTTGTACACAAAATTAGTATGTTCGTTGTCCATAGTATGTCCATTGCATCATAAAGACATTTCACGAGTTTAATTTAGCCTACGCGTAAGGTCAACGATTGCATTGCTAAAGAGATTGTTTGGCGATGTACAGTATGTGGCCAAGGTCCTGAAAAAGCTGAGCTGGGATTCCAAGCGGACCCTCAGCTGTGCAGAGGCTGGAGCAAATGACGTAGTACAATGAGTATGTGGAATTTAAACAGTCCTCACAAAGGGAAGTCAGACATTGGGTAGCACGTTAATGAATGTTCCTCCCAAACTTACGTTTAAACATAATTTATTTTAAATGATAGGCCCATCTGCGCTCCCCCGGTAGGCTACTTTCTTGTATTTTGCGTGATAGTGTGTTACAAGAGTTTCATCACTGTGTCAAACTAGCAAGGTTGAGGCTCATAGTCGTCACTTGACAAGCTAATTGGTGCCCCACCAGAATTTCTATGCTAAAAACACCACTGATTAGTCTACTTTTTCAGGGCCTGGCAGACTCTTATTTCATTACAATAGCTACTTGTTTGTCAGTCTGTGTGTACAGGATAGCTCTGTTA
Organism: Megalops atlanticus; assembly: GCA_019176425.1. Lineage (NCBI taxonomy): Eukaryota > Metazoa > Chordata > Actinopteri > Elopiformes > Megalopidae > Megalops > Megalops atlanticus. The sequence continues at coordinate 36,745,931 of CM032880.1, read as the reverse complement.
CAGAGGGCTTAGATGGTGTGTGAATACTGTGTGGGGCACCTTCTAAAGGCTAACTCTTATTTTGGCCTGGTAGGGTGAGTGCAGGAGTTACGCATTCAGAGCGCTCAGGCAAAAGGTTTGCACAGAGATCCAGCCAGGAGTGACCTGTCCAGACCTGTGCAATAATGTGATGTACTGTAAATGATACTAGGTTTTTAAAGGCCAACCACCTATCTAAAGGGCAACTGCAGTTTTAGGTAATGAGAATAAATAGCTATTCATGCCATCAAAATGTTTATGATATACAGTAAGGGTAGATCACCTGGAACTGTGGATAATAACCATTATTACATACACTGAACTGCTGTTTTGCATCAATTGATTGACTTAAAAATACATGTGAATGTAATCATTTAGCACACATTCTTATACAGAGGGATTCATAAAGTAGGAGGAGTGACTGCACTTAATTAATTTGCATGAAAGGCTGTACACACAGGACACAACTGACCATATCCAAGTGTGTGTCAGCCCCTTATAGCAAACAGTTGAATGAGCAACAGTGCCAGACCAGGCTAACAACACTCTCAGACCAGTAATTGTGAGCATAACACTATTCAAGCCCTACCACAAGTTAAGTTGTGCAGCATGACAAGACAAGGGAATCCAAGTATACTACCACACATTATAGGCTGCCAACTGGTCCCAGAAACATGAAGGTATTCATAAATATTGACAAATAGATTGCCAAGGACAGAAGACGATTTTTCATAGCAAAACCCAGATGAATTACTCACACAGGCCGTGTTTCATTACAGGCAATGTTTTCTTATCAGATGAGTAGTAAATTAAGTATCCACCCTGATTGGTTTGAACGACAGGCTCTGGCAGCCATCTCTGCAGCTGCGGTGTGTCTTTGAAAGTTCAAATTTTAGTTACCTATGATAACAGCCGAGGTTGGTAAATTGAAGCCATACATCTAAGCACAGCACAGCACAAAGGACAAATAGTTTGTTTATAATCACACATTTGATCATGGCGCCCTTCAAAACACCTGGCATATCTCAGCAGCAATCCCTCACCCCCACCCTTTTTTTTCCTCAGAAGGTGAAACAGTGTTTGAAATTCTTGCACTGCAGCATGTTAAATTGAATGGGGTAATGATTGTTCCCTCACATCAACAGGCAATATGCATAATTGGCACACAGATTTGACACAGAGATGACGTTTTAAAAATATGATCATTTAGCCTGCTTTAAGCTGCCTTTCAGAGCAGCTTTGTGGCTGAGTGCCTTGCTGTCTCTGGCCCTCTCTGTCCTTTCATACAGGCTCATTAGTGTCAGGTAATTGCCTTTTTCAGACGATAGCCGGCTGACTTCTTTTGGTTGTCGCTTCCCATTTATTGATGTCTGGCGGGGGCTGGCGGCCATCCAGCCCAACTGGTCAGTGGCCCCATTCCCTGTCCCCTTTTTTCAGTACCACATCACAAACACACACACACATACACACACACACATACATACATACATGTGCACACACACATACACACAAACATGCCTGCATTCACACACATACATGTGAACACACACACACAAACATGCCTGCATGCACACACATACATGTGAACACACACACAAACACACACACAAACACACACACAGGCACACACACTGCAAGTGATTCTCACGACACTGACCTTGTGCTCAGCTTCAGCACTATTTGCATTATATGACCTGTACACATCTTGCTCTTGTGCCTGTTGTTTGCCCACTATTTGCACTTTTGTACGTCGCTTTGGATAAAAGCGTCTGCCAAATGAATAAATGTAAATGTACATAATTGATACTCTTCTGTGGGACAGATTTAAATTTCTGCAGGTAGCGTCTAATGAAGAAGAATAACTGAGAGCTCTGAAAACCAAAAGGCTGGCATGTGAAGATTGTGGGCCAGAAAGAGAGGAGTCACTGGAACACTTTCATTCCATTAAAGGTTTCTGTTTGGTTAGAAGTCAGGTTTTCTGATGGTTCTGCAAGTGAAACTCTTCAAAGCTGGAGGGTTAGCTGTCTGAATATCTCAGGCCTATCTTAGAAAAAACTACCTCAGGGAAAGAAGCCTACAGAGTTCAGAAAGGCAAGCTGTTCATCCCTCTCTGAGCAGCACCCTGACAAAGTTCACCCTGTGAGGTAAAAGAGTGATGTTGTCAAGAAAGTGACTTAAAATTGTTTGACAACGTTTGAAACCCCGGGGTCCTTGCACCCATGTATCGGAGGGGCCTCATTCCCAATAGACTAAAAGGTCTAGGTGTATGGGAAAGAGGTACAGCTAGCCAGACACTCTTAGCAATTTCTCCAAAGTTAATTAGGGACTTGTGACATTTGTTGTGAGACATGACTTTTACAAAATGGATGCTAGAATTAGTATCCACAATGATTTTGTCCAACTAAGCATTACTATTTGTATTATCACTGTGCACTCTGCCTTGGAATACCCAGACTGTCTATGCTGCAGCTGAAATTTAAAGTATATATATATAGACACACACACACACACACACAAATATATCTCTGTGGTAAAATTTTAGTTATCAGGAGAAGACAGCAGATGAGATCATCTTTATTGCAGTTATTTTCATATGCAAAAGGATAAACTGTTACAGCATCCAAAAGACCCAAAAACCACAGCTGCTTAACACATGGAGACATCATGGTAAGAAACAAAGGCAATCTAAGATTGTTCATGCTGGGGAATATTTTCACATGCTGATTTACTAAAGATGCAAGGCTTAGCAAGGCTTAGATATAAAATGTCTAATGTTCAATTTTTGGACAGGCTTTAAAATTGGATACCATCTTATCCTGATTAAAGATAATATTGTATCTAGTAAGGACCTTAATGCTGTTGCTGTCTGCTAAAATTAGAGAAAATGGCCATATTTCCTGATCTGAGTGTCACAGGAGCTTGTGGTGCCACAGCAGCAGGGACAAGTTCGGATGCAGTGTTGGCCACAATGCAGAGGCAATGGATAGAACAGTAAATTTAGCATCATGAGTAACAGTCACCTATGCAGCTTCACAAACACCTAAGGCAATGCAGCCTCACAAACACCATCCCAGATCCTCAGATGCCTGCCTGTGTAAGGCAGGGATTGAATGGAAGACCTGAGACTGAATCACAGCTCTCACAATGACACACCCATTGTGCAAAGGGTGTGACACATTCTGATCCAATCAAAATGCACGGGTTTGAAAAATGAAGTCCTGCCTCTGAGATTCAGCTACTGAAGTAAAAGACGTTCAGCAGTTAAGACGCCTAAATTTGACAGCTCATCTCATCAGAACAATACCACAAAGGCGCATAAAGGCATTGACATTTGCAGTGGCACAGCACCAAATGAAAACCGCTAGGCTGTGAGTATTGACAAAGGCTTGATTACACCCATTAATTTAACCATGGAACTAAAGGGCGGTTAATGAGCACTAATATTCATGCTTTGGAGCTTGTTTGCTTGAAAGCTCTCTTAAGACATTGCAAATGCTTTAAATTCAATGGCATCATTTCTAGCATTTTTAACAGCCCCATAAAAGCTGTCAGCATAGCTTTACCACAGTGTTGACTTATATGCAGCACAAAATGAGCGTATGGGTCTCAGGCTGCCCCCAGCAGCAATATCCCTACTGGCAACTTTTTCTACAGACATTGCTCTGTTTATGGAGCAATACAGGTCATTGTTGTAATACAAGCATCAAAGAAGTAATGATCAACCCGTATTGTACCATGTTATAGTAATAAGGTGGTAGTGCATTATAGAGAGGGGAAATTTGTCCCGAATTTAAAAGCAATGTCTTCATTAGATGGGGCTAAATGTGCCCATGCTGTACTTCACTCACCACATTGAGCCTGAGCTCCATGTTGAGGACTCCCCCGCTGTCCAGGACAGGCATCAGGTTGATGGCGAACACGGTGGCCCTGTCGGGTGGGACGGAGATGTTGGGTCCAAAGAAGATGTAGAAGTGGACGGAGAAGGTGTCCAGCTCGTTCCGCAGAGTGGGCCGGATGGGCCAGCACTTGCCGGCGTCCGAGGTGGGGGCGAGGTAGGCGAGGCTGTCCCCGGACACCAGGAAGGGGCTCCTCTCCGAGCCGTTCCAGGAGAGGCTGGGCAGGCCCGCGGCAGGCAGGCTCTCCGACAGGGACACGCCCATGGCAGAGCCAAACGACTGGGGCATATTGAAGGCCGGGGGTCCCTTCGAAGAGGTGACTTTGGAGCAATCTGAAAAGCAATAGCAGAGGATACAGTGCAGGAGATGCTGAACTTAACATCAAAACATCATGGAAGGTATAAGTTATTCATGAAATTATTTATTTATTTGCTTTGCAGACACCCTTATTGCAATTCTTGCATTACATTACACTATACACAATCTGCTGTCATCATTACACCTCTGGGGTTTAGGCTGAGGAGACACAGGTAGAGAGCCATGCTTGTGTTATCACGGATCCAACCCTTAAATCTCCATAATCCAGTGCTCAAAACTGTATCCACACACTGCCTATAATGATAAGATTTGAGTGACAGTTGTAATGATATCCAGATTAGAGACAGTTTTAGAGATTATAACTCATCGATTACTCATTCAATCTTTTTCAGAACACAAATGGCATCAGAGTTCATGAGGTACAGTATGATTGCAGAAAAATGTTAACAAACTGCTAAAGAACTGAGAATATACCTTCATTGACTCATCATTATGTGAGTACTATTTTTATTATGGTAAATTTAAGAAGATTCAATCCAGCAAAAATGAAAATATTTACAACAAACTGTCATTTACATACAGATTAATAGATAGTTCCTGTCTCCTATGATTATTTGTGCATCTCCCTGCTTTTTCATTTCAATAATCCATTCTCTCATTTGACTGATCAAATCTTTCATCACACAGAAGTATAAAGCTTTGCCTATTAAAAAGTCTTGGCCCCTGTCCAACATGTTCTCATTTATAAAAGGTAAAATTTCATAACTTTGATTTAAATGGCAAATCTGAAGAACAGATAGTTCTTATTTGTTATTATTATGTTAAAATATCCAGATATCCAAGACATTAAAAAAACATCTGATTGTAAAACGGAAAGTGCTTTACAGGGACATATGGAAAAACGGAGCAGATAAAGGAACTAAGCTGTGCCCTAAAGAGTCGATAAACCTGCACCTCAATTAACATATTCATCTCAAAACTTTTACACAGCATTTTAATATTCACTGGAAGAATGGGGAGACTGATAAAATCAAGTTATTAGTTCCTCCACAACTGTCAACAGTTTGCCCAAGTAATGTTTGGGATTCTGCCGACAGTTTACTGGATCCTTAGCCCACTCTACTCTACAGAACTTGGTAGCTACCTGATAACTGATCATCTATAATTCAGTAACTGCACATAATTTTTAGTCAGCAGGCAGAATTTACAGTCTTATGGGACAATCTGATATCCTCCAATATGATCTCAACAGAATGGAAAATACTGTTGTGTGAATAGTGGTCATGTTAGACCTGTCAGTAAGGTTCCCTACCACCATGGTTGCTAAACCTCTTCACTCTGAGTCAGAGCAGCTGCTCTTGCCCACAGAAAGCCAACACTAATATAATCTTTGGATTCTATTCATTAAAATTAGTAATATTAGAATTTTTTCTCCAGCTATGTAGATGATTCAGACCCTTGCAATGCTCTCCTCACTCCAGCTGATTGGGACACTGACTATGCATGTATCTGTGTATTTTGTACAGATAGCTAAGACCTATTAACAACCCTCTAAACACAAATAATAATTACACTGAAATGACAGCGTCGACCTTTAAGCATGGGTTGCATTGAGCTGGAGTTTTAATTCATGTTTTAAAAACCAACTATTAAAAACCAACCACTGTATTATTAAATGTGATATTTAAGTGCTTTGTTCAGCCTGGCTGTGGATTACAGTTGTCACCCTTCACCAACATCTCACACTCCCCCGTTGGTTGTCAGCAGTTTTTCTTTGTTAATGGTTTTTACTGTCACAAATCATACCATCACCTTGACATCTAACCCAGCTTGGATGGATGTTTTATCTTGACTTTTCAGTAGTGTTATCAGGTTGATTTTAGAATGAGATATGAGGCAGTCAACCTACCCATAAACAGAATAATGATAGGAAAAAAGTCAATACGGAGCATTTTTTGAGAACCTTTAGATTTCTGATATCTGGCACAACATCACATAATTGAATTCATTGTAATGACCAAATATGGACGACAATCATCTACAGTCTCCCAAACATCTGTAGTTTCTCTATACATCCATTTTTGCAAGTTGCTAAAGTAATTCCCCTCAAAAGCTATATTGGAAAATCATATCACAGCATACACAGTGGTGATCTTCAAGACAATCGCAATGCCTTCCAGTGGAGTCACAAGATTACACCCCATCAAGAACATTCAGCTCATATTGACTCCGAGATCTGAGTCTCGATACCTTTTAAACTCTAAAACAATATGCTTCAGGTTCATCTGATATCAATGCATGCGAAGCTGTGTTGTAGGACCTTGGGTATGCCATGTCATGAATCAAAGATCTATTTACCGAGCAGAGCTCAGGACTGATACAACCATCACTTTAATAAAGTACCCCTGTCAGCAGCTCCCACAGCTACAGATCAGTGATTAAATGTACTGTGTGTAAGTTAAGACTTGTACAGATACGGTGACAACTTGATGCCTACGGGATAGATTTCCATTGTGATTACACATTGAAATTCATTTTCATCATTCCAGCTGATCCCCTCTCCATTTGAATGGATCTGTCTGTTTAAAGGACGATAGAACCATTTAGGTGAAATACGATTTGAAAGTGGCTGAAGTCTTGATTTTTACCCATAAAATTTTCTGTATCACTTCTTAGCGTGTTCTAGCAATTGCATGTTTTATGTTTGCAGACAAATCCAGAAATGTGATGGTAAGAAAATGAAAAATTGTAACAAAATGACTGTCCTGTTATCATTGTGTGAGCTCTTGCCAAGCCACACCTATCTTAAAACCTGTACAATACCATTTCAGGCCTATTAAACCATAACACAGTGTGTCCATTAGGTGACATGTAACATATTTGCATGGCTAGGCCTAAACATACTATCCTTACCCTCCATATCCATACCATTAAATACTCATCTTACCTGTTAAAGTATGTCATACAGCCTTAAAACGAATCATAGTATGAATATGTAATTTATGATAGATGTGCTACTCAGTATCAAACAGGAAAATTATTTACATTTAAAATGCACACAACAGATGAAAAGGCAATAATGTGCTTTCATATGCAGAGTTCCTTTAGAAACTGCAACATTCTAATTATATGTTATCTTGATAAGGTAGGCAATCAGGCAGCTCTTCAAGCCAAGAACACATATAAATGTTCACATAACCTTTTGATTTTAGATCCTTGCTGTTCACTACAAATGTGCTGTAAGTGCAATTACCACACATTTCTGGAAAATGAAGTGTTATTATCCACAAAGCATAATTTTCTGCATCACAAATGAAGGTATTAAAATGTGTTCCAAATGTAATAGCACAGTGATTTCAAGCAGTGATCTCAAGGAAGTCATCAGGATTCAAGGATATAAACTCAACTTCCCTTCCTGAATTAATTGTTGACCTGTTTCATTTAATCATTCACTGATAGCCAATACAATTCCAATAAAACTGCAGAAAAAATCTAAAAGATACAAATTAATTTGACCACTAAGGGTTAATTTCTGAGAGTTTGTACATATTTGCATAATTTATTGTATACGTTTAAAGACATAGACTCTGTCCATATATTACCCACACTGGTTTATGAGTTGCATGGTATGAAAAACGTTTGTTTAAATGTGGTTTGTGGAAAAACAAAGCACTTATATTTAAATGACTCATTCAGCAGCCAGCGTGTGGCCAGGGTTAAGTGGTGTGGGGTATACCTGACAAAAAACGATTCTGTAATTGCCTTTTTCCCACCCTCTTGGCAAACATCACCTTGTTTAAATGCTGCCTTTTGAACTCATTTAGATAAAGATTGTAATTGGTGGTGAGAGAATGATGTTTATAGTTTTTTCATATTGTTTTAGGCACACTCAAAGCATTTACCAATGCAGAGGTATTCACAAAGCCACACAAACAATCCTCATTGGCAAAGTACATTTATAATGCTTAATAGAACATAGAACAGTGGAAAGAATCCTAGGTGCTTCAGAACCCAGAGATCCTGCTGGCATTTGCCAGCCCTCTGATTATCAGTCATTCTTCCTGGAGTCTTGCTTTGCTAAGCATGATCTCTGGTCAGAGCCAGCTCCAGCTCCTTTAGACTGCATAAGCAAGACTGTGTTGTGCCCCACAGGCATGTTGACCTGGGGGTTAATCTAGTACATGACAGTGACAATATATAACAATAGCAGTAATCACTATTGTAACTTTGTCACTGCAATTACATGCCAGTTGCATAACATTGCTCAGTTGCTCCTCCTGTACCCAATCAGAACACAGGCATGCAAAACAGTGCTGTATGTTTACATTTACATTTATTTATTTGGCAGACGCTTTTATCCAAAGCGACTTACATAGGTTACCGTTCCTTACAATGTTATCCATTTATACAGCTAGATATTTACTGAGGCAATTGTGGGTTAAGTACCTTGCCCAAGGGTACAGCAGCAGTGTCCCCAGCAGGGATCGAACCGGTAACCTTTCGGCTACGAGTCCTGCTCCTTAACCACTATGCTACACTGCCGCCCCCGTATGTAAGAGGGGATTGTGGGGGATGCTCCACCACAGAGGCAGAGACTCACAGCACTGCAGTCTGCCTCTGCCTCGACCCATGCCAGCCTCTGGCAGATGGTCAAGTGAGATACTGCACACTAACTGGCTGTCACGACCGAGCGGAACTCATTTGCATTTTTCCCCTGTGATAATGCTGCATACTTCTGCAGGTAATATCACCATAATTTCCAGGGCGTCCCTACCGCGCAAGTGCAGAGTCCATAAACCACAGCGGCTTCGTCCTCCCAGACAGCCTCATTATATCCTATTGCCTCAGACTGCATAATGGCGGTATAACTCAGGACAATATACAAATGATGACACCTGCAGAGGCTGGTGCCACACTGAGAATGTGACTCATAAACTGGCTGCTCATCTAGGTAATCCCTGAAGCTAAATCTTTCACTGGAGAGTGGAAACTATAGGCTAGTTCAAACAGGCACTGCACTGAGGTGGTTTTTCTCCATGCATATAAAATGTATGACTAGCTGTGTGGTTTGTGGGAAGTGTGAAAATATAGTCATGTTTATGCTTCTGAATTCTCATCTTATTTATAGCAATTTATGTAACTGAACTGAAAATATTGAATGCAGTTTCATTTTTTCAAAATTTTCATTGAGAAAGTTTGTCGCTGTGTCTTCTTCTTCAGAGCATAGGAGAAACAAAAGATTTAAATGACTCAAATACACCTCATAACTGCATTTTACTTCGTAAAAATAATAATTATAGGATCTGATGTTTTTAATGTTCCATTCTAATGGGATGTGTTCTTACTCTTATTGTTGGCTTCCTTGCCTCAGTGGAAGAGGGAGATCTTGTCCCTAAATGAAGAAAAAAAAACCAACACAAACACAGACGACTGTTTATGCGTGCCCCTCACTCGCAGACCGAGGGGACTGGCAGGAGTTGTGCATTCACAGTGTTTAATTACATCACAATTACTCAGCGCTGCCGCTCCTCTCAAAGCTCAGGTACCATTCCGTGTCTCATCCTTTCATTAACGGTTTGGCTGCAACATCAAAAGCGGCTTGAGTGAAAGAGCAAGCGGACGTGCTCTCTGAGGCCCTCCCCCTTCATCACCAGAGCGCTGACAATGACACACACCTGTCCTTAGACGCTGTACGAGGAGGGCGCGGCAAGCAATCAGCAATCAAGATCACAGTCAAATCGCTTGTCTCTGCGGAGACACAGGATGGCAGGGGCATGGCGCAGCCTTGCTCATTGAGCAGGTCTGGCTTTGAGTCAAAACGTTGCTTGAGAAATCAGATGCACGCAGTTTAAATGCTTTGCTGCTGCTGACGTCCCCAGTCCTGCCCACATTGGGACATCTGCCCTTTTCTCATGTTGTGCAAAAGGTGGCTCTCTCAAGTTCTCCTCCATGGTGGCTTTGTATTTTATTTTTGTTTTTTTGTATTATTTTGGAGAAGCTAACACATGTTGTATTTTTAATCATGAATTTTGTCATGATTTACAATGATTCTATTACCCAGGGACTTTACCCACTGTGATATTCAGGACCTTCATGCTCTTAGGAAATCATCTCATATCATCCTTATTGTACTTCAGACATCAAAGAACAGCCATGTCAACTTGGGTAATTATATGCAGTAAACCTCTAAATGATGCCTCTGGGATTGTGGGATACTAATTTTGAGACTCCATTATTCAAAAAACTAGCTACAACAGTCCACTACGTTCATAGTGTTGTAGAGTGTTCACAGTGTTGTAAAGTACTTCTCACTGAGGACAACTACACAGAACAGTCAACATTAATTAATTATGATTAATTAATTAAATAATATTCAGTGCCCAACCTTTGAAGCCTTCACAGAGCAACATATCCTGTGTAAATACCAGGCAGTCACACTGTATACTTATGCCCCTTGTGTTCCTCCTCCTTTTGACATTGGAAAATGATGGGGTTTCAGAGCAGTAACAAGCCATACATAGGTGCCCATGGCCCTGACTTCCTGTCCAGTAGCACTGGTTTCCTGTGTCAGAGTCTAACTTAAGTGGCTCTGACCACTGTGTTTCCAAGGCTGTCAGTTTGGTGAGACAGGAAGTTCAGGTGATTAGATCTACTGCACAGTGAAACAAATGGCCAAAGCAGTCAGGAAGTCAAAATCACTGTGGGCATGCTTATTAGCCACTGAGCAAATTACTGGAATATATTGGTGCATTTAACATTTAAACAAAGGATGGCTGTGGTAGCTGGAATGAAACATCACAAGTAATTGCCTGTCAGATTATACCTGAGACTGCAATTTTACCTGTCCTTTGGTTTTCCTCCGTTGAATCACTGATGGCACCAGATATTTATCTTCACAATCAAACTGACATTTTCTTGTCGCATAAATCACTGAACATTTTCCTCAATTGCTTTTGTGTCAGTGATAATACCAAGGAAATTTCTTATGAGACAGAATGAAAGAGAAAAAAATCATTTTTTTGAATTTCTGTTTATTGTATAGTGACAGGCAAAAATCAATGTCACCAGCTATTGGGTGGAAGAGGGAGTGTTAGACAAAGAGGCCCATTGAATTTGGTAGGACACATCAGGTAAACATGCAGTTTCCAACATTTCTCCATGTTTTACTTGTAACTTTTTGAATCTTCTATCAGCTGACTCTTTTTTAGGAACCCAATGGCCAAAACAAATTGCATTAGCAGGTGATCACAAAATGGCCAATGCACCAAAAGAGAGAAATTCCTCTGAGAGCCTCAGTGTAAAAAATAATTATGTAAAAACATTTTCACACATTTGGTATGTAATGGAACTTGAAAAAGTAACATTCTCTGCTTCTGCTTTTAGCAGGTTTCCAGCAGGTACCCTTGGTCCAGAAAAGAGGTTTAGCTATTGTGAGGCTGACTTCACAGCACACTACACATCTCATCTGCTATGGAATTAGCAATCGACATGATACAATTCTCTGAACAAAAACCTGTTGATGAGAACTGACCTTACTGGGACTTTCTGCTGCACTGGAATGGCAATAATTGAATCCCAGCTTCTCCGGACACAGACCGAACAGGATGAAAAGCTCCGGAATCTCTGCGCTATCGCATACAAATGTTAGCTTTGGTCATTTTCATTCCTGTAAGATGGATGAGAGTACTGTGCAACATGCCCTCTCAGTGCGAGACACAGTGCTTCTCTGAGTGGTTTTAAACTTTAACAAATGTGAGTTCCACAGCATGAGACATGGGGAAAACCCGGCAAAAAGCACCCTCCGTCACCTGATCTACCACCTGGCACGGAACGCAAAACAGCCATCTCATGGAGAAAGCATTAAATGTTCAAACTTACACGTAAAAAGCATTAAAAAGCACATTTTTAGAGAATATGTAAAATGCTTCTTTACACATACACAATTCAATGATGTTCAATGCTTCCATTTACAAATGAGATTTTGAAGATACTAACATTTTATTGCATACTGCTTATATCATTAACTTATTGTACTCTAGGGGATTGCGCCAAAATAAATATTAGAGTTGCAAAGTTATTAAGAATATTCCATTGGCATCCCGATATAACTGAGTAATTAAAAGTGATTATTTTTTCAGTAAATCTGCGGCTACCTCACAGGAATCTGTTTTGGGGTCTTGTTTTTTTTCATACATATGCACAAAGCAGAGTATAATGCCGCCAGTGTTCAGAAATATTCTTTCAGACCTTTGATTTGTTGCTGATTCCCCACTGTGTTGATAAGGCAGTGTCAACATGGCTGTAGGTTGAGTCTCTCTCAGTGCGGATCTCTTTGCTGTTTCCTTTCCCTCCTCTCATAAAACCATACACTGCCTGCTATGGTGTCTTCTCATCACCCAGACAGTGACGTGCTTTCAAACCAGGCAGAGCACTACCAAGCTCGCCTTTTGATGTCCACCATGCATTTGTGTCTGCAAAGAATTTGTTTGCAAATGAAAATGTCTTCTGCCTCTGTATTCATTGCATTTTTAATTGCTCCTGCACAAATGAATATTTAATAAAGGCGAGAGTAGCCCTGAAGTTCAAAGCTGAATTGCGGCTTTTATAGCACTCAGCGATGGAATCATTTTGTACTGTCCTTGTGTGCTTTACCAAGTACAAAAGACAAATTAATGAACCAAGGGTGCAGGGCTGTCACAGACGGGAGAGAAGCTAACTAATTAAGACATGTCTCTTTAGATATGCAAACCAATCACAATATTCTATGTACATCCAGTGCTATGTGTACTTCCATATGAGCTACTCCTGCACTATAATATACTCCTGGGGATTGTGTCCTCAGAGCCAGAGTCAGTTCTTTGGTTTGTTCTCTGGAGCTCAAGGTACTAGCTCTGTACTTGTTATGAATTCACTGCATGCAGGACAAAACTGAGGTTCATTCTGTTCTGGGATGATTTTAGAAGTCAAAATATAGGCTTAATTTTGCTGCACTGGCTGGCAACATTTAAAATGGAGCTTGTCAAAAAGTCTTATATCTTGTGGATAAATTTCAACCTCATTTTGTTTCTCAATGTGGACATAATGTAATATAGGCTAAAACATGGTGTCCAGGGACGTTTTGATATTGCACTAAGCACATCAACAAAAAATGGGAACTTTTTTTCCTTAAAATATCAAAGATACAGTTTCCTTGGATCTCTGGATACATGCTTCACTGAGACGATGACTTCTTAAAATTCAAATTATCCACATTAGATAGCTCCGAGAAGCTCTGAGCTTCTGAGGACCTCAAACAGTTGAACACTCTGAAATGACTGCGCTTCACCCACTCACACACTCTCTGAGTGAACACACTGAGAAGACAAAAACATCAAAGAACCCCTTCAGGTGAAAGCCTACAAAGCTATAGCATTTCTGCTCTAAGTTTGGAATGAATAGGACTCATTCAGAATGACACAGGACACATTCAGAATGACACGGGACATGTTCAGAATGACACAGGACACATTCAGAATGACACAGGACACATTCAGAATGACACAGGACATGTTCAGAATGACACAGGACACGTTCAGAATGACACAGGACACATTCAGAATGACACAGGACACGTTCAGAATGACACAGGACACGTTCAGAATGACACAGGACATGTTCAGCATGAAAGAGGGCACAGCAACAGTCACCACAAATCTGTATTTGAAGCGAAAATATTACAATATAAGCTATAGTTGATTTATGGTTTTCAGGCTATCGCTGCCTGTCGTTGTTGATGCCCAGAAATAAAACTATTTTAGATATAGACCATTAAGTAATTCATGCCCTAGGGGAGTATGCTTATAGAGAAAATTAAATATGACACCATATGTCCTATAGAAATTGATGCATACAATATTCATACAGTCTGCAGGTGTGAAACAGGTGTTGTTTGTAAAATAAAACTAAAATATGTGCTTGTTTTTACATAAAGAAGAGAAGTTCATGGTAGGGTGATTTATTTTTTTGTCTTTTTCTGCAAATAAAAAAATACTTATTGGCTTGGTGCTATAATCAATTCTATACAGTTTGCAGGTGTCTGCGTATTGTTCATGTTTTAAACGCAGTGACTTTAAAAAAATTATTTTGTACACATTGCAAATGGAGATTAAACCTAAATGCTGTGATCCTCCGAGAATCACTGCGGCACTTTGATTTTACTGCAAAGTGAATCTGCGCTGCTCTGAGAACCTGCTCTGAGATTTCTGTGTTTTTCAGATCTGTTCCAAGGGAGAAGTGGAATCCCCCTCAAGAGTCAGCATGAAAGGGCGTGAACCAACAAAAATGTCTAAAAGACAAAGAGGTGACAAGCACCGACTACACAGTGAGGCCATGGGGCCACAGCAGGGAAACATTATGGAAAGGCCCGCTGAGGCCCCGCTGTAGCGAAGGGCGAGAGCAGTCCCCCCACCCGGCCTTGAACCCGGGTCTACGGGGTACCAAACATGCAACTTTGACCGCGACGCCAAAGAGCCAGGCTCCAAGCACATACCCAACCGTAGTGATGGCACTCCGTCACACTGCCCTCCCCTTCGGGAAGCGCGCCCTTGCGCTTCACGCACCATGGCGTCCCTCACGCATTCCGCCCGTACTTCTCCCATCCCAGGGGGCCCCACTCACTCGTGCTTCACCCATCTCTGGGGTCCGTCACACCGAGGTCAACCTAACCTGGGGGTCCGTCACACCGGGGTCAACCTAACCTGGGGGTCCCTCATACGGCTCACACACCGGGCACGCCTCCGATGGCCTCACAGCCAGCCATCCCACTTCTGACACCATTTGTAGCGAAGGGCGAGAGCAGTCACCCCACCCGGCCTCGAACCCGGGTCTACGGGGTACCAAACATGCGACTTCGACCGCGACGCCAAAGAGCCAGGCTCGTTGGTATGGCAGTCAGAGCGCATACTCAACTGTAGTGACGGCACTCCGTCACAAGCACATCCACTCACTTTCAGCCCATGCTACCATACCAGTAGTTCTTACACACACAGAATGCTTGCTTGATCATAGTAAGTCACAGCAACAGGCTCTGTTAAAGTTTGGTGTAATTGCTGTGTGCAAAATTAAATCAACTTGTGTACAAAATGTTACCCAATCGTAAGACTATGTCAGGATTATTGCTGTACTTCCTTTCTGTCATTTGTATTTCCTGAAAGTGCGCCACACTATATACACCAACAACCATACTACCACATGGCTTCTGACTAGGCTGGGGATTTGTCTTGCTTTAGCTTAATATGACTGATAGCTTAGCCAGACAGAATAAAACTTGCCATGAAAAACAAAGGGATAAATATTAATTCCTTTTTTATATATTGTCTTGAATTTCCTTAATTGCTCATTTTTGGAGATGTATGGTTTTAAGCACACATCATCTCCATTGCAGAGTGTGTTTATTGCCTACGGCACCTTTCAGTGGTAAATCCTCCAGCTTCACTCGAGCACACAGGAGGCAGGCACATCTGCATTTCACAGTTGGTTAGATTCTTTCTGCAGTCACATCATCCCTGGTATTCATCAGTTATATTCTCAACAAAGTTAGCTAGGACACTCTCTGATGCTGAGAGCATTGGTCCTGAGCGAAAGATGGGTTCTCTGAAAAATGAGAGCTCTCAGTGGTAAAAAAAGAGAGGACCCTGGGGGGCTCCCGAGTCACTCACAAAGTAGCAAAGCTTGTTTCTACCAAAGCTCAAAGCCAGCCACAACATCACCAGCCCACAACAGCAGAACAAACTGGCCTTGTTCTGGCAGGGTTACGGGTGTGCAGGTAGGCCAGGGTTCCCTCACTGCACCCCTCTTGGCAACTTACGACTCGGTTAGTTACCCATTAGCTGCTCAGATGACATCTGGGATATGCTTCTGATGGTGTCTGCTTCCTGGTGCACTGTGGGACTTGCAGTGTGAGATATTGTCACATTGATGTGTGCGTGTGTGTTGTGGGATGGTATTTGTCTTGCCCTGCGCTCCCAAGTGCAGAGGTCAGGATGAGATGAGCCTAATGTAAAACTCGGTGAAAAAATGGGAAAAATGCATAAAAAGAGGACATTTTATTCTAGTGTAAAACATATTCGCCAGGTATGTCCTTCAGCTCTCAGCAAAGGCTGGAATAAGGTAGCAGGGCCTCAAAGCTCTCCACATAAAAGCAAAAGAATTTGCAGAGCAAAATCTGTATTTCAGAATTCGTCTTATTCGTCTGTTTACTAAGGGGTATGAAAATGTACACTGCATTTGAGAGCATACACACAATCAGGTGTAAACTGCAAAGCAAATGAAATTATAAATATAGCTAAAATTAAGTCAATCAATTCCTTTTATGGCATCACTTGAACTCCTGTGTTGTTAAGAGGTTTTTGGTCTTTTTCTTTTTTACAGTTTGTTTTGTTTTGAGCACATGTAATTGAAACCAGTTTCAGCCAACTAACTGGATTAAATTAATTGAATCTGCAGGTTGTTTCCACATTAAAATTAGTTGCTGACCAAATGTTTTCAGTCCATTTAGAAGAGATGAGAACTGTATGGATATGTGAGTTTTAGTGTCAACATCATTATTGAGAAGCAGAGGAGTCCTCACTCAATTTGAGTCATTTTCCATTACCACAGCAAACTGCTCGCCTTCTCTTAGCACATCTGTTAATTCTCACCACCATGTGCTTTTAATTTTCCATTTCCATCCAATTTTCCTTAATAGCTTTGTCATTTCTTTTTACCTTTAGTGGAGGAATGCTGTCCAATCAACAGTGTTGCCATTTTTCATTTACACCAAAGTTTACACCAAAGCAACATTTACAATAACAAAAAAACATAAAGAACAACAAAACAAGCATTCAGGAGCCATGTATGGAGGTAATGGATACTATCAATGCTAAAGCATGCTATCCATGCTGAAGGATGTTATCCATTCTAAAGGATGTTATCCATGCTAAAGGACGCTATCTATGCTAAAGCATGTGCTCCATGCGAAAGGACGTTATCCATAGGTAAGTGAAAGTATGCTGGAAGTGAATTGACAATTTGTTCCTTTCTTGAAATTGTTATTGATGAATTGGTTGTGTGAAATCTGGAAACACTGTAGGCAATTTATTTCTTTCATTTATTTTTCATCACCTTACTTATTTTACTATCTCTCTCTATTGATTGTGTATTAATATTTTCTTACAATTGACCAAATGTGGCACACAGGTTTTCTCAGCCAACCCTAACCCCAACCCCAACCTCTACTGTGCCCAAAATTATAACTGTGTTCCTAGCCCAAAACCCAACACTAACCCTACGTGTCACTTCTTTTTACATGGAGAATGTTTAAAACAGTGTGTGATTCCTTTATGTCCTGAATACGGAATCTGATTAAATAATGTGGATGATAATACTACAGATACTATCTGCCTAATGATTTCATATGATCTCAATAATTTATTATACTTAACAGTATATTGAAAAGCAGGCAGGCCATAATATTTTCCACAGATGGATTTTCCAAAGTGAAATATTGATGTGGATGTTCATGTGGAAACATTCAGGTGGAACTATAATGTGTTTCCTAATTTAGCAACAACTTTAATGGGATTATAAAGACACTGAATGCAATAGAATTTTTCTTAATTTCTTGCATTCCAAGAACATTGCGAGAGGTACTCGGAGCATCACTGCTTAATGTTGTATGAAATGAATCCCACGCCTTCCCATTTTCTGGGATGGGGTTTGGGGGACCACATACTTTTTTTGTGTTGATACAGTCCCCAGTCTTGTCTCTGCCCTTCTTGCAGGTGCCCCAGTCAACCGTCCTGCATTTGTATACCTTGCATATGTGTTCCCATACATGCGTTAACTATACACAGCCTGATTTTAGGGTGTGAAAAGTAATGAATTGCATTCATATCATGCCAGCAACGACTGCAAAGCAGTTTATAAAGAGGCTGACAGCTTACTTAAAAGACCAGCAATGCACAGCGTGCAGCTGGGCTATTTTGGGGCCAGAATGTTCACTGCTCATCAGCTGTAGTGAAGAGGTAAAGAATTACTTAGTGAGTTGCATTGGGTAGGAGGGATAATGAGATGGTCATGTTGAAACAGAGCCAGACGTGGAAAAGGACACCAGGGAACACCCCTATTCTGAGCAGCAAGAAGAATGGGAGATTTAATGACAACAGGGATGGGCGCGGTTTGATTGCTCACCCAAAAGGCATCATCTCCTACAACACAGTGTCCCCATCTTTACTGTGGGCCATTAGTTTATACTGGGCTCAAAAGAGCGCCTCAGTAGGCCCTCCTTCCTGGCTTTCTTCCATCAATGCCTTCAGGAACAAAAATCCAGTACTGATTATTTCTCCTGCATTATGATATGTGTCCCCTTCCCAGTCTCATAAATTTGCATTCTGAAATCATAAATGTACACATCAGAGAGATGTGAAGCATAAAATACCTGTACAAAATAATTATTTCTGTGCGCATGAAATTCCAGTCAGGGAGCATGATTACACATTAAATATGTCCAAAAAAATATACGACCTGCCATCAAATCATGTTCACAGACATGAAGAAAGGGTAGTGTTCTACTGACGGTTAATAATGCAGCTGAGGAGACACCTGCCCCTTAAGTTCCTGTCCTCCAATTATTTTCTCAGATAAAATGCACACAGCTTCTCATTAACAGGAAAAACCCTCATGTGCTCCAATTAGCAACATTCTTCAGTTGCATGGAGACTTTTAAATCTCACATTCTGTCTGCTCGTTTATGCCAACAGCGCTTTTCAACAAGTACTTCTTACTTTTAAAGCAGTACTTAAAAAATAAACACATTAAAAGGCATACTAATTATACATACACACACGCACGCACACACGCATGCACACACACACACGGTGCTCACTGGACTGGATACAGTGAGACAGGTGCAGCACTTTTGACCCTCAGCTTTCAAATTCCGTATACTGGGAGATCCTTTCTACAGACCAGGGGCTTCAGTGCGATATGGAAAACTGCTCCACACACTCTGCCCCACCGGAAAACTGTTGTGTCTGTTTCCTCACCAACACTTTTTTCATCACTTTCTGCAAGGATTTCACACTCCTGATGAAACATAGGGGTGAATGATTTGATGTCTCACAAAACTGAAAACTTCATTTAGGCACTTAATTCCCTTGACAGTTTTGCTAATGTTATATTTTCAATGATGTTTTCGGAAGAATTTTTGTACTGAGCATTTAAAGCAACTGACACAAAACAACCAGCTTAGCCATTGCAGTAATATTTGGTGTAATGAATACTTTATACAAGAATCATTGCTTTGGTGTCAGGCTGTTATTGTACTCCACTGCATAAATAGCAACTGATTTGCATGAAGCCCTTGTTAATTAAGACATTATTCTCTGCATTTCTGACAGCACTTACTGTAATATCACTGATTACTCTGTCATTATCAGAAACCCTCTTTGTAAACTGTAAGATCATGAAAAGATGTTCTGTCTCTGGGGTGTATTTGTCTCCATCAAAACCATGTGAGAGCGCTGCTCGCATGGTGATAACCGTGCCCTCTGACGTGCGCAAGCGGGATAGGATCGCGCCATTAACATCGTGTACTCCCACAGTTTACCTTCAGACTTTGTTCACAGAAGAAACTTCACAGACTGAGCGCCCCTCGCTAATGCTTCTTTCATGAGCAGCACAGTCTGAACCCTTTATTTATTCATGTGTCTTTTCTCTATTTCTCGTAATTAGATCAACATGATGGACTGCCTGTCTGACTCTTCTGGCCAGTCTGCTACAATATCACTTTAAAAGAAGCCAGAGCCATTGCCATGAATATGGAAATCAAGTGAGGTCTCCATCTCACTGCTCCCACAAACGTGGGGTTATCCCTGATATCACCTGAAAGATTCATCACACCATGGAATCAGCTGACAGCGATGTGACACTGTATGCTGCCAGATCTTTGTCCAATTATTAAATGGATTACATGAAGTCAAATTAGGGAAACTGGTTATAAGTGGTATAAGTATTCCTGCACAGTACAAGCAGGAATATGGATTCCCAGTTAAGTCATTTAACTATCAGTCATTTAGTTAACTATCCCTATCAGTACTGCAAAATATTGTACCTCTATGAATACTTCTTTGAAGAAATGAGTAAAGAAGGTCAAACCCAGACCTCCACAAAAGATGGATTGATAGAGGTGATTACAACTTTCTATAAAGATTCAAATCCCAAGAACCCAGATTGCTTTTTCAGTTTGGAGCTGTTGCATCAGAAGTACATTTATTTAGTTTTATTGAAGGTCCATGTATCTTTCCATCTGAACACTGTGGTGCCCATTGTGAGAGCACTCTACTCTATGAGGGAAATACAATCTGATACACAGACAGTTATTTTTCACTTTTTGGATGGAGGTGTTAAGCATAGACCTGTGTGACAACTCCATAGATCGTCTCCTGACAGTTCTGCAGTGCATATTTCAGCAGAAAGGAGAGCCTTCTGCCATGTAAGACTAAAGGACTGCACTGTAAAAATATTCTGATGTACAGGAACTGGAAATGTAACCAGCTGATACTGTTTTACATTTTAGTTAAAATGTAACTGTATTACATACTACAGTACAGTTGCACTGCAGCTTGTGAAAGTTAATTCTCATCAATACACAGCGTACTATAGATTGCTTGCATCCTCCTTGTTCCTCCTTTAAAGTGCTACGTGCTAAGAATCCAAGGGGAGACATAAGCAGCTGTCATTTTGATTTTTCAGTTGCATTATTTCTATGCCCGGATGGCTTCCACTTAGGGAAATTGTTGGTGTTTAGGTGTTTGGACGTATCAAGTACTCATCAGTTAAGTACTAAGCTAGTAAAAATGGATCTTTATAGAGATTTAAGGTAGGCGGTCATGTGCACCCTTAGCCATTCCATATCTTGATGATTTAAGAATTGTATTTAAACATTTATGTCACATATAGTACATTGTCACACGAGGGAACTACTGTGAGAAGACCCCTGAGATATTTATCCTTATATAGTGATTATCATTTACATAAAACAGACCATGAAACTCGTATGTATTTGTGCCACTGCTGACAGTTTTATCTCCCCTGTGGGCAGTCAGCATAGCCCTTCATTGATTCAGCCAGTCATTTATTCAAACACATTCCACAAGGTTTAATATTTTCTGAGAATGGTAATTAACACTAAGTGTCCTACATTTATCTAAGGCCTTCCTGTGTATACAGCATCAACAGGATGCTGTCTTGCTTGCAGCACAGTACAGGGATGCATTAAAACAAACATCAAAGCAGTTATAGTAGTATCATGTAGTAGCCTTGATCAAAGACTGACAAGAATCATCAAAATGCGTAATCTAGACACAGAAGAGAGTGAAAAAAGACGCCTCACATGTTGTATATCCTTCAGCTCTTTGCCTGATGTTTCAATTACTCTGTATGACAAATAATACTTAATAAAAAAACTAAAAGCATGGCTCATTGACTTGCAGTGGGTGTTTAAATCCCTCACTGCCAGCTTTGGTTTGTCTGTGCAAATGCCATTCAACAGAGAGGGGAAATATCACAGGTCCCCAGTTAATGAGCAATAATTACAGCTACACAAAAAGGAAGGCAATTCCATCCTCTCTGACTATACAATGAAACCATAGCTGTACTGAGAATTAACATTTTCTGTTTTTAGAGATGAGTGTTATAACTGAAAGAAACACTTATGCCTATGGTTAACTCAGGCCAATTTTTCTCTGAAGTAATATAGATAAAATTGAATTAACAGAGTCACGAAGCACATAACACGTAAGCAACTTTATTTTAGATTTAAGTTCACATCTCATTCTAGTATTATATAGCATTATACAGAATGAAATGTCATCATTTCATCTTTCTCACAGACGTGGATTCTTGGATTTTCTTTTAAGGATTAGTTTCACGGTAATAAACAACAGCTGCCTGATCTTAGAGGAGAGGAATTTAATATGGACTTTTAATTGATTCATAAATTTTGCCTTTCCCTGCATACCATAGATAAGGATATCTACAGCATGCATAGTTTAAGGATTTTCTGCATGGCTCGTTCTTTAGGGCTCACATCATGGGTGGCTTTCAGCTGACTAATTGCATAGGCTCCGGACATCTGTGTCATCATGAACATAAGAAAGTTCTCACACTCAGTATCATGAGTAAAGGCATTGGTATTGACACAGGAGTTTTGTACTTTTAAGAGAGAGCATTTCATGAATATGAAGCACAGACTTCTCTGGAGTCACCAGAGTCACCAGAAATAGATGCTACGTGCACACGCTGTTCAGCTGTGCCTCAGAATAAGACATTAAGAGAACAAGACATTGTTCAAAGGAGCATAAACTATTCAGCATTACCAGATACCAGCAAACCCTAATGTTTACTTTCAGGCCTTGAGTCATTCTCATTTTAAAGGCATTCAGCTATAATTTGGATATTTTCATTTTAAAAAGTAGCCAAATTATCTGAAATTTTCTCAGAACATTTCAGTTCTGAACACAAACTGGCCATTGTTCAGCTCATTACTTATTCCAGGCACCAGCTGTTAGGACACAGATATTTTGCTTTTTTTATGAAAGGACCATACCCACTCATTCTTAATGAGTAAACAATTGAAAAAATTTGAAATTCCCCTTAATCATACTCCTGCTACTGATCCATGAATTCCATCTGAAGCCGAGATGGTGGTATAACATTGAGGCATTAATTAATGTTTACAGAGGTAAGATTAGATATGCATGCGCACCCACAACTCAGAAAACTTCCTGTTTGATGAAGCAGGGACCTTCAGTCTTCACTGGCAATGAGTCCGATGAGTAATTAAGTCAACTTAACTGTGTAGAGCTCAAGGCGGGCTCCTCGAGGGGGAGCAGTACGCCAGAGCCCTCTACGGTGCGAAAATGAGTCACGGCTGATTAGCACAACACGGCTAGCAGAAGCCATCATTGTTTTACTTGACGAGAGCAGCGTTCAAAGCAACAGCTTCACTACGGGGGGTTGGGGGTGCAGCGCCGTGTACGGAGAGGAGCTTCTTTAATATTTATTTTCTGAAAATGTCCTTGATCACAACAGACGGATAGTATGGCCCAGGGGAAATGTGCCGTCAAAAGAGAGCTTACAGCAGCATAAAAAAATTATAACGACTTTTCGCAGGGAAATTCAAAGGCACACGTAAACGAAACGTGAAATAATTAAGCTGTGTGCAGTGTGCCTGTGGCAGCCATGCCAAAAGCGGTCCTGAGGTGGAGAGTAAAGCTGCTGGGGTTATCGTAAGGTTAACCTGAAAGTCCTTTCATGGGTCACCTTGGGTCAGCAGCGATGCCCTGGGGGTTACAGTGCGGTGTAGTGGTAAGGAGCAGGGCTGCTAACCGAAAGGTTGCTGGTTTGATTTCCTGCTAGGTCACTGCTGTTGTACCCTTGGGCAAGGTACTTAACCCAGAATTTCCTCAGTAATTATTCAGCTACCAAATGGACATAATGGTAACCTGTGTGAGTCACTCTGGATAAGAACATCTGCTAAATGACAATAATGTATTGTAATGTCTCTCAACAAAAGCCAGCTCAGGCAAAAGCAAAGAACAGCAAAGTATCTGCCCTGAAATCCAAGGTGATGGAAATGGCACACAGGCCAGCCTCATTTTCTTAGTTTACTTAGCAGAGTAGTCTGCTTAGTTTGCAGCACAATCTCTTTGAGAGGAATGCTATAACACACTATTTATGAAGCAAAATAGCCTTTATTTTGCTAGCACAACATGAAGATAATGCTAATGTGTTATATAATAATATACATATAATAATGCTATATGTTCCTAGAGTGAACAGAACAAGTTTTGGAATTAGATGGAGGTAGTTACCTTGCTCCACAGCTTGGCAGGGAAGGCAAGAAAATTTAGAGCAAATGCTGGCGAAGAATGTATGGTGATTCTGACCCAAGAGCAATACACAAAAAGCGCCAAGAGCTTCAGTTTGAGCTGCAGATTCATGCATCAGAAAATTAGGTTCATAAAACTCGCATGCCCCGAGATAAATATGCGGAGAATACTTCAGTAACTTCTCTTTAGTACTTTATTAACATGCAGAACACAACTTGTCAACCGCATGGCTGTTTTGATGCCCTGCTTATTTTGCAGATGGCTCATCTATACAGCAACGCTGCAAAGCTTCAGGCCACATGAAACTTCACAGGCTCAGTTAGCTAATGAAAGACGTACCTCAGGCTCTGGTGGCATGGGCGGATTATGCTTGGATCCAGTTCAGTTCAGCTGTGTTATTCCAGTCGACGCAAGCGTTTATTTTGTGGCTTTGCCCCAATTAATCCCTGTCGTCCTGTAATCAGACAACTGTGGTGTGGATGCCAGTGCAGTTTAGACATGCACAGGTCCACGCGTGAAAGTATCCATACCAGCCTACAAACACATTTAAATACTTCATTTGAATCTGCAAATGAAATGGGGTTTACAGAAAAGATTACAGATAATGGCCCAGATATACAATATCTGGATACCAAGAGCTTTTGTCCCCTTGAATTTAATAGAAAGTTTTAATGCAGCACTGTCCGTAACTACCACATGGACAGACTTGTAGTAAACAAAAAATTGTGTGCAAGTCTGAATTTTGGCTGACACCTTCTAAACTTCCTACTTTCACGATTCCCCATGATGGGGCATTTTTAAGTACCTCAGAAATCACATCTGCTTCATTATCATCACAGATGAGCCTGCTTAATCTGACACATACAAGTTGTGAAGGAGAACCTTCAGCTGTCCTGCACAAAACTTTAATGTGTATTCCTCAATGATCCCTCGAACCACCTTACTGCTTCGCCATTTGCATTTTACCATATACTTTGCCTAGCTATTAACAGCATCTTGGGTGATTTTTGGTAAATGGCATTTCAGGCAATTTTCATATCACACCCCTCGGTGTCTAATTGGTCATTCTCTAGTCTTATTGTATCTCTGGGAGCATCAAACTGAAAAGACATTAACATAAAAAGGTTCAACGTGGTGACTCACCAGAAAACATGATGGCCACACACCAACAGATGCCAGAAAATGCCAACAGCTGCACCAGAGACACAGCTCTGATATTCTCGCACATGGATGTGCTGTTGGGGTGTGAGGGGAATTGCTCTGGATCACATGCTAGCAGTGGGAATGCAGGTGTTGTGCAGGATGGAGGTGTTGCAGTACGATAGCAGTCAGACACCTTTATAGACGGCCACTGTCTGTTTTTCACACATTCCTCTGACTTCATCATGATTAACAAGAACAGAAACCACAGGATATAAATGTCAGTGCAGTAAGTGTTATAGGGTGATGGACATCCATCAAAACCAAGGACAGCTCAACTGCAGTTAAGTAGCACCAAAGAATGCATCCTGCAATCAGATTTAAAAAGAGCCAGAAGCAGACCTAGAGGAAAGGTGGCTTTTTGCATTTTTCTGATGTGCTCTGTGCTCCATAGACAGTCTGATCATGTGTTACAGTTCCCAGAATGACAGCTTCATCCAGGCGGGTCTGAAGCCTGCTTAGGCCCATTGAACATCAATGGCTTTTCCTAATCCCCATGGTAAAACATCAAGAGCATTGTGATGTGTTCTTAAAGTCTGAGAAAAAAGAGGGAAGGTATTCTCTATGACTACAAAACAAAGACATAAAGGTGAAAAGACATCAAATATGAGCTCTATTTCTCTTAAGCTCTGTCTTTTTGACAACAACACACTGTCATCCAACTGGTTCTACTCCCTATAAATTCCTGTCCTGTTCCCAATCCTATTGATGCACATTTGCAATGAGAGTCTGTGCTAATGTGGTGCGCTGCAGGTCTTCCTGCTGAGAGACCTCTGTAATGAGTGTCATCCATTTTTCTCCAAACCTAAATTTCACATTGATCTTTTCTCTTTCCACAAAGAATCACCGATAGGAGCCCCAAAACTAGAAATATTTAAGTTAGTAGCGAGCAAGGTTTTGTTCACAGGTGAGACAACTTTTCATAGCATTCAAGTAGTGTTGCAACACTGAAGGTTTAATTCCTAGATAACTGGGTGCTGAAGACTGACACAGTATACTGTAGCATTCCTGTTTTCTACAATAAGACACTTATGATGACAGAGCTCACCATCTAACCCACACCTACATGCATACTTCATCTGAATTGTTGCAATAGTTATTCTTGGGTTGCAAAAGAGTGCAGAATTTATCCATGCCTTCAAACACTCAGCTGTAGTAGTATAATCAGAGAGGACCTATGTGATGACAAGAGCCTTCTCTGCAGGTAACAAAGATCTCCACAAAAATGCATCACCAGGCCTTTGCCACCACAGTCCCGTCCTCTGTTCCACCTGACTGGTTCAAAACATCTGGAGCTATTTGATATGTTCAAGGCCTGGCACTTTCAAATAATGCACTGTAAATCTGTCTCAGTAGGCTGGAAATTGATACTGATTCCTGGCACTGTGCAGGAACAGCAGTGTATGTTAGAAACGTGTTCCAATAAATCCAAAAAAAGGATTAACGGACTCAACCAAATCATCAAGCTGCTCTGCTTTAATCGGCATGGTGTCAGGCGAACGTGCTTCAACAAGTTATACCATAGCATCTATAATATGACCTGTAACCTCTGCAGGATTTATGTTAGAGACCCACCAGCACAGCACCCTCAGACCACAGATCACCATGCAAACATTTCAGGTGGGGAAAATTCACAGAAACTCCATGCCACAACCTCAAAGAGTTCTCGCTGCAATACACTTTCTGCCAGAATCTTTGGAGATCTACAGCAAAGCATATTCAGCCTGCCGTTGCAGACAAACATCTTCCACAACAGTATTTTTATTTTCTTAAAAACACACTGTGCCAAGCGTGAGAACCCAGTTCCTTGCATCCGTATACTGTATACTGGCACAGTGTTTTCTTTTTATTTTTACTTTTACAACATCACCATTTTGATTCCTTAAATGTTTGGCACTGGGTTTTCAGACTTGGCAAAATGACATGGCACTTGTAAGACTCGTTTGCACTGTACGTTTAATATCTACGAGTCTGAGGGGAGCACATTAATTGGGTTGTATAATAACAAAACACTCCTCCAGTCCTTCAGTGCTGCAGAATCATGTTATAAGTAATGGGGCCAGGATTCTTCCTAACAAACCTTTTTACAAACTCCCTGATGGACACTTTTGCAATGTAATTTACATTGCCATTACCTACTGGAGCAAATTCGGATTTCCTGCTTCACAGTATCCATAAGTAAGGTTATTAGCAATTACTCACTGAGGTGAATAGATTTACTGAAATTATGCTGCAAGTACAGTATAAAGGGTTCAGGTCATTCTCTGATCTGTGTGTTTTCCTCATGGCTCACCACCCTGCAATACACAAGCAGTCCCCACTTTGACAGCACAGTACATCCCTGTACATCATGTCATTAGACCTGCTTCTTGTGAGTGAAATCTTATCCATATATTTGCCTTAAAAACACAACTCCTAAAACAAAATCATGAGTGTGGTATGGCAATGGATCAGGTGGTTCATGCATGGCCATGGCACTGGCACTGACCTTTGACCTGGACTCTAATGCGGAAGTAGACGTCGACGTTGCCGAGGTACCTCTCCACCAGGATGTAGTACCAGTGCTCCCAGGAGGGCATGGGCGTGTCCAGCTCGCAGGCGGCCTGCTCCTGGCAGTCTGCGGAGGTGGAGTTGTGCAGTGGGGGTGCTCTGGCCCTGGCCTTCAGCAGCAGCGGACAGCTCTCTGTACTTTTGTTCCTGGTGCTGCAGTCCACCAGCTGCACTTTCACTTGGGAGATGTAGTTCGGGATGAACACTCTGAAACATGTGGGGAAAAAAAGCACACTTAGGTACAGTATTGAACATGCTATATCAAGCAGTTAGTCTTACCAAACCTATATTGGCTCATCTAACTTCAGTGTCACTATTTTGATTTTTCCTCAGCTGAATTAATCAGTCATTACAGTTTGAACCAAGTCACCAGAATCTGAGATACAGAATGGGCAGTGATGTGGAATAAGGGACAAAGCTGATGAATGCTGTTTCATAATTCGAGACCTCAGAGTACTGTGGATTTTCAGTTTGTTTATTTAGATACAAATGAGTTGGTTTCAAATGTGTCATTTTGATTTTTCTCTCAGTTTATCTGTGATGTGATGCAATATAGCTGAAATCCTGTGAGCATGATACTGATGATGATGCATTTCTTTGATAATTTAATGGAGCTTAATGCATGTTTCAGATTTCTTGTCCACACAATTAGAACACATACAGTATGTTTTGAAATTGATTAAACAAACTACAAACTCCTGATTTAGACCTATTCTGACCAGCATTACTCCTGCACCAATTCATTTATTTATTATTCTTCTGTAATAATTAATCTTAACAATGTGATGGCATAGCCACACTGTATTAGCTATGCACAACTGTGTTTATGATGACTGATATTCTAAGAATTTTCTCAGACTGACTGTCAAATGTGTTAAATAATGTCTCCTAATTATCTGACATTTTCTGAAAGCAAAACACTAGCAAAAGCATGGCAGTAATGTGCTCTCAAATGGAACTCCACCATCTGCTCTCCCAAACAGACTAAACATAACTTTCCACTGTGCTAAATTTTGCTTGTAACAACAGTGAAACATGCCGTTGTGCACAGAGCAGTCCACAGCACACAATTAGTGCATTATTGTAGGTAATGGAGCAGCTTTTAATAGGTCAATATTGTTTGGCTTGTGTACCTATGCCCTCTCCCTTAGATTCCTGGGTAATAGGCTTTTATTTGCTAATTGAGCAGAGAGCGCATTGATATGTGAAATTAATGAGTGCTGAAACCCACCGGGGGCAGACGAGCTGAGACAGGATGTGCCTGGAATGCAGAGCAGAATGCAGGCCAGGGTGGCATTGCTATGCAGAGCATCGTCCTTTACAGTGCAGGACTTACAGAGCGTACACACACTTACACCCTTTACATTACAGAGCGTACACACATTCACACCCTTTACAGTACAGTACAGACACACTTACACCCTTTACATTACAGAGTGTACACACTTACACCCTCCACATTACAGAGTACACACACATTCACTTTACAGTACAGAGCATCAGACAGTACACAGAGTACAGAACATACACACATTCACTGTCAGCCTGCTCACCCTTTACATTACAGTGTCAGCATTCACTGTCAGCCTGCACACAGTGTACACTCAATCTTTACATTACAGTACAGTGTCACACAGAACATACACAATCTGCTCACCCTTTACATTACAGAGTGCATACTACACATTCACACCCTTTACAGAACATACAGAGTGTCACACACATTCACACTCAATCTGCTTACATTACAGTACAGTGTCACACACATTCACACTCAATCTGCTCACCCTTTACAGTACAGTGTCACACACATTCACACCAATCTTTACTTTACAGTACAGAGTGTCACACACATTCACACTCAATCTGCTCCCCCTTTACAGGACAGTGTCTCACATTCACTGTCAGCCTGCTCACCCTTTACAGTACAGTGTCACACACATTCACTGTCAATCTGCTCACCCTTTACAGTACAGTGTCACACACATTCACACTCAATCTGCTCACCCTTTACAGTACAGAGTGTCACACACATTCACACTCAATCTGCTCCACCTTTACAGTAGAGAGAGTCACATACAATCACACTCAGTCTGCTGAATCCACTGGGCCGATGTGTGCTTACCACATGGACTAAAAACTGAATTTCCTCTCTCTCCCACTCATCAGTTTAATTCTATTTATAGACCAATGCAGGTTACATACATCATCAATGAGACTGTAATGGTGGAGCCCCCACGGCTCTGCTTAAATTACTTGTCATTTGTTTTGTTATGCAAATGGAGACCAGCGCACCAATAAAGTGCACGAACAAGACGTTGCAGCCATGATGTCATTGCTTATGTGTAATATAAGAAGGCATATTGATTACTACATTATTGTAAGTGCTCAACTGAAATTGAAATGTGTTTGGAAATGTTTTAGCGGTTTTGACAAAGCAGAGCTGAAAAATGTCTCAAATGTATCTCGTAAATCATTATTGCTCACTCTTTCAGAGAGTGAAACAGCTATTGCCAAGCCTTTCCATTCCCACTGCTGACACAACCCCTGAGTCTAGTTAACTGAGAGATGGTTGGGCACGTGCAAATGTGCATCTGATTGGTTGTTGGTTTAAATCCATGGGGGTAAATGGATATATGGTTTTTGAATGGAGTGAGACACAGAGTGTGCTGAGCTCCCCTGTGGTAGACTGCTTTGTGTTTGCTTCCCTGTAATGACCTCATTGTCTAAGGTGATATACCCCCGGTGTGGCCGTGTGCTGAGTTTGTGGTAATGAAAGAAACTGCGGCTTACTTGTAGAGCACTGATCTGTTGTGAACTGGGATCATCTGATCTATGAAGTATCCAGGATACAGCACTGAAATTCCAATCAGCCTCTGGACAATGAGCTGTGGTTGGAAGAGATATTGGCATTCCTCGTAGAGCCCCTACAGAGGAAATGAAAAAGAGAGAAATTGGTTTAAAAGGTCATTCAGCAATCTATTGTAAGCCAATATTCAATATATAAACTAAGGGAATACAAACTTAAGCTTTGAATGTTATTGAGAGACAAACTGTAAAAAGTTGTCAGTATGGTTGGATAACTAGAATTGTCCATTTAGTTTTGTCTTTTTGTTAAGACAATATTGACAGCATAAATGAGATGTCTTCTAAATAAATGTTGCCCACTTTTGTAGCACAGAAGAATGTTATCATGTCTCCTTATTTTAAACATGAAATTAATTCACTTTTAATTCCCTCCCCCTTTATTTGATTCTGTGATCTTATTTGCAACTAATCAAAGCAAATGTCAGGACAGACCAGTTCAATTAAAGAATATGTTTAATATTCAAATTTCCTCTGATATTTTAATTTATATTAAATTATTCTATTTTACTAATAATGAGCTTGTATCCCAGTTTGAGGGATGGTAGCTAATCTTTATTGCTAAATACGTTGCCTTAGCATGGTCCTAATATCTTAAGTTATGCGAAAAGAGATGTGGAAAACAAACTTAAGCCCAGATCTGTCATAGGAAATGAATGTAACGTATGTTGTTTCAAACAGATTTTCAGTTTTTCCTCTTTGCTTTGTAGGTGCTTCGCAGTGTGCTCATCTTAGAGGTAGAGGATCAAGTAACACAACCTCCCAGTAAGCAGTTCAAGACTCCCCAAAAAGGGCTGTACAGTTTTATAAGAACACATTTGCACCTGGAGATTGCATTCTTTTCAGGAAAGGAGGTGCTTGAGGCTTGTTATTAATCACTATGCAGAACAGCCAATCACAAAGCAGCTATTCAACACTCAGCCCCTGTCAGTCTTTCACAGGTGTTCCTACCTATAGAGAGATTCATCAATATCAAGCATTCTCTGAGCTACCCATCCACCTTCAGCGGACATTTCCCTTTAACAAAAAAGGCACGTCTTCTGAGTCAGTAGTTCCCAATGAATTTTCTAAATATGGATCAGAATTCTGAACAGAGGAAATTTTACAGTGTATTATTCAGAGTTGATGCCTCATAATGCCATGCGCCTGAATGGAGTCACGTTTCTCTTTTTCTCCAGTCGATATTTTGTACCTGCGGTCCTGTCAAAAGCTCATCAAACCAGGCCTGCTGTCTGGCGAGGTTACCAAGCCATGTCATTAAGACTGTACATACGGCTCCAGGAGGCTGTGATTCATCTGCCTCTCTGCCTGCCTACTGCCGTAATATAAACACCCATGTGTCACCATCCACCCCTACACAGGTGACTTTCAATATAAAAATGCCACAGTGAGAGAGAGAGAGAGAGAGTGAGTGAGAGAGAGAGAGAGAGAGAGAGAGAGAGAGAGAAAGAAAGAGAAAATCTTCCAGGGGTTCACAATTAATCATGATTTTTTTCTGTGACTGAATAGATAGATCATAGTTGGAGCTGAGTCAAAGTATTATCACAATGCATGTCAAATGAGGCTTGCAATTTCTATTAGGGAATATAAAGAGCGGCAAAGAGGATTGTGCTGAGGTGAAGCTTACCGTGAATCACTGGTCTTTGAAAAGCAAGGTACAATGCTTGTTACCTTTGTGTGTAACAAAGTATACTGTAGTTAAGGTGAGGTGAGGTGTGTTGTTTCACTACAATATAAAGATTACAATCTACACGTGTCTAGATGCTTCAATTCAAATGCATACAATGTGAGAACGCTATTATACAATTTATAATTCTCGGTAAGCCTAAACCAATTCTGTTTTAGGATCATTCTGTGTTTATAACATGCAAATAAGACATTATTAGATTGATTTAGAGGGATTAGCTCTTTGATGAGTGTCACTGTGTCATCCTATATTGAAGTGTTTGTCTCCAGTTACCTCAGTGGTGACTCTCTGACTAGACTGTGGCTTTGGGGCTGCCGGACCTCTGCTCTGTGGCGGAGATGCTCTGCTGAATGTCTGACCCCTTCCCCTTGATAGATGTTCATGTTTATTTATTTCTACAAACACCCAGCTGCTCTTCCTGTGCTCGGTTTCTCTCAGAGCAGCTCGGCTCAGACGGGCCCACTCCTTTGATCTCTCTCCCAGACCAATTACTGATGTGGCCTTTTACATTCGGTGAATGACTACTTCTCCTCCACCATGCTCATTTATTTAAATATTATTACTTGAATAAGGTGTAACTCTTATCATCAAACAACAATAAAAGTGCCCCTTCTTCTGCACAAGTGCATGCAGAGATGCAAGACAAAAAGCAAAAAAAAGGTTTTGTTTCAGGGAGTTCTGTCTTCTCAATCTTATCAATCAAATTGGACAATGAAGGTGACATGGCATCAGTTAATAACACTGTTGTGCACCTGATAAATGTATTGAATGTGGACTGAAGGAGACTCAAACTCAGGTTGTCATTGTGTGAGAAGGCGGAGGGAGAGGGCCCATCTGTTGTTTGTGCAGAGCAGTATACATAAAGTAAAGGCGCAGCTGCCACTGGGAGAGAGAGGCACGGTCGCCATATTGCAGCGGTCTCTAAACTTGTAATTTGCTGATTTGATTACAGAGGAGATTCATGACTCACCTGTCATGAAGGACATGTGATTGAAAACAAAGCTAGCATCTCCATAATTACGTAAACCATTAAAGGGTCTCTTCACGCAAAACGTGGGGGTGATTGATACGAGGCCACCCATGTTTACAGCTGTGGGGTGGGGGGGTTACTGCAACCCCCAGCTGGGCGAGGATTACGCCTCTGTAATAATAATAAAATGGAGTGAAAGATTGCACATATGCCACTAGTTAAGTTAGCCGCCTGTTTTCTGCTGCTGTTCAGAACACAAACAGCTGCACAGCTTTCAGCGCAGGAACCGAAAAAAAAAAAACGCCAATCTGGATATTAGATGAAAATTGGTCAATTTTGGGGAGATAAGCTGTGTTATGTAGATTTTCCTCATTTATTATTGGCCATGCACATGATCCCAGCGGAGCCACAAAAAAGCTGGCTGATGCTGATATCAGATGCACTGGGCCTCTGCTCATTCTAACACAGTGCAATTTCTCCCTAATTTTTCCTCACATTAAATAAAGCAGTACATCTATCTGGATCTTAACAACACCATTTTCATGAACTTCAGCCACATGCTGAGCTCCAAAGCTTGTGCGCATTTATTTAAATTTCTCATGCAAATTTCAGGCCTATCTATTTTTAGGTCCTACAGAATTTCCTGGGTAGCACTTAACTATTTTCTTGTTTGATTTAGGCTACCTTACAATATGTTGTTCAGCATTGCCCAGGTCCTCATCAAGTGACAATCATTAACAATGATCACCTGGATGACACCAAAGTTAAAATGGTGGTCAGTGGTTATTTTCACACCATGTCAGTGAAGAATATGAAATGCCATAAAATATCATGTTGCAAATCATCCAGTGCAAGAGCTTATTTATTTAGAGTTGAGTTTTCACTAACTTGACCCTGTTTCCCATAAACAAAGATTTTCTTGTTTAGGTGTGACTTGGACCAAGCAACCATACGAATGGTAGTGTCCTTCACTCACTTCCGCTGACTAACAGACTAACATGCTGCCAGACAAGCTGACAGAGTGAGTGGAAGCTATTGAAACTGACTAAATACACACACACACACACACACACACACACACACACACACACACATATATATAGTACCTCTATACATATGATATATAGTATTGAAACTGAAGATGTTGAAACTTGATCATGCAGCACTTCTAATACTGTTGATTCCTTATATGGTTTTTGCTTGTGTTTGCTTGTGTTGTACTCTGCCTCACTTATTTCACTTATATATAAGTCGAAAAGACCAGTTTCAGTTTCACATTTCCACTGTCCTCGGCCTATTCTCTGATTCTCTGATTGTGGGGAGTTTACTGTGAGGCAGGTCTATCTACACAGAGACTGCAATGAAACTCATGAGAATATCCCAACAGCAAGTAGCTCAACACCCTATATGACCCTGGCAGCCTG
Organism: Megalops atlanticus; assembly: GCA_019176425.1. Taxonomy (NCBI): domain Eukaryota; kingdom Metazoa; phylum Chordata; class Actinopteri; order Elopiformes; family Megalopidae; genus Megalops; species Megalops atlanticus. The sequence continues at coordinate 36,711,093 of CM032880.1, read as the reverse complement.
GGTGAGTGCCTTCCTGAAGCGGTGTCACAGGAGTGCTGCAGTGATTGCCACATCTAATCACTGGAGAATCTGTAGATCCTCCCTCAGAAGGCATGCGTCCAAACACCGCTGTTTCAAAGACCTGGCTAGAATTTTGATGGGACTAATTGCATTGACTGATCTAGCGCCACAACGTTACTGAATTGCACAAATATGTAATTTCCATTCAGATCATTTAGTAATGTTATAATTTTCTGTGGAAGTCTGATTCTCTTTACGTCATTGCAAAGCGCTCTCTACGGCTAGCTTGAGTGACTCATTTCAATCTCCAAATAAAGCACATTATTCAAAATGCAATTTCTTCATAATCTTTGTGATTGCCGTTTTATTCCTGCTCTCGAAACACAAACATCAGAATGACCATAAATCATGCTTAAAGATGAAAATAACAGCGGTGTGCAGTGGTCCTGATGTCTGCTAACCTCCAAAAACAACAATCACTGCATTATCCTTGTTTGGTTTGGTGACTAGGAGCAATGATTCGCAGGTACCATCTCTCTGCTGTCTCACTGAAAAGGTCAACTTTCCAGACAATGCTGTGTTTCATTGATATTTTGAAAGTTTTGTAACTGGGGTGCTGGCAGCAAGACATGACTGTGGAGGAAAGCAAGATACCTGGCATGCTGAAATTATGGGCATGGAGATCAGTGCTGGCATGCAGAAAATGAAACACTGGAGCCTTTTTTTAGACGATCTTGTTCTCCATTTTATTTCAGTGGGGGATTTGTGCTTGTGAGTCAACCACTCTCACCTGCTCCATACACTAGCCTCCATACCCTAGCTATATACCTTAGGCTGCCCCATATCCTAACCTCCTCCATACCCTAGCCTTCATGGATAAACCTCCAAAAGGAGATCTTTCAATCTTAGTGCAAAGAAGGGGCCTATATGGTCTTATAAGAGTAACAGGCTTTTCCTGCCACAACCAGAGTAGCTGAAAATCTCTGAAAATGAAACATTTGTGAGCAAGACACTTTACAAAATCCATAAACTACCCAACAGAGGAAGGGCTGAACTGAAGGTCACCTTTAATCAGCATTGTTGCTCCAGTTAGCGTGAAAGCATTCTGCTCATGGGGAATACAATTAAAAGTGCTAGACAGACATATTAAACTTTAACTGTAAGACTTTGAATTTTGCAGTCACCACACATTTGGTTGCATAATTTCCAAAGTTACAGTATGCATGGTCAGAATGGATGGATCTAAAGGGCAACATTCAGTACAGGAAAGTGTTAGCTGCATGTACAGTATACCATTTCTTTGAACACAAAGTCAACATTAAGATGAAATTGAGATAAAATGTTCCTGGGCCTTTAATCATGGTTTACTGCTCTAGTCATTATACAGTGAATTCAAGTTCTGTAATTTTAGAGCGACCAGAAACGGGGAACCTTGACCTTTGCGTAATCACCAAAGGGTATCATCTGTTCATGTTAAAAAGGTAACTCAAAAATGCACTGTATTTCTGCACTAACCTGGGTTCTAGACACCAAATACCAACCTGCAACCCATATATATATGCATTCTATGATGAGGATAAAACCACAAGTGGTAGCCAACTGTTAAAGCCAACTGCAACATCCACCTAAATTGTTCTGAACAATCGATGAATACATTTCTAAAAATACATAGGGCTGATGACTAAGATTTGAAGGGAAAAAATGTGGGCATTCAGTTTTGGAAACAGGGAACGTACCCTCCTCAAGAAAAGTGAATCCACAAGTCAATCTCCCAATGTTTCAATAAATTAAAAACCAGGTTTTAGATCCACTCAAAATTGTCTGTTCCTCAGAAATGATTCATCGTACAACTGAATTTGTACTGCCTTTTGAAACACTGCTTGCCAGTGCTGGCATTTCCCCCCAGAGTGCCTGTAAAGATCTTAAAAGTTCAAACGGATTCCTATGGTTTTAAGGGCAAGAGCAGGACATAAAGTCTTCATTATATCCAACTCTGTAAAGGACTCAAGAGTATATGGCCTAAAATGCCTCTGCATTCATACAGTTGAGTTGAGTTGTTCTCTGTTCTCTGAGTTGTCATGTAAAAAAAAACAAAAAAATACCAGATTTGCTTTCTTGGTGCCCATTGAAATAACATTACATTCAGACATACCAGCCGTCATGGTCAAACTATGTAAATTAGCATAAAAAACATATCAAAATGAAATTGTCATACTAGAAAATGAATATTTCACATTTAAAAAGCACCTGCAGATAGTGTCATCATTATAATGACTTCATCTGATATTGTCATTAAAAAGCTGTTTGCGAAATTGCAAGAGGAAAGTTGTCACTTTGGGGGTGTCCTTAGTAAGACCATCCTTCCCGATCTGATGAAAGTCACAGCTGAGTTAGGATAGCTTCCATCAGTGGAAATTGTTCATTTTCTATCAATCAAATAAAAGACCTGTTAAATCCTCTGCTTTATTTTGATCCCCTGTTTGGTAATATGTTAGAGCTAATGTTCAGATTTCAAGACTTTATTATGCCAATGAACCAGAAAAAAATGGGACATGTAATGTCCTGATGCAATGCTCAGATTTGGTGTGATGGCATTGTTGCACTTCAGCCTTGGTTAAAGGAAGTTGCAGGAATATGTGATGTTCACAGGTGCAGTTTTTGTTGAGAGAGGGTCACAGAGGAGTGAATTCAGTTCTGTGGTCATTTTCGAGGCTGAGGCTTTTTTTTTTTTTTTTAGCAACTATCCTGTTAGGTGTCCCTCTATCCCTGACAGCAAGCTTCAACTTGCGACCACTATTCCTCTTTCCTGATGCAGCTTTTCCTTGTTTGGTGAATGCCATCTTAATTTTTGACAACGTTCCCCTTAATATATTAAATCTCTTTTTCCATTTCTGTGACTGACACACCTGCAATTTGGACACCAGCTATAGGAACAATAAACTGCAGGCACTTTTTAAGACAGACTTAGCAGACCAGCAGAGACTAAACCCACTGCTTGTGGCTTCTCAGAGAGCACGAATGCTTCAATGTAACCCACCTTGACAGAAATCTTGCCCTCATCCTTTGGCAAATGTGCAGCCAGGAACCAGTCTCCAGGAAGCGGGCTGGTGACATTGAAGACCCCGGTGGTCCGATTAGGCAGCGTCCAGGTCAGAGTTACCGCAAATGCCCCCGGGACGATGGTGTCTCGAGGGAAGCGGGTGTGGAGGGGATTGATTACAGGCGGGGCCCCAGACCTGAAATACCTGTGAGTCAAACCAACAGCACAACTCACTCATTTGCCGTGGAAATTTAATTGAAAAATCCACTTCTGAGAGAAGAAGAAAAAAATCCAATTCTGGCATTGTTTTTTCAGAATAACTCACACTCCAGCGCACTGGAACTCTGGCTTTGTCTTTCACATTATAGCAGCAATAAATCAAACCAACAAGAAACAGTAAACTACTGCTATTTGTTTTGTGTACAAGAGGGGGAGAGAGATTAAAGTCACAGCAGAATAGATCAACTTTCACAGGATTTACAGGGCTTTCTTTGCAATGTGTGTGTGTGTGTGTGTGTGTGTGTGTGTGTGTGTGTGCGCATGTGTGTGTATTTGTGACATGAACAGACAATCATACGCAGCCACTCCAACATTTATGTAGCAATGATGTTCTGGGTGTAAAAGTTTGCAATTCATAAAGTGCTGATTGGCAGAACAACAATCAGGCTCCTTAATGATACAATGCATATTGCTGCTTGCTGAGAGATGATTTATTGGAGCGCTCTTGAATACGCCCTCTCCAGCTTTCAGCTCCTCACTGAGCAGGGGACAGGCGGCCACAGAATCCAACATGAATATGCATGAGGGCAACTTGGAATGATAAGGTTCTGACTGCCATGTTGGTCAAGAATGACATGTTGCTACAGGAGGTCTCTGCATCTTGTCTTCTCCTATTCATTGTGTTCAGTACGAAATGTTATGTAAACTTTAAAAAAATTCAAACTCCATTGACCTTAGTGTGTTTGGGAATTAGGTTCCATTGGCTCAAACTGAACAGGAAAAATGCAAAAGGAGGAATTACATAATATCTACTTATCAAAGCAATCTAATCTTTAATCAGTGTCATCAAGCCAAATCTGGCTATCATGGCTGGCAATTTTCAATATAATGTACTGTGAAATTATAATTATAGAGAAGAAAAGTAATGGTGATTAATATTTGCTGACAAATCCAGACAATTCTGAGGATGGGCAATTCAAAATTAACAGCAAAAAAGTAATGCTGATCATGTGAGTTTGTTTATATTGCATTATAATAAATTGTTTCAGCCTAACATGTTTTAATATTATACACATTGTAAATGACCATTAAGATGATTAAAAATGATTAAATTACCAACAGTAAAAATACTGAAATACTGAAAGAATGTAAACTATCACACAGCAGCTAGCAGACTAGACAGCACCAAGGAACACATTAATTTTTCACTTCCATTAAAAGGTATGATTTGGCATTCTTTTGGCCAAGGTCATTTATATATTTGTACTTTTTAAACTCACTGGATGGTTGCAGCTATATAACTTAAATTGTTGGTTATTCTATTTAAGATTTGAGATTTTAAAGGTGCAAATACACTTACTGAGAAAATTCCTTTCAAATTAATAGCAATTTATTGGAAAAAGTATGCTTCAATATAAGCACTAAACAACTCCAGTGAACATCACAACAAATTGTTGAAACTTAAAGCCTAGGCAGAGCTATAGATAGAGCTCTAATCCTCTCATCTAATGGGCGATTATTACTGTTCAAAAATGGTTTCATGACCATGCCAATTGCTTTTTGAGACAAGCTTTTAAAAGCCTCCGGAAAACACAAAAATAGGAAAAAATAAACATAAAAGAATTGTGGCTTGATTCTGAACTGAACTTCATTCAGCAAGGAAGAACTAAATAAAGTAGGAAGATGAATGATGGAAAAGCCATGGTCTGATGAATTGTGTAATATTTATGGCTAGCTGAAATTAAGATGAATGGCCATGACAGCGCTGCATTACCCCTAAGAGGTACACCCATCCCAGGCAATTTCAGCCATCTTAGGTGAATCTATTATAAGACAGCCTGGGCCTCTATACCTCATTATTGAGTCTGTACATTTTGATATTTTTTCCTGCATAAATAGCTCTTCCGCAAGACGTTTCAATGATCTGGTTCTCAGTGATTCTCAGAATGCTCTGAGTGACTCGAGAGACTAAATTTGTAAAGGAACATGTCATTAAGGACAAGATTCTTCTGGGAGAAAGGACAAAACCCCAGACCAATGGAATACCTGACAGACGGGAGAAGACACTCCTGGCAACAATTATGGTGTCTGTTACTCTCTGGCAACAATTATGGTGTCTGTTACTCATGATCAATGCAGGGTACTGATGGGACTGTACCAGCGCTCAGCTAAACCACCTCAGCGCCAATTACACACACCAGTTCTCCCACAACTCCACTCTCTCAGGGTATCAGTACGTCTGTCTCAGGAGGTCGCTTCTCACCCTTTAAGAGACGAAAGGTCCTGACCGTTACACCCACCCCTATGTTAATGTTTCCGCTCCAACACTTGCGATCATGGTGTATTGCACTGCACAAATGAGCTCCAAAGCGAAAGTGAACTGAACTTAGCATAAGCATCCAGGGGACCATCGAGGATGACTGGGCCTGTCTCACAAATTGGTGATATTCCGTTATTTATTACACACATAATACAGAGGCAGGCCATTTACCCAGTGTGAGCTACATTAAGCCCTGCATTATGCTGAGCCCTACGCTGTCATAAGAGGTGCCTCCGCTACCTGCAGGCTGCCTTCCTGAGTCTCTCTAGTTCAAAGGAACCAGTCAGGAAGTGCAGGCATGGACCGCCTTCAACATCCTACCCTGTTGTTCTTGGCAAGACAGCCACTAGTCTGTTACGACCAGCAAGGCTTAAATGTGAATGACCCATATTACTGTTTACAACAGGGGCTGCATAAGATCAGATAATTATTCTGAGCAGTCACAGTGTCATAGTCACAGTCACCATGCTGTTTCTACCCTTCATAATTAAATATCATCACTGTGACATCCACACATTTTAGTAAAAGAAAGTACATCATGTTTATGAAACTATATTATGTTCACTTCAGTGAGGGTTCACTCATGGCCAGAGGATGCACAATAACTGATTAGTTGCCAAGTTTTATCATTTTATGAAAACAAATTGTGAAATTGACCCGAGAGTGAAGGATAAAAGGAAATTGCCAACTCTGTGGCAAAGACTCAGTTAAAACCATAATAGTAGTGAATCCCAGGGACAGGTTGTGTACAGCTGACTTCTGTGAAAGGGATTTCAGTACCATGGACAGCACTTTAAGCTGCTGGGACACAGACAATGCCTCACAAATTAGTCCTGTGACCTTAATAAAAGACCATGGTTCTGCGTCTGCACACTCTGAACACTTAGCCTTGCTTTTCACAGACAGCTTCCACATTAGTGGAACTCAATGTGCTCTTCTATTGTGCATGTGCTGTCATGAATGAGAGGAGGAATGTGTGTGTGTGTGTGTGTGTGTGTGTGTGTGTGTGTGTGTGTGTGTGTGTGTGTGTGTAGGACAGGGGTTGGGGGAGGGGTTGATTGTTCAAATGTTCCAATCCCTGGCCAAGGTCGTACCATTCATGCAATGATTCGGCATTTGGAAGTACTCATTAAGTGAAGCGAGAGAAAAAAAAACGGTGTGCCATCCATTACGTTATAAAAAATCACAGGGTAATGGAAATGTGCTGTGCTTGTGGTGGAGCGGGGCATCAGCGTCGCTCCGCTGGGACTGCTTCAGAAACAACAGGACCTTTGAGACTACGAGCGCAGTGTCACTCAGCTCAGAGAGTCCCCGCGTTCGCGCTGTCACAGAGAGACAGCCCAAAGTCTCGGGGAAGTTTTTCGGTTTGCATGCAAATGTCGGCACTTCAATGCCAGCGCCTTTTTTCAGCGGCGTGCTTTCAGCGCTCTTCAGTGGGGCTTCAAACCAAGGTGCGCTGAGGACTCCCGGCTCCTCCCGAGGAGCCGTGCTGCCTTGCTGACTCGCGCTCAGCGGGAGGACCCAGAGAGCCGCGCAGCCGCCTGGCTCCCTGGCTGAGCCGCATCTAATGAGAATTGGCAGCTGTGAGCCAGGGGTTAGCTATTGATCTGGGAGTGGCAGAGTGAGGTTGTTATCCTTTGCCTCAGCTGTCCCGCCGCCTCCCCCCCACTAATCCCTCTGTACCCCTGCCAATTGCCACAAAAGGACCAGATTCATTATAAAGGCCCATAATACCCAGGTCCTGTGATCTGCAGAAGCCAATTTCTCACTTCAGGAGGAGACATACTGCATCACACATCTTCCCCACAGAGTGTGTGATAAACAAGCCCTTCATAAAGCAGGCTTTCTGTTTACAGCTTATCACCCTGTGTTCCTGTGTGGGATTTTTTAACTTTAAGGTAGCCTTCTATTTGGGCATTTGTCCGGGACATACGGGGTTGCATTTCCAGTGAGAGGTTTCCACTCGGCTGGGTGAAACCAGTCTCACATCTTCAGTGACTGCTGGAATCTAATTAAAAAGTTTGTTTTCTCACTGTTTGAGGTTTTTGGACCTATTAAAACTTTGTGTTTGTGTTAATCAGTTATCATTATCATGCATTCTTAACACACACATTCATTAATACCTCTGTAATTGATGATCTTCCTCTGAACCAATTTTGTTAATATATGTAAACAAATCATGAATCATAATGAAATTTCTCTTTGCTGCAGATGTTCTCATAACTTTTAAATATATATGGAATGCGGCGTGTGTGTGTGTGTGTGTGTGTGTTTGTGTGGTAGAGACAGGGTTGGGAGGGTTACTTTTAATATGTATTCCACTACAGATTACAGAATACTTGACCTAAAATGTCATTTGTAATGTATTCCATTAGATTACTCAAGGTAAGTAACGTAATCTAAATACTTTGGATTACTTTTTTTTAAAGAATGTTCATCCGACTAAGGTTCTGAACTGTTATTTTTAGAATGCTCAGGCTGAGTTCACACGTAGCCTCTTTTTTGATGAAAAACGCTGGCCAGTGCATTTTTTCAAGTAAAAAAACGCTGGCAGCGTTTGTTCCAAAAAGCAGTTGAGAGCGTCTTTTGTTGCCATAACAACAGTAGCATGTACATTGTTAGCGATCTAGCTGGCTATACATTGTTGCAGAGCTAACGTTAGCTAACAGGCTAGTTTAGCTAACGACAAGCGGTAAACACAAACACTTTCCAGAAACTCCTAGGATCCGTATAATTTGACTCCAAACGGTATCTTTATGATGAATGTTATGATACAGTTTAACTGTCGTGTTGTACAGTTCACTGTGCTCAGAAACTAGCACAATTAACTTCTCCACCGCTACCTTCTCCATTTTTGGTGGTTGTTATGGGAAACGACAGGTGTCACTGCTCCGCTTATGATTGGTCAGCTGTCCAAAAAGCGCTTGACGTAGGGCGTTTTTTTCTGAGAAGTTGAACCTTTTTCAACTGAAAAATCGCCCTGAGCTGCAGAAAAAAATGCTCAGGACGTTTTTGAAAACACGGTCTACTACTTCATAGGATTATGTAAAACAGACGCTGACAGCTTCAAAAAAGACGCTACGTGTGAACACAGCCACAGCATTGTTGTGGCTAACATGTTGGCACCCCCGTGTTAAGTCTATGGGCATTTCATCGCAGGTTCTTCAGAATTGTAAATGTTAATTCAAAAACTGTACATTACACGAAGACATGAGTTAGAAAAGGCACGAGCCACCCTTAATACACTGCGAGTGAGAAAGGAGTACCTTAATTTAATGTATAATATGCGTAGTGTAAAATTGTTGGAGTTTTGAACATGTGAAATTTCACTTGTTTTGTCGCTGTATCTACTCGTTAGCTAGTTATCTTTAATACTATACCTACTAGCCTACTAGCTAGCTGAATAGCTAATCCAGTGCAGCCAAACTATGTAAGATAGCTAGCTAGCGATCAATATTAGCTTAAATAATGAAAAAGAGAACTTACTTCAAGATGCTTCTTCAGGTTCGAGGTCGACTATTTTGAAGCGGATAGCAGTTTGGTTGCTGGCAAACACAGCTTGCATTGTACTGTTATGTTGTGACCTTTGCCAAATTTGAAAGTAAAATGGTCCCGGTATTTCCATGACATAAACGCGTTGCGCTGGTTGCTTTCTGTCTCGCTCTCCATTCTACTGTCTTGTGAGTCAAGCAGGCTGCGCGTTTTTTTTTCCATGAGGGGCTTGTGGGAGATACACCCCAGAGTTGCCTATCATTGGATAGATTTTCCAACTGAATAAACATTAAATGAAAAAAAAATTAAATGAAAAAAATCCAATGTAATCTCTTCAGTAATCTAAATATTTTTAAAATGTAACTGTAATTTGATTGCCATGAATTTAAATGGTAACTGTAACGGAATACAGTTACTCATATTTTGTATTTTAAATACGTAACACTGTTACATGTATTCCGTTACTCTCCAACCCTGGGTAGACTAGTGATGTGCAGTTCGTGAACGAACGAATCCTTTTGAACGAATCTTTGAGGTGAACTGAGGCCCTGTCCACGCGTACACGGGTATTTTTAAAAACGTAGCTTTTTCTATGCGTTTTGGCCTTTCGTCCACACGCAAATGGCGTTTTAGGTCACTGAAAACGGATCTTTTGCAAAACGCCTTCCAGAGTGAAGACTTTCAGAATCTCCGTTTTCAGTGTTCACGTGTAGACAGGGAAAACGGAGTTTTTGGCTTGTGACGTCAGAGTATGCGCCGTAATAACTTTTTTTCAGGCTTCTGATTGGCCAACATGGCTTTACGGTTAGGGTTATATCGTCGCCTGTTGGTTTAGCATGCTCTTGACAGCGTGTGTTTGCGTTTTCGTGTGGACGGAGATTTTTTTAAGAACGAAGGAGGAAAACCCCCGTTTTCAAAAATACCCGTGTAGGTGTGGACATGGCCTGAGTGTACTGAATTCGTTCCTTCCTCTTTGCAAACATGCGTGCTGATTAGCTGGCATAGCAGCTATAACTCTCCTTCCAGTGGATATTAGATATGCGGTCTGTCCACGAAGCAGCCTATCACAAAACTGTATCAGCAGTACGTTCATGACGACAACTAGCCAATGGCTGAAATGCTAAAACTCTCGAAGCACCTCCCACTTGCCACCTCCGCACAGCTGACGATGTGGGACAATGCCAAAGATCCAGTAATTACGAAGACTCTAAACTCCCCCTACTGACCCGATGAACTGTTGACAAGTTCCCCAGTTCACCAGTTCGTTCGGACTCCAAAGATTCACTGACTATGAAGACCTGGTGACTACGTGTTTCCAGAATCGCTAGTTCTCAGTATAGCAGGCTTGGGCTACATCCGCCATTGACTGTGACGATGCAAAAGGAATCAGAGCGCGTCCGTGACATTATAGGAATTAAAAATATTATTAAATATTATTTTGCTCATCTACCTGGAATATTATTTTATATTTATATTTTTAGCAGTAGCATATTTTAGGTGCGCACAATGTATCGCAGTTCTTGTTTATCACAACTGCAATTTTACGAAGGCTACGACTTATTTAATGTTGACATCACATTTCCTTTTAACGTGAATGAAGTCCTTATTAATAAATACTGACAAATCAACATAGTAGGCTACAAACAAAACAGTCATGTGATTTCTACATTAACAACAAATAAAAATAGGACATCACTGACTAGGCCTACAAGTATATTAAAATGTTTGGGCTGGGTTAGTTCAAAACGTGTAAAACGAAGTTTTCCGCTTCGGATATAAGCGTGGCTCTTTTTTCCTCAGTGCCTTTTTAGTTTTAGCAAATGACATGTACTTAGGCTATTATACGCGTCAAAATGTGGGGTTCTATTACCTTCCTAAAGACGAAGTATACTTTGCGGCTGCGTGATTGTTTGAATAGCATGGTGCAATTTCACGTAATGAATATTACGATTTAATTTTTAATTTCATTGACATTTGGTTTCACACGTGCTGTTTTGCCGCAGAGCAGGCTAATAATGGACATGATATTTGGAACAATGTAGAGTAACGTTTAAAATGCAATAAAACTATTTACAGATTGGTGTATGACGCCCGACCGGATATGGAAATGAATGAATCAGTGAGTCAAAGATTCGAATAATTTTATTGAACTGAACGAAAGGAACCGAATCACTAAAAAGAATCGTTTTGAACACCACTAGTAGAGACAGTGTTTATCTCTGATCTCTTACCAGCTACTTTCCCTGGTTTACTTGGCTGACATGTGAAAGCATTATGCTGATGCTGAAAGCAGATTAGCTTCGCTGGTTATTTCAAATAGACTAGATTACTCTAGTGTAAAAAAGGTTGAACACAGCCCATTATCTTCAGTAACACCTGTTAGCTTTGAGAGAAAACAATGCCTGCCTGCTGGCTTACCATTCTGCGCATATTTACCATTAAATCAGTCAGCATGCATTCAGCCCGGCCTGAGCTATCATAGAGTGACACGTTATTTCAGCCAGCGGTGTGAACCACCGACTGCCTCTCCCTCTGACACAGTGCCGCGATGCTGTCAACGGTCCCCCACACTCACACGGTGACGTTGCGGTCGGGGCAGCTGTCCCCAAACGTGCCCCCCTGCTCCTTGAAGGTGATGAGGTTCCAGACGGCGAGCACGGTGTCATCAGGCACGTTGAAATGGAACAGCTCCACGCTGGCAAAGGAGCGGAATGCGCTCAGCTTCCTGGGCGTCCTGGTGAAGTAGTCTGTCACGAAAAGGCAGTCTGGGGGACACGAGAGGAAGAAGATAAATATAGCTTTCATTTGCGCCTGTGGAGGGAGGAACGATCTGTCCTAATGTGGTCTGAGTGGCCTTCAGTGCCATCATTCTGTCAATAATATCAACTGATATGAAGTAGGCCCATTCTAATCCAGGCTCTCCTGAGTTGCAAAGGCACCGCCTAACTTTTTCCTATAGCATATGTGCCTTGTGACTTCCTAACTTATGGTAAACATTGATCTTTATTCAGGGTGTAAGTTATGTTGGTTTAACACTAATGCTTCTGTTCCCATGGTTTTCGTGAAAATCAAAGATGCATTCAAAATAGAATTCTCTCAATGAATTAATTGAAAAATACAGCTTGAGAACAATTTTCCAGTTAAGTACTAACATTCTTTTTCAAAATACTACCAAAAATGCCATAGAATTTTCTGAAACTACTTAGCTCTTTGATTTTACATGGACAATTAAGAATGGGCACAGATCACCATAAATGAATAATTTATAATGTGTTTTTAAAATGTTACCAACAAGAACATGAGGAATCAGTTTTCCTCTGTGAATGGAATACAGTATGCAATTCTATACAGCATTCAGAGCAGGGAGAATGTATTTTCCTAAAATAAGGTTGCTATTCTGGTTCCATAACTTGATAGTATACATGTTCACAGTATGAAGTACACTGTACCAGTCTGCTGCTTACAGCTTTTCTGCCACACCCTCCATTTCTGGTCCGCACTTTCAAAAACTTGGGTTTCCAGCTTCTTCAGAGAGCCTCCGCTGACATGCACACACGGACCCTGAGCTGCAGTTTTGAGCTGATACGGTGTAATAGGCCAGAGCAGGGTTTCAACAACAGAACCAGCTTTTACCCAGCACCCCACATCTCACATCTCACCACTCAGCGCTATTTCTCAAGCTGTGCTCCCGCTCTTCTTTAACGCCACACTGTTTGCAGTAGTGTCAAGCGTGGGAATATTAAACAGCACTTGACTGAGCGCAGTCTGAACATCTCCGCTCAGGAAAGCGAACGCGGGTGGCACAAGTCCTTAGATCCTCACACATCCCTCTGCCCCATAAAAAAAAAAAAAAAAAAAAAAACTACCTGACAAGCTGTGTCGCAGGCCCCCGCTCTGCCGGTCTGATGTTAAAGCGCTCCAAAGTGGCAGAGAAGACAGAGCTACTGCCTGCGTGTGCCCGGCAGCGTTTGGCAGCGAGTCCGCACTTCGCCCCAGCCTTTCACTGACACACACAGCGAGTCAGGGCGCTGACAGTGATTACGCTAATGGACTCTCACAGGAGTGAGATGTGTCCTGTTTATCGGGCTGCATGTTTCCAGGGACAAGCCACTAACGTGGTGCTGCGGTCTTTCAGCCGAGATCCCGAAATCAAAGTGGAAACTGTGATCGGATTTTCTGTCAATCATCGGGAAGACTGTTCTTCAACTTTATGAGTTGTACAGATATTGCAATGAAATTTAAGAAAAATCAATGTGAAGAAAACAGATCCTAGTTCAGATGAAAGTCATGGAAGATGCAGATCAAGTCTATGTGTCTTAGAAATACAAAATACTTACTAGTGACAAGTAGCGGTTACACATTAAAATCTACAAATCACACAGCTGAAACATAGAGCATTAACTTTAAAAATTGCAGGAGAAAAAGTATGATGCTGTCTCTCTCTCAGTACAGGAGAAGGAGTACCATACTGTTTTTCTCTCCCATTTCAAGAGAAAGACTACCACACTGTTTCTGTCTCAGTACAGAATAGGGATGGTAAGATTCACCGATTCGCGTCGGTGCACCGGCATAAAAGTTCACGATGCGATTGCCCCGATTAAAAAAGTGTGCACTGGATACAATTTGGGATGAACTCGGGATGCGTCGTTTCTAACATCTTTGCATCGGTAAAATCCGATTTATTTATACATAATTATTAGTAGAGGCCCTATGCCTTTATTATTTAGAAATGTGACCAATAATTTGTGACCAATAATTTTATATTTAGATTGACTCCTCCTCTCTAAACTGTTTCTCAAGCGCGCTCTCTCATCTCCACTGCTGTCAGTGGCCAATTCTCGTCAAGTTTCTCGGCCAAGTCTCGCGCGAGTTGGAGGCGTGTCCGGCCGAGTCACAGATTATCATGAAGGAGGAGGAGCTACACGTTCCACCGAATTGCTACAAATCGAATGTTCGCCGACACTTCGGATTTTTCAAGAGAGACGGACAATTTGACAAGACACATGCAGTTTAAAATATATGCCATGCCGCTATAAAGTACACAGGCAGCACGACTAACTTAAGTCAAAAAGAAACAGCATAAATGAGATGCTTACTGAGTTGCAGTCCTACTAGAGAAACAAATATGTGAAGTAAAAATGGCACTTTTTTAGTTCATTTATGATTTGCTGTCTGCTTAAGAAGAACCAAAGAAATAAAATCAAACTATCTGTACCATACTGAATTGCATAGCATCTTATTCTTTTGCATCGCATCATATCGCGTTGAATCGCATTGTGTTGAATCAAATCGTCTCGAATCGCACTGCATCGCAATAGGGGTGAATAATACCGTATCGATTAGTAGTTGCTTCATATGTATCTTTAATGTATCGGATTGTTGGCAATGCATCGAGATGTGTATCGCATCGGCCTCAGTGATGGAGATGCACATCACTAGTACAGAAGAAAGTACCACCCTGTCTCTGTCTTCACAGAAGAAGGAGTACCACACTGCTTCTCTGTACAGGTGAAAGAGTACTGTATACTCCCCCAGTACAGGAGGAGCAGTGTCACAGTATTTAGGACAAGGTCGCTTCTCCTATGGACTTTCAGTTGAATGATGATAACAGCTAACATGATAATGATTTCATTGACAATAAACAGGCTGCAGTGATAGTCTGAATCCTAACTGTCCGTTTAATCAAATAACACTGAAAAGCTGATGGGCATGTAAAGCTCTTTTCTACGGTACACCTCAATCATCATCAAGGACACTCTACTCTCCAAGCCCTCAGGGAATGCTAAACTACCAGATCTTTATTAAATCTTTCTGTCAATACTTCCCACACAACAAAATTCAGAGCAGTTCAATAGCGGATCTTTCAGACTGTATCCCCCAGACTGCGGTAACCACATTAAAATTAATATCATCTTCACCTTAGGGCCACATTTCTTCTTCCCCATTGATGGCAGATCAATACTTAATGACTCATCTCTGTAAACCAGAAAGACAGCGTCCTCTCAGATTGCTCAATAGCTGGAGGATATTTGACATCTTCCAGGGGTTTTAGCGAAGTGGGAACACTGCAGCGAGTGGACTTGGCATTTATGAAGTGACACTGGTTTTATTCTCTCTGATCACATTCACAAAGAGATGCTTGTCCAGCGCTTGCTCAGTGCTGATATAAAAGCAGTGGCTACTGGCTAGTTAGGCAAGATGGTGTTACACTGCTACGTGTTTTAATAATAGAATGATTGTGTATCTTAAAGAAATTAATTTTTAAAAATATACTTCTGGTATGTTCAGGCTTGTTTTGACATAATACCATGTTTGATATTTATTGTGAAATACCTGTGTAGCCACCTGTTGTCATTTCGTGACTAAAGTGGTACACCAACAATCAAAACTGAAGTTTTATTAGTTGTCTGCTTCGTGCTTACCATCTGTTTCTGTTTCCAAAAGAAGCCATGATTTCTAACAGCAAAACCCGGACCTGAAAATGAGGTGTGTTTACCGTTGCTCCGACAGTTGAAAGCCACAGTTTCAAACTCGGAAAGTAGTAATGCAAGATTAGGAAGTCTTCTGAGGAGAGTAGGATGCAGGTCCCGCAGGGGGACCTCCACAGGCAGGCACACCTCCACTTTCCAGCAGACAAAGAGCTGCAGACAGGACACTCTGAAAAATTCATGAGGGGCACGGGAAATCTGCACAAAAGGTCACGTCTGCACAGACACGCAAAAACCGAAGGAGGGGAAGTACCGAGACCAACTCCATTACCGCTCCGAGCGATGCACCAGGCCCGGTGCAGGGGCGAGCCGCAGCACTCTCCACAAATACCCCGGGAAGAGCATAAGATGTATAAATAACAACATCAACAGGAAGAAGAAGCCGCTTGCTTTGTTTATTTTGCCCACCGGCTTCTCCTGATTGGCTTCCCTTGTTCTGCTCTCCCTGGTTTCCACCCCGCATCGATGGTCGCTATTTTTGTCATGCAGAGTGGGCCGTGGCAACAAGGCACGCTGCAGAGTTACTGGGGGCTTGCAGGAGCATGCAGCAGCACTGCACCGTGGCCCTCGCGGCCCACGCCGACACAGCATGAAGGTTGGGGAAGAGGGTCCAGGGGCCCAAGAAAGCCTCCGTTTTCACACTTTTGGAGACTCTGCCTCTCCACCGAAACTCTTTCTTATTAATGTCTGAGGGAGAGCAGGGCGGTGGAGAGAGCCGGGGCACATCCTCCGCGCGAAACATCCTCGATGACTCAGAGGCCATCTTTAGAGGGATTGTGTGGGTGGTGTGATAGCAGACACCTTAAAACCCTTGGATTGAATTTCTGTGAATGGTATTACATCCAAAGCCCGCAGCACTGGGAATAACAAAAAAAACCCCACACTGTCTTATGGGCTCTGGAGATTGCTCACGGCAGAGACGGCACACCAAGCTACACGAGACATCCAAACTCGACACGGGATCCTGAGATTATCTCCCTGAAAAGGGGACACAGAAAGGGGGACCGGAGACAAGCCGTCCTGTGTAATCTCTTGGAATAAGGGCATTAGCTGGGTGTCTGTAGCCTTTCAGCTCCCTGTGGTTCCACCCCCCTTTTTCCCCACAGGAAAATGACTGCCACAAAAGCTTTCAGTGAAATAGTGCCATTCAGCAAGGACGTACCAGGCAGCATGGTGTCCTTGCTGAGGGCGGGGTTAGAGTATGCAGAAGCAGCGGCACACAGGGGGGTCATGTGATATCAACGAAAAAGACTTGATCCAAAAAGAGCACTGTAGCGTTGTGAGCGATGTCTATTGTGACAGCCAGAACAGAGGAGGCATTAATTATATTAATACACAGTTCAGTCCATAGGGCAGATGGCACAGAGGGATGCATACTACGCAGTCTGTCTTTGCTCTGTGAGCTGAAAGAGTGCTGCAGACTGGGACCCAGTTTCTCTGCCCCAGAGACTCATGGGGGATTTGGCCTCTAGGTGTTTCCAAATGTCATCGCTCGCTGTGCTCTTTCAGCCTCAAAACATTCTCCTGAAGAGCATTGTGGGCTTCGGTTTAAACCCTCAGAGGTGGCTCCTGCTAACCAAAGAACGATGGTGAGAAAGGGCAAAGTATTAGTCATGTGATCCCTTGTACTGCAAACTCCAAAACTAATTCATAATTTAGCAAGCTGCCTTTCCTGTGTGACGTAGCAGCTGTACATGTGTGAAAGCTTCTCTCCTCAGTTGTGCCACCGGTGCTGTAATGTATAATTTCAGGGCTGACAAAAGAGAAGTGCTACATAAACCAAAAGGTGCTTCTGTATTGCTACCCATTGGTGTATATTTAATGGGGGGCCCAGACGAACAGGATAACACTAACATGGTGCATGTATAGCGTGCACTTCACACACACCACCCATCTCTGTGCCTGCAGAGGCACAGTTCTTACCTGCTGACTTACAGCTCATGCAAGACATTTCTCCACAGCACACGGGGAAATTACATTCTGAATATTGTATTTACAGTATTATGCACAAACACAGGCAATTAAATTCCCATGTGAAACACCACACAGGATACCATAGAGCACGTGTATGTAACTTCTCAAGAAATGTGGATTCATTTCAAACATACAGCCTGACTGACAAATTAATTGGAAAATTCTATGCAGATCAGCAAGTCATTACACTTTAAGTTTAGAACAAAGCGAAACACCTTACAATGTTATTTCATGTTTGGAATCTGAACTCCACTAAGCATTACATGTAATTATATTTACTTGTCTATTCAGTCTTAAACTACTCCCGATAATTTTAGTGTTTTGTGTACATCTGAAGTTTCTCCTGCCCATCTTTGTGTCCATTTATTTTGCCACTGACCCTACGCTTTTAAAGGGAAGCCAGGGATAAGGTCTAAGGCAGCGACCCAGGCTGCAGTGAGTCCCATCAGCTGGAGCAAGATTCATCTCAGATGGCAGAAGCTATCACTACCATTAGTCATTCCAGCCAAATTAGTTACACAACCATACGGCTGTCAAGCAAATGACTTTAGGTTACTGTTCAGGGACGTCCTGTCTGATTGCACAGAGCGAGCAAGTTCGTCTCCCTTGCTTATCCACGAGGACACATCTCGTTCTTCGGTAGAAGTATTGGATTAGGGAAGGAGGGCCGGTACGGAGCATATTTTGTATCTCCATTTATCAGACTGCGAGCGGTTCTGAGGAGAGCTCTTTAGAAGAGTTCGCTGACACAAAGCACTCTCCAGGTCTACCGTGGGAGCAGAGCGTGGGAACAGAAAAAGAGCATTGAAATAGAAAAATGAGAATCTTCGTGATAAAGCAAGCATCATCCCAAGTAGCATTTCATCAGCTTTCACAAATCCCCTACAAGATATAGTCCCCCAAAGATCAATCATCTAGGCTAAATAAAACAGTCTTCCTTTATGAAAAGCAAGATAAGTTCACAGACACATACTGCAAGGCTCTGAAATAAGATCTCCTTTTACAGTACCAATTTCAGCACAAAGTGATTACCTTATTTAGTCCTTAATTCATGTTTCCTGTACACACACTTCCTTCCTCTTCTGCTCGATTGTGTGTTGTCTTTAAGCACTGCCCTGGGATCAGTGAAGCACACGATCACAAACCCTTATCCTTATGGCTCATCAGAGAGTAATGATGTTTCAGGAACTTCTTTAGCAGGTACATAAATATGGTGGAACTGGCATGGCCTAGTCATGATTTAAACTTACTCGGGTCCTGCATTATCTTGCATTGTCAGACTAGACTTTGCCAGAGTTCAGGCGAAACCTTGAGGAAAGTCTGGTGTTTTTTAAGCATTCAATTACAAAATCGATGTGACCAAATTTAACGAATTGCCCCCTCCATTAGTTTCACAACATGCACCTTAGATAAAGAGATTCGATTCCAGACCCTTGATTGTTTAGCATGGAACTCAATAGCCACCTCATCTCCATGCCAGCTTTCCTCAGGGGCCACTGCATAACAATGAGGCCTCCTTCCCACGGAGATCTGTTTGTTTAAAGTCTGTGATAGCAGGGTGTGTGTTTATTTGAAACAAAAAAAACAGATTGTACTTTTCCATGGCAACAACAGCATTCTAAAAGGTCACCATGAAATGTAGAGCTCTGAGATTGGACCATTAAGGCATTCACATTAAAAGCACACATGCCTGGTGAATTGAGAAAGGCACTGCAGATGAAAACTCAATTAAACATGAAGTGTACTTTAAAAATGGATGTAAAACTGCAGAGGTGCATACAGTATATGAGACTTAATCAGAGAGGCAGACAGTGAAGGGAGGGCTTTCCTGTTTAATCAGCAATATCTCAGATGGCACATGTTAAAAAAAAAGCTGTGTGTGTGTGTGTGTGCATGTGCATGTGTATGTGTGTGCATATCTACTCCCCTATCATATGCTCTTAGGGTAACCTACATCCCTTTCAGTTTAAATTCTTGTTAATTTATTCAGGTGGAAATTCACTGAAGCATTCTGAGTAAGGTGTTATGTTTAAGGGCACTGGCACCTGTTTTTAACCCTGGGCTCGCATATGTAACCTTCTAAAGACACGTCCTGTTCCCTGATTGCTCTGCCACACAGCTTTCTGCTTGCACTCCGAAAGCCGGTGTCCCTCGTCCTGGCGGCAGCCGCCTTCCGCTCGTGAGGTGGTTAGCCACGCGCTAGGCTGACAGGGACATCTGTTCTCTCCACACCGCCACTCTCCAGCCCCTCTAAGATCCCTGCTCACAGGGCAGCTTGCTGGTGCTGTTAACCTTGAGAGAGAGATGCTCCCCTCTCCCCTCTAAGTGCAACCCTGGCCGCACGACCTGAGTTTGTTAGCTGTAGTGAGAAAGCACGCTCATCAAAGCGGAGTTCGGTAGGCCTGGCCGCCCTGGGCTGAGGGGCATGGGCGAGGGGAGTCTGGCCATGTTCTGGCAGGGGAGAACCCAGCACCTTTACAGGGTGCAACTGTGGCAGAGTTGACACTGGGCTGCAAAGACGCAGGTACACATGTCACAGCGCTGAACAGGTGTCTGACAAACGCACACCTCTCTCCCCATAGCACACAAGGCCATTACCCTCCTTCAGAGTGGCTCTCAGTGGAGGTGTCCTGGAATGAGCTGCTGACAGACAGAAGGTGTGACCTACCGTGGCACAGGTTGATGGACAGAGGCTGAATCCAATGAATGAGAGAAGCCTGTGTCCCCGAAGCCTGTGCCCTCCAATTTCCTCTCCACTCTCCCGCTATCATGCAGCCCCTATGACTCCCTTCCTCCCCTGGCACAGAAATCTGTCCACGCCCGCCGCTCTGGGTGCGGTGTGTTTTGTCTGTCATCTCGTTCTCACAGCTTCTGTCCACCTGTTCCCTGCTCTGTCAGGATCAGCCCCCTCTCTCACCCGTCTGCATGGGGTTTACAGGGCCGCGGCGCTCGGGTTCGATACCTCAGAGCTCTCTGTTCACTGCCATGTCTGCTGCACCACTCAGCAGACTGGCCTTCCTCCCTCCCACACAAAGGGAAAAAAACTGCATTTCACCTCCTTCCTCATCAAACACTATCGTGCTCCCCTCTCTGCGGACAGCTGAAGCAGAGAGGACAGAGGCTGGTGGGTCTACAGTCACATTGTTCAACTTTATGTGTTATGATCTGAAATAATTTTATATTCTCCTCGATCCTTCATGATGCTCTCCCTGTCTTAGACTCATAGACAGTGTAGTCTATGAGTCTAAGACATAAATTTGGAATGCCAAATTTCTCAACTGCATCTCTTTGGTTTATCTTGAAGAGATTTTGAAAAGCCTATTTCTTTTTCCATGCTAAATAGTTGGGCTTTTTCCCAAAATATTTTATGTGCTAAGTGCTATGGTAATTACCACAAGACACAGTGCTCACTGTATTCACATTGAATACTGAACAGCTCTTCTTGCGTGTCACGCAGCACCCAGCTGACTTTCTTATTACATGTTGCAAGGGAGCCCAAAATGATTTTCTAAGTGGACTGCTTTAAACAGCATCAATATAGGAATGATCCTGTCCCAGTGTTTTTTTCAGCAGAAGTGCAGTGTGTTGAAATAATAAACAATAATTTTTATGTGTTATGTACGATAGTGCACGGCACTTAAGAAATTAGACCCCAACCTTGTTAAGTTCCAAATGCACACTTTATGAAGGTACATGCTTTCTGCATTATGGCCATACATCTGATATTGATTGCTGTCCCTCAGCCTGCATGTATCGCGCATTATCATTTCATGCTATTGATTAGCAGGCTGCGCCCACTTTGGGGCTCTCCATTGATTAGTGGGGGCCTTAGGGCTAATGCGGGCACCTGTCATTAATTCAGGGAGTGGGGAGGTGTTCCAGACGGACTTTAGATGAATTCAGCATTGGGGAAAATTCTCTATTTCAAGCGTTAACGTTGTAAGCAGGAAAGGAGTGACCGTGATGTTTGTTTGCTTGTTTCGTCCAATTCCGTTGGAGAATGGAAGCCTCGGCCCCAAGCTCACGGGAGTGGGAGAGTAATCTTATTTCCATTACCCGTCTCCAGATTTCTATCTTAACCGCTGAATTTGCACCGTTTCTGATGGGACATTAGGAAGGCGAGGCGTGCCTGTGGGAGAGCGGGACAGGGCCCAAGGAGAGACTCTGGGCCCGAGTCTGCCGCAATGCATGCGGTTCTGTGGAGGCTCCCGTGCAGCAGAACTGCAGCGTGGGAAAGCCGCAGCATGGTAACAGCACAGTGGCAGCAAGCGGCCCATTGCACAGTTACACCAAAAAAAACAACAACAAAAACAAACTTGATAAGGGGCTCAGAAGGTAACTATTCATGAGAGTCAGAGCCCAGCATCTTCTGACTCAAAGTCATTCTCTGATCTTTATACCCTAACACATGGACATTCACCTTCTACCTTTACACACAGATATTTATTTTGTATGCAGCAGTAAGCGTGAGTGGAAATGGAGCCATAGACTTCAGCACTGATTGCAGTAAGGGAGGAAGCGAGCGTACGTCATTCCCCTGACTGCACATACAAGATCACAGCAGCAATTACCAGTCTTACTTTTTAATTGTACTTGAGTATCTACAATCATATCACAATCATATTATTAGAAGCGTCTAATTCTGAAGTGCTTCAGATACAAACTCACGTGCTCCAGACGAATAGCAGTGCCACAGTCACACATTGCTCTGTGTTGATAAGCAGATATGCTTATGCCATTTTTCTGAGGACACAAGACCTGTACCATGGAGTGCAGGGGTGGTGCCTCAGCACAGCTATATAATGGGACCCACAGATTCACTTTCGATGCATTGTTAATTTGGAGTTCTGCACAATAAGCCCCACTGTCGCGGCAGTCAGCCGGGACCGCCTTTCTGCGTTTCCAGCAGTCCCTGTGATTACGGTGAGCGTGGACGTGCGTCTCCCCTCAGTCCCGAAGTTCACGGCAAGTTTGCGCCCGCTCGACCTGCGATCGATTCACCTTCACGGGGAAATCCATCCATGGAAGCGGGCTGATCGGAGGGGAAAGCTGAGCAGTGGAGCGGCGCTCCAGAAATACAAGGTAACGCTATACAGAGGAACCACAGCATCGATCACTCCAGACCCGCCCGACCTCAGAGGCCTGCCAGACGCCAACAGTTCCAGCTCCTGCAGGACAAACCACTCACTGCTGTCACCATATGGAGTCAAGCCAAAAATCTGCATTCCTCTTACACACAATGTCAGAGGTTCCTGTTTGAAAAATGGCTTGTGTCTGGGGAAAAAAAAACTTATATAAAACTGTCTCCAGCTGTTAAGGGTAGTTTATGAGAATGAAGGAAACAGACTGGTCACTAACCACATGGAGACGTACAATGAACAAAAATAAGGCAAAACTGTCACTGCATTTCAAAGGAAACTATTTTCGTTTGTACTTTACCCTGGAAAAGGAGTACATTTTCAATTTTAAAGTGACATTAAGCCTGCTGCTTTGGAAGCCTTATTGCTGGCTGTTAGATTTCACAGTTGTTACAGAGAAGGGATGTCTGTAATCAGAGTTGTAAACACCTGCTTCAGTGTGCAATCCAAGCCTGATCGAGGCACAGCTGCAGCCGCATGATGCTCCACTGCACATGCAAATGGTATTCCGTATCAAAGATTTCTCTTCCTTCGAAAACACCCATCAAGTCACCTTTCGCAAATACCTCAGCAGTCAGTCCATTCCGGTTACACCTGACACTTGGCAGAAATGGATTTTGAAAACTGGCAGTAAAATTGAAAATATTTCCAAGCTACAAACTATATACACACCCATACAGTATCATATATTTAGTGTATATGAACATATTATATGTGTGTCTGTGTGTATATATATTTTTTCCTCGATATTATTTTTGCAATAACTGGCATTCTGTGTGTGAGTCGCTGAAGACGATCAATACCAACACGATTTATGACTTTGAAGTGTGAGCTCTTGAGTTTGGCGAGGGAAGCAGATGCCATTCTTCCTCATTTAAGCGCTGTTTTAGACTGCTCCCTTAAATGTGCAAACAAACAGATCCATACCAAGCCTCCTCACTGACAGCAGGACAAAAAAAATCAAAAAGCGCTCAAACTCAAACTAGGTCAGAGTATGCACAACAGTAATTGCGCACAGAACTTTCCAGAACAGAATAATAATAATAATAAAAATATTGACAGAGGGGCGGTTTAATGTGGATTGTGGTGAGATACGGCATGCTTCCTCAGACTGTGGGGACCTGAGAGCTTTTTAATGGGTACAAGTCCTGATTTCAGTCCCCCTTTCTGACTGGACACCACCCCACCCAGGAGTGTCAGTTAGCACCTCCCTCACAGGCAGTGACCTTGTCCCGATACAGAGCGTCTTCAGTGCTCTACACTTTTCAGCTCGGCTGCTTCGGTCGTACTCATTCGCACTGTTCCGGCCCGTGGCTCTCTGACAAAGACATGCTCAGCGGCTCCTCAGAAGCCAGGAGTCCTGAAGAGCACCTTCAACACGCACACGAACCGGTGGGTGTCACTCTGTAGGCAGTAAATCAATGGCTGTCCCCTCCCTCTGCACACTGGCCTGTGAAGCCCAAGTTGGAGTTACTGCTGAGCTTAAATTTTTCAGCCGTGATGAGATTGCTGCTTGCCATCTACTGGGATGTTGTGCAGCATTCTTTCATCAAACACAGACCATCCTGTACTTATGAACAGGTTACCTTGCCAGGACTGTGTGGAGAAACAAGTGTATTAGGGAACAGATTAAATGCAACATTGTCAGGTTACCTTGATGATGTTGTCAGGAAAAAAATTCTTCTTGGTTTATTGTTTTTTTCCCAGTTCAGGTCTATTTGAGAGTGCTTGTTCCTTATGAGGTCCCTCTTTACACCTGATTAAATTGAGCATTTTGTCTTCATCTATCTGCGTAATCTTCTAGGTCTCCAGTACAAAGCACTGCTGTATGTGTTATTCCATCCTGCTGAGGATAGGTTTGGCATGATGCTTAATGGTGATCCTTAATCAAGCTGAACATCTCCTCGCGGTACACACCACAGCACGTGCCTCCGTGTAGGAGGAAAGGAAGACGACGCTACGTTACGATTCTGCCGTTTAACGCAGGGTCGTCCGTAATTCATTATCTGTGCACTTGAGATGTACTGTGGCAGATTAAACCCTTTAAGTGAGCTCTTCATTAGCGCATGCTGGCCTTCCTTTGCTGGTCTCTGGGGACACACAGCATCGCCTGAATGGCAAAGATTATGGGACGCTCTCACTTGCAACCAAAGAAACAAGCGCGCCTCTGTTTGACCTCAGTGTACAAGCGGCAGTGCTAACGGGAAATCTGAGCGAATCAGAAGCATTTGATTGGTAGACCTCTCCCAGGGAGGTACGTCTGCAAACAAATTGTCAGTACTCCAGCCCCCTAGCTGTTGTGTTTTTGTTCTCCCCATCTGTCATTGTGTCCATGTGCTTCTGTTTTTCCTTGTGTTCCAGCCCTGCCCCGCTCTCTCCGCCCTGTCTCCGCCCACCTGATCATCTCCACCTGCCTGCCTGCACACCTGCTTCCCATCACCTCATCAGCCCAACCCTATATTTACCCTGCTTGTCTCTGTCTTGTTTGCCAGTTCGTTGCAGTGTTTTTCCTGTTTCGTTCCTGCCATGCTTTTTTCCTGTAAGTCTTGCTGTTTTTGTTCCTGCCTGTTCTTCAACCTTGATTCTGTTTGCCGCCTTGCTCTGTTTGTCTGAGTATCTGCCTGCCTGGTTACTGACCCTGCCTGTTCCTGTTTTTGACCCTGGTTTGCCCACGGACTGCCTGCCTGTTACTGACACTGCCTGTTCTGGTTTTGCTACTTCGCCTGATGTCTTTGTTAAAGCTTTTTGGAACCTGAAGCCCTGGTGTCCGCGCTTGAGTCCTTGCCTGAGCCCTGACACAAATACCGTAGAAGGCAAAGTCTTTGCAGGAAGTAGTGTGAACTCCCTGCAATAGGAGCAATGCTCCATGTGCAATCAGCCCATCAAAGAGTGCAGTTGCTTCACAAGCACAATTTTGTCATTCTAGTACCCATAAATTTGTCTATCACTGTTGCAATTTTGGTTTTATGTCCAAAAGAAGGTAATTGGTAGAATTATTTGCATTTATTCTCTGGATTTTTTTAAGTATTGAACAATAAAATGAGAGTACAGTAAGGTTTATACTTACTGTGGACCCTCACTCTCTGAAACTTAGTCACTGTTGAATCACAACCGCCAGCATTTACTTCAGTTTCTGATGTGATATTGCAGTCCTAATCTTGCCTAGACATGTGAAGTAGAATGTGTCCAAAGCCTGATTTTGGCTGTGTGCCCCCTGTCTTCTGTGTTTTTGGCTGTACTTTGATCAATCTGCCTTCAGTGAATGCATTGCCTCAATTACAACTTTAAGTTTTATCCAGTAAAATGAGCAGCACAATTCCTTTGGGAACTGTACTGTAGTTCAGTACAGAATATATGTCACAAACCTGTAGTGCATCCCTTTGACCAATGCAAAGCCAAATTGAACTCTCACACCATGTTTCACACCAAGGTAGTATTGCAGATGGTGCCAGGCTAGCAAGTACTAGTAGTTGGGTATTTGTTTGTGTTTTGTAGATGATCACACCATGTAGATGTGCTTTCAGACTGTGGCCTTTCTTTACGATTATGTAATCTGTAAAGCTGCAGGGGGCTTCAAGAAATGACAATAGACTAGGATAGACCTCAGATAACAGCGTTTCCCATTCCACTAAACATATTAATCATCAAGGGATATAAACAAAAATCTAAACACAGACCTGGACAAAGTTAGTTCTTCTCACAGATGGCATTTTGTTTCAGTGAGGGTTAGCTGTCTGTGTCTATTATTACCACTGTGACCCCATCCTGTGACATTCAGTTTGGAATGGGCATGAATTCACACACATTATTTCATGAACAATATGGCACACCAGTGGGAGAGTCAAAGGAATTCATTTGTTGTGATAGCCAATCAGGCTAGCGTGAAGTGCTATCACCATATGCTGTGAGCATCAACCAAAAATAGCTTTCAGTCAAGCTACTTATTTTACATTTCACTGTTAGATCTATTTCTTACTGCTATAGTTTTTGTTGTCTACTTTCACATTACCCAAGGTTAGAAAGTCCAAAACAAAACAACTCAAGACTGCAACAGAGAAAGAAATGCTGATGGCAGTCTATCTTCCTTTCCTTCCTTAGAGAATTCTTATGTTTCTTTCGTTCATTTTCAGTTCTGTCTATCCCTTTCTTCTGTCTATTTTACCCCGCTGACTTTATCACTTGATGTACTTTTTTGTTTCTTTTGGGAACACTGTATAAATTGCTCCACCAGTAAATAACCTTAATCTCATTGTGTCATCATCTATAATAGCATGAAATCAGATCAAAGTCTGTGAAGAACAGCCTTCAGAGCGGCAGATTCTTGTGATTACTCGCACTCGGGTACCTCATCTCTGTCGGTACGCAGGCGTTTTTCATGCTAAATGTAGTCTTTCACATAGTGCCAGCATATTTTTCATATAACTTTTTAAAGAGCAGCTTCTTCAATAACATGAAGGTTACACATTCCTTTAGCATATATGACTGTGATAATTATGTGATAAGCATGTTAGTCTTACATGAACACTCATTTTAGCTGTCGCATACTGAACGAGAAAATTGCCTTCATGTGGCTTAGAATTTTAAGAGAATGCTTGAATTGTGTCATATATTAAAATAAACTACCTCCTTCATGTATGAAAGTATATACATAAAATGTAGCATCTTCTTTACACTGACATTTTGGCAATATATGCAAGCATAAAGTGGCATTTATGGAAATAGTAACAGCTTATATGCACTGTAGTATACGACGGACAGTTTAACAAATAAAAATGTATATTTATTACTGCATTAATACATGTTCATTCTGTAGCATATGATGTTACTTCATAAGGAATGCAGAATTATAAGTAAATACATAAAAATAATGGTGCAGTAGATGAATACTTGTACTATGCAAAACTTGAAAATTTGGAGTGGAATTGCTCGTTTGCACTGGAAAGCTTTATAACTACATTTTCTTGATTTTACTAGCCCCACTGTGTCTGAAATGTGTTTAAGATTGCTATATACATGCTATGATGTCGACTAGAGACTGAGCTGACAGTTCTTAACGCTGCTCAGAGCTTTAACACAACAAGGGTGAAAAGGGATAAGGACCCTTGTTAAAAGGAAACAAAACAAAACACAGAAATGCTTGGTAGGACATTATAACTCCAATCTTATATATCCACATATATATGTGTTTATAATTCACTCTAAAAGCATAGTCAAGGCATAGTCAAGTCTGTTTATGATTCCTGGCGTGTTCTCTGCGGCTCAGAGCTGAGATACGCAAGTAGCAGAACTTGTTGGGAGGAAGTCTACTCCACCACTATATAGAAGAGCCTAAACCATGGACTCAGCAGTACCGGGTATTTTATGTTTATCTGGAGAGTAATCAATCAGAGAGCACCTCCACAATGCCCCGCATGAAATATTCTCTGCAAGAGCTCTCTCAGCTGATGTAAAACCAAGGGTAAATTTGATTTGCGGTTTATGATGGATATTAACCAAGTGCTCTGTAAATAAAGTTTATGGCAGGGTGAGTTTAACACCCTGCTTGAATATCCGAAAGGAGGCTCCCGCCATCAATCTGTCTGTGAGAAAACAGTCTGAGTAAATTTCTCAGCTACAAGGTCATTTCGCTGCTTTACCCAAAGTTTGCTATACCTCTAAAGGAGGCCCCACCTATCCTTGGCAACTAATGAATTTCAATCTTTTTTTTTTTTTTTTTTTTTTGCTCAATGGGCAGCCGTGGTACTCATGGACAGTCACAGCATCAGCGATCCTCTTTCCAACAGAAAGTGCAAGTTTCTTCCTTATGCTGTGGAACAGTTCATTAAGTGTTAAAATCATACCTAAATGCAATTCGAGTACCCAGCTGCACAGTGCCTTTAGTTCCTTCTTCAGTCTTTTCAGTTCAGCTTTAGAAACCATTACTCTCTCTGGAGATCTGTCAAAGTTTCATGAGAGTGTCCATTTACTGTTTTATTGCATCAGAAATGGTTGGGAAATGTCAGAGGCCTATAATCCGATGGCCGTGGCCCAAGATTCTGAGTTTTACTATTTCGAGTCAAATGCACTATACCTCAGACTGACGAGGGCATTTTCTCAAGTCAAGGCAACGTCGCCTTCCACTTAGAACAGGCTACAAATAGAGGACATAAATACCCATTTCTCATTTACAGCAAGACAGGAGCGCAAACAGCTCTGGTGGTGCATTAGTGAAGACTCCATCCATCAGAACACTTATGAAGATCAGTGCCTCAACGCTAATGCTTTCCCCTTTTCACACCGCAGTGATGGAACCGGGCTGGAACAAAGTGGAGCCAGGCTGGCTGACTCTGTTCAGCCCAACTGGTTTTCCACTGCATTACCCACAGCCTGCGCTGCACTAGTTGCTACGGCAATAAAGCATGAAGCACAGATTGTGACATCACACATGAATGATGAGCGCCTGGATTACACCTGAGTTCCGAGGCTGACGGTTCCCAAAAGAAATCTCCGTGTTACTTCTGTCTGGCTCTGGTTTTACTCTATGATCAGGACTCCATCTACCCCAAGGTGAACTTGCCACAACTCCCAAAATGTAACCGGACGGAACCGTAGTAGCAACGCTTGATAACATTGTCATGCCTCTAAACAAACGCAGACACTGCATATTCGTCCATTTCTCTCCTAACACAATCAGCTGGTCAGCAGACACAAAGCAGAGCCACTGCGCGACACTGTCATTACTGCAGAACATGCTGCTGGTTATTTTCACAGAGACGGACAGACCAACATCTATCTTGGATGACAAATGACATCTGCGGCTATTATTTCATGCTATTTTTCCATTAGCATCCATCAGGCATGAGTTGGCCAGGGGTCTGGTGTGTGGTTCTCTACTGATTGTCATCTCCTTGTCTGTCCACTCACGGTCTGAGAAGGGATATAACTATGGAAAGTGTGTTAAGAAATGGCTTTGCTATTTGCTGTGATTGGGTAGTGGATGCTAGTTACCTTTAGTCCTCACCCCCACTTTGTGTGCAGAAGAATGAACAAGCCTTCACTTACTTTATGTGTGTTGGAGAATGTGTATCTTTGAACATGGCCAAAGATGTGTAGCGGAGCAATAATGAACAGCGTTTATCCAGGGTGAGGGACTTTGTTTTCCTCCTGTGAATCAATGGACACTACAGAAATGAATGCTAGGGCTTTGTCACTGCATAAATCACAGTTTACTTGCTTGCATCTTTGTTACCATATTTACACAAAGGAATAGGCACCATACTATAAAAGGGTATACTATTTTCTACTTCTGGAATTACAGACAGTAAATATACAGGCTTAGAGGAAACAGGATGGATGAACAAGGTCTAAACTAAGGAGAACTGTGCTGTTAAATAGACAGACATCTCACTACAGCAACATTAATATATGTAATGCAGCAATAGGTACGTGAAGCATAACTCGATTTGTATGGTGTTTGAATCTTCAAAAAAAAGCTATAAGGGTGTCCCGTGATTCTAAATAAAAATACAAAAGTGAGCAGAAACCGTCTGCCATCCAGTGATCTTAGCCTTCAAAATGACAGAAGTAATCGCCGGTACATGAGCCACCACCAAAATGAAGTCTTGTCTTTGCTTGGCTCTTTAATGTACTGTACCCCAACAGAGCCCTGGGCAAAGGCTGAGAATGCATTCCAGGTCCATTCCAGGAAGGGATCTAACGTCAATCTTTAGCAAGCAGCAGACTCAGAAAAAGAAGATGAATGTCAGCGCATTATTATTAGTGTGCACAAGGGAGGAAATGGAAATCAGGGATGAGGTGTGGAGCACAGGAGGTGTAATATGATGTCTGTTATGAGTTATGTGAGCCCGTCCCCTGGGAGGTGGGGGGAGGCTGCAAACTGCCCCAGTTCTGTATTGTTTTGATCTATTGCTTTGGGAACGGGAGTCCGTCCTGTGAGGTAATTTGTCAAAAAAGGGACCTTTATAAAGAGGTGCCCTAAAACCTTTTGGCTTCATCAATGAATGAGGAGAGCGTGTGCAACCACAGTCATTAACATAGCTCTCATCCTTGCATGTGTGATACACCCCTCTAATCATCTAATTAGGATTATGGGTCAAGTTATCATGCAAGGCATGAATTTGAGCTTGTGGTGTCTGGGAGTTATTTTTTTATATTCTTCCAGTCAGAATACCTCAGATCTAAAATATTTCTTGCACATTGTGTGAATGCATTTCTTTTGTTAGAATACTGACTACATGTTGCAGGAACACTGTAAATTTCTGAATGAGATGTTTGGTCATACCGCTGGAATACTTCATGCATATGGATGTCTGAAGCTATTTACTATGTGATGGAAAGGTAAAAAACAGAATGTTCTTCCTCTAAAGTTTAGTAGGGAGGCATATTTCAACAAGAGGGACCGGTCTCACGGTGGAGAGGTACAGTAAAAGTAGACTATACCTACCACTTACTTTAGGGTTTGGTTTTAAAGAATGAAACAACATCATGAATTGAAAATGTATAGTAATTTAAGAACAGAAAGATTAATGGATTCTGTGCTTTGTATGAGGGTTTCAGGGGGTCAAATTAGCTCAGGTATTAAAAGCTACAACTTTTCGATATGGAGACCTACAGGGCTAAGCAGTAATGCTACATAAGTGACAGTATACCAAATTTTAGTCTCTGTGAATTTACCTAATGGATAAGATCATTTCAAGGAGGACAGCCAAAAGTACAGCTTGCTAAGAATAAAGTCAGAAACTGAACATCTGGATGCTCTGTAAACTACTGTCTGCATGGCTGAAGGGCATCAAGCTGAAACAAATAGCTCAGTGTACAGACATAAAATGCTACACAGTCATAGTAAGTAGTTGCTTGCTTTCAACTCCAAAGTATCCACCCTCAGTGTCCTCTGCAGATGCAGCATTTGACGTGTTCCTTTATACCTGTCTGCACAGACAGGTGAGTCCCCCTGTTGGGAGCTGCAACATGGTGCAGGCCTTCCCACTGCTCACACAGCCATATTAATCATTTAATCAATCATCTGGCGCAAACAACAAGCAACAACGAGCAAACACACACTCTAAAAATGAGAACTTTACAAGAGCTGGGGAAGGCAAGGCACACAAACAAAGTAAACAGCCACAAGAGGAGAGGAACAGTCAACATTTAAGCTCTACGACCAGCGTGTCTGACACATTGGTTTACAACTCAACAAACACAAAGGAAAGCTTGTTTTTTGTTAATTTGAAATAGACTTTGTTCTCCACTCTCGCTGTCATTCTGAAACAGTTACCAAATTGTTGTTGTTGTTTTTTTTTGGATCTGTATCGTTCTCTGTGCTAGGAATTCTCAGTTCAATTCTGTTGAGCAAAAGTAAACTTCCTTTATTTCAGCCAGCAAATGTTATTATGGCTCAATGCCCACAGGGTTATTATTGCAGTTGCTGCAAATTTTGCTGAGTAAGCATGTTATGAGAAGCACTACATGCTTTGCGAATACCCCAGAGGAGCCCTGTGGATGAAGATGGCTCTCTCTTACAAACACATGTCTCTCTTTACAGCCTCACTGGCTGGTAGTTTATTTATCTCCATATCAGTGGGAGATACTGGTGGAATGCAAGAACTATGTGTCAAAACTGAAGTACCCAAATTTTTTTTTCCAAAATGGAATGAGGAAGGAGGAAGACATAAACTGAGGGATCCACAGGGTATGCAGAGAATGTAAATGGAAAGGGTGCCCCATGTTGTAGACCCCATGGGCTTCATGACAAAACTTAACGGAGCTGTAAGCAGGTAGAAGGAAGTGTTAACATTAGCTAGCACATTAGCTAGCTAGGAAAACATCTCTCTGGCTTGGGGTTGTTCTGTCACATTTAAATCAATCATGTTTTAGATTAGACTTAGTGAGACTGTTTCAATATCTGAAAATTTGATCCATCAGAAATGTAAAGGTTTTAAAACTCATTAAACATACTGGTCCATGCAAATATATATATGTATTCATCATTTTTGTTTCACAAACAGTTCCCCAAAGAATAGTCATGACACTCATCATAAATACAGTAATATTTGTTGTAAAACATAATACATAAAACATAGTAATTAAAACATAATAATAAATAAAAACAATAAAAGTTCCCAAAATATATGAAATTTCTACCATGTCAATTCTGAAATGGTTCACATTCAGCAGTGCAAAAATCAGTTGAAGCGCAGTAGCACGAATTCCGCCACACAGTAACATTTGAGAGACTTGTGTGGTTAATTAATCACTGATCAAAGCCATACTGTGGCTGATTAACCCTCCAGTATGTGTTAACGGCCACAGCTCTTCATTAGCGGTAATAAGAGCAATGATGGATGATGCTGTTAGATGGAGTGTGCCCTGGAACACCACTTCGCCCGCGCTGTGCTTGTGTGGAGCCTGCGTCTCTGCAGGAGGCATCGCCACGGACGCAGTTCTGCATGACTGCAGGAGGAACAGCTGTCTTCTTTCAAAGTGCGCCTCGCTCCATTCGTTCGACTCCCAGGAACAAACGTTGTCCACGGGAGCGCTCGCGGCATCCAGAACGGCTAGGCCAAGATGTCTTTTATCAAGCTGCACGCGTAATCTGATTCCGATTCGAGACGCTCGTGCACTTGTGTCCGTGAGGGCCACGGGTCAGGACGTCAAACCCCAACGGGACAGTCAGCAGCGCACTCTCCTCCCTTTGAAAATCAGCGTGGAATGCCCATTCATGCATTTGCCAGTTTCACAGGCAGCAGACGACACATTTTAATGCCTATCCAAGCAGAGACATTGAGGCACAAAACTATGTTGGTCTCTGCAGTCCCATAAACTCAGGTTATTACCAATCTCTGAAATTCATTTAGCGTGAGGTTATGCTTCCAAATGATCCACACCTCTGTTAATGTAGAATTAGTCTCTGAATGAGGTCCTCAGTTGGGAAATTATGAGTAAATGATTACCCAAACCCATGGCATCCACCTAACCCCACCTAACTGATTAACAGCATTACACAATCTACAAATGGCTCAAGGTCAGATTCACCATTAGGGTTTCCTGTTTGACGTAATAAGCAATGCATATAAATTAGAGAGGGTCTATTTTGGCCTGAAAAAATAAAATGCCTCACTGATGGCCATCACACGCAACCCATTATGTATGTCCTATCATTACGAAACCATTAATAACTTCAAAACAGCTTAGCAACAGGCTGGGAGACATTTAGCTTCAAAGCATAAACACATTCCACATGTAATGAGCTTTTTGCACCTATTCCTACCCCACAATATGGAAATGTGTTGTGTTTCGTTTCATCTTTTGCTCAATAACTGCTTTAGCAATCTCCCACGCAGGGCGGGGAGCAGAGATCCACACCGCAGAAACGGACGGGGTGATCAGGAGCAGGGGAGCACGGGAACAGCCTGTGAACCCAAAAATGAACATGAATGGTAAGCTCCCCCCCTCCCGATGGCAGAAGGGGCACCAGTGAGGGACCGGATGTGCCAGGGAGGGCACAGTTAGCCCAGTCATGGTGCCAGCGGCACCCGGCGGCCTTCGGCGTCTGACAGACGGGCTCTCAAAGGTTCCGAGGAGAGCACACCGCCAATGTGCACGTAAGACTCTGGCGGCTTGTTGCACAAACATTAAACATTTCTTCTGCAGCGTGTGCCTTTTTCTAGTCGCTTCACTCGGTGACCTGCCCATCTCTGTGTCCGGCTACATCATCTCATGCAGCTGGTTCAAGGTGGCAGTCTGGCTCAATGGTTTGGCAGCTAGGGTTGCAGAAAGAAAGCTGTAACGTTATATTGGATTCCCTAGTGGGGCAGTGCTGTTGTACCCTTGAGCAAGGTACTTAAGCTGAATTACTGTAATAGAAGTATCCAGCACTGAAAATGAATCGTAAGTGAGTTCTGCATGCTGCCCTGGTGAATAATTATAATGCACATCAATAAGGATTCTCTGTAGTCAGGCTTACCAAACTAAAGTGCCACACCTCCATTGCTACAGTCATGTTCTGAGGACAGTATATGCAATACAGGAGTATTAGTCACCTAGCTCCTTCTCATTGTCCTTCCCAGTGGTACATGAACTCAGAAATCTGTGAGGCAAGATTACCTGACTTCCATCACCTACGTTACCTATGTGACTTCTCACTTTATAAGTCGCGCTGCATAACAGTGTCTGCTACGTTATGAAAATGTACCCATCACCTATGTATAATTTCGCTCAAGGCCCAATTGGATGTTTTTCTCTCCAGCTGTTTGAATGCATAAAGGGTTATTTTTCGGGACATGCGTGTAACGTGCCTGCTTCTGTAGGCATTAGCGCATCTTCAATTTTAACATTGGCCCCAGGTCCGTTGAGCTGTTGCTTCACGTCACAGCAATTTTCTTTGTGATCCGTGCCTTAGTCGCAAAGCAGCGGGGGGTTAAACTATTGCGGATGAGCATCAAATCACCCGCCTCAAAAGCTCTGCTGCAATACCTGAAAAACTTTCCCTTGCAAATCCAGCTTCATGCTAGCATAGCGCCGCGAGCGGAAACCGACAGACCATCTTTCACAGTAAAATTGATGCTCTTCTTACTTCATGCAGTGCACCCTTTCTGCATTGTAATGTCACTGTTGTAATGTCACTTTTGGCTTTCTGATAAAGGGCACTGAAATTATGCATTCCTCTCAAACACAAACCTTCCTGAACATACTCACAGTGTCACTTCAGAATCTCCAAGGCCAGAACAGGCCAGCAACAATGGCTTCTCTGGCTGATACACAGATTTGATTTGACACAGTCAAGCTAATAACTTAACAAGAAACTGGTTATTCTTTTAAGTTTACTTTTAAGTTTTAAGTTTCAGTTTACATTCTTCTGCTGGTTGTGACTGATTTTTTTTCCCCAGTTTCCAGTAACTTCAGTGTAAGCATACAGCATCCCTTATTATCCAATTAGGTGATTTTATAGAAATCTTATGACATAAACCCTCTCCAGACTAAGATGTGTTTGAAGTCTATTTTAATTTTTCATGCTGCAAAAGGCATCACTTTTTCTGTATACATGCACCTTGTTTATGTGTAAGGAGAGCTGTGTACACTTTCAGCATTTTTTATTAGAACAAGTAAAGAAGTCTTTGTCTTTATGTACTTTGTATATATATATATAGTCTAGCATGCACTTTCCAACTAAATTAGTATACTTGAGGTCCCATAGTCTCCTTCTCCTTCAGGTACCACAAACAGCCCTACAGGCATTTAAGTAATGATCCTTGCGTGTTGATTAATTGTGGGGTTATGAATCCTCTATCCTGCACTCTGTCAATGCCATGACTTAAATGAACAACATTCCGTAGAGTGAGAATTCACCTGCTGCAGATTTTAGGGACAGTACGTTAAGAGGTATTCCAATAATGTAAATCACATTCAGTTTATTTCAGGAGCGCTACCATACTTGCTAAGGATTGCATTTCTTAACAGTAATCCTTTAATAACAGCAATCAATCTTTGTAGGTATTTTAACAGTTTGGGGTGGGGGGAGTGGGGGCTTCTCCACTAACAGCATTTACACAGCAGTTAAGTGGAGTCAGCCTGCTTTCTGTCAGCGATAGAGATAAGCTACTTGGCGCAGTACATATTGATGCCATAAAATCATTCTGATATGAGAGACACATTTCTGGTGCTCATATCATGCTGTCATAAAGAGATTCAGTTTTGATTTTTGAAAATACTAACATGAAGAAATGTATATATTCCTCATCTTTTTAATTTTTTTTACCAAAAATGTCCTTATTGTTTCTGGATTTGACTTTTAACATTTTGTGCCATTTTAAAAACATTTTTGTTGTTATTGCAATGTGGGCTAACACAATCAATTCGATATGTGCTCCGCTCCACTTTCCGTCACTCAGAAATGATTTCCAAGGCGCCGTAGCACAGGATCTAGAGTGAGGATCCTTCTAGCAGCCAGACTGTCTCCTGGATAGGTAGGTTCTCCTGAATTTCAATAGCACCTTCACATCTGCCAAGCACCAGACTGTCCTAGATGTTGTTTTGGCCACTTGGCTTTGACTGCGTTATGAAGCCCTGTGTAAATTCATGAACCTGGAGAGGAGTGAGGGTGCACAAAGCTGGTGGGCAGCAGTGCAGTGTAGTGGTAAGGAGCAGATCTTGTAACCAAAAGGTTGTTGGTTTGATTCCCTGCTGGGGCACTGCTGCTGTACCCTTGGGTAAGGTACTTAACCCACAACTGCCTCAGTAAATATCAAGCATAAATGGATAAAATCATAACCTATGAGGTAATATCGCCGGGCCTCAAAGGTCACGGCGGTGTAGCAGCAGATACACGTCATTTCGCAGTGAAAACACCGCTAAATGCCAGCTTTCAACAGATATCACTGTTGGGATGGGATTGGGAAATAGCTCCCTGCCTGGTTCAGAGTGCTGCACAGCCATGAGCGCTGAAGCAACATGTGATTTTGCCAAGTCAAACGAAGACTGGCGAGCCTCAGCAAGAGCTACATTTCCCTTCTCCTGGAACACAGCATGTGGCGGTGAATCTCTCCCACTCCCGTAGCACAGCGGGCTGTAGGCACTCACAGGGGCCAGCTACCAGGAGACCGTCACTGACGACCTGCCGGCTTTGTATGTCTGGCATGAAAATCATGAAAACAGGCAGGCAAATTGTATCACAGAGATCCGAAACACTAACAGCGCAGTGTTTTTTTTCTGTGAGTGGAGGAACGAAGAGACCAGGCACTGGTTCTGTCTGGAGCCACTCCTGTAGTGCTCCCTGCATTTTTAAAGAGAAGAGGCTGATCCTACCTCTTTTGAACCTATCAGCTAAAGAAAATACATTACTTTCACTTTGTATGACTGTTTAGGCTCAGCTCCCTTTCATGGGTGATTTCTCCTCTCACGGGCTGGCTCTGATTATAGGCAAATCACTCCACTTTCCTGAGAGGAGAAATTTTGTTTGCCCATGGTTTGTTAATCCGCACCTCTGCAATAGTCGCCTACTACTAAAAGCAGGGCTACAAAGTAATCATAATGCCTACAGAATGCTATTTCCTGTTTTGTGCTCAGTATTAGTGAAAGGCTATGTATTTACTGACTCTGAGACCAAAACATTACATTATATAAGATACGGAGAACAGCGCTTTTGTACATTTAGAGGGTAAAATATGCTTTAATGTGAAGCTGAGGTGAATCCTGCTTTCAGGCTATTCGTTTTGATGTTTCTTTTGTTTGAGCAGTGAGAGACTCAGTTTTTACTGTTACATTAACATAAACGGGCTGTCCTCTACCCCTTGATTCATCATACCTCCATACCTATCCACCTCCATAACAAGACAATGTGAATATCCAGACTTATGTTTAAACATCTTCCAAACATTCTTGAAGGTAGTGTCAGGCTGATAAATGTCAAAACCTGAATCTACAAGTATTAAAACCTCACTGCTGCAAGATACTTGTCACCAAAGGGTCAAAAAAGTAAGCTTTAAAAAAAAAAGAAAGAAAAAAAAAAGAAAAAGAAATCCAGCTTGTGGTTTTGGCCCATTTGAATAAGCTTTTTATATAATTTTGTTTCCTAGGTAATGCCTCCCACTTCTGCTTAGAGGCCATGTTATTCATTTGTCCACCTATTCCACTATGATTACTAAATATTGATGAGTGTGGTTTCCACTGATTGTGTGATCAATGAAAAAAAATCACTCTTGCACATTAGCTGGAGATTTTTCTTTTGACATTGAGCTCATCTTACTGAACCTTTCTACTGTTTGTAAGGTGTATCTCGTCATCTTATGAAGACTGCACTACGGTTTGCATGACTTGAACACTGGACAGAGCCCACCTTTTGCAAACCAAGGTAGACGACCACATTGGAGGTTATATAAGTTAATTTCAGAATATGTATGAGCTTGAGAGGAAATTTCCTCCCAGTGCAGTCCACCTCAGTAAAGTAGATTGCACAGCTGACGTTTTGAACCACCCCATCCTTTGCCATCTGTGTAACTATGTCAATCAAGCCCTAATTTAGCCAGATTAGTCAAGAGAGAACAGCTTCTCATTAGCAGTTATGCTTGGGGGAAAGGCTCATACGAGTGATACGACTGTGACAGACTGCGTAGAAATCCCGTCAGGTTCACATTCATAAAACAGCCAAATATACAGCTGCTAAACAGAGGATAAACTGGGTGAGAGAAACCGTTACATTAAAATGTAAATGCTCAAGACTGAAAGTGTGTGACTCTTTTGACCATTTCCTCCGCAGAAGTTCCAAATAATTCATTGTATGTGCGCATTGTCTTGCAAATTCTGAATAAGCCCATGGCGTCCAACGAGAAAGAAAACGAATTGGTACCTAAAAGTACTTGAGATAGCAGTATAACATATATAGTAGTATAATAATGTTTCTTCTATTATTAATAATTTCGTAGTTGACGAAATTCCAACTGAGAAGAAAAACGCTGCGTTAAAAAAAAAGTTAAATTTCGGAACATTGCAAAGGCTGTCCAGTACCTATGATCTGAAGCCCGCACCACGCGGCAAAGAGAAACTCCTTGTTTTGATGAGTCTTGATGAGAGATCGATTACGGGTTTTCTGGTGGTTTATTCTTCTAATACTACACGAGCACAAGCAAGCCATGTGCATAACGGTAGAGAACTACGATTTGCCCAGGGCTCGCACCGTATTACACTTTTATCAGGAGTTAATTCTGAGTGCCGAATGTAACCATTTTTGCCTTTAAAAGCTAACGTGTACGTTATGATTGTTGAGCGAAGCTGAGCAGCAATGCCTGCTTCAGGGCTGCAAATGAAACCACAATGCTTAATATACAGTAGCCTACTACCTGCGGATAATCGTATCATTGACCGCAATTTAACTGTGTCCCAAAATAGGTTTTGGGATTAATTTTGCTCAGATGCCTTCAGTGCATACAATGGACTGTGGAGAAAGGACGCGGTGCAATCAATATGTCTTCGTAATTTAAAGCGTCTCGTTTGTCACAAATCTGTTTTAGGCACTCCTAAGTTCCTTAAATAGTAGAGTGAACCTTAAGCGTTAACCTTCAGCGTTACCGCCTGAAGTAGCGCACTTATTGCACACTGGCTCAGAAAATAGGAAATGTAGCTTGATGAAGGGTAAACCACTTATCGATTCATACTTTCCACGTAAAACACATCGAACAGTTTAAATGGGAAAACTAATTGTTGGAAAAAGTGAACATATGTCCACTAATTGCACTATTAATTAAATGATTGATGGACTAAATGATAACTATATCACTTGAGCATTAAGGCAGGATCAAGTGAGTATATCATTATTATGGATTTTCAGAGGACAATGGAGAAAAGGCTTTTACAGAGATTACGCAAAGAGTTTAAGGAAAAGAATTCGGAACTATTTTTACGTGTTCGTCACGAAGAAATAATTATGGGACAAAAATCTGTTCGGTTTGCGATCTCGCAGATGTGTCCCTACAGCGACGAGATGTTCCGAAGTATTTCAGTACCACCACAAAGGACAGCTCCACTGCACCAGGACCGAACAGGAATTTCTTTCTCGCTCTCAGTTAATGACTCACCTCCTAGACAGCAGAGATGCGTGTAAACAAGCAACAGGAGACGCAATCGGCTCCGATCCAGTCCCGCAGCGTCCGGTCGCCACATCGTGATAAAGTAAGTGTTTACCTCCAGATACCGCGAACGCAATTTTATATCGCTATGCTCGTCCACATTTTTCAGTTATTGCTCGGGACCAGCTGTTCACGCATGACGTCGTATAGATGGCAATTCCGAGAATGCTCCGCCTTATTTTGCTGCGATTTGAAGATGTAGATGCGATTCATTGGATGCTTCTACTGTCCGTTATTATGCGGTGCTGTTGTATTCCGCTGCGCTGGGTGCAGGTTTGCTGAAAGTTAGAAAGAACCGGCATGCACTGGGATGGACAGAGCTTGTAAATAGCTAGCATAAAGGCATGGTAACAAATAAAATGAAGTATAAGTCCAATACGATAGTAAGTGTGCTTTCAATGTGGGAAACGTATGCCCCAGACCCCACATTGTCTAATTATTCGACCTCTTACTATCTTGTGTAAACAGTTTGGCTAGAGGCTGCTATCCACCTGGGAAACCGCTTGTCTTTGAGTGTAAGGGTAATCATAGTTCGGAAAATGGGGAAATACGGAAGCTTCACTGGTGTTTAACTGCGTCCCATAATATACTGACTGAATATGCTGCATAATTTCTTTCATATATAAAAATATACTGTAAGGGATGGTACCCTTTATGTTATTTTAAAGGGAAATGGCGCCCTCTTGTGAGTTGGACATTAAATAAATCGTCTACAATGTACTAGACCAACCGAAACAGCTCAAATGTGCGAACTTGTATCCTCAAAACCAGTTTCAGATATGGAATACCTTCATAATGTGAAATTCAAACCACAACGTATTATTGGATAGGCCATCCGTTGAAACGCAGTATTTCCATTAAGACTGGTGAAACTGGGGAAATTTAATTATTTCTTGAATTAACCTAAGGGTATGAGAAGGAAAGGGCAAGGACACAGCTGAAATATTTAATGGGACAAACACCGAAGTGCATAGGCATCTAAGTCCCACACACACTGCTAACTTCTGGTGCAGCTTGGCAGGATGATGCAGGGCTATGGCTTGTATGCCCACCTCAGAAATTACACACTTGGTGGTGCTACTATGCATGGTGGTGCTGTACAGGTCAATTGAATTTGAGATTTTTAAGCAACATAACTCATCACTTATAAAATACCCATGTACAAAGAACCCATGTACAAATTAATTTTCTGAGTGTCCTTATGGGGGCGCTATGAAGAGCTCAGTTATTAAAATGAAGTGTTTCTGATATATTATTTGAAGGACAGAATAGTGTGACTCCTTTTTTAGGCACAAAAGTCAAATGTACTGTTGTATTGTACTACTGCAGCGTAAAAAACTCTCAGTTTTCCCTTTGAGCCAGCATAACTGTTAAATTGAAGTAATATTGTAGCTTGTTGGGGGTGGTGGGCAGAGTTTTCCCAGCATGCCTTGCAGCAGTGGACTTTGTGTGATTGTTTTACCTACTGTGAGTGTGACCGTGTTCCCCTTCTATGTAGTTCCCTCCTACCCTGTCAATGTGTTTCTTGATTGTGTTGTTCCTCAAATAAAAGGCTAGCTAGCCAAATCGAGCACTAACAGTACTATCATTCCTAAAAAGAAACCCAGGAGCAGGTGGAGTTGATACCAGACCCCAGCACCACCTTCTCCATTGGCCAGGTGTTGTAGCAGTGTAAAGTGTTGCCTTTCAGCCTCTGCAATGCCCTGGCCACCTTCAAGCACCTTATGGAGAGGGCTCTGGCTGATATTCCCTAGAGCTGCTGTTTAGAAAATTGCGCGCAATGATAAAATGAACGCTTCCCAAGTACGACATGGATCCCTTCATTCCTACCAAAGAGCCATTCAAAAGACTCAGATCGGTTGCAAACGTAATATCCAGAGTTCCCACCCATTTACACTGACAAGATTTCAAAACTTTTCCATGACTTTTCAATGAGCTTTAATAGAATTTCCATGACCTTTCACTACCTACAAGTACACAAAATTGTGTACTTTACTCCACATGTTGGGCCTAGTTATTAAATGACAATTAAACAACAGTAAATTGCTAGCATTTACTGTCAGTCACGTTGTTATCAGACAAATCCAGAGAAGGCTTTGGCCACTGATGTTTTCGATAGAATACGCCCGCCTCGTAGAAATAGAACAATTTAATCACCATAATGTCTGACAACCAAAATTAGATTTCCTATTCATTTACACTACTGAGGACGTGGTGAATGATTTAGACGGCGGAGCTCAGACTGAAGCTTCAAGGAGAACGAAACGAGATTGGATAAAATGTGTTTTCTCCCCTCACTCTCTGTTAATAAACAGTTTAATGGGAGTAAGAGGCGATCGGATTTTGTGACTGGCATTAATGCATAAAGTATACAATAAGATATACTTTATCTCCTATATCTCCTACGCCCCTGGTATGACAAAATCAAATTTCATGATTTTTCCAAAACTTTCAATGAATTTACTGAATTCCATGACTTCTCCAGGCCTGGAAAATGGGATTTTACTTTTCCAGGATTTCCATGACCGTGGGAACCCTGAACATGACTATTCAAGGGTGCCCTGGCCAATCTGAGGGATGTCTTCCATGCCATCCGCTAAGCTGGTCTGCGCCTTCACCCCAAGAAGTGTCACCTGTTCCGGCAGAAGACGTCCTTCCTAGGGCATGTAGTCAGTGCAGCAGGGGTGTCCACCAACCCGGCGAAGGTGGCCACAGTGAGGGACTAGCCTGTCCCCCACAATGTCGGAGAGCTGCGGAGCTTCCTGGGCCTGGCCTCTACTACTGGTGATTCGTCCAGGATTTCGCTACCATCGCCAGCCCGCTACACCGGCTGACCCAGAAAGGCCAGGCGTTCCAGTGGGGTGAGGACTGCGCCGCCGCCTTCGCACGGCTCTGGTCAGCACTCATCAGGGCTGCTGTTTGCTGGCCTATCCAGACCCCCGGCGATCGTTCATCGTGGACATCAACGCCAGCAACATGGGTCTTGGCACGGTGCTGTCCCGGGGGGGGGCATGGTGAGCAGGTCGTCGCCTACTACAGCCGCTCCCTCAGCCGACCAGAGAGAAACTACTGCGTCACCCGTTGAGAGCTGCTGGCTGTCATCCTGGGGCTTCACCACTTCCGGCCCTACCTCTACGGGAGGGGATTCCTCCTGCGCACCAACCATGCCTCCCTCACCTGGCTCCTCAACTTTATGGAGCCAGAGGGGCAGCTGGCCCAGTAGCTAGAGGCTCTGCAGGTCTACAATTTCGAGGTCCGCCACTGGGCTGGTCATCTCCACGCCAATGCAGATGCTCTGTCCCAATGCCCCTGTGAGGAAGAAGGGTGCCAGTACTGCCAGCGCGTTGAGGAACGGGACGCAGCGACTCCAGTGGTGGCGGCCCTGTGGACCACCCCTTCAGACGACGACAATGCCTCTCCGGCCAGTAGCGGCAGCAGTCCCCAGGCCCTGTCTCCAGCAGTAGCTAATGATGGCGGCTTGGAAACCATCAACCCACAGCAGCTCCAACGTGACCAGAGCCAAGACCCTGTCCTCTCCCGGATCCAGACTTGGGTGGGGGCAGGCTAATGACCAGCGTGGGCGGCAGTATCGACACTGGACCCTGAGACCAAGGCCCTCTACTCCCAGTGGTCCAGCCTCAAAAGCCAGGGCAGCCTCCTCCATCGCTGCTGGTGGGCCCCCGGGGGCCGCCTCAACATCTTCCAGCTCCTGGTGCCCCGCCAGCTGCGTCCCAAGGTCCTCAAGCTCGTCCACTGTTTGGTGGGGGCGGGCCACTTTGGGGTCGCTAAGACCCTACACCAGCTGCGGTCCCGGTTCTACTGGCCAGGGTGTCGCCAAGACGTGGAGCTCTGTGTCCATCAGTGTGACTCCTGCACTGCACAGAAGGGACCGACCCAGGTATCCGGTGGGGGCCCCAATGAAGCATGTGGGTGTGGACATCCTGGGCCCCTTCCCTACCACCGACCGAGGGAAGCGTTACGTCCTTGTGGCCATGGACTACTTCACCAAGTGGCCTGAGGCGTATGCGGCTCCAGACCAGAGTGCCGCCACCACCTCCGAGTGCCTGGTCAGCGAGATGTTCTGCCGCTTCAGTGCTCTCGAGGAACTACACAGCGACCAGGGGCAGAACTTCAAGGCTGAAGTGTTCAGTGAGGTCTGCCGGCAGCTGGGCATTAAGAAAACCCAGACCACACCACTACATCCCCAGAGTGATGGGCTGGTTGAGCATTTCAACCACACCCTGGCCACCCAGCTCGCCATCCTGACCAGCCGCCAACAGCAGGACTGGGACCTGCACCAGCCCCTGATCCTGTGGGCATACCGAGCGACAGTTCGACAGTTCAGGACTTAGTGTTTGGGCCACCCCCGAGCCAGAGGTGGAGGGTGAGCCTGGCCTGGACTACCTCCACAACCTCTTGGAATGGCTCCGGGAGGTACATGAGCTGACCAGACAGGCCCTCTCCAGCACTGGGACTCGACAGAAGCGAGCTTACGACTCACACTGCAGGGGGGAGGACTTTGCCCCTGGGGCACAAGTGTGGGTGTACGGCCCTGAAC
Organism: Megalops atlanticus; assembly: GCA_019176425.1. Classification (NCBI taxonomy): domain Eukaryota; kingdom Metazoa; phylum Chordata; class Actinopteri; order Elopiformes; family Megalopidae; genus Megalops; species Megalops atlanticus. The sequence goes on along the minus strand of CM032880.1, from coordinate 36,666,249 downwards.
GGAAGAAGGGTCTTTCCCCCAAGCTGATGAGCCAGTGGGTCGGACCCTGCACTGTGCTGGAGAAACTGTCAGACATTGTGTACAGGGGGCAGCTGGTCAGGCAGAATCGAGTGGTGGTGCTCCACCGTGATCGGCTCGCACCCTACCGACCCTTGGCTCCATCTGAGGGGCAGTCAGGGCCCGAGGGTCAGCCTCAGGCTCCCATCCCATCGCCGAAGGCCACCAAGGAACCTCTGAAGCGGGCTCGGCGACAGCGTCGGCTCCCCCAACACCTCCGGGACTTTGTTGTGGGCACATGGGTTGCTGGGGACAGCTAACCACCTAGGTGGGGGCTGTGTAGTGTGTTGGGGGTGGTGGGCAGAGTTTTCCCAGCATGCCATTGCGGCAGTGGACTTTGTGTGATTGTTTTACCCACCGTAAGTGTGACCGTATTCCCCTTCTATGTTGTTCCCTTCTACTCTGTCAATGTGTGTCTGTATTTCCTGATTGTGCTGTTGCTCAAATAAAAGGCTGGCTGGCCAAATAGAGCACTAGCTGCATTATCATTCCACAAAAGAAACTCAGCTTGTCACAATATAATAACCAGGAGGATCCTTTTTCCTCAACAGTACTTATCAAATCAGAACTTTAATCAATGCCCTTGATGGTAGCTTGGAAACAGTAATGACAATAGTGGTGGTGAGATGAAGCTTCATGAAGCCTTGAATCTTTCCAGCCAGAAGTGTTGAAAAGTGGTTCATTTCTTGAGGCTTCAAATGCACTCTAGGGACACCTGCTGGTCAATGAAAATACGGTGCAGGAAAAATTCTCGAGACAGTGACCCCGCCAAAATGTGTGCTATACATGGTCCACAAAGGCCTGATACATTAACATGCATACACATAAAAGTATGGTCAAATAAATAAAGTAGTTCATTTTAAGTATTTATGCTCAGTGTTATTTCATAATGAAATCGAAACCACTGATTTATGATCTAGCCATTAGTCTTTTCATAGAAATTAATGCAAGATTGTATATGTATATATTGATATAGCATGTCATCTGAACAGTGAGTCTTTGTCTGGGTAGTGTATGCCATTCTGACATTGAAGGGGTGAAAATGACTGAAAGAACAGAGGGCAGTGAAAGTGCTTTTGTAACTGGTCAGTGCTTTTGTAAAACAAAGGGCAGTGATGGGGTTTTTCAGACTGGATGAAGGGGGGTGGAAGTGATTTTGTTGAACTGGACAGAGGGCAGTGGATGTGCTTGTGTAACGTGAGGGGGAAACCTTAATTATTTTTATTTAAAAACAATATCTGCTCAACCATTGATGGGCTTAAACAGTTCCTTTTCTTTGACAATATCTCTCCAGCCTTAGAAAACACCTGCTCGCAAGGAATGGATGATGCTGGCGTACACAAAAATTTCTGTGCAAGCACATACAGGTTTGGGTATGGAGCTTTATGTGTTGCCCAGTGTTGTAATGGATTGTCTGATCTTGGAATATGCCACTCAGCCAAGTACCACTGGATGTCCACCATGGCATCTGCAGTGGAACTCTTGTGTTTTTTTTGTCTGCTGGACACTGGCATCTAAATGACACCACAGTTTACCCATTAAACCCATTAAACTAAAGATAATTCAGAATATACTGTATAGAATACGTGTGGAAAGGTCTACAAAAAAATTGATCTGTGACAACATGAAATAACAACATAATAATTAGGCTAATGTTACATGTCAGGGAAATCATACAAGCTACAGATACCTTATTGGGGGAAATCAAATCAAAGTACTCCCAAGTGGGTGAAAACTTTCTCTTTCTAGCTGGCTCAATCTCAATCAATGTAATAGTAATAGCAAAATCAAAATCTCAAGCTACCGCACAATCTCCAACCACTGACAACAACCCACAAGTTTGAGAGGGGAATTAGGACACTTTATAGTCGTAGCGTCTCACCAGAAGTGAACTCCTTCTCGAAGCAGTGGACTCAAATGAGGCTTCAAACGTCACTGGTGACATCATTTCGCCAAAACAATACAAGCTTCGATACGGAGCTCCGATGGGAAGTGCTTGACGTTCTTGACACAAGCTTTGAAGCCTCGGTATCAAGGGTACCATCACTAAATGACAGTCAACAGCGTAGGCGTCATTTACACTGGGGACGCTGGGGACATGTCCCCACCACTTTTTGTCGTGGCCCATTTCATCCCCACCACTTTTTGAAAACCTTCAGTTAGTTGAACTTCGTTGTCCCCACCACTTTTCAAAACAAGCTGACGCCCATGGTCAACCGTGAAAGATACGGCAGTATAGGTGTGTGAAGAATTAATCAGACATTTCTTATTATTAATATTTCTAACTAATATTAAAACATAAGCAATATAACATGTAAAAAATACAGCAGGGTTTGTGATGTATTATTTGAATGTTCTTTATTATTAATATTTCTAACTGCTAATTAAACATAAAGAACCAATGCAATGACTGAATTAGGCCTTCTGGAGTGCTCATCATTAACCTAATGTGAACTCTTAAGTGTAATATGATGTATCTGTCACTGCAGTGCTATGTAGCCATATCCCCATGCTTACATTGCCAATATGTTAGATTTTAACATTTCCTAATAGTATAATATAGGTGTACAAAATCTGTATTTAAAAATTATTGGTTTGCATTATTGATGGGAAAATGTAAACAATATATTTCATTCTGAATAATTTAAAGAGCCAGTTGCATTGAAGTAGGAGCATTATTATTATTGTGTGTGAGTAAAATATGTACAAATAAGAATATACATAAACATATCTACTATATAATAATCATGTAGGTTTGTTTTTATTGCAGCAGTTCAGCTGAGAGCTGGCCTTTTCTATTTGTTTTTGATGAACTTACTATATTATTGATTGTATATGAGCAGTTTTCCATGAAAATCAAACAGCTCATTTCAAAGATTTTTTATTATTATTTTGAAAAAAACATTTCCCTCTGTTTACACGCATAATTCAGAATTTGCTTGCTTTAAAAAAGTGAAAAGGTTTGTAGAACGTACAACAGCTGATGAGAGGGAATCCATTTTGCCTTGCAGTTTGTTTGTGTGACAGAGAGCGGGCCCTGACTGCGCCACAGCTGCGTTTCAGCAGTAGTCGGTGCTGAGGGTCTCCCCCATGATGCATGATGCAGCCGGGTTCAGGCCCTGCAGCTGCTCCATGCAGACCAGCAACCCCAGTTTCCTTCTTATCTGCAGAGAGAGAAACAAACTGATGGACAAGATAATGCCAAGCGTGACTGTTGAGACCTCACTGTAGCCTCCACTTGAACCCGGGCAGCATTTGCTCCATGCAGACCAGCAACCCCAGTTTCCTTCTTGGGGGATGGGGTCCCCACGATCTGCAAGAGAGAGAAACAAACTGATGCACAGACGTGTCCGCAGACAAGATAATGCCAAGCGTGACTGTTGAAAACTAGCCATCCACAGCGTCACACAGGGTGATTGTCATGCGGCCGCACTCTGCGCAGGTGAGGTGATGAGCTGGCTCACCTTTCAGCAGTTCCGACTTGATCATCTGGCACGCCAGCCCTTCAAACTCAGGGGGGCAGAGGCATTGGCACAGGCCATCAATCACGGTGATGGTGCCTCCATTGTGGCAGGGCTGGCACTTGCACACGCTGTACTCGGCGATGTAGTCCTCGATGGCCCTCTGCAGGTTCTCCCGCTTGGCGTCGGCGTGGGGCATCTTCATCGGAATGAGGGAGTGGATGGCCTCGGGCTGGCGATCAGAGGAGATGCAGTAAGCAGCGGGCCCCGTGGCACAGCTGAGTGCACCGCCACGGACTGACCCACAGGGGGCCTCGGAGACCCCATCAAACAGCCCACTACTGTACTCTGCAATAAACCTGAATGCCTGTCTGAGATATCCATTCATTTAAGGTGCTGGAATGAAAGGGAGCAGCTTTCAGGGATATCTGTACTTGTATCTTTCTGTGACAACATGCACACATGAACTTGCATAGAATACCCCTCTGTGGTGTGACTGTGAGGTGAGCCTGAAGTGACTGTAGCAGATAGGGGTGATGCGGCACTTTCTAATTAAGCTGAAAAAGCCAACTCACTGTTCTTTCTAATATTTCCTCTTTCTCTTCTTATTCCATCTGATTTTCTGTATGTAATTCATCCTACAGCTTTTCAGCTACACTTATGAAACTTGGCCAATGCCTTCAGCTTGTATGGGATTACACTGCTTGTGGTTTTTTGCCAGAGATATTTATGATTTAAAATCAAAAATTTTCCCATTGAGTAATGTAGATAATACATTCAGAATTACAATATCCAAACACATGCAGTGATGTCACAGTGTGCCTGCTATAGCAGATATAGACTGTTTCTTGAGCAAAGCTTGTAACTACTAGCTACTACCATGCTAGGCTTCTTCAAGCCAACTTAAAGCCAGTAAATATCAGTAAAAAATGAAGCAGAATCTGAAGTTGAGAGGACCTAGTCAAAAACAGCACTTAAATCCTCCAGCCTTAGCAATAGCAGTACATCACAGAAGGAATCTACTGCCACTGCCACAACTTAATCTCTGCTATTGACAGCAAGCTGAAACATCTGGAGAAATGTAATGCAATGTAAATCCTTGATACACTGTGCAAAGTTTGGGAACTTAAAAAGCATTCAGATTTAAGTACCCTGCACTTGAAGAGGAAGGTAAGAGCAACTGTTACCACTCTGTCTGTAAATGTCAATCCACTGTCCAAGGAACTCCCTGAAATGCCCTCTGCTATCTTCACCTTGCAAGCCAGGCAACACTGTCATTACCTCGGTCAGCGTTAAACGAACAGCTTCTATTCCTCACATTCCCCATCTAGATGGCGCTGTAAGACTAAAAGACACTGAATTCACCATCCATTTTCCAATGGGAATGGACACCCCTCCACTGGGTATGTCACAAACTAGACTCATGGGAAACTGCATTCTTTTAATGCAAAAGTCATAGTTGCATTGCATCCTATAATTGCATATCATTATGTATGAATGTGCGTGTCACATCTGTCACAAACTGCACTATAATCTCAGATGTGATTTAGCAGACATTTGGTTTAAAGACCATTCATTGCATCACTTCCTGTTCTTTGCTTTGTTTGAGTACTATTTCCTGGCCTTTTCCCTTCTACATGTATTCACCTACATGTATCCTACCTCCTCTCTGTAGTAGCACCCCCCTCATACACAGTGGCCACTCTCTGTTTCTCTCTTTATTAAGAGGATTTACTCCTATTCATTCAGCTTTGCTATGTTCTCCTCATCTCCTTCTATACGTAACATTTTGTTTCAGATCTCAGCTGTGATTTTTTTTCATTCCTCATTTCATTCAATATAAAAATAATTCATTAATTAGCACATGTAAATAATCAAACACACTGCCAAAAGACAGATGGTGTCAAATAAACGGTGGTTTTCACTTAAAAATTGATCAATCTTAGTTAATTCAGAGCCAAAATGGAAAAAAGATGTGCGCACACACACACACACACACACAAACACACACACACACACACACACACACACACACACACACACACACACAAATTCTCTTCTTGCAACACTGAATTGGGTTCAAAGTACATTTAAAGCAATTGATCTAATTCAGTGGAATGTGGTGAGAAGTCTGAAGCCTTCTAGCAGAGTCTTTCATTCCCTTACCTGGCTGTTTATCAGCACGGGGGCAACCTCGAGTGACTTGGCCCACTGCACATAGGTCTCCACATCCAGCACACCGTCCTTCTGTATCTGCGTCCTGAAGCGTGTGGCGGTTTGGATCGTCCCCCCCTTAACAGCTGTCACCACCTTGTCGATGAGTGCCTTCCCATCGCTCTGTCCTGAGTGAAAGTCACGCAGAATGGCGAATGCCACAGTGGTCAGAGCAGCAAACACCATGGACATGAACAGCATGCCTGAATCTCACACACCTCACAGGGCACGGCCTCAGCTTGTTCTGTGATGAAAAAGTTCCAATCACAAAGCAGACAGAAACTAACCATCTTCTGAGGTCTTCACGTCATCACAGAAGCTGGGTTTAACATTTGCCTTTGCTTTCTCTAGACTGGGGGTACCCTGGAAAGCAATAGACATGTCTAGGCTGAGGCAGTCCTGGATGTTTCGCTCTGTCAACTCTGTGGGGAAAAAAAAGAGCAATGTCAGTCTGATTGTTCCCTGACATGAACTGAAATGTCACTTTTACACATTTATGTTAACCAGCCTGGATTATATGAGAATCATGGCAAAATTTTCAGGGACTTAAATATGTCCAACAGCAACAGTTTTATGCTTCACTATAAATCATTTGAAAGGTGAAAAACCGACGTTACAGGGCAACCCTTCAGTTCGATTGCACCAAGCATTTTGTAAATCTGCTTCACAAAAGCCATCTACATGTTCCATGCTTGGTATGTCTAATCAAAACATTTTCCCCAGGTTATATGTATAATACTTTTTCAAGGTTGCTAGAGACAGATATGAAATAATTTTAGTAATTTAAATGAATGAGTGCAGTCTTAATAGATTTCCCCACGTGCGCCTCCATTGCTGTGAACTTTAGAGTTTTTATGCTGCTGGATGAAAAACTAAGTTGAACCTTAGACAGTTTATTAAGATTGGCTTAAACAGATTTATTACAGTGCTGCATCATAATAGCATATGTCCTCCTTCTATAAAACTTGGTGGAATGCTGCTAAATGCCAGGTCCATCCATGATTTAAACTTAGCATACTTTTAGTCTTCAGGGTGTCTTTATTTAACACGTAGACAAGCTCATATTCGCCTCCCTCCTTCCCAGATGCCGCGTAGTGCGTTCCATAATCTTCCATGAACCTGAAGTATTCCCCCTTGGCATACTCCACCGGCAGATACTTCACGTCATCCAGGAACGTCTCTGTCTTCATTTGGTCACGTGACCTCATTCTGAAGGTGCTCAGCTGCACCTGGCCCTTTACTCTCATGAAGCTCCGGTTCTGAAATCCAACAGGGGAGGATTTACGCTTTGACCCTGTACCCTTTCCCTTCATCCATCAAAATATTTTGCAAAAAATACATACATAATAAATATGATCATATCTTATTTAGTGTGTAAAGACTAAAACACACTGCCAAAAACAAATGTGTGTAACAAAGACATGATAAATATGGATATGTTAAAAATATAACACACATACACACAATCACACATTTACACACACACACACACACACACATATAGTGTATGTATATATATATATTTACAGAGAATAGAGAAAAGAGAAAGAGGTGGGAGGTATGCCACCTGCTAGTTTATGGGATGGCAGGGTCAACCACTTATCTATACACCAAGAAAGAAAATAAGAAAATAAGCACAATGACTCTGAGGTCTATATACTCATAAAAACTGGACTCTTACCTTGGTTGAGGAATATTCAGTTATTTTCTTTATGCTGTCTGTATGTAAAGTTTGCAAATCTATACTTGCATTCACTGATGAATTTGGATTCAGACTTAATTCTGTGGGTGAAAATTTGAAAGACAGTCCCAGACTCAGAGAGCTTTTTCTGTCCTCGAGAATCTCCTTCAGCAGTGAGCTGGTATCTTCATAAATCTCCTTGGAAAAGGACTCTTCTGCGATTGTCTGCATAAAATATTCAGGTTTACAGTACCCAAACTGCATTCCAGGAAAAAATTACATCCAGTGCAAGTACTTGGTTGGACATACCAAGAGTTCATCCAGATCCCAGTGCATGGTGTGCCTTTGGTACTGCATACATAACCAAGCACTTTCCTCTTTCATTTTCACACATTGATTAAACTGCTTCATTATTTAAAGCTCTTACTGATGTTTAATTTAGAATTCTAATAGTAATGCTATGTAGTAATACCTTGTCAGAGATGTAACTAACCCAAAAGGTTCTAACCAGTGTGCGAAATACCCGGTGGCAGTCGGGGGGTTCCCCCTACCCATACCTGCCAACATTTAGGTTTCAAAATACGGGAGGTTTTTTTTCTGGCAATATCAGAACCATGATGGTGGGATACTCTATGACTTAGCAATTTAAAAAAATATGTGCTTAGTGCCTAATGGAAATAAATGTCATTGTTTTATTCACTGAAGTCTTGTCACTGAATCATTGGATGAAGAATGTGCTTTATTTTATGAAAACCTGCGCACGTCTTTTGACCACAACTTTTGAATCATTGCAATGAAAAGCAAATACATTATTTTGTGTTTATTTTTCATACAAAGTGGGTTGTAATGTCAGCCCTATGTTGGAGACAATGCATAAATTTGCTGCGATAGGGACTTCGTGACTTATTCAACCGAGAAGCAGGAGTGTGAAAATGGGTGAAGAAATTATTAAAGATATTACTTTGCAGAAGTTTGACCTGTCTTCATAACGTGATTATTTTGGTATGTACAAATATGTGACTAGCATCATTACAAAGCTCCGGTTCTGCTCTTTCTTGTGATATGTGTTCCATATCTACGCAATGACAAGTTCATGAGCAATTCAAACAAGAGTAATGGGTGTGGAGATGGACGCAGAGCTGTATGCAAATTGTAACTTTGATTAAATTTGTTGTAAATTCAAAATTATTTTTCTCGCCAACACTTTGTCGCATAGACAAGCAACTAGCATCGTTAGCAATGCGTAGGCTACTTCGTGAGCAATTCAACCGAGAAGAAGGGATGTGAATAATTTGGATGCAGGCTGCGTCTGTCGGGCTTTAAAGACATTTTTAGTGACAATTGCAAGTGACAAATAATTTTTTAAAGATTTTTCCAGAGACCCCCCCCCAAAAAATTTTGCTGTTGAGGCTTTCAGGGGGTCTCAAGTGTCAATCAAGGGGTCTTGGACCCCCCGAGACCCCCCGTATTTCGCACCCAGGTTCTAACCCCAAAGCTTGTAAAGTTGTCCTCTTACCAAGTAAAGATACACTAACACTAACTTCAAGAAAACCTAGTACTTACGTATGTATGTAAACTGTCCGAAGGTCTAGATTGCAAGAATAAAAATAAGCACTGAAGGAACGCTTTCCACAGAAACGTAAGCAGGAACTCACAGCGTAGTTTAGAGTTGCGACGTTCCAGGGTACGCGGTGATATTCCAAGGTGCTCGGGTCCCTAACGCGGGTACACAGCCCGTTAAAGAAGTCGTTGTTGAAAGCATTGCTTCTGGGATCTGAGCCCAGCACGTTGATGCTGTAAGGGAACACAACAACTTAAGCATTAGACAGTACGGATATTTCCCGAGGCTAACTCGCTTCTTATTGTTTTGCAACGGGTAGGTCACCGAGGGCTGATGCGTGTGTGTGATCAGCGTCAGGTTGAGAACGCGTACGGTCAGGGGTGCCGCTAGAAATTTTGAGCCTTATGAAAGACTATAATATTGGGCCCCCCAAACCTATTATAATAATAGTGTTCTATGAGGGCCCCCTGTCAGTGCTGGGCCCTTGGAATCATCCTAACTCCCCCCCCCCTTTACGGTGCCCCTACGTACGGTCAGGCGGTCGTCTCTCAGGAGCTCACCCGTATCCAGCGGTCCTTCCCAGCTCGGACAGCTGCAGGTCCTGATTGCCGCAGGGCCGGCGGGGGTCCTGCTCGCACTCTTCATCGGAAAAGTCCCCACAGTCATTGTCCCCGTTGCATACCAGCCTCTTCTTAATGCAGGTGCCTTCAATGAGAAACGCACTTTTCAACGCTCTGGTGTAGAATTGCCCTTAACTGCTGCGTTGCTATACGCACATTCCTGTGTGTGCATGTGATTAGCATTAAGCTAATTGATGGAGAGAGGAAGAAACTGTCATGAAAGCTAAATATCTTCACATTTAAATTACAAATCTCAGAAGATGTAATTGAATTCTCAGAACAGGATTTGAAAATTAATATTTGGTGAACATACACAAATATCACACAAACATGGTATGGCTATTTAATCTTGAATCTGAGTTGGTGAAATAAAGCAATTGGTTAAAAAAATAAATGTGTGAATGAAATATTAAAGATGGGTTTTAAAGACTAAAAAGTAGAGACTAATAAAGACTAAAAAGAATTTGGGCCAAGCGCAGGGGGTCTGAGGGACTTGTGCTGCCACTATGATGTAGAATGCTAGAATAGCATTGATGTGCAGGGAGACAGGCTGCCCTCACTCACAGACTACTATACAGCAGGTTACACACAGAGACAGTTCATTACAACAGTGCCAATTTGCCATGATAACAATTCTTAGAACAAATAAGGACAGAATGTAAAATAATGGCATTCAGGAGACATAGAATCATTACAGCAGAGAGGTGATGTGCATTGTAGCCAGCTAGTTCCCTCACCTCACCTTGAGTCGGAAATACACAAAATACTTGTTTGGGAAAACAATGAAATATTATTATATGCCTAAAACAAAGTGATTTTCTAAAGTGGAATACCAATACTCATTGAAAAGAATCTATGGTTCTCCATTGGATTAAATGACAGCTAGATAGCCTTGCCAAAAGGAGTTTTTTCATGTGATATCAGTGTGAAGGACAGTGCTGTCTGTCACCCTTTTTTTCATCAAAGTGGCTGAACATCCTAATTTTGAGAGACAGTGTGACAAACTTTTTGAACAAATAAGAAACTACTGTGAAATTACAGCCATCAGGAAACACAAACTCTTGCCAAGGAGTTATCTTGGGGGGCACAGGCAGGAAATAGTATTGTCTCGTAAACTGAGATACCCGAAACAAATGTTTGTGGGTTTTCTGAACTGAAACCCAAATAAACTGCTAACCTAAAATGCCAAAGACAAAAAGGTATCTTTTACAATAACATCACAAGCAGCAGCTGACTGAGTCAAGCAGGTGCTGAGGGGAGTGATTATAACGTGATGTTTAGAGACAAAGGTTGACACCCCCCCCCCAACCCATCTATTACACCTTTTTCTTTGGTGAGGCTGAGCGCCATTGATCGACTGAGAGTTTGTTTGTGGCTGGACCGAGGAGTGTGACGCCGCTGGTGGCAGTGTGTAATGGCAGCACCTGATTCACACTGGAACTCCGTGCTGGAGCACTGCGGCAGTGGCTCCTCCTCACAGGCCCGGTCCGTCCTGCAGGGCTTGCGATCTCCGAGGGGCTGTGTGCAGGCCAGGCCCTTAAACTGACCGAAAACCTCCACGCTCCGAGAGCGGAACTGTAAGTGAAACGTAGAACTGGTCTCCATTACAACTTCATTCAACAGCGCTCCAAAATTACACCTTGCAGTTACAGATTGCTATAAGCTATAAATGGGCCCCTTTTCATATTTAGATTGAATCTGTATCCTTGAATTAAACATTCATAACAGTGGTTTCTTTGAAAGGCAAGCACTTTCACAGTCCTTTAGTACAGTTGTGTAGTGTCTGTGAAACACTAAGCATAAGATCAGCTGCTGCTGGTCAAACCCTTCTGATCTGCAGAATGGACGGTCACTCACCATGGTTTTCGAGCAGGGGTCACAGCTGCTCCATTCTGTCCAGGGGCTCATCTTGCAGTCAATTGCGGCCGGGTCAGTCACGTCCCGCGCAGTCCGCCGTGACTGAACGGACTGACCCCCACTGGAAGTGTCAAAATTGCCATTACCATACTTATTACTGAAGTCACTCAGAGAAAATATCCAGAAGCAAGACCATGTATTAAAGTAAATGAATATAACTAATAAAGAAACAAATGTGCTTATGATTCCATATAATTTTTAGTTAGCTTTACAATTCAGTCGCTTTCAAATTTTAACAAAAAACATCAGCTTCAATGAATAAGAAGTCAATACAAAATCACACACACACACACACACACACACACACACACACACACACACACACAGACATATATATGAAGTAATTTATACATACACTTGGTCATCCCCAACGACCAATATGATCTTGTACAGAATACATATGATGACACAGAGAGTGACTGCAGTCTTCATGGTGGCGTGTTGGTGTGTTAGGATGGGTGACCCAGTGCTTAAACACAGACATCTGTTAATGATTGGCCAGGCTGTTGCACCCATAGGTCAAGACTTCCAGATAGTGGATTTACCAATAGCAGAACCGCCACCGAACATGAATAACATAAATAACATAATTAACTACCATCTCGAGCATAAATAACACATCAGATGGAAATAAAGATTTAAAAGATAATATTCTGTGTTTGAACTTTAATTAGTCCTTATTCACCAACTGTAGTGGCATGTAAAGGGATGACATTCTCAGGCTGAACAATATGTTTCTAAATATATTTTGATACATTTCATCTTGGTATGGATGTACTTGAGGGAACTGACTTAAATGTCATTGGGCAATAAATAATTAAATGGATTTGTTCTTAGATCAATTATTTTTGCAAGAGCAGACATGAGCTGTTTCCAGAGTGGCAGAAACACAGCAATCACAAAAACTTTGAAAAAAGTCTTACTAAAACACCAGTATATTTGAATAAAATGCTTTTCAGGTCCCAGCATGCATGGCAATGGACACCTGATTTTTAACATCATTTGCCAATTAAACAATTTACATGGAATATTCACCTAAATGTTGTGCACTGCTATTAAACCCTCTGGTTAAAAGAAAGAGATATTTTGGAGTGCTGTGTCATTTCCTGCTTAGCGCCCATTACCTTTGCTTTCTGCAGTCACAAGATATTTACTTTTCTACATTTTCTGATTCATGAACAGATATGTAGTATGATGTCATAAACTACAGGGAATTTGTGAATAAATAATATTGTAGAAGGTTTTTGAAAATCACTGAAATTAGTTAGCATGATATATTTTTGGTAATTTTCTGTAATTTTTTGTAGCTCGCTGAAAACATTAGTTTTCATTCTTTGTTCAAATTTTCCTGCCATGCAGCCAGTTGTTGCTCCTAAATGTGGCTCCTAAATGTGTCCCTCATAAGTTCTTGGGATAAAACATTCCTATCAGTGAATTGATGTGTGCTTTCCCATCACCTTATCCACTTAATGAAACTGTAAACTTTTGCCAGTACTGATTTACTGGAAGAGGAGTGCAAATATTTGAAGATACACTTTGTCCAAACTGGTGATGTAATCTTATTGACAATATAACAAGGTCCAAAAGACCTATTTATCGCTCTCTCTACCGTTTTACTGACAATCCGTAAGTGAATCTATGTGTTTGTACATTCATTTGTGAGTGTGTGTGTGCTTTGCACCAGGGTACGACCCAAATTCTTCAGATTTGAAAATGCTGCCTGTTCATTGTACTTCCAGTAGGTCGCAGTGTTGTTAAAAAATGTTGAGGCAAATGGCCAGCACTATTAGAAACAGACAGACTCCTTGTAGCTGGGGTGACAGTGCTTCTGTTGGCATTGGAGAGAGAGCATATTCCATTGAAAATAAAACAAAGACAAGCATCACAATCAGCATGTTTCAGCAACTTTGGCAGGGACATATCCCAGGCTGTCAGTCACAGGGATGGGGGGGTAAAATTACAAAACCAAAGGAAACAGTTACGAATTGTGGAGTGTATTTTTAAGGCCCAGTACCAAGAGCTAACATGACCAGTGAAGTAGAACTCTCTCACTCTGTGCTATTTTGTCAATGTGCTTCTGTCTATCTGTCTCCTCTACAGGTCCTCTGTTGCTGTCCTTCTCATTTGCATGTGGGGCCCAGTACTGGTGTGAGCAGCCCACCACAGTCTTTCTGCAGCTTGGGTTCCCCTACGCAGGTTCACCTCTTTAATACTTTACCCAGGTTCACTTGTAATATGAAGCTTCAGGACTAAATCCAACTCTAACATTGTGTTTGCCCATACATTAGAACACTTGTCCATACCTCCATACCTGCAGTGTTTAAACTGTATGTTACTGTGCCATTTCTCTAAGCTTGTAGTTATGCTCAGTTGGATGCCCTCAGTATGAGCATCAGCCAAAGTGGACCTCAGAGTGGAGGGAGCATGACTGAAACCACTTGTAAAACCTTTAGATATTAGGTGATCAAAGACATGACAATCAACCTATAAACATGAGAATACACATATACCGATGAGCCAAAACATTATGACCATTCACAGGTGAACTGAATAATGTTGATCATCTCCAAACAAGAGCACATGTCAAGGTCTGGGTAGATTAGATGGTAAGCGAACAATCAGTTCTTGTAGCCAATGTGTTGGATGCAGGAGAAATGGGCAGGAATACAGCCCTGAGCGACAAGGGCCAAATTGTTATGGCCAGACAACTGGGTCAGAGCATCTCTGAAATGGTGAGGCTTGTGGGGTGCTCCCTGGTCAGCAGTGGTGAGTACCCACTGACAGTGGTCTGAGGAGGGACAAACCACAAACTGGCGACAGGGTGTTGGGCGCCCAAGGCTCATCGACATGCGGGGGCAATGAAGGCTATCCCGTTTGGTCTGAACCAACAGAAGGTCTACTGTGGCACAAATCACAGAAAATTTTAATGATGGTTATGGGAGGAATGTGTCACAACACACAGTGGATCGCACCCTGCTGTGTATGGGGCTGCGTAGCTGCAGACCGGTCAGAGTGCCCATGATGACCCCTATCCACCTTCAAAAGCACCTACAATGGGCACATGAGCATCGGAACTGGACCTTGGAGCAGTTGAATAAGATCGCCTGGTCCGACGAGTCCCATTTTCTTTTAGATCACATGGATGGCCGTGTACGTGTGCGCCATTTACCTGGGGAAGTGATGGCACCAGGATGCACTGTGGGAAGATGATGAGCCGGTGGAGGGAGTGTGATGCTCTGGGCAATGTTCTGCTGGGAAACCCTGGGTCCGGCCATTCATGTGGACGTCAATTTGACACGTGCCACCTACCTAAACATCGTTGCAGACCAGGTACACCCCTTCATGGCAATGGTATTCCCTGATGGCAGTGGCCTCTTTCAGCAGGATAATGTGCCCTGCCACACTGCACACATTGTTCGGGAATGGTTTGAGGAACATGATGAAGTGTTCAAGGTGTTGCCCTGGCCTCCAAATTCTCCAGATCTCAATCCGATTGAGCATCTGTGGGATGTGCTGGACCAACAAGTCAGATCCACAGCGGCTCTCCCTCACAACTTACAGGACTTGAAGGATCTGCTGCTAATGTTTTGGTGCCAGATACCACAGGACACCTTCAGGGGTCTTGTAGAGTCCATGCCTCAGCGGGTCGGTGCTGTTTTGGCGGCACACGGAGGACCAACAGCATATTAGGCAGGTGGTCATAATGTTTTGGCTTATCGGTGTATATTTGTGACCTGATTGGTTTTTGTTGTCTCCACCTACTCTAGCCCTTTCCTGTCTCACTGCACCAGTTGCAAATGACAGATTATATCTACTTTAACACCTTGGTGATGACACACCAGGCCTATGGTCACACGCCTCAGGCATGCCCAGTAGGACTCTCGAGTGGCTCAGTAAGCAAGGTGTTCACTTTGAGCACGCACTGAGCTCTACAGCCCAGATACCATCCCAGCCATGTCATCAACCAATCGGAAGCCACACAGCCACACAACAAATTGGCTTCATTGAGCCCAGGATAGGGCGGGTGGGTATTTTGGCAGGGGTCACTTGTCTTGCAGCTCTCAGGCACCCTGTGACTTATCAGATTCCTGCAGCATTCCTGCATGACATCAGTGAAGCTTTGCCCATCCCCCAACTGGTGCTTAGCTCACCGTAGTGCGCTGGGCAACTTGAGGTGTAAAAAATAGCCATGGTTGGAATGTGCACGTATTGGAGAATTGCATTTGCTACCTTCCAACACTCCTGTGTGAGTACTGCAGTGAGACTAGCAAAACATATCCTATTGGGGATTCTGAAACATACAGCTCCAGAGAGGTGAAGAAAAATCATTTTAAGTAGCATGCCTAGCCGCTCTCCCTAGAAAGCTGTGCTCCACCCCCATTGCTACTGTCTGTCACTGCTCTATTTGACTCCAGTTTGAAGGCCCATTTACTGTCATCCTTGTGCCCTGCCCCTCCCCATCATCTGTCAGATAAATTCATCATTATCTAAAAAGTCTTTCAGAGGCACAATAGCCATGTGGCATAAAGATAACAAACAAAGCACTTTCTTGTAACACCACCTAAAATGAATCCTGAACAGTCTGCCTTTAGCTCTGTTGCATGGTCTATGAGACACATTCTGCAAAAGTAGATAAGACCAACCCCTCCTCCAGTGGTGACTAGTGTCTCTCATGTCTGTCTCACAGATTTCATCCAGATGCAATTCAAGGTACTTCTGTGAAAAAATTAAACTCAGGGAAAGTGTTCAGATGCACCGACCATTTACCACTCAGCCTTGGAAGAGCCCTCCGCTTTGTTTGCCCAAGCTAGTATTTTATGAGTTTCAAATACTTATCGACCTCTTTTCCCAAAGAGCTTAGGTTTCATTTTGTAATCCTCAATAATATGCTTAAAAGCAAGTGAAAATATTGATTTTCCAAAAACTCTGCGAGAGCCTTGATTCAGATTTCAGAGGAGCACTCCAGGGAGCGTGCGTCTGGGAGTGAGGGCCACCCCACCGGCCCTCCAGCTGATTCAGCACAGGGTCGAGGAAAACAGGAAGAGGCAGCTGTCCGTCCATCACTGGGACACATTGGCATGTGCTGACTAAAGGAAACTCTGCCATGATGGCCTCTGGCACCAACAGCTATTGTCTTGAGTTTCCTCTCTATTACTGTGCTTTTATGGCTTGAAGAAACGAGCGCATGTTGGTTTAAATTAAAGCGCATGCACATGTAATGTATCAGGAAGCCATTTTATTGATCTGTTTACAAGCAATGGCGAGATTCATTTACTTCAACGTATTGTTCAACGTCTTTTGTAATTATGTTTTTCTGACTACGGTATTAGCAGTAACGGTCATGATATACATGACACACTGGTAATCTGAAGACAAAGTCAAAGTCAAAAGACAATAGTGTCACTGTTGATTGGTTAAACAGATTCATGGTATATATAAAATGTAATGTATTCTTCTGGAAGCTGAATAATGCAATATGATAGGTCACAGCGGAGCTGTTAAAATAAGATAATGTATCAGCCTTCCTCCAAAAGGAAGCCAATCCGAGTATGGGATGAGGAAGCCTGCTAACCTGGAGTCATGTGATCTGAGGCAGGAAATGCGGTATTTGGACAACCCAGACCAAACTGCAAGGATGGAGCAGTGGAGTTTCTTTGATACAGCCAGTATGGGGCAAAGGTTCAGGGTTAGATGAAAACATCCTGATAATTATGAAGTGACTGTTTGTCATTTCAGTCTTGGCATTTCATTGGCGTTGTGACTGTGAGGATGAGAAAAATGTTCTATAAAGTGGAAATCCTTATTACATTGGGTTAAATTGGTTGGGCTGCTTAAGTTCATGGTAAGGATCCTTCACATTCACCTCTTCCTTTCCAACATAGTTACTGTATTACTTTAGCCAATTTACTTTACCTTCATTACATTACATTACATGCATTTAGCATACACTCTTATCCAGGGCAACTTCCAGTATAATAGCACATAAGTGTATCCATTCAATTGAAATGAGCAACAGTGTCAGACCAGGCTAACAGCTCCCAGACCAGTGAGCGTGAGCATGACACTATTCAAGCCCTACCACAAGTTAAATTGTGCAATCCGACAGGAGCCAAGTATACTGTGATACAACAGTCACTAGAACACAGAATCAAAATACATCACAATACTACATGTAAAATTAACATCAAATACTAGAAGTAGCAGGTGTTAGGGGGTGGGGATTGAAGTGGAACTAAGATGCAATCTGAAGAGGTGGGTCTTCAGTCTGCGTCGGAAGATGGCCAGTGATTCCGCTGTCCTAACCCCGTGGGGAGTTCATTCCACCACTGGGGACCAGTACAGACAGGGATTGTGTCTGAGAAGACTGACCCGGTCAGGTCATAGGATTGAGGGAGCTGTCCCATTCACTGTCGTGTATGCCAGCACCAAGGTTTTGAACTTGACGCAAGTGACAACAGGAACTCAATGAAGTGAAGTGAGGAGGGGAGAAACTTGACTATGTTTAGGGAGATTGTACACAAGTCATGCAACTGCATTCTGGATTAGTTGTAGAGGTTTGATTGCACAGGCAGGAAGGCCAGCAAAAAGGGAGTTGCAGACAGGAAGAATCTGCAACTCAGTGCTGCCACCTAAGAGGAAAAGGTGGCAGTGTAGCATAGCGGTTAAGGAATAGGCCTTGTAGCCGAAAGGTTGCTGGTTTGATTCCCCAGAGGGGCACTGCTGCTGTACCCTTGGGAAGGTACTTAACCCATGATTGCCTCAGTTAATATCCAGCTGTCTAAATGGATAGCATTATAAAAGCCTATAATTGATGTTGCTCTGGGTAAGAGTGTCTGTTAAATGCCAAAAAAAGTAATGTAAAGAAGGACAGTTGGCCATCAAGTGTTACACTAAGGCTTTTGACAGTGCTGTTGGTTGTAAGGTATGTAGAGTGTGTGTGTGCATGGGTTTTCCATTTAACCAGTTCAACATTAGGGGCAATGATTACAAATAAGAACCATATTTTTATTTATTTATCATGGTTTTAAAAATTAAATCCCTGAGTTAAATTTAATAGTCTCAACAGTCAATGTTTACACACCTGGCTTGCACAGACTAGACCAGACAAGATCCACAGCAATAATATCTAATCCCACTCTCACTACAGTGTAGGTATTACAGAGTTGCAAATCACAGTGTGAAATATAAGGGTCATCCATGCCCATGTCAAACCAGTTCAGTTCTAAGGTAAGTCAGATACTCATTTTGCAAAAGAAATGACCCATATTTTTCATGGGGACAAGCCTGCCTATCTTCAACTGAATGTTATAACACTGCATTGAACATTTCTCTTGAACTCGTACAGAACTTATACAGCTGTATAAGTGTCTAAAACTGTAATCTCCTCTGGAGATGAGTGTCAAATGACAACAATGTAACGTAATGTAACCCAGGAAATCTACAGAGATGTCTTAAATACCCTGGAAAAAGCCATTTTATCAAAACAACCAGAACTGAATAAACACAAATACAAAATACAACTTTTTTTTAAAAATTTCCCATTTGGAATGACCACCACCCGAGGCCTACGCGTCTCCTGGCCGACAGTTTAGCTGGAGCTTTACAAATTGTGATTTGCAATCACGTAATGTATTATCATGGATCAGAATTCTGAAAATGTATAAAATGTCGGGTGAGAACTACATGATGTGAACAGGAGGACAATACGCTTCGTCTTCGACTGAGACTGTTCCAGATCAAGGGAGAGCAAGAGTTGGTCTGTTCGTCTGTTTGCCGGAGGGAAAGCTTCTTCAGCTTAACTACTGAGTTAAATCTGAGCTGTCTGGCCGGCGACGCAGCACTGTGCAGACTGCAGTCTGGTGAACGAGCCGTAGCGTCTGGTACACGACAGTGACGGCTTTCTCGGAAGGAACGAAGTCGCGGCTTGCGAAGCACCGAGCACACTGCAGGGAGATGGAAACAGCATGCGTGGGGATTTGGGAAAACACAGCTGCGTACTATTTCATGAGAACCTGCCGACTCGGCTCATGTGCGCTGTTATTCGGAAATAGTTAATTTTATAATTGACCCAGTCACACATTGACCCGGTCACATACCACACGGCCAAGAGGTATGGAAAAAAGCTGTCGAGCCAGACTGACAAAAGAGAGAACCCTTCATTCATTCAGAAGCATGTCTTAGTTGTCATTGTTACAGCACTTATTTTCCACCGTAATTTTTCCTCTGGTAAAACAGAGTCCAGAGTCTTTATGAATTTGCTATTTTTACTCTACAGTTTCATATTACCAGTCAGACTCTAGGTCAAAGTATCTCTAACAAATGCTTTAACAAATGCACAGAGGCATATAAGGCACAGGCTGATCTGTGCTGAAAGTAATAATAATAATAATAATAATAATAATAATAATAATAATAATATCTGAAAAAATGAAAACATAAAGGCCAAATGGACATAGTTTTCTGGTCTGTGTACTCACATTGCTTTTCATACTGCTTGTTTTGCATTACTTTACCTTGCAATAAGTTGCACATCTTTGCTGTTTGCCTTGCTTTTTCATGCCAGCACGTGTCAGTGACCCCGGGGAAGGTGCAGGGGGGATGGCCGCTCCCCGCTGGTGAGTCGCATAAGTATTATGAAACACTTATTCTGGAATAAGCTGTCGGTAGAGAGGGATACATGGAAAATACTCGAGTCCTGCTGGCACCTTTTTTGCACTAAGGTCAGTAACAATGGGTTCAATACCTGCAAGTCAAAGCAAAAAGCAATACCTAACAGCCATTTGTTTACAGTGACAATCAAATAATGTTTATGAAAGAATTTCTATCAAATGTGGTGAATAGCCTTTAAATCTGTATAAATTTCAGACTATACTATTGTTATACTTGTAGTGTGTTGTATTTGTTTTAGCCACAGTAATCTGGTCTAAACAAAGCTAAAAATAGCTGGTTGTACAAACAGCCCCCCCCCAATATATTGATATAAAAATTGCTATGCTACGACAGACAACCACGTACCGCCGTCCGAAATAATCATTAGCAAATGTAATCATAATCATAACTAAACTTAACAAATTGCCATTATTATTACCACCGGTTTTAGTATTACGGTGTACTGCAGTTCTGCGTGTGGTTTTTCCAAGTGGTATTGCAGTACCCCAGCAGAAGCCGTTGCTCGACTGCTGTGGGTAGGAACAATCAATGTCAAACACTGTATCTCTATTTCATTACTTTCAAATGTATTAAAAAGTGGAAAACTAGAATGTAATATGAGTATTACGTAGGCTATATCACTGTCGTTTGTGATAGTTTTTGTAAAGTGTTATGAAAATGATAATTTTATGAATGTTGTCTCGCAATGTTATGCTAAATTCCTGTCAGAACGTTAGCTAGCTAGTATACATTCTGTGCATTAGCTAGCGAACAGCCCATACATTCTGAGCATATCCCACTCGCTAGCTTTGCGTGAAGTTTGGATCCGTTCCCACCAGTTGATGAAACAAGAAAATGTAAAAAAGAAAAAACAGAGCAATGTAACACAATGGGCTAGGTGGTAATCTTGCAGTCTCATTTCTTAAATGTAGGGTAACACTGGTTAGATATCTGCAAAACTGAACAGCAAAACAATATCACGTTTTACATATAGTGCAGCATATTGTTCGCACAGTATCGTTATTTATCAGTATCATTATTTAAATCTCACAAGAAGCAACTCTTTGGAGCAAGAATCTCAGATTCATGCTCCAAAGAGTTGCTTCTTGTGAGATTTAAATAATTTTTCTAGGCACAC
The DNA here is from genome assembly GCA_019176425.1 of Megalops atlanticus. NCBI lineage: Eukaryota > Metazoa > Chordata > Actinopteri > Elopiformes > Megalopidae > Megalops > Megalops atlanticus. The sequence goes on along the minus strand of CM032880.1, from coordinate 36,644,951 downwards.
GTTTCCAACATATATTTGTTCAGCATTTTAATTTTGACACACATCACCTGCTAAAGAAATTAGTCTCACTCTAATTCGACCATAACTTTCTATTTGCCTTACAAATAGGACAAATAAGACAAATATATCACTGCCACCTGCTGATCTACTGGCTACAAAAACAAGATGCATCCCCTGTCCACCTCACCAGCTATAGAACAGAACTGTTGCCATCCACTGATGCCTTTTATGTGTTAACATTTTCACTGTTATCCAGGAGTCTCTCAGTCAGCTGCCTTTCCTCTAGGTCAGAGAATAATTCACCAGTTTTTCCCAATTAGCCCTGGGTTTTCTGTTGTATTATTCTTTCTGGTAAATGCGCTATGCTATATGCACAGTGCTCTTTGTAAATCTTTGTAAATTCACTATAAAAAATAAAATTTGGGAATGGGAAATTTTAATTAGATTGCTCTGCTTAATGAAGTCGAGAACAATAGCTGCCTTTATTCATACAGCCTGAAGAAAACATTTTTAGTAATCTGACAAACCAGCAGTAAAAGTTTCCTGTCAAGGCTACACACATTTATGCTGAAGCTACGACAAAAAGTCTCTTTAAGCAAAACGTATGTCAAACATATTTTTTCACTGCCAGTAGGAACAATATGGAGGCTGCCCTTTTCTGACATGACCTGGATTTTAACTGTATCCGCAGTGAAAGTGTGCCAGCAAGACAAAATTGCCTCTGACATTTTCTGCTTAAATCCTGCGTCTAGGGACACAATATGTGCTGATGTCATTATTTTCACAGCGCGGTTTCCTTCAGACCTGCACAGGAAGAGCAGAGGCCTGTCCCACTAATGCCACATATCTCTAGAAAGACTTCCTGTTTTTTTACCCTCAACACCAGGACCGCTGTTCGGAAAACAATCCCTCATTCTCAGTGTGTGAGGTAAACTGTATAAAAGAGGTTATTCATGCAGACTTTAATGATTGCGATGATATTATATGGAAGGCTTATTAGGGGTATGGCATTAAAGGGTCTGTTTTCTCTGGCACACCTCACAATGAATCCTTATGAGGTCACAGTATTTCACGGGGGGAGAGAGCCAGGTCCGCTGGGTCACCTTAACACAGAGATGGAAAGGTCATGCTATGGCCTAGCTGTGTATGGGACACAGTCTCTACCGAGGGGGCCCAGAAACAGGCCCTGAAGACCAGATCTGATCCTGACATGTGCTGCTGCAAAGCCAATTTTTTTCCCTTCTCTCTCAGAGTGCTCAGCATGGGTCATGATGCTTAGCTCATGCAGTGTGTTTCCCTGTGTGGCTGTGCAGAAATGTGGATGTGTGTGTGCGTGTGTGTGTGCGCGCGCATGAGCAAATCCATGTGGCAGCTAAAGAACCGTATTTCTCTCACAGCCGCTAGCGTTGTGGTCTGATGGCTTTCTGTCTGTTGATGTTGATGTAATGTCTTGTACACACCTTGGAGAACATCCAGTCTCAGCTGGTGAAAGCAGAGACCTATATGCACACCACATCTGCAAATAAAGTCTCAATATCTCCCACACCCCCTCACCTCACTCACAAAATAACTGTAGAATGAGTGTGATTTCACAAAAACAGCAGCATTTTTGTTGTTTTTTTTTTCAACAATTCTGGATACTTTCCTTGAACAAAACACTGCTTATTGCATTTTGAGAGTTGTCTGTATTAGATTAAGTACAGCTTGAAATGATTGAGTTTGGGCCAACAATTACAACACTTTGCAATTTGCAGATGCTACAAATATACTGTATAATCATTCTTCCCCACTGCTTTATAAAAAAAACAGTGGAGTTCATTTGCTTTCTGAGTAGACATAATGAGTGGATGGAATGAAGAAAATGCAGAATCATAAATTAGCAACCGCTGGCCGTAAAGCCATAATTGACTGGGGAATCTCGGTTTCCGAAATGAAGGAGCAGAGAAGGCTTGCCTGCATATGTCTCGACGCCGTGAATCGCTGGCATTATGTTCGGGCCTGACCCACAAAAAGCGGCTTTGACTGCAGGCCCTTCCATAAACAGCTCTTATACCTCAGAAATAAATCTGTGGCAGGTGGTCGCCTCCACTTCCTGTCTTTCAAGCGCACATTACACACATTCGTAATTTGATGTTACGGAACTCAGAAAATACCTATTGTTGCTGCTGTGTAATTTCTTTCTTCAAAATTACAACAGAAACTCTTAATTACATTGTGGGGCTTTTTTACTGATTTAAGTGAAGGAAGTGCATTGTATACATCATTGAAAAATAATTGTTTTGGGGAATATTTTTCTACAATATAGTAAAAAAAGTAGTAATAATAGTTTACTATTTGATTTAGTGTCTCAAGTGTGATGTGCACGCACAAAAGGAAACATTTTCTATTGGATTGTGTTTAGCACTGGTAATGTGGACTTAAATGTGTAAAGTAACAGCATAATTAAGGGCAAAGCTGATTATGTGCTTAGCTACCCATTTCCGCAGTCTAGCCTTTTACATTCCAGAAACATCAACTGATCACCCTAACCTCAGGGTTTTTTACTAGAAGAGGTTGCAGGATGTAGAGGTGTTGTTGAGGATAATTTGTACATTGATATCAAAGCTGCTTTGGCTGAAACTATGAGCGGCTTCTTTTGGGAAAATACCCAAAGCTGGGGAAGCACAGTCCTGAATTATACCTATCCTCATGCATTCTGAGGATAGGTATCATTCACTTTGTGACATTTATGAACAGCCGTGAGTCTTGAACATTTAGTATTAACTTGCCAAAGTTCTGCATAATTTAGTATCCAAGAAACTGTGCAAGAGATATGTTGCTGCCTCTTTGCTCATCTCAAAGTATATGTTGTATTTGTCGAACTTTCATTTATGTGTGTTGTCCATTCTCATCCAGTCAACTAGAAAATTACATGCTTGCTTATTAATTTGATCAAAATCAGCTGAATGACAGTGGAGCAAAGTGGTAAGATGCATGGCATATAACTAAAATGTTGCTGGTTCAATTCCACAGTGGGGCAGTGCTGTTTTACCCTTGGGTAGGGTACTTAACATATAATTGCCTCAGTAAATATCTTGCTGTTTAAATAATGATAATGTGGTATGATAATGTTGACATTTCAAATTTTAACCTATGTAAGTGTCTTTGGGTAAGAGTGTCTGCTAAATGACAATAATATAATATATGCTGTGCATATTGACAACATGATTGGCTGACCTATGGCTCATAAATTTTCATTATGTCATATGGAAGTCAAAGGAATGCTAACATATGCTGTGTACAGCTTTGCCATTGTTTGATGTTATGAAAATGCATACTGTCTAGAAGTCATCATCACTCATGGTTTTAGTCAAAATGCTAGCTGTGGTCACATAGATGCAATATGAATAATCAAAACATGCCCTTCTCTCATCTCCTATCGTATAAAGGGTTAATCAACAGTTTGGGGGGGTATTTATAGATTCTTGTGGGTTGATGTCTTCTTTCCAATATTTTACTTGTCTAGTATTCAGCTGTTTCTACTCCAACAAATAGAGTAAGAAGTTCCAAATGTGGCCTTTTTTTGGTTACTGTTTTGCAAGATTGGGGCAACAAGTGCCTGAGTACAGTTATACACCTGGTTTAGCCTTTGACAAGGCAGCCACTGTTCTATCCCAGGCAACACGCCAGCTTTTCCCACCTAATACAGCGTTAGCTGGGCTTAAACTTTTCAGCATTTTCAGCAGTATTGTTTCTAGGGGCACGCGCACACAGGGCACTTGGACTCCTTTGTTGCTGTCGTGTAGGTTTTGTGTACCGCGCTGGAGCTCAGGACTGACTCTCACACAGACAAAGGAAGAGGGCTCTCCAAGTCCCAGGTCACCAGCTGAAGCCCTTAAAATAGGAAATAATAAGGTGAGGAGGGAAATCATCGCCTTTTGGGCTGAAATTGGATCCAGTCACCTTCACGGAAGGAGAAAAAGCAAGCCTTATGTTGCTATTTTGTTTGCTTTGGGGACTGTAATTTGCACCATGATTGTAGCTTTCTGAACTTTTCTGGCACCGGCCAAATGCTTGAGAAGTAATGTTTTAAGTATCCTCTCTCCTGAGGGTGCAATAAGAAATATTTCCCCAGGGAAAACTGCCTCTGTTTGCTTCTGGTCCTGCTTTTGAAAGTGGCTGGAATCATGTCAAATGGTATTATTTGCACATTTTGATGTTCTTACGAATCTGCTTCATTTTGGCACAGCATGAAAATAGTTTGTGAATTTGAAAGTCAAACTGCCACTCAATGGCAGTGTACACCAGCAAGCAGCTGAAAGTAAAGTCAGTGAGTGAAGGCAACCCAAGAGAAGACTCATTCCAATGGGTTTGCACTGTTTATTTCTTTGCACCATGAGCACATGTACAAATGTTTGAACCATAATTTTCAAATTGAATATCTGGATAACTTTTTTTTTGAATTACAAATAATTTTGGAGAATATGAAGTACATATGTAAAAAAAATTAACATCATTACTTTCCTCATAAGATAAAGTAATGTCACTCACAGTTCATGGAGATCAAGTCGAAAAGCACACTGGTTACTAAGACACTGGTTATTATGTGGTGTGGAGAGTGTCCCGCTGCTTGATAACCTTCAACCCTTAGATTCCCTGTGTGCTTTGGTGTGCTTTGAAAAATCCTGGGGACAGGCTTTCATTTTCTCTGTGCTCAGTCTTTTACCATCCCCACTACTAGAGCCTGTTCAGAGGTAATTAAATACTTTTTAAAGACTTCATTTTGCCCTCTGCAGCAGATAACTGCATATGTTCTGCTTGTCTCAGCTGGACAGACTATATTAAAAAGAGCATGACAAGAAAAAGAGTCCACGCTCTGGTAAAAGGTGGCAAATCTGTTCTCTCACACATTAAACATTTTTCATACAGGTGTGTCAGTGTGCACATATGCAGGCTCTCTGAAGCAGTATCAGCAACATAAAATCATCAGTTTTAAAATGTGCCTCCAACTTCTAACTTGGGTTTGCAGCCAAGTTTCACTTTTCAAGGACAAAAGTCAATACGTACTTGAGATGGAAAGTGGGTAAATTGTTTATTTGGATACAGCAGATTCAGCAGGGCTGATTTACAGATGCTTAACATATTCAGTCTGTTATTTCCCTGGGTTTAATTTCCTCATGGATTCCTTGTTTGTGCTGCTTATGCAGTGTGGTTTGTTCATGACTGTGCCATTGTATGAAGCTGTGCACATTGTGTCATGCTATTGTCTGTGCCAATTTGATTCCTCATCAGTGGTCCCAACAAGGGCACTTAGCCTGTGTGTTACCTGTGATATAGTAATGGACAGACAGGTATAAGAGATAGAAGTTCTGAAGAATCAGCTCTGAGGAGGACATTTTAATATTCAGGGCTATGGTTCAGTTTAGAAGGAAAATCAGTGTTTCCACTACTGGCATATTCAGCTTTTTCCATAACAGGGCTTGTTTGACACCTGTTCACAATGAAGAATTATATGGCTTTAGGGCACGCACCCTGTGTGTTGTGCAACCCTGGGCACAGAATTGTTTTACTGGCAAGTCAGAGGATCTTTTTGTTTCAATCAAATTTGAAGGAGTCATGATTTGCAGTTCCACAGAGACACAATGTGAGTCTCAGATGATTCCCTGCACCATGCAGTACTGCAGACATTATTTGGAGCTTCCAGAGAGTGGGTTTGTGGGCCACGGCCTCTATTTCTGCAACTTTCCTCCAATACTGCTACATATGCCCGTCTGTCCCTTCCCGAGTCCCAGGCTATGCCTCACCCAGCCCCTTGTGTCTTCATAACCAGAGAGGTGCCTGTCTGCTCTGGGAGCACACTGCTACCACCATGCTGCATCACATGGTGAAAGCGGACACCACAGACTGACCGGACTCTGGCCTGTCGGGAAGTAGCACCCACTACCATCAGTCGGCAGCTCTCACCCTCCATGATATTAGCTCATTTCCGAATTCCACCCTGTAGGCTGGCAAACTGTTGGCAGTACAGATACCCCAAAGAACAGAGTACAGACACATCAAGCTGGCCATCCACTAAACTCATCTGTAGCTGTTCACTGTTGTGTATACCCAGAACTCAGTCACAGGCATCTGGTCCTCCAGAGATATGTAGGGGAACCAAAGTTGTTCTCAGTGCTTCAGCTACTATAGCATTGGCCAGGTTCAAATCCAGGGTAAAACAATAATTTGATGAGTCATACACAGAGCTGGGCTGTTGGCCTGGGCGTGTGAAGCGACTATTCATCACTGCAAGCTACAATCCCACTTTGGAGCTGCTGACAAAAGCTAAAAAACCAGGGACCTCCCATGTGTTAGCTGGCATGAGAATCGCCTGCAAGAGCTCCCAGCTCTTCCAGTTCTGTGGCATTTGGAGGGTCTTAAACAAACTGTTCCTGACTCTGAAGGCTCTGGGGTGTGAGGGTCCTCCAGGAGCCCCTGTTCAATCCGAGCAATACTGTTCAGTCTCAGAGTGAGTACATGTCTCTTTGTCCATGCACTCTGTAAGAGAGAGCTGTACTGGCAGAGGTTGAGTGCAATGTCTATGAAAGCGCTGTCATCTTCCTTTAAACACTCTCAAAAAAGCTGTCGCCACTTGTTCTACTCAAGGATAAATAGTAGGGAGGGGTTCCCACAACAAAGAAACACTCCTTCGCATCATGTAAGTTGTCCTTTCAAGCACATACAGGGAAACTGAGCTTAACTCGGTAATATTTAATCTCCATATGAAAGTAATGCATAAGAAACCTATGAACTCATTAACTAATGAATGCATTTCTCGACATACCAAACATTTCTATAGCTAAATCTTACTGTTGAGGTTTTGTCTCAGGCTTTTTGTTGGTAATGTGCCATACTGTTCTTCATAAAGACTGGAAAATTGCTCACAATTTTACTGAAAACTATGATGTGACAGTTCCTCTTTTGTTCAAAGTCATCAGTGGTTTGTTGTTTAAAATCCTTGTGATCATGACAGTCCAGTGATTATACAGGTGACTGATATTTACTGGCTTTCTGGGTTGTACTGAGGTATTGTATGGAGGCTTATGAAGGCTTAGTAGTAAAGTGTAACCTTTAGTAATCAAGCTCTGATTGTGGTTAGAGCTGTCCTAACAGGAAGTGCTTCCTTAACTCAAGGGTGATAACTGGGCCATAACTTAAAAGGCAGCTTGAAACCACTTGGTAAATATTACTATGCCATGGCCAAATAGGAAGCCTTTTCATGTTGTATAGTATTTGTGGGTTTGCATACAGGAGCTGTGTTTGGCAAGGACAGGGTGGACAGGTCCAGGGTATATAGGTACATCTATAGATATTAATTCCATTACTTTGACATACAGTGTATTCCAGAAGGATGGTAGATGTATATTTGTTTCCATCCCACCTCTCTTGAAGTAGTATACAAGAAGCAACCAGCACAACTGCTAGCTAAAAACCAGCACCTGAGGTGCATTCAAATTCGGCAAACTGAGGCGAACGTTCCAGGCGGCCGGGTTTTCTTTCAACTTTTAAATTTGAACGGTTTGAGCAGTTAGCTAGCAAGGTGAAAAAATGGTCCATCTTGACAAATTTGAATACGCCCCTGCATTGTTTGGTCTGTAACTCTGTTCATCAGAACATCATTAGAAAATGGTTCTCTTTTCCTGTCTTTTGCTTTTTAATTCACATGTAGCTAGCTATTCAGCCAGCTAGCTAGGTATAGCATGCATGGGTCAGCCAGCTGTACCTGGTGTGACTTGCATTTAATCACACCGCATGTACACTTGGCTGTAAGTGGAAATGATCATGTTAGTGTGGCCGCTTTTAAGCACACCTCAATACTTGTGGTCGTAAACAAGGCATCAGATTCAGATTCAGACTCTGGCAGTGGCACTTCACATCTAACTTGTTTTCCCTATTCTTGTGATGTCTTAACATGAGCTTGTCATTTTTTTCTGAGGGTCAGTTACAACATCCTGAAGTGTCACCAATTATAGAGAGGCTTTCATATTTTGTAAAATACATATTTTATTCATATTTTTGACAAAAATACATGTATATTCATATACATATACTGTTCAGTGGTGAAATAAATGAGGATCTGACTTCTCTACAAACATTCGATCCATATGTAGTGCCTTGAAATGAATGGGCCACCCCTGTTTTTAGGAAATGGAACACTTGTTGACCCATAATTTGTGCTTCAACTGGGACACTTGCTGTGCTCTGAGTGCTCGAAGCCATGACCTTTGCCTCTCTTCAGAGTGCGGCACAAAGACTGATTAAAACCCAGGAATTCGCCCCACATGGGTGGACATTTCTCTCCCAAAGATGTCCATTGTACCAGTCTGAAAGTGGGAGATAAGAAGTCTGTTCTCATTCAGCGTGACCCCCTGAAATGGAGAAACCCTAACCCTGACCCTCTCAGTACCTTCCATGCACCCTGTGTCTGGCCCACATCCTGCAACACCTCCTTCCACTCTCTCTGCAACATGAAATATTGGGAATGGAAAAAGTACCTGAAAATGCGTTTGTTAGGGACCCCAAATTTATCGATTTTTGTGCGAAAGGATCTATCATGGCCATAAAGCTCTTGAAAGCTGAAATTCCCTCTGTGATTTTGCCTTCCAAAACACTGCACCTGCATTGCTGAACAATAAAGTACAACCACACTTGCCCCAGGTTCTGTTCTTGCTCTTGACACTAAGAGACAAAGAGTCTCTTCCATCAAAATCAGACTCAGATCTGATCATTAAGAATTTGGTTGAACCTTTAAAATATGTTCTAACAGAGGGAGATATTTTGAAAGTGATCCTGTCCTTGTTTACTTGTGTAAACACACAGATGCATGCGATAACAAGTGAAGGCCTTGTCTTTTGAAAAGCTGAGAAAAAATGAATGTGGCTGTACTTTAATAGAGAGGCTGTGATATAAATCTGAGGTTTTACTATAAGCAGCTGCTTTCCAAGGGCCATCTCATCCATAACATCAAATGTTTGGTTTCATTTAGTGCTGTGACAAAGGGGATCAGTGTGGATTGTTGCACACACAGGGAACTTACTGTGAACCTTCTATCTCCTCAGATATGCACTACCAAAGCTGCCTGGTGAATATGGCCTTTATCTCACAACACATCCCGTTAAATGAGCTTTTTGTGAATGAAAACCCTGAAAAAACCCTGACGTCATTCAGCCAGTGACCTACAGTAAAAGGAGGGGAACGAATGTCCTCACAAGACATTGACTTGGGTCTCAGAGTGCCCTCCACTGTGGGGCATCGAAGGGAAGCTTGGTTCTTTGCTGCATGTTGTCCGTAAATCAAGGGAGAAGCACCTTCTGAAGTCTAGCAAGTAGCTGCTGGAAGGCTTGCAGCTGCTGTTTGCTCAAGCCAATGAGAAGGAGCGCCAGGCTACAAGCGCATTGCCATAGAAACAGAACGTCACATTAGTCTAAATAAAATGGGGCCTCAGCTGGTGGATGGCTGCAGTGTTTACAGACATGTCTGGGGAGGTGTAAGCCATCGGCCCAGCCCTCGTTTCCCACTGAGACTGTAAAGCCAAGGTCAGACATGCATTCCCGAGCATAATCATTCTTAAACATTTCAGTCCAGACAAAACCTGTCTATTTTTACCATGCGTTGGAACCAGGGTTATTATCGTTTATTAAAACTAAAACTGAGACGAAAACTAATGGTTTTGAGACATTTTCATAAACTTAAATAAAATAATTTACCCGAAGAAAATGTAAAACTAAAACTAAACGAAAAAATAATGATTGCTAAAAAACAAAAAAAATAATAAAATAGGAAAAGACGAAAAATAGTTGTCGTTATCGTTTCAAGACAGCGGACGTCGTATCCATTCAAGGCGGCGGGTGTCACACTTCGGGGCGGTTTGTTCCTTCGGGCGACGCACCACCAAAGGGAGAAAGGGAGGGGATTTTTCTGTCACAGTCTACCACAGTGCTACGCTAGCTGTGACTGGTCTAGACAGTTTGTCCTGCCTCTGAATGTCATAGCCCATTCAGCGTCAAGTCGTGTTCCGTGGAGTACCACCCCTTTCGGGAGATTTCAGTCTGGTTGAAAATCGCCCAGATCGCTTTGATAGACTCTCATGTTAAGGCATTTTTTTTCGAACTGCAATGCAATCTGTATGGGTTCTGGGGGGGCTTGCACTAACGTGCTTTCGTCATACGTAACCTGGTGCAGGGATCGCCGGGGCAGCCAGCGATGTTGTCACATTCAAGGTCAACATAGCTAATGTTACCTCAACTCAGAGCAACTTGATCGTGTCATTAAGAGAAATACCGTTCAGTCATCGTAGTAATCAGGATAAATTGGCAACTAAAGAATTAAGAACACCCAGACCAAATTTAAACATCAAAGCAAGGGGGGATCGTATAACCGGGGATTTTCGCGGAGTTGGTATAAGGGGAAAACGTGGCTAGCAGGCTGCGAAGTAGCTAACGTTTTGTTCTGCTACCCCTGTTCAATGCAGTGTGACAATGTCAAGTTAGCTAGCTGACTCAGGCCATGTCCACACGTACACGGGTATTTTTAAAAACGGGGGTTTCCCTCCTTCGTTCTTAAAAAAATCTCCGTCCACACGAAAACGCAAAAACACGCTGTCAAGAGAATGGCAAACCAACAAGAGACGATATAACCCTAACCGAAAAGCCATGTTGGCCAATCAGAAGCCTGAAAAAAAAGTTATTACGGTGCACACTCTGACGTAACAAACCAAAAACTCCGTTTTCCCTGTCCAGTCCTAGTGGTGGTAAACTCGGCTCCTTTTATGGACTCGGGTTCCTCTGAGTCACTCACTAAACTGATCCGGGTGTGTCGAGTCCTTTGAGTCACTTGAGTCAGTGTTTGAGTTGTGGAGGAAACAGGATCCACTCAACTCAGTGGTTGAGTTGTGGAGGAAACAGGATCCAATCAACTCAGTTCCGTTCAGTTTTGATTTGTGGAGGAAAGGAAAGGATCCACTCAACTCGGTTAACTGCGCAAGGCTGAGTCCTTGATGTTTCAGTCAATTCTACTTCGCTGGGGTGGAGGGAGGATCTACTCAACTCAAGTCAGTGAAGCTGAGTCTTCTGGGTCTGCTGTGTTTCCGACTATGTAGGAAGTTACTCTGATCCGTTCTCAATCAACTCAACTACATTCAGAGGCGCATATTTGATAATTTATTAAGTTATTTGAACGTCGGACAGTTGGGTTACCTGCTAAATGCTAGGTAGATGGGCAGAGTATGTTGTACAGGTCATAATAAGAGTGATACAGATTATTGTTTCAATGTGCATCGCCTGGTGTTAGCAGCAGCCATAGGACTATAGGATCCGGGTTAATGGAGACCTCAGACTCATAAATCCTGAGTTAGTACGAGGATTTGAGTTAATAACCGGGTGATTCAGGAATCAACCAGCTCTACTGTCCACACGTCAACACTGAAAACGGAGTTTCTGAAAATCTTCACCCTGGAAAGCGTTTTGCAAAAGCTCCGTTTTCAGTGACCTAAAACGCTGTTTGCTTGTGGACGAAAGGCCAAAACGCATAGAAAAAGCTACGTTTTTAAAAAATACCCGTGTACGTGTGGACAGGGCCTAATTTGCACAATACAATGTGACAATGTCGAGTTAGCTAGCTGTTAATTTACCCATTGAACGGGTCACCTTAGCCATCATTGCAGGAGAGACTTGGCAGGAGCCGCCACTGGTCACACTCCCAAAATTCTGTGTAGTCTGAAACAGATGTATCGCATACGTTAGTTAAATTCACTCTTGAAATGTTGATATCTTAAATGATAAGCAGATTATTTTTCACGCAGCACTAATCCTAGACAATTTTTTGTCCTTAACTAAAATTACTAAAACTAAAACTGAAACTATAATAAACTAAAACGAAATAGAAATGAGTCCATGAAATAAAAACTAAACTGAAACTAATGAAACCACTGGTGAAACTAACTAAAACTAAACGGAAATTCAGACTGAATACAAACATATTATCAAAATGAAAACGAATTTGAAAATGTAAAACTATTATAACCTTGGTTGGAACTGTGTTTGAGGGGTATAATTAATTAGAAGAATTTTTGCACTTACGTACATAGTCTTCCCATGTGCTGGGAGCAGTTAGATGCAGAGAAATCTAGGATGTGCTTTGCCATTTGGTTCGCTGTTGTCCACATTATGTTCTTGTCATTCAGCAGCTGCTCTTAAACAGAGTGAGTTACATAAGTTACAATTTTATCCATTTATACAGCTGAATATTTACTGAGGCATTGTGGGATAAGTACCATGCCCAAGGGTACAACATGAGTCTCTCAGCAGGGAATTGAACCAGCAACCTTTTGGTTACCAGCCCTGTTCTAATTTAAAGCGACTGGTATAGTGGCAGATGTTGTATTACACTCAGGGTCCAATCTTCCTCTTGTTTACTTTTTTTTGATTTTAGCAGCACTATATTACACAAAGGCAGTGCTCTTCAGCGGTGTACGATTATGTAGGGGTCAGAGAATAATTTTCCAGATTTCCCTATTCGCTTGGGTTTTTCCCTCTGGAAATTCCTCTGTGCTATGTGTATATCACTTTGTGACAATCTGAACCGTGAAAATGTGCTATAAAATAAAATTTGATTGATTGATTGACTTGTAACCAATAGGTTACATGTTTGAATTTGAAGGGGAGCATTTCCACTGCCACTTTGAACAAGATAACATGTTGTTCTGGAGAAGGATGTGAGCAGAAAGAATGATTTTCACACCATTTTCTTTTGTAATCTAAAAAAGGCCAGTAAAGAGTGATGACACCAAGCACTCAGAATATGTGCAGCTTTGCCATTTCCCTGTGGATAACAAGCACTGTCAGCAAATGGTAGGAAATGTGAACAGGAAGGAAGACAGCAGCGCTCTGTCCCAAGGCCAGTGAGCCAAACACACATATCCTCTCTCTCTCTACCTCTTCTTCAGCTGTGAAACAAATGCCCTCCATTTCTCTGTAAGAGCTGTCATCAGCTCCTACACATCAGCACAAGGTCACAAATGTGCACTTTGATATGAACCAAGTTGAAGTTTCCACTTGTTTTTATGTATATATTCCCAGTGGACACTGGAAAAACATGTTCTCAGACAGAGAAAAATCTTTTTAAAATAAGCAAACAAGAATCTGTCTCTGAAAGCAACTGTATTAAAGAAGTGCCTTGTTCTGATGACTGTTCTGTTCCCTGACTGCCCTTGAGTCGCTTGGGAGTCTGATAGTCTTTGACAGTCTTTCAAACCAAATGTTACACACAAGCAATACTTGTAAACAAAACTGAGATGTCCTTAAGCTTAAAATGTAATTATCATGAATGCTGTCTTATTTAAATAATAATTTAAAAACTTGGAATATCACTTGTATCAACATGTCTTTGTCTATGGCTCACAGACCTACACCAGCCACAAAGTAAAATGAAGGGTTTTGTCTAAATGAATACACAGATACAGCTTTTTGTCCTTGAATGACAAATCTACAAAAGCAATGACTCTGGAATTAGACCAGTGCTGGAAGAGGGATTTGAAATAGCTTATCTCACGTCCATTAAAATTCAGTGCCTTTACCTTGCCCCTTTTGGAGATACTGGGGACTCAGAAAAGGGAGGTGGGGGCCTCATGTAGCACTGAGATACAGACATTGGAAACAGTGGTTTGGACCTGCCACATTTTGGGACCTGGAGGGTTGGTGAACCTGCATAACTGCATATTTGAAGATCAAAGAAGGACCCTTGAGAATACCAAACAGCTTTTCTTATTATACTTTCTATTATTTGTTACATTACATTAAATTCATTTAGCAGACACTCTTATCCAGAGTGACTTTCAGCATAAAATAACAGAAGTGTATCTATTCAGGTTGAATAAGCAACAGTGTCAGACCAGGCTAACAGCACTCCCAGACCTGTGAGTGTGAGCATAACACCATTCAAGCCCAATCACAAGTTAATTCGTGCAACCTGACTATACAAGGGAAGCCAAGTACACTACCATACATCACAGTCACTAGATCACAGAATCCAAAACACATTGCGATACTACACAAAATAAACAGCAAGTAATACAAGTCGCAGGCACTAAAACTTGTGCAGCTCTGATACTATAGTGAAAAACTATGGGCTGCAGCCCCATGAGGGTGGAGACACTGTCCGTTACGAATGTGTTCCCCCGTGTAAACGAGGCGGTAGTGATGTAGTTCCTCTCGCTGCCCTGCAGCAGCCACGGCCAGGCCTTCTGTCAGCTGTTGTGAAGCACAGATGCAAGGTCAAAAAACATGTACCTGTAGCTGCTGGAAAAAGTGACGCTTTCCAAAAAATGCAAGCTGTGTGGCAAAGCCGCGAAACCCAAACCCACATTACAAGCTGTTTATTCTGGAATGTTTGTTTGTTTTTGACCAGAGGGGTGGGGACTTGCTCGGCAGGAGGTTTTCAGTTCTTCTGAAACACTGGCAGACTGTTTGGGAATCATGGCATTCAGCCTCTCTCTCTCTCCTTCTCCCTCTCTCCTCTCTCTCTCTCTCTCTCTGCTTCTCTCTCTGCTGCCATATGTTCAAATCATAACATTACAGAGGTCTCTCTGAAATGTCTTAAGTAATTGTTTCCATCTGTTCTGAGACCATATCTGTTACATTCCACAGCGCTTAACATGGTCGAGTATAGGTTCTGTATAAAGGCTTTCCTCCTCATGGGTGCAACTCCAGAGTGAATGATTGCCGTCTTGTTACTGCATACAGTAGATGAAAGACTGGGCCAGCAGAGTTACAAGGCTTTACCACTGTAGGACTCTCTTTTTCTCTTTTGTTCTGACTTATTCTGCTCCAGTTGATTTTACCTGGAAGATAAACCTAGGTGTCATGGACTTGTGATTCTGTGATATCTTAAATGAATATCAGTTTTTTGCAGTGATGAACTTCCTAAAATACTGCACAATAAATACCTTCTCTGAGACACATGGGAATGATGCCAGCAAAGAGCATTGTGATTAATCAGCAATGCAATACAGTCTAAGCCATCACCGCTATATTATCACAGTCTAATGAGTGGCTGAAGTTCTTCACACTGCTGATAGGGTAAGATGTCACACAGTGTGACGTCTGTCACCCCTGGGAAGCCCTGTGAGCTGCTCTTTTAAAGAGCTGCTGAGAGAAATTCGGGCAGCAGTCCTCGGCCGCACGTCCCTCCTGCAGGCCCTCTCTCCCTTCCCCACACCGCAGCACTGATGTGGAAGCGTTTGCTGGCATGGAGAGCTGGGCGTCGGTACAAAGAGGCCCAAGACCCATAATCACTGAAGAAAACATATCCTTTGCACTGCCTTGAAAAGCAGGAAGACACAGGGTGAAAAGCTGAGCGTAGCAATGTCAGACATTCAGACCCAGCTCAAAATCAAAAAGTGCACACAGAAAGACAATTCACAGGCGCAGAGCCTCATGAACATGTACTCTGATTGACTTAAGATATGATCTGACAGTGTCCAACAAAGCAGATGAACATTTATGGAACATATATATTTTTAATTGACTACAGTTATTCTATCCAGCACACACTGTGTATCCACAATTGCTTGATACGGGCATTTATCACTTAGCTAATGTACCCATAATTGCCCACATGCTCGACGTGTCACAGTCAGTTGCAGTTGGGGTTACCTGCTGCAGTATTTCCCAACCCTACTCCTGGCGGTACACTGTCCTGCATATCTTCTATCTATCCTTGCTGCTTGATTAAATCAGGTGTGCTCAGCTAATCAAAAGTGCCACTGATGAGTTCAGTCCGGTAGGTAGAGCAAGGATAGATAGAAGATATGCAGGACAGTGTGCCGCCAGGAGTAGGGTTGGGAAACACTGAACTTATGTGATTACAGAAAAGGCATTTGTACCGCAGCGCTGTTCCGGCGCGCGGTGGGTTAAAATCTGAAATAGCAGCTCCGCTCTGAGGGGGAGTAACCCGGCCCAGGCATCACAGCGCATTCCAGGGCAGTTCTTAGCTGCCAACATCAGATTAGAACCGTTTCTGAGAGGCTGAAAACTTGCTTTAATCCACATACGGCCGGGAAACGAGTCAACTGGATCCTTACTGTCATCTTGTTTGCCGGCCGGGAAAATCTTTTTGGAACATGAAGAATCCAGCAAAGAAAGCTTGATGACGGTGAGTCAGTACAGCTGCATGCCCTGCGCTTTTTAATTAGGCATTTCTCAACAATTTCGGCTCGGTTTGTTGAGGACCAACGCGTGTGGCAAACTAACCATATTTATCTCTAGTTGAAGAATTTGGTTGAGTTTTTGTGAGCGTGGTTTAGCCAGTTTCCTTGAATTTGCTCAGTTTGTGGAGTACGGTGTATCTGCATGCAGAGAACTTAATTGCTATTTTCCATGGTTTCCGTGAGCCATAAGCATTTAATGTCGAAGCTTCAAAATGGTAATATGTATCGATGTTTTGGTTCGCAGGAGAATGTTTAACTCTGCGCAGGTATTAACTCGTGGAAGAGCGACAATGAGCGTTTGGCCAAACTCTTCACAGTCTGTTTTCAGAGTTTGTATTATTTTGTATAAAAAATAAACGTTCACTGGTAGGATTTAGTTTGGTTTCCAGTGCATCTGTAGTTTCCGTTCGTTGTACAATCATTGATATTTAAACTTGACCTTTATAATTTTTATTCAGTTTGTGGTCATTCTTAATCGATTACAACACATAGCTAAATGTTTTCATTTATGGAATATTACTAAAAATTCCTTCAGCTTTCAGTGCTGAAAAAAGAAAGTGTTTTGATAATGGAAAAACGGTATAACTGACATTGTCAGCGGAGTCACTTGTTCATCGGGATGCTCGTATACATTTTTAAACTCCTTCTATATAAGCTCCCTGTCTATCGTAACGATTTGATAGTAACATGTGGGATAGTGTAAATTTATTAGGGTCCGGGAAATACCACACTTATTTAGTTTCACATTTAATAAATTTCCCTTCCAACTAATGGCAAAACCCACTTTTGTCAATGCTTCCTGTTGAGGTTAAGTATGCTACTGTCGGGCGAGCCATGATTCCACTACAGTGACCATCTCTCTGGGGAGCGCAGGGAAGACTTGGTTGATGTGCCATGTGGTCCAACTAACATACGCGAGCCGTCGGCCTGAACTTGGGGGGAAAAATAATAAATCAATCAATGATTGAAGGATACGCTGCCTATACTTCTGTTACAATGAATCACCCTTGATGGGCGTAGCATTAAATCATTTTTTATGTGTCTCGCATTTCGGCTAAATCTTCCCTTGCTGTTGACAAATTGGATGCAGCCCGCAAAATATCGCTTTTTTAATCTGTTGTACTGAATTTATTCTCAGAGTTTTGTGTGGCTGGTACATCATTTTGCAATGACCTATTCTATCTTTCACATTTTTTCTTGCAAGATTTTTTTATTGCAGTGTTTCTTCATGCACATAATCTGGCAGATCAGAGCGTTAAATGAAACGCGTTTATTCCGCAGACCTGAATCAGTAAATCACTTCTATGGAGTCTGGCACGTTGTTTGATCAGCGCACTCAAATCTTCGTCTTTGATTTCCCCCATAACGTTTAGTGATGTTTTGGGCTGGTATTGGGCTTTACGCAGGGAACTTTTATCATCTCAGTTAGCTTGATATGACAAATTTGTTTGAATCAAAGAATGAAAAATGTCCTTCACAGGCCAGACAATCCTTCCCCAGAACTGTGAATTATGTGTTTGTGGGAAGCAAAGGCAGACATACCAGCATTTTTTTTTTTTTTTTTTTTTTTGCATGTGTGTTTTCTCTCCCAGTGCATATACCTAAATTTAACACAATTACCAAACCTCATTTCCCTCTGACTCTCAGAAAAGGAGGCTTGTGGCTGGGGCTCGCTGTGGTGCCATGTGATGACAGGAATTCATGAAAGAAATGATTTCTAAATGCAGGCATGATGTCAGTGCAGCAGCATTTGGACCCTACTGCTGACATCTACCTAACGCAGAAATACAAAGCTAGTCGCTTTCTGAGCAGTGGGTTAATATATCTGTTGTTATCTAGTTCTGCTCCCTCTGGTTGGCTTTATACTCTCCAGTTCTTGCAATCCTACAACAGTTTCAACATTGTGATTCTAAAACCGATTGCATTTCCACTATCACCTGCACTGAAAGTACAACCTTTTCCGTCTGTTTGCATCACGCCACATGTAATACACAGCTACGGTAGGTGTACACTTGAAATGTGTGCACTGTTGGGTTATTACTGGGTTGAACTCTTACAAGCACATTATTCTCTATATTAACACTATTACTTGCTGAGTCAGCTAGCGAACGAGCTGTCATTCAGTCAGCTCTCTACTGAACAGTGTATGTAATTGGTTTTTTTGTTTGTTTGTTTTCTGGTGTGGTAAATAACATGACGCAATCCCCAAGACCCTATGTACATGGCCTCAGAACCTGTTGGTGAGAGATTTGTGTTAACACTTCTGCTCCAGTGGCACTGTAGGAAACGGTAGATTAAATCTCATGCGCAACCATTTCCATATTTTACACATTTTTCACATTTACACTTTGGAGACCATTCCTAAATGGATCTTCAGATTAACATAACAAAGACTAACATAAGGAGAGCTTGCTTTTCTGATGGTCTTTGATAAAGGAAATGAGACTTACACCCCCAAACCTGACCATGCCCAGATTAAGGTGAGTGGGGGGTGTTGTTTTGCTGTCTTGGTTGGTTAACCTGTAAACCCTCTTAACTGAAATGCTGGCAGACACCACTAAGGCTGCTGCCTAGGTGTTCAGCTTTTTATTGGGCCTTTCGACAGTTGCTGACACAACTCCTTTAATGGAGCAAAGTCACAGTCATTCCGCTTCAATTCAAGTTACTAAACAACCAGAACGTATAGTCGAGTCATCACTTGGCCGTGTTTTATAGGCCTCGAAGATGGCCGGTTCTCTGAAAGTTCATCCGGGGCCCGTGTGGCTCGGGTCCATGTACAGGATGAGCCCTTGGTTTTCTGGCTGCCTGACGTGTGCAGTTTTATTTGAAGCAGATGTTGGGGCTGTCCTTGATATCCTTCCACTGCTCCTCCTTCCTCTGCCTGCCGGCTCCTCTGAATGGCTCTCTTTCCAAACTCATCTGCTAGCCCCTCTCAGACTCCTTTGTTAGCGAGTGGCAGCGTGAAAAAGGGAAGTCCGCATTTCCGTTTTGCTTGTTGTACGCA
Organism: Megalops atlanticus; assembly: GCA_019176425.1. Taxonomy (NCBI): domain Eukaryota; kingdom Metazoa; phylum Chordata; class Actinopteri; order Elopiformes; family Megalopidae; genus Megalops; species Megalops atlanticus. Next base: position 36,625,725 of record CM032880.1, on the reverse strand, counting down.
GTTATTCATCTCGGTGAGTACTGTAGTAATGCTTGTCTGTTGGAGCAACTGTCATTGCAGTTGAAATTTTATGAAATGGACTGAAGTCCCCTTTGATCAAAGAGGGGCCTGCAGGGAATGGGCAGTAGTCAATGAAGAGATTACATCTGTGCTGCATGCTTGTGTTTTCCTGCATCACTCATGGAGGGTGTGAAATCTGGACTCGCACTCACATCTTCTCCTCATTCTCTTGGAAGAACAAAAAGAGAGACCCAAGGGAGATGCAGAATATTTTTTGCCTAATCAGATCCATAAGGAAAGTTGACCTTTGAGCTCCATATAGTCTCCAAGAAAAAGATATTACCTTAAACACGTAGAATCTAACTCTAATGTTAAATAACCTCGCAAAGTCTGTTTTCTCTCTGTTTTTAGTAGCTCTTAATAGAGGGCACCTGGCTCTAACGGGGCCTGCAGAAGGGCAAATCAGTGAAGGCCCTCTGTCATGGCCTTCACAGACAGGAAGTGGCAGCATGCGTCCCTCCCTCCGCAGTGTGTCCGTGTATCCTGTGACCTCTGACTGAGCTGGTGTCTGGTTTACCGCAGTCAGATCACTCACTGTGCTGTGGGATTGACCTGCAGAGAGCTGGAGACCTCTCACTTGTGCAGGCTGTTAAATGATCTGGCTGGAATTATGGCCCAGTCTGGGCAAGCCCTGTCCCTCACAGAAAGGAGTGTCTCCTTTCCCACTAAGGGGGTGTCATGAAAGCGGGATTGTCACTAGCCTCGTTGGTTTCCCTTGATTAGCATGGCATGGTAATATTTCTACGAATTTTCATCTGTTGTAACTCTAATGCATGGACATTCAAATGGTGGTTTTGTGGTTATGAGGCATATTGACTTTATTACAACAGCTTTATCAAATGGATGTTCAACAAAGACTGTAATCCAAAGAAAGAGACAAAATCAAATTCAGGAAGAACTAGTTACATTTAAACTCTTAAAACACTTCCTTTGCCTCTGGGCAATACTGCAGTAACACAACTATTACAGGAAAAAAAGACTCCTGCCCCCCAACAACAAACCCAAAGTGCTGTGATTTGGGAGAGCAATTGACGCTAAAGCTGGTCGTGCTGATTTTTCTTAAATGCTGATTTTTCTTAAATGTGACTCACAAATGTGAGTCACATGGTGACAGGCGACCTAGCTGCAGGGATCACCTCTTAATTTCTTGATTAATCCAGATTGTAACCTCAGTCTCAGGTGAAGCCCATCTGCTCATGACTTTTGAAAATATGAATGCCAAAGAATGTGTCAGGTGAATAATTTAATAAGTTAAGTTTGTGCTCGAGGGTATGTTGACGGACAGGACGAACGGTGGAAGTTGGGCTGCAGGTAAACCATGGAGGTGGTAAACCATACTAGATATAGAGGTTTAGATTATCTTCAGATTTTTCAGGCACCAGATCAGTGTGTTGTTTTGTGTCACATCTGCATGAGATTGAACATGCTTCCAAAAGCAAACTCAGGTGTTTAACTTACTGTAAAGTGAAAAGGCACAAATGAATGCATTCTTGAATTACCCAGTTTTCAGATAAATATCTGATAGAACCATATGATTGTGAGCTCAAGCATAGCCAGTGTAAGCAATGAATGAGGCATAAAGCAAAGGGAGGCAGAAGTGTTATCAGGTCTGTAACTGGAAGCGCCACTGGAACCGTCTGCCTCAACTTATCTTCCAACTTCAGCCATTAAGTGGCTGCTAATCATTTCCTGTTTGATAAGGAGCTGTCAACACCAATATGAAGAGAGGAAACCCGACTGTAAGCGTACCTATTTGTGCATGCCAGTTCTGCATGCTATCAAGTATCGTATTTGATAAATAATTGTGGAAAGAGAGAGTGTCATCATGGTTCGCTTTTATATTGCGGGTCTATTGCTTGAACTGAATGGCAGTTTACCCTTTGAACTTGTCTTTGAAATTTTGAAAACTGCAGTCAAAGCAAAAGCACTTTTTACTGTTGTATTGTGCCAGCACAATAGCTCTTATAATGTCAATCATAAATGACTGGCAATGCAGTGTGGACAGAAGTCTTTCCTAACAAACCAAAATGTGCATTGGCAAGAAATCTGCTTTAAATATTACCAGATACAGTATATGGTTTCGGTGTGTGGTGGTGTTTTTTTTTTTTTTTTTTTACAGCTCGGCCATATAACAGACACGGTGTGAGGCCACACAAGTGATGTGAAAAATGTGGGATAGTTCCCCTGCCTTCAGCGTGGCCCAATCCGCACGGTTTCCCATTAGAAGAGTTAGAGTTGTTACAGAGAATATTGCCTTTCCATTTCACATCTCGGTGGCTGTGTTTCAGATGAGTATGTCCACTCAATACTGTTCTCCACTGAACCTGTCACTGAACTTCCATCAAGAATCTTCCTGTTTAAAGAGACTTTTAAAGAAAACAGATGTTTTAAAGAAGCCTTATGTGTCCTTACTTGATGGATGTCTTAATCTCACCACACTTATTGAAACATATTCTGTTTTGCCTGTTGAGGATACAAAATGTAGTTCTTGTAAAATCATAATAATTTTAAAAAGTAGAAACAGCCTTTCCTTGTCCATCTAGTGCCCTTTTCAGTCAGTGTGCTTTATATTTTGGAAGTGCTCCAGGGCAGATTTAGCCTTTGCCAGCAGCCATGCCAGCAGTGTGTTCCAGCACCTGTCTGCGCTGTGTCTGGGAGTCATGGAAACATCAGGAAAGAGAGGAGAGCCTTTGAAGTGCTGCTCTGTTTCTTCCTTGGTCAGTGCACACAGCACAGCGTATAGGCCCTCCACACAGTGCTGTGCTCTGTAAGCCTGATTCAGCCCCCTGTTTGCATCCTTCCTATACACGTTTACTAGTTATGAAAGTATTTGTGACTCGACGTGCATTCTGATTCGTGGATTTCAGCTCCTGTTCTCTTGATGTTCTTTTGAACTATTCTCTTGATCTTAAAAGGGAGCTCTGGTCAAGGCAAAATTGGAATGGCTTATGATATGAAAAGATATGGTGAGTATTTCAGTCAGTTTCTGAATGATGAAACTGATTCCAGCAGAAGCCACACAGTGTTTTTTTTTTTTTTTGTTTGTTTTTTTTTTTACAATTGGTTTTTGGGCTCTGCATTATTAGAAAGTGGTTTGCTTTTAATCTTTTAAGAAGCCTCTTTATTTGTAAGTTTTACTCTGGTTGATAGTACATCCAGCCTGCATGATCAACAGGCAGAGGGTCAAACTCTAGGCTCACAGGGTGATGTATGGAATGCTCATTCATGCATGTAGCATGAGCAGTGAGTACACACATAAGAACATCAAATTTTAATTTTGAATGAGTACTCTCTGAAGTAGGAATTTAAAAAAAGCATGGCTGTGGGTCTGACTGACTCAGACTCCAGTCAGGATAAGGTTATCTTGTTTAGCTCTCACTACCTGCTTTGACACGTGAGTAACTTAAGTCTCTCTTTAGCAAGAGAAGTCCTCCCGCGCAAGCTGTTGAGTGGGGGCTATTCTGAGCTCTGCCTGCTGCTGCTAATGTCTTCATTCCGGAGTGCTGCGATTAGCTGTCCCCGTTCCCCACTGCGGCACACAAAGCCAAGGTCTGTGCCGGCGGGGCTAAGCCCAGGGGTTAAGGAGGGTGGTCCTGGCAACAAACCACGCCAGCACCCCCCCCAACTCCCAGAGGGCGTCAAGTTCTGGCACGGCGCTATAGCCCGCTGCTCTGCCCCAACGCTAACCCCTCTGATGTGAACATTAGCATTTAATTCACAGCTACGGCTCTGGGGCCTGGTCTGTGTCAGGGGACAGCACCAGGGCCAGGGTGGTGTTTACTCCCCATTGTTTCCTCCTGCTCCAGGACACTGTCTCTTGCCTCTTGCTTGCACTGCATTCTGGCCTCAGGCTTCGACGACCATTTAATGACAGCGGGAGTGGTCTTGTCAGGGCGACAGCGAGGGTGCACATGGTTACCGTATTGTTTTCATGCAGAATTCTTTGGCAGATGGGGGGACACGCGAGCATTTATCTTCAACTGATATTCGCGCACAGCTGCTGGCCTCATGATGTGTCTACTGGAGAGGATTTTGGTTTCTTTTGAAAGTAACAAGTGCATCCAACAGGGATCATGATAGATGGGGAGCTGGAGGAACAGTGCCAGCAGCCCTCCAAAGTGCCGCTGGGAATTATCCCTCCATTTCCCAGGAAAATTTTTAGATAAGGCGCAATTTGCCTCCTTCCTGTCTGACTGGCGTCGTGGAGTCGCCTGTGAAGCACCTAGAGGAGTGAAGGCATGCATACTGCCAAAGTGGAGGAAGTCTGTGTGCTGACACCTAGATGTCCAGCATTGTTGTGCTTTCGCATGGAAATGGACAGAAACAAAATCAGTAATACTGTGCCTTTTAATTTCTCCACAATTTACTGAATACAAGAGGCCTCATATCAGCATTAGATGTTCCCAGAATATTTCCTGTTGCTATCAGTAAGCGATAGCCTTAGATAAGGACTGGCTTATAGAACTTTGTGATGAAATATTCCTGGTGCAGCAAATGCCCATGGTCCTTATCTTTGTTATCTGACTGTTTCCCTTCCGACTACTGTTTCGCTCAGTGGATATGGTGTGTTCCCTGGGACTGTCTGCTATGGTTCAGGGTCTCTGCTTCAGCACTGTGTCCACAGTTGCCTTCTGGCATAAGTAGTGCTCTTATGCTCAGGTTCAGTCCTGTCAAAGGGAATAAGAGACCTGAAGGGCATCGGATTTAAAAGTCAGCTTGTTGGGATATTAACTCATTGTATGCATCAGTTGAATGTCAGATGTGCTGTAAGCCAGTGATGCGTCTCTCAGGTGGTCATGTGGTGGTGGTCCTAGAATGATGAAAAGGAGAGTCCTTTCACCTCCACCTGTTTGCCTGTTTCTCACTGCAAGTTAGCATTAACCTGATTACAAGACATTAGGACACTTGACAGAGGGAAAGTTGAACTTTTCCTGGGTGACAGGTTAATCTTAAAACCTCGCACTTACAGTACTCTGAGTGGGTTGACAGAGCTTTGTGAAGGTTTTAAGGTAAGAGCTACCTGGTTTTTCCATGGCACCTCAGCTTAATGGGACAAAATAATCTTTTTTCCATTTAACTTAGCTGGTCTTAAATGCACTTCTTTTGAAGACTTACCATCTTGACCCTTGTCTTATGTCGTGGCCTTGTGTTGCAGCAAATAAAAAGTTTTTCCTGCTGCTGCTTCACAAGTCACTGAACAGTGACAGGCCTTCTGTAGAGTTACTAAAACTGTTTTCGCTAGTACACAGCTGTAATTGGTCGCTACTGGTTGTAGCCGTATACTTATGTGCTTATTTAGCATAATCCGCTTGCCTGAGGTAATTGCAGTCATGGGATCACTTGCTGGAGATATGAAGGAAACAACCTCCGGTGCAAAATTATTAACTTTTTAATAGCTCAACCTTTGGCCGCTGCCAAACTTTTGCTCTGCGTACTTGCAAGCTCTTTGCGCTTAGTCGCTGAGGAGCAGAGCATCAGGAAGCCGCCTGGAAGGTATGTGTCGTTTGATAAATGAATGCTGAGCAGATATCGATTCTTTCATTCAATTTTACATTGCAGTCAGTGGCCATTTTTTGCCAGGAGCAAAAGTCAATCATTGATTTGATTTGTCCACGTGTGATGGTCCATTCTCTTCAGTTTGCTTGCACCAGACTTGCTGCTGTTTTGTTCATGCAGCAACTGTAGTTGAATATATTTGTGCACAGTGCAGGTACAGCTATGATCAAAGTGCATGGGTACTCAAGTGTTTAAATACTTTATTATGCTGCTTTTCTTGTCTGTCATGTCTAATGGCACAAGAGACAATATGATACTTCTGAGTGCCCCAGATGCAGGGCAAATGATTTATACTGTGGTTCAAACAGGGATCAATATGTGCTGGAGCTACACTTATGGCTTTTCTGGTGCGGGAGATCGTGACTCGCATACAAAATGTCCTGAGTGGTTTACATCCCGACCGTAGGGCTATGCGTGTAACCCTCGGGCCTCAGAGGTCCTGAAATGTGGGTGAGAGGTAAGCGGGCCGCAGGACGGCGGGGGTGACGGAGCAGATGCTCTTTCTGTCCGCAGGGACGTGACTCCCCGCTGACCCGTGCACAGCTGTTCCCGAAAAACCACAGCTGCTGCACCCCACACTGCCCTTCCGAGCCAGCCTCTAATAATAGGCTCGCCCAGTGCAGTCCACTCTGATTCTCCCTTTAATTACACCAGTGACCGACTGAACACGGCCAGGTAGGATCAGGCTGGGTGCTGCTCTCAACACCCTCAGCACAGTGAGCCCTAGTGCTCATGGGGCTCGTATTTTGACAGGGCAAAGGTGAAGTGAACCCTGCCCGAAAGAGTCATGTGAATAAGAATATGTCTGATTGGCTGGCGCTGTGACGCTTTTTCTTGTCGTATTGCTCTTGATTGCGGTGGCCTCGTTGTGATGGCCAAGGATCCATTTGACTTGTGAGGTAGATAATGAGGATCTTTTCGTGACTTGTTTATGTTTGGAAAGGCATTTTTATTCCAGTGGTTCAAACTGGCCTTACTCCTAATTTTTAGTGACTGTTTATGGAAATGGTATTCAGTGACTTCATGCTTTGAAACTAATTATATATGGAAAAGTTCAATGTGTCTAAGATTGGAAGAAAATTTTACCCAGCATTTCAGAAGTGGAATCTAAAATCTTTACACTTTGCCAAAGTACTTTTGAGCTCCATATCAGTGAGTGTTCATGTTTTTGAAATAAAAGTAATAAATATTTTTAAGGACTCAGTGGGTATACGCTTTTACAAATTAGTTTCTTAAAGCAGTTTATCATTGATAGGACAAAAAAAAACTTTGCACGTGCTAGCAGAACATGCTAAAATCAGAATTACATAAACCAGGCAGACGCACATGAATATACTGAGCTTGGCAAATGACCACCCACTACATGGTCTGCTACAAGTCAAAGAGCTCAAATATCTGACTGATCCCCGCAGTTATAATTTATAAGATTAATAAGTGGTTTTCTTATTAATCTTTTCTTTATTGTGTGGAGTGATTTGTTGCAGGTTTTACATTTATGAATTTATCTTTGTGCCTTCGTTGTGGCATTCTTAATTTGGTTATCCGATTCAGTGGAAGACCACAGTCATACACTGATTCCTTTGTCTGCTGATTCCTGGGGCCACAAAGGGAGGGGAACAGTCTCTCTAACAACCATAGATGTCACTGCTCTGCTTCCCTCTGCAAAATGGGAAAACCTGATGAAAAGAACCAGGAGCATTAACATATTAGCTATACTTAGTGTTTCCACTTCCAGGATGGAAGGAAGACAGAGGAAAATAACCCAGCTGTGGTACGGACAGTTACTCTTTATGGATCCCAGATGCAGGAGAAAAAGAGGATTCTGGGAAGTGGAGGGGCAACCGTGGTTGCTGTGGCTCCACCCCAGGCCCCCCTCCTCACTGTGCTAACCGACCAGTAGAAGCGCCTGCAGAACATCTGAAATCAAACACAAGCTGTTCCTCAAGCCCCGGGCCCAGGGTAATAAAAGAGGCCACTGGGGTAGATTCATGGGCCAATTTATGTATTACAGTTTTACTTAAAGGCTAAGTTACAGATGCTGCTTCTAAATAATGCCTTGCATCACTGTGTAGTTAGTGAGGTGTGTGTGTGTGAGTGTGAGAGAGAGAGTGAACTTTTCCATTTTAAAGCCTCTACATCTTGGCAGCCATTACAAACTAAGTGTTAGTAAGACGTATAGCACACCCCTACAATCACTCTGTGAATGTACCCCACTGTTCCTTTACGAGCTGCCAAAAAGAACGCGGCAGCCAAGATTCTGCCCTCCATTCACCAGCAGGCAGACTGTGCGTTCAGCGTGTCATCCTATGCTGAATAAAGGACGTGCCTGCGTCCCCAGGTCTCATTCTAGACCCGCGTGGTAGGAGCAGCAGGGAAGAACGTGAGGTTCCGTGTTTGCGTTTATAGATCGGGGGGCCTTCTCTGGTGATGTAACCTATATAGCATCATGACCATCTGACAGCAAGAGGTGCACCCGAGATAAATGTGTTTTGCTCTGTTATTTTTTCCACTGTGGTTTACACGGCGAGTTCCTCTCCCACCGCTCACATGGTGTCATTTGAAAGGAATGGAGCAGAAGTATCAGTGTGTTTATTTTATTGTAACCTTATGCGCACTGGCAGGAAAAGGATAGTGACGAATGATCACTTGTGCTCCTTTTTAGTGCCTTTCTTTGGCTCTTTTGGCATTTTATAAATGTTTTGTTAAATGTGTAAGCCCATTGTCGGGGAGTGAAACGAGTTTTTCCAGGGGAAAATGTGAGCCCCGTTCTGGGTTCAGTCGCAGTTTTCCGTGTCGTCCTGGGTCCACGCATGTGGACGTTCGGTGCGAACGGTGACGGGGATGAGCAGCGGAGCAGATGTGAGGCTGGCCGGCCTTTAAAGCCATGCGGTTGGAGCCTGTGGTGCGTGGCTGGCTTCAGAGTTTTCGTTAATCAGGAGAGCGGCGGAGCGTGTAACCCCCCTCTCTCCTCTCTCAATCCCCCCCCCCCAGGCCCAGCGGAGTATGTGCGCTTGCTGAAAGGAGCTGCTGAGAACACACCGTCGCCGAGCCGCTTTCCCGTTCGGACCTTCCTCCTCCCACCCCCCGCGATCCCGCCAGGCGGGCCTCCCACCCCGTCATGTCGGCAGAAGTGGAGACCAGCGCAAGCAGCGGGGCCGAGCCGGCCCCCGTCAAAACCCCCTCCAAGAAGGAGAAGAAGAAAGGTGAGGTGGGGGGGGGACATCTTCTCATACTGTTTCTCCCCTCGGGTGTATGCCCTCAGCAAGCAAGAGAGGCTTGCACACAGGGATTTGTGTCTGTGGCGTTTATTTTTAAACACCGTCTGCCAGTGATTGCCAGGGGCAAGCAGAGATTTACCGAGCGTCGTGTTTGGGTCATGTTTTTGCTTTGTTTGAATCCCTTGAAACGTGTGTGTGTGCCTTTCAAATGCGCGTGCGTGCATGTGCGTGTGTATGTGTGTCTCTGTGTGTGTTTTATACATTTTACACACAATAGAACCTGTTTTAAGATAATTGTCAGTTACAGTGATATGTAATTAACTGAAAAATACTGTAAATGTAATTAACTGTAAAATGATGTTAAAATGCAGGCTGCAAAGTTCAGCACAGGACAGTCCCTCACTCCACTGTTTCTCATTGTTTGGAGGTGGAATGCTTTAGGAAGCATTTTCTATGCAGGACAAAGAAAGCATGGTGAATAACTATATTTGGCTTGCCTTTCCCAGTTTCAGTTTATGTTGTATGTGATATCCACACTGTATTTATGTATATGCAGGATGTAATTGGTGGATTCTGTAGTTTATTTAAAAGAGTCCACGTTCAAGGCAAACCCTGAGAAGAATGTTGCCCTCTGAAGAAACCTGTTTGAAAAATAAAAATAAAAACATAATAAGAGCCTAAAATGCCTGAGTCAGCTGCCCGTGTCGGCGTTGTTGGTCAAACATGCTGATCTTCCCGAAAGCTGGAAGAACTAGGTTAAGGCTTCAGGTTAACTCCGTTTGACCTTGTTCCTCTTGGGTGGGTTTTGACATGCCATTAGTGGGACGTTCGGCATAGCAGCGAGCCGTAAAACCGTTGTGTCAGTTTACAGAGTGCCCCCAGGCCCTGTCTGCCCAGGCGCTCTGTGAACGGGGCGCGGTCGCCTGCCTTTCAGTGGCGAGCGGGGGGGGGGGGCGGGGGTCAGGACAACATTCAGGGAACTAAAGTGTCCTGCTGCTGAGGCAGTTTCAGCTCTAATCATTGGTTAATAACTCCTGCGTACTTCCTTTGAAGCAATTCCTCGTGTTGTTCCACCCGGCCGAAGGTCTCGGCAGAGGGCCAGGCACCCTGGCAGAATGGCAGCGCTGTGTTCAGCGCTCTTCGACCCGCTGCTTCGCCAGGTTTATTTTGCTAAGCCGAGCCGGCTGGCAGCGGTGCTGGAGCTCGCAGCGAGGGGCGGCGATGGACTCGATTAAGGCCGAGTTTGTTTTCCTGCCGCCTCCCAGCTGCAGCTCCGGGCTGACATCTGCCCGCGGCTGCTTATCGTCCCGTTTCCCACGGGTGGGAGGGCCCAGCGTAGAGGGTCGCGGGGCCTGCATTCTCACACCGCCGCTCAACACTGCCAGGGGTCCACCCGAATGCCGTAACCTTGACATTGTGGGGATGCCCAGTGCCTGTGGGATAGCTTCAAGATCCTGCATGTGTGCTGTGCATTGAAAAAAGCTTCCTTGCATTGAAATACGTGTGTGATTAGTGAATAGGTCACTACCAAAGTGAAATGTCTTTCTATGTCTGTACAGATAACCAGCTTGGAAGACGACATCTGCTTAAGAAATAATAAATCAATAATTTAATAAAAAAATTTATAATTGAATGGCTTACTACAGATGTTGGCTGTCAATCTGGGTTTGTGGTAAAATACAAATAATTTTAGAGATTGCTTGGTTTTGCTTGCAGGCATAAGAGGGTTCATTTGTTTTGGTCCATCTGTTTGTGTGACAACATACCTGAGAGCAAGAGAGGTCTTTTTTTATCAGGTCACCACTTTATATAATCATTACTTGTTAAAGGTTTATTGGCCTTTATCACATAACAGCTTTGACACTGCAGGGACATGGTAAAAAAATCATATTCAGAAACCGAGAACAATAATTCCTCTAAGCACATAGAACGACCTTGATTGGACTCAATGCAACATATTGTATCTTATAAGTTCCAAGGATATTCATTATCATGACATCTAAATGCATCCTAACACAGAGCCTGCCACGCACATCAATCTACAAGGACACCGCATTTTCTGAGAGCAAATCTCAGACAAGCCTGCATTGTGTTTAGAGTCTGTACGTGATAACTCTTCCAAGCCATAACAGTGTGTGCCAGATGGAAGCCAGAACAAGGAGAGCTTACTGAAAGAATGTCTGAAGGTTTGCAGAACTGCGTTCCTCGGGGCAACCGGGACTGGGGGCCGCGCAGAAATGCCCGTTGGGTCCACCCAGCCTCGGCCCACCAGCTCTCCACATGTGGCATTCTGCTTCCGCCTTAGCGCCTTTGTGTGTGTGTGTGTGTGTGTGTGTGTGTGTGTGTGTGTGTGTGTGTGTGTGTGTGTGTGTGTGTGTGTGTGTGTGTAGGTGTGTGTGTGTGTAGGTGTTACATGGCTTGTCATTTGATCCGGCAGTTACTGACAGGAACCAATTTGTGCTAAGTGCTCCCTTTGAGGGAGGTTTTTAGCTCCTGAGCTGCAGCTGTATAATTAAAAAGATTTTGACAGCTAAATGGTGGGAGATATTCATGTAGCTCCAGGTAAGCCCCTTTAAGAACAGCTCTCAACAGAAAGGCTTCAGGGAAAATAACATGTAACGTCTCTGTCCTTAACAGGCCCACCTAAGGAGGCATGAGAACTTCCTAAGCAGTGAAGGGGTATTTTTATCCATAAATCAGTCAACTATACATTCATTTTCAGCCTGGAAGCAGTGCATCCTGTTGCTTTTGCTGTTCATAGCAATTCTGTGCCTCTGTAATGAACTGATCATTCCTTAGCCTAAGTCTTCACTTGTAAGTGTGCTGGCTAATGGAGGTAGAACCATAGGCTGGATTTTGATATGGTTGTTACTGTTGGCTGACGAACGTTTCCCAGGCCCAGAGAAGACCGATGAGTTCCTGCTGGCCAGGTTCAAAGGTGACGGAGTGCGGTATAAAGCCAAACTGATTGGTGTGGATGATGTTCCTGAAGCCAGAGGAGACAAAATGAGCCAGGACTCCATGATGAAACTTAAGGTAGAGTGGTGTGCTGCAGCAGCAGATCTAATAGGGCTTAATGTCAATGACACACACTGTCCTTAAGCACTGAATACATCTCTAGTCCAGCTGGCCCAGGTGTAAGGTTAAGATGTAGAATGTGCAGTATTGATGCCTGTTCTTATTTCCTGGTTCATCTGCTTTCATTAATTATTTGTTCTTATTTGTTCTTATTTATTTATGATTTATTTATATTAAATGCTTTCTAATTTTAAGTTGTTTTTGTTTTACTACAGTTTTTGTTGTCTTCCTCTATCATGTTTTTCACCATCTATAAAACTTTGTTCAGTGCTTTGGGCTACAAAATGTTGTATGAAAAGTGCTATATACATAATTATTATTTTGTCTTCATTGTTTCTGTGTGGTGTTTCTGTTGCAGGGCATGGCAGTAGCAGCTCGCTCCCAGGGAAAGCACAAACAGAGAATCTGGGTCAACATATCCTTATCTGGGATCAAAATTATCGACGAGAAAACCGGAGTGAGTGCATGCGTCTGTCTGGCCTTCGAAATCATGAAGTCCATCATACTCTCTATACATGCTCAGTGCATTGCAAAATGTTCAATACATTCAGTTCATGATAATGGGCCTGTCCGCCACTGGGCACAGTACTGGTTGTTGCATGAACCAAACTGTGCCCAGTGGTGGACAAGGTGTTAATGCCACAAAAAATGTGAAACTCAACTGAGAATGCTGAAAGTACAACCTGTTCTCACTGGCTCCTGTTCTCCGGCTGGACCCTCACCAGGTAATAGAGCATGAACACGCTGTGAACAAAATCTCCTTCATTGCTCGGGATGTGACGGACAACCGGGCGTTTGGCTACGTTTGCGGCGCCGAGGGCCAGCACCAGTTCTTCGCCATAAAGACCGCCCAGCAGGTACACAGCGCCATGCCACCAGACGTGCGTCACACACACACACACACAGCACTGACGTACGCTCTGAAAAGTGTCCCCTACCTTCATCATTTCAAACGGAAGGAAGAATGGGTGGTCTCAGAAAGAGGAGCATTGAGTGAATGAATGGCTTTGCTCTGAAAAGGGGAAATCTGCTGAGACCTGATGTCCCCTGACCGCAGTTGAGAAAAGAATGCTCTGTGAAAGTTGAATTGGTGAATATGTCATGCTAGCATGAAATGCCTATATTAGACATACACAATGCATGTGGAACAGTTCCACAGACTACTGATTTGCTAACAGCCTCTGTTTGCCTTTTCTCCTAGGCTGAGCCTCTTGTCATTGACCTGAAGGATCTCTTCCAGTTAATTTTCAATATGAAGAAGAAAGAGGCAGAGGGCACAAAGAAGGTAACTGTAGGATCTATAGGATTAGGATATACTATTGACCTTACTCGATGCAAGTTGGGAATTTACCAGAACCTTTCCAGTTGAAAAGACATTCAGAGCCTTGCTTTGCTCAAGTTCCCTGATAAGTGGGTGAATGATGTGGAGCAGATGTGACGCAATGAAACTGGAACATGAAATCCAAATTTGTTTTTTTCTTGATCGTTTATATGTAGTTTGGATGTTTACATGCATCTGGAGTATTTAATAGTAATTTATTCCTGGTTTTGACATCTGCTATTTATTTTTACTGGTTCTTCATTCAGTGCCAAAGATTACAGTACCGTATGTTAGAATTTGGATTCTGTTCATCTTTCAGCCAAACAATTTCAACATAAACAAAACAGGACTGTGTAGATATTGCCCTCTAGTCTGACTTTGCTTTGGTTGAAAGAAAGTAGATGTGAAGCTGTGTTTACATTCCATTTGCAAGTTTTCTCTGGTTTGGCATTTTGGCTGTTTATATATGTTGATTATATCTGCTATTGGTGTCAGTGTCCTCATCTTTTGTTTCACAGGTTCTGAATCGGTTATTTTATCACATTTTTTGTTGTTAGAAAGGGTCGATATGTTGTTTGGCCATTAATTACTTACATACAAAAGTACATTATACTACCTTGTGTAGAAATATAAAGCCCTTTGACAAAACCTGATAATCCTGACCTTAATGTCTAGCACACTTTCAGCCATTAGTCTCTTGATTTTGCTCCTCTTAATTACACGGTCTGTTTGATCCACTGTGCTGCAGTATTCAGCCATCTGACATTTGAACACCGTTTTCATAATGTTTTCATAATGTGCCTTTTATTTTTCTTTGTCAGGATGAAACGGATAACAACAAGGTGGTAGAGGTGAGTGTCAGTCAGCCATTCTATTTTTCTATTCATGAATTCGCCTCAGATCCCTTTCTAATGGTTGCATTTTTTTCTTCAGAATGGCAGCGATGCCTTGCTTAGCATTGAAGGCCAGGAGGATAAAGTGAAAGTAAGTGTTCTCTTCATTTCAGGTGATATGTAATAACATTTATGACAAAGAACTTGATCTTGTCAGGTGGGCTAGCCAGACCTCGCCTGCCACAGAGCAGACACTGAGAGTCTAGCTGCCTGTCTCCGAAGCCTTGCCACCTGGGCTCGGTTCCCCCTGGAGATGTGGTGAAATTTACAGGCAGGAAGTCCAACAGACGTGCCGCGCACCAACTGTGACTGCTGCGCACACACACGCCCCCAAACTCTACCCATCCTGCTCCTCCCCCGCCCACTTTATATAGTGATTACTTCCAGATTTAGCTGTCCTTCCACTGCTCCTCTCACGTGTTGTCGGAAATCGTGCCGTGTCACATTCCAGCCCTGTATGTCAAACAGGGACCGTTGATTGAAGCGGTTGTCAAGAAAAGCCCCCTGTGCCCATTCACTCTCTGCTGAGGAAGGGTGATGTCAGTTTGAAGAAACCCATCCCTCTGGAATGTTCTCTCAAACATGCGTGCTCCATTTTGCAGGGTGTGGAACAGCTGGACCTGTTTGGAGACATGTCGACACCCCCGGATTTGCACTCTCCCTCAGTAAGTCGCACAACCAAAACCGAGCCCTTCCTCTCAGGGTCTGCCTATAATGGCAGTGTGTGATACAACTGTGAGTTTCTGAGGGGTGCTTTTGATGGGCATCTTGGAGAGCTTAATTAGATGAAGTAGAAAGGATGGCCGGCAACACAGAGGGCTAGTTACTTCTCAGCCCCAATCTCCTTCGAGTGGCATATTGGTCTGCTGAACCTACGCAGGCCCCAGCTGCCCCAGCACGACAAACGCAGGAAATGCATGCATTCAGAACCATTACTCTGAGATGGGAAGGCTTACGTACAGTTGGAATCCCCTGTGGTTATACTTACACATAGTGGAACACAGCAAAGAACTGGGGTGGCCAGTATTGCCTTTACCATTTGAGTAATTGGCTGTTTTTCCATCAGGTGATATTTTTGCAAAAAATAGACTTGATCTGAACCCAAACTGCCTTATGGAGAGGTTTGCTAATTGCTCTGAAGATAGACGGACAGTCCCTTGTGTTCTTCATTTGTTGGCCACTTCAGAATTGGTATTGATTCTCAGTTTGGTGCTTTCATTCTGGTACTTTCCTCTTGGTCTTTTGAACAATCTGAAAGATTACTCTTGCACTGTCACCACTGTATTAATCTAAAATGCATGGATGAATGTGGGGCTTTGCTTTGTGTCCAGGGTGCTAATATTTTACAGCTACATAACAATATTTAATTAGATTCCTTACCTGAATTGAAACATTTATTTTCCATAAGGTTATTGATTTAGTGTTTTTTTTCCCTTTTCCAATTAAAATCCCATGACTTTGAGAAAGCACACCCAGGTAATGTTTTTCAAATGTGTTGTAAGCGTATGTGCGTAAAATGTGATTGAGCTTCAGCACATTCCCATGGTGGACAGACCTCTCTCTTTCAGCAAAGCTCCAATGCCTTAGATCATTTCTCATGCCAATCATCTCAAATGTCAAATATACCCAATAATCTGCATGTCTCTTTTGGTGTTTTTGACTCATAAATAATGCTTTTTTAATTTCATTGCATGTGTGAGATTCATTTTGCTCTTTTGGCTTATATGAGAGCAGTCGACACCTGCTCCATAAACACAACTGATTTTGTCATTTCTCTCTCTTTCTCGACGATCAGGAGACTAAAGATATCCTATTGCTGGATCTATCCACTGACATTGACAGCAATCAGAACTGTGTAAAAGGAAATCCCTTCACCACTTCCTGTTCCTCTGTCCTTTGGCCCAGGCCTCAGCTCAGCGCCTCGCCTGAAAACCCCTTCTCTTCCCAGCTCAGCTTCTTTCCCGCTCCCATTCCTGACCCTTTTAGTGACGACCCCTTCACCCAAAGCAGCCAGTCAGCACTCCCCAGCTCCGTAATCGGCTCCTTCGGCCTTGACCAGGAGAGCGCTAATCACCTCCTTAGCGGGGCCAAGGCAAACGGCGGTCAGAATGGCGACTCTGACCTCTTTGGTCAGCAGTTCGATCAGATATCCAGTAGGACTGCGGTGCAGGCTCTGACTAATGGCCAGTGGTCGCCGGAAGGTAGCTCGGCGGAGTCGGCCCCCTGGACTCAGAACAGCGTCCCCATGACGGATCGAAACGGCACACATTGCAAAGCCCCCCAGAACCCCTTTTTCGAAGCCTTGGCAAAGAGCAGCCCACCTTTGCAAAACGGGGCGGCACACGAGCCGGCAGGCAAGCCCGAGGCCTCCACCCCCCCACCTAAGGACTCTGTGATCATTAGCCCTCCCCCGCTCAACACAAAGGCTGGACGAGGACGGAGGAGCGTGAAGGTGAACCAGACAGCCCAGCCCCTCAGCACTGCATGCCCACAGCCTGACGCCAGGCCTCTGTAGATTAGCACGTTGCTAACCCTGATAAAAGGATACCTAGTGTTCTTCTCTGGAAAAAAAGAGAGCCCAAGGAGACTGTTTGGTTTCATGAATCAGCCTCGTAGTGGTGCATCTCTAACCAGACACTTTCCCTCCAATTATTTCCCAGTAGTTGTTGAATTTCTGAAGATCGGTTCAAGCACCTAGTGATAAATATAGCTATGAATGTGAAATGCGAGCGCAGGGAAGTACCATTTTTCAGAGAAATACCTCAGGTGTACTTTACCACTTCACTGGCTCACACGGGACGAGGTGTTTTTAAAGGTTTAGCACTTGGTGTATGAACCCAGTCGGGTAGTCAGGTACGAATACCCTATCATTAGCTGTGCACTGTGGTGGTGTTGGATTCTAACTACATAAAGCAAGCTTGTCTAATCTCTGTGATAAATCTGTGTTTTGCTTTTAACCACCATCTGCCTGGTAGGCCATTCTCTGTTAACTTCTTTTATCTTTAACTTTTATGCTTCAGTGAATGTTGGAGGTAAGTGCTGACGCCGATGTTTGCCTAGAGGAGAAGAATGTCTTTGTATCTCTGTACAGTGTCCAGAAGTAAACTGTTGGATACTCGGTATATAGTTTTGAATGAATAGCTTTTTATTAAAGGGCATTCAGTGCATAATTGCACACACTAATTTATCTCAGGAAGCTGGTTTCAAGTATTCTAAGCTCTTTATTACTGCATAAGGGCAACCTGAATATCTGCCTTAGGCTCCATTTCATTCAACATATTTAGTCAGTACACAGTAGATCAAGTTCTGCGCACGGTACACTGGCTGCAAACAATTAGGCCTCACATCAAGAAATATGGTTCTGGTAAGATTAATTTTATTTAGTGCATGTTTGGTGAGATGTTGCCCTTGACAGTTTCATGAAGTGTGTACTTGGAGAGATGTTGCCCTTAGCAGTTTTTAGAGTGTGCGTTTTGTTCTCAACAGTCACCAACAAATGACCTTTTTGGAGCAGACCTGTTTGCTCCACCCAGCCAGTCAGAAGCTCCCCCTCCATCCCAGACTGACGGTCTGCAGTCCAACGCAATCGATCTCTTCAGCAGTGGCCCAACCAACACTGCCAACCCCGTGGCAGGCCTCGGTAAGACATGACACATTGTTTACAAGCTTTCTTTCCTCATTGGTAGCATCTGGCTGCAGTAATGCTGGCTGTATGTGTAAGCTGTCCTGTAGAGGTCACTGTTCTCCCTGTCCTGCAGGTGCCTTGCAGCTGGGACAGCCCTCAGCCCCCCCTGCTTCAACGGCGTCACCGTGGGGCCCGCCAGCCCCCGCCATGTTCCCCGTCCGAGGCGGAGTCCCCCAGGTTACGATGGCGGGTCCCCAGACGAGTCCTTTCCCCCAGCCATCGGCATTCGGCGCCCCACCTGTACCAGCATGGGGGCCGATGGCCCCGCCGTTTGGGGCGGCCCCCAACCCCCAGCCCCCCGGCTGGGGTCAGTCGGCCGCCCCGGCACCCCTCGGAGCCTGGCCCCAGCCCGCCGCCCGTACCAACCCCTTCCAGCCTGGTGTGTTCCCCGGACCCATGATGCAGCAGCCCACCAGCCCCCGCCTCAGCCCCCGCCCCGGCCGGCCCCCCTGAAGGAGCCCCCCAGGGTGGAGAACAACGCCTTCACCGCCCTCGACCCCCTGGGAGACAAGGAGAAGAAGACCGGGAAGGACATGTTCAAGGACTTCCAGCTGGCCAAGCCGCCCGCCGTCCCGGCCAGAAAGGGGGAGCAGACAGCGCCTCCCAGTGGCAGCAGCGGAGCCTTCAACCAGTACTTCTCCAGCAAAGTGGGGGTCGCTCAGGACATGGCCGATCACGACGACTTCGAGATAAATCAGATATCCACCCAAATCACTGGTAATCAACTAACACCTGCTGATTATATTTAAGATTAAATTCACCATAAGAACTAGGAGTATAGAACTATAGAACATATAAGTACATATAGACAACTTTTTGTCTGCCAGCTCTCTATACAGTGATTACTGTATGGTTTACCATGTCATGTATACTAGCCAGATGCATTTCAACAGCAATCACAAACATTTTTTTAGTTCCATCTCAGTACTTTTCTTCTTAGTCACTGGGGTATTTCTCCTTCAGTGTGAAAAGTTAAGGCTAGAGATAAGGGCTCTTCCACATATCCTTCTCCTATGGATCTGAAAATTGTATTTCAGACAAATATGTAACATGCATTTTATATGATGAGCTCAGGTGTAAAGTCCTGCTGCTGCAGCTGTCTCTGTGATTGTCTCCGTTGCTCTATCTCCAGACCCACCCAAACCTGCGCCCAGACAGGCCACACCTGTCACTTCTGCCCCGGCCCCGGCCCCTGCCCTGGCTCCAACACTGGCCCCGGCTCTGGCCCCGGCCCCTCCCCCAGCTGTGGCCCCAGCTGCTGCCCAGAGCCTGTTTGATGACGCCTTTGGGGTGGATCCCTTTGGAGCTCCCCCTGCCACAGTGCGTACAGATTGCCAGGTGTTGAGTGAATGCAACATATATGTGCATTTCATTTCATTTCACTGCTATGCTCTTGAATCAGTTGTGGATTTGGGTCCTTGGAACTTTAGTAAAGGAGCTCTTGCGAACATACAGTGCTTAGTATTTAGTCATTTTTTAAGTAAAAAAAAAAAGTCTTCATATTATGCAGTTGTGATTCTCGATGGTAGATTTTGGTTTTGCTATCTACATTGTGTGTAAGAGGCTCCTTCCTCCTGCTGTGTAGCAGAGTCCTCAGCCTGCCCCACTCCCCGCTGCTGCAGACGCCTTTGGTGACCCCTTTGGCAACCCCTTCGCCTGAGCACCGCCCTCCCTCCTGCCATTGGCACGGATTCCCATGTGAGTGTTCCCAGCACGATGAGAAGGCATGCCAACTTGCACATGACTTTCATTACATTTCATGACATATTATATTGCCATGCATTTGCTTAGCAGACACTCTTATCCAGAGCTACTTGCACAGCGTATGATTTTTTACATGTTAAACATTTAAGCAGCTGGATATTGACCAAGACAATTTGGGTTAAATGCCTTGCCCAAGGGTACCACAGCAGTGGCCCACCTGAGACCTCAGTTGTGAACCGCTACTACTTATCACAGTGCCACATCACTGCCATCACACACACCTGTGTGCTGTCTCACATGACATCATAGTATAATCAGAGTCAGTGTAGCATAGTAGTATAAACAGAAGGCTCATAACCAGAAGGCTGCTAGCTGAATTCCCTGCTGGGGCACTGCTGCAAGGTACTTAACCCAGTAAATATTCAGCTGTATAAATGGATAAAAATGTAACCTATGTGAGTCACTCTGCATAAGAGCGTCTGCTAAAGATCATAATAATGTAATGTAATGATCAGCTGTTTTTTCCCCAGGAAGGCTTTGTTGTGATCCAGAGTTTACCTTTGAAGGAATGCCTCAGCACAGGTGCTGCAATCCACCCCAGACGGTCCTGACACTCCATGCCACCTCGGGACTCCATCCTCACCTGTCACTCATGCAGCGTCACTCCAGTTGTCCCTCAGCCACTCTTTTTCCACAGACAATCGATGACCGTTTTAGTTTAGTTACCAGGCAGTGCATTCCCTGCTTTCCAAGCCAGCAGTGCATATTTCCCAATCATATATAAATGCAGCAGTAAGTGATTACAAGCAAATAGAGGCGACTCTGTGCAGAGGGGGAAGCGTACCCTGCCCCAGTCGTCATGACCCCGGGCATCGCTGGAGACATGGACCCACATGCACATGCATGTAAAACACCAGGCCAGGGGGAAGTGTGTGATATTAAAGAGAAGGAAATGAATCCCTCTGAGTGTGCTTTGTTTGAACCCACCTCCACCTGCTCTGTGTCTGCACCACCAGCTCGTGCTCTTCACAGGGGACAGTGTGCCGCTTCGAGAGGGTCACAGAGTGACATTTAGTGTTCATAGCACTTTCCCAATAGTCTGCACTCATCTCCTTCCCATGCAGGTTCTAGAAAGCTCCATAAAGCTCCATTTACACACTGCTGTGCAAGGCTCAGTGGTCATCATGCTTACTCAAAGCCAGGGAAGTGACAGTGCTGTTTTGCAGTACTGAACCAATTGTGCCACCATCCCTTAAAGCCCTTAGGTCTTTGAGAGTGGTCCTGGTACAATCCAACTTTGTCTTTAATTGTCACTTGATTGTCTCCTTGCTTCTGCTCTTGTTATGCTTAGTGCACTGCTCTCTGTTGTCACTTTATTTAGCACATGTAGTAGTGGGTCAAGCATGCAGTCCCCAAAATCACCTTCTTTCTTCACTGGACTGGAAACATCATAAGTCCTCTGCTATTGTCAGCTCTGTATGCAGTCCTTGGTTCTGTCCTGTTGATCCAGCACAAACATGGCTTTAAAATGCTTCTATTCCAAATCATCTCAGGATATTGTGTAGTTCTGGGCTTGAGTCTGTGCGTTAAGAAAACGCAACCGTTTATTAACGCCAGAGCATGAGGAATGTTGAAGTTTTGGTGTAGTGTTTTCCCTTGAATGACCAGTGTTGTATCTCATAAATTAAACAAGTGTACTTCATGTAATTCCAGAAATGAGAAATATCAATGATCAATGTCCAGCCTTAGATTTAGGACACACACACACACACACACACACACACACACAAAACATACTGGAAATTGAGCCTTTTCCAAATTTTTCTGTGTTAATGAGTGTGTCTGAGTCTGTTTGTTGGTGTGTATGTGTGTGTGTGTGTCTGTGTATATATATATATGTAAAAAAATAAGTCCTGTGTTGTGCACTACCCCTTTCACCTGGATGTGTAACTGAAGTGAAATTGTTTTCCATTGCAATAAACTGGAATTTGTTTTGGTTAATTGACTCAGTATTTCACAAACATTTATAGAACAATTTATATTCTAAATTTGTATGACATTCAGTTATGCCTTATAATAAAACGACAACGTTGTGAATGATCCCAACGTCTCTGATTCAATCTTCGAACACTTGGACTTTAGTCATAGTATTTATTCCACTAGGTGGCAGTCTCAACTAGCGATAGTGTTGAGATCGTGGTTGTAGGGATCCACTGCGCATTTTGTCAAAACAAACTTAATTAGACTTGGATTTGACATCTCAAGAATCTTTTGAGATATTTTCTAACAAAGGTGTTATCTAAGGTGAGCAAGAAAGGACATGATTATTTTTGTTCGTTTGCTCAGTTAGATTATGTATTTTGTAAATTAGTGTGTATTAGTTCTTAAACTAGTTCTTGAAAAGCGTCGAATAATTAGGGCCTATTAAGCTTTACGTTAACGTCCGATACAAAATATTTTCAGACGGCTGACAGAAATATGACATTTTCACAACTCAAGTGTTGTGAAATTCGGATCAGTGTTCAACTGACAGTCTATTCCAGCCCAATTAATTATATGTTAGACCAGCGTTTCTCAAACCTCTCCTGGAGTACCACTTGTCCTGCATGTTTTAGATCTCTCCCTGCTTCAACACAGCTGATTCAAATGATCAGTTTGTTATTAAGCAGCTTCAGGAGTTCATAACGAGTTGATCATTTGAATCAGCTGTGTTGGAGCAGGGAGAGATCTAAAATATGCAGGACAAGTGGTACTCCAGGAGAGGTTTGAGAAACGCTGTGTTAGACGATAGCCAACATGCACAATGTGTCTCTCTGTTCAATTTAAATGAATCAGATTACGTAATATAAAGAATTGTTAGAATACGCTTATCATACTGTTTTACTGGTTGATGTAGTCCCTACAATATCGCAGCCTAATTGTTGACTCATGGAAACGATACTATTTACTGATTTACAATCGAAAATCTCATTGCTCTAAATCGACCGGCGTTCAGTCGACCGGCGTTTTGTTATTGTTTCCAGTCAGTTGTCTCAGGGCATGACACAATAGCTGATGAAACTTCAGGAGAACACACTGCAAGCTGTGGGCAGAGTTTTTGCTCGCCGGACAGCTGATAATGTAATCAAAGTTCCCCAGAGAAAGGTAAAGCCAAAGATACTTTACTAAACCAAGACGGTGGAGCGTACACTGTGTTACCTTCATGAACCGGTAGTTTAGTTAGTCCCGTCAGTTTCATTGTAAACCGGAACTTCTTTTGTGATACGTGAAGGACCGCCAATTCATCTGCTCTCTCGTTTTCGGTAAGACTCTCAACCCTCCCACAATTCCAGTCGCAAACGTGTCAGGCGGCGCAGAAAACAGCATGGCGGGGAAGACTGAGCTGCACTAGCCCGCAAGTAGTTAGCTAAAGAACAGAGAACTCTGGCGATATACGAAAGTCGCGGTAATGGGGAAAACATTGGAAAATTAATCTGAAAAGGTCAGTGCTGTTTATGGTCAGGGCTCTGATAATTAATGTGAAAAGATGTTCATTGTGCTTTGATGTGTCGGTCGGGCTAAAGTGGCTAAGGTTAGCTAGCTGGCTAACTATCCGTAGTTTTATTGTGTATCTGACGAAAAGTCAGATGTCAGTTAACTAGCTACCACGCCGCTATGTTTACGGGCTAGCTTCCTAGCTTATTTGTCTCTTATTTGGCTAGCTGTTCAGATACAGCTATTGCAGGTAGCTATACAGATTAGGTAAACAGGCAGGTTGTGTCAGTTCGGTGCCGTGCATGTCTATGCAGCTGACACTAGATATGAAATCCCATCAAATATGAGCTTGTGCTTCACATTGACAGATTTGTCACATTTAGTGTCATAGACGCAGATGTTAGTATACAGATGTTTTGGTCTTAGATCTGCTTGCTAGTTGCCTGTCTAACGGGTTTTGTCTAATCAACTAGCTTGCTGGGTAGTAAGCTTGAAACATGTCTCCGCTCTTAGGCGTTGCGCTGGAAAGCATGCAGACATAGTAATTTACAGATTGAGAGTTGGTATTGATGGTAACCTACCAGGTCCAGCGAACGTCAGCGAGTTCGTTGGACAGTTAGCTGGCTTGCTGCGATTTCGCCATGCTGTGATGTGAAGTGTCAAGTGTTCGGAGATTGAAAGGTTACTTGTGAAATCCTATCAGAAATAGGATTGTGTCTTGCTGCCTCATCTAGAAATAATGACAATGGATTTCGACAGAACCCGTTTAATTTTTGCGTCTAAACGAGAAATTATATAAAAACCAAGCACTTTCAAAGGTGTTATACAGTGAGCGATCAATAGCTGAGCGCCTGTGGCGCTTCAGACTAAACGCTGGATTTTAGGAATTTAATGCTCCACACCTGTTCTGCCGTTAGTTTCCCATGGGTGTTACAGACCAGAAAATACCGCTTTAAGCTGACAGTGCTATAAATGTAGGAAATTTGAAATTCTTTAGTAATATATATCCTGATTCCTGACATTAACATCTGTCATGCCTTGGTTTTGAAAATGGGATAGCCTACTTCCATGCTTGGCTTCATTTTATCCTATGCTTGTGCAGCCAGTCAGAGAAGCAGCTAGCAGAGTATTGAAAGGTAACAGTATCTTTAAATACAGAGCAATGTAGTCCCCGATACAGTAGTTTCACAGTAATGTGCGCTTCTCTGTAACACTCTGATCTCACAGTGGCAATTGTGTGCTCTTCTAGCAGGATGATGCGCAGATCTAGGATCAGTGTGCGGCCCAACGTGAGGCCTGGGGGCAGAGCATCGGCCCCCTTGCAGGACGGACCCGCCTCGCAGGGGGCAGCCGGCGGCTCTCAGGCACCCGCGGGCCCCGCCCGCGCAGCAGGGAAAGAGGTGACGGAGCCTGTAAGCACAGCGACAGCACAGGCGAGAGAGGAGCCTACCGAGGCAGCAGGAGGAATGAGTAACACAGAGAACACACAGCCAGAAAACGTCTCAAATGGCATGTAAGTCAGTTATGGTATGAATAAGTAGGATCTTTAACCTCTGACCCCTGTGAATCACTGCAGAGTCATTCCCATTGCATGCATTGCTTATGGGACGTTTCGCTGTGCTCGTTGCAGGAACGAGAAGGGTCAGAACGGCGGGGCCCCTGGTGGCAGTGAGCCCCCAGGCTCTGCACCCCAGAGGAGAAAGCGTTTCTCTGCCACGCCCAACCTGGCCAAACCCCGCGTAACTCCCGCCTCTGTGCGCGCAGCAGCCAGGACTCCGAAGTCCCCTCCCCCGAAGGTGACCACCCCGCCCCCGGCCAAGACTCTGGCCCCGCCCCCCGAGGACAGCGTCGCCTCCCAAGGGCTCAGGTCTACAAGGTTGCGGAGGGCCTCAGGAGGGGCGAAGGCACTGAAAACTCAGGGCAAACAGGGCCCCCTTTCGCCAGCAGGCTCAGCTTCCGGGGCCCCCCCACAGGGGAAGAAGGAGAAGGAGACACCGCCCCCACCGCCAGGCAGTCAGCCCTCTGACACGGAGAAGCCCCCTCAGGAGGATATCCAGAACGGTGGTACAAGCCCGCTCCCCGACCCCGCCCCGCTCTCTGTGACGATCTCGCAGGGCATCACGCCATCGGTGAAGACAGCGACCTCTTTGCCACCGGCAGCTCCGAGCATTATCTCAGACCGGGAAAGGATTGCCAAGGCTCGCAAGCTGAGAGAGCTCCTCAAGCAGGAGCTCAGAAAACAGAGGGTGAGGGGAAAATGACAATCCTGCTTAATATCCAAACCCTTTCAATGTGAAATCTCTACCCTTGTAATGTCCATGCTATTGGCTTCCTGACAGTGGAGATAATTGGGTCTACATCTGTGAGACTCCCTAGTATAGGAAAACAACTTTTTAAATATAAGGTTCCTGATAGTTCTTCATGCTGTTATGCTGTTTCAGAGGTTTAGTTCTAAATTAACTGCTGACCTTTGGTTAGAAGCCTTTTTCCTTGCCACTCTGCCACACTGTTATCCATGTGTAAGAGACATGGAAGGAAGTTGGTTATGATCAGTATCAAAGCAACAGCATTATCTCCTAAACAGCCTGCCTCTGTTAATCTACAGAAATGCAAGAAGGGAAAGTCCCACGTCTGTGAGCACAGCATCCCACAGGACCACAACAAGATGACCATGAGGGACCTCATCTACTACCTGCCAGAGTCCAACCCCATGAAGTGAGTTTTCCCTTTCCTTTTAATCCACTGGCTGTAGTTAAGTCATTTAAGTTAGTTTTCCTCTCCGGAAGCTTTCAAATATGTGGGGGAAAAATCGTCATGTAAGGGTAGTTACATTTAAATTCTGTTTTTTCTGAAGTTCTGTCTTCACTAGCCTCTGAATATCACATTAATAGAATTGCTTCTGATAACACAAAATTAGACTTTATTTTTTAAAATGCATGCAAAATGTTATGCTTATGGGGAATTTCTGTAAATTTGCTAATTGCCTTTGATTATATTT
This sequence comes from Megalops atlanticus, assembly GCA_019176425.1. NCBI lineage: Eukaryota > Metazoa > Chordata > Actinopteri > Elopiformes > Megalopidae > Megalops > Megalops atlanticus. Next base: position 36,599,738 of record CM032880.1, on the reverse strand, counting down.
AATTAACAGGTCATATCCTGTGGAAGAGACTAGGCAGATGGAGAAAGTGACTCCACAGTCGCCCAGCAGAGAGTAAGAATGTGTTTCACGTCTCATTTTTGAAAGATGTGTGGAGTGGTTGCCTTCATACATTGTGTTAATAGCACCACTGGTTGACCCGCAGCAATAGTATGTTACTGAAGTGAAATAATGTCCATCTGCTGAGGTCTGTGCATTTGCTAGTTTTGTGCAATAAAAAACCAAATTGCTTTGCAGCGTAAATTGACACAAAAGGCTCACAGTTTCTGTATGTGACTCTGTTTGCATGCACTGCTTCATCTGAACCTGCACACGTTCTTGAATGGAACAGAGATCTGTGCAGAGTTTGGTGAGAGCAACTGATTCCTTTAAAGAGACCTGTGCAGAGTTTGAGTGATGGCTTCATTTAAAGAGACCTGTGCAGTGTTTGGTGAGAGCAACTGATTCCTTTAAAGAGACCTGTGCAGAGTTTGAATGACGGCTTCATTTAAAGAGACCTGTGCAGAGTTTGAGTGATGCCTTTGTTTAAAGAGGCCTGTGCAGAGTGGTGAAAGCCCCTGCTTTGTTTCAAGGTTGCCGGAGAAGCCACAGGAGAGAGGGGTTGAAGCTGAGGAAGAAGACGGTGAAGAAGAGGAGACTAATGAGCCTTCGCAGGACGAACAGCTGGTAGTGCCCAGGGTGAAAGTGGCGGAAGATGGCACCCTTATCCTGGATGAGGAGAGGTACCAGAGAGCCCTGCCATTTTCCCCTCTGTCTTACGCATCGTATCAGAGCCTTCCAGTGAAGAGTGTGTGTGTGTGAAGGTGTAAATTGGTAAGCATTGTCAGCGTTTGAATCCTTCAGCACCCATTTTCCCTCTGTTACAGTCTAACCGTAGAGGTCCTGCGGACGAAAGGCCCAAATGTAGCAGAGGAAACTGACCCCATTTTCGAGCGCGGTTCCTCAACGACCTACTCCAGCTTCAGGAAAGCTGTCTACACCAAGCCTTGGTCTAATAAAGGTTAGGAAGCCATAGCTGTGCATTATCAATAATTGAGTCTCTCTCTGGTGTCTGTCTCACAGGAGAAAACATTGCTAAAAGGACAGGTCAAGCTGAATGTGAAAGGGAGTGTATGCAACTGAAGTAAAGTGCAACCTGATTTAAAAGTAAAATTATAAAGAATAAAGTTTCAATGAGCCTGAGGATGTAGACTGAAACTAGTCCCTCTTTCAGAATCATAGAGTCCCTGTATGCTCATATCCCTCTCTCTGCTCCTGCACTGTGCTTGCAGAGACAGAGATGTTCTTCCTTGCGATCAGCATGGTGGGAACGGACTTCTCCATGATCGGACAGCTTTTCCCTCACCGCGCCCGGACCGAGATCAAGGTATAGTATCCCACACACACCTGAGAAACACACAACCAGGTTCAATACAAATAGGAGAATAAACAGTGTGAACAATACTCTGATGCTCCCAAACAGTTAACAGACAGTTAAATAGATGACAACTGTGTAGACTTTTCTGTTAGTTATGACTCTTATTTCTACCCTGAGCCTACTACCAAAGAGTGGATTTGCTTGGATATTAATAAAAGTTTATGCCTGGTGGTTCCCACCTGTGAAAATGGTTTTATTAATGAGCTGCTACAGTTATGTACTCCGGCTTTAATACTGTATTGTTGGCAGGATGTCATTAATGTTGGCCCTAGTTAGCATCATCCCAACAGATTCTTGAATTGCAGTCATGCTTGATCATTCCACAACACCACCCCATAAAACAGACATTCTTTACGTGCCCCCATATCCTCAACAAATAATATTGCATTGTTGCACCAAAGTATTGCAAAACAGAATAAAAGACCTGAAGGCACATCAGCAGTCGTCAATTCAGGGTTCATGTACAGGTGACAATCCTGCATGGGTGTCCGTTGTTTTAACATGTTAAAGGTGTCCTTGTGTCCAAGGTATCTTACGCATCAACTGAGTGTTTTTGTGGTCGCCATGTTATCATGGCAGTTTTTAATCTCCTTATGTGTTTCAGAATAAATTCAAAAAGGAAGAGAGGGAAAACTCCTGGAGGATTGACAAGGCGTTCAGTAGGTGTCTTTACATTTTATGCCATTAGACACGTGACTGTACTCTCAGCATTTCCCACATCACAAGAAACAGCAAAGACAAATGTCTCAAAATGCTCTGATAAATTTTTAACGGCGGGCTTATCCTTATTACAGAAGAGAAGCAAAGATTTGACCTGGATTCCTTCAGTAAGCTCCTGGACGGGATCTTAGCTGAGGAGGAGCTGAAAAGGAAAAAATCCAAAACCAAGAGCTCAGCAGAGGCAAAGATGCCGAAAAAATCAAGTAAGCAGAAAGGTGAGAGGATGCCGGTAATCTCAACTAAACAAAACGGACAGCAACTGTATTCAATCTAAGATCCTCATTCTGTGTAGATTCAGCAGGTAGATCTGTCTAACACTGTTACTAGCACTAGCCAGTCCTGTCACGACCTGAGCCGGTGAGTGTAATCGCCCAGCCTGGTGACTCTCCCTCCGTGCTGTTCAGGTAAGAAGGGCTCAAGAAGGAGAGCAGTTAAGGACCAGGCCTCTGAAGAGGAGCTGGACAGTGACACGGTGGAGGTCGACTCCGAGACGGTGGAGAAGGAGAACGAGGACTGCTCCAATGTCGCGGAGCTGGGGGACAATGCCGCGGCCGCCAAAAGCAACAAGAAGAGGAGAAGCAGGGAGGAGGAAGACACCCCGTGCAAGAAGACAGCGGACGGAAGGAGCACACAGAAGGGAAAGCCAGCACATGCAGGTGCAGTAGCATTTCATGGCCAATTAAGTGTTTCACTGGGCACTGTATAAACAGTCATTACTTACTGTTTAGCACCAGTTTAGCCAGTGGCTAATTTTCACTGGCAATACTGTCATCTTCATATCAGCTTATTTAAAACACTAATATATTGAAGCCAAAGCAAAGACCAAAGACCAGACCTAAAGATCACCTTCAGCAGTGTTCTATAGAATGTGTATAAGTATTAGGGTGCATTATAACAGGTATTAACCTCCCTGTTGCTGTGTAACCCATTGTGTCTTTTCTGGGTTCAGCAGATGAGACTATTCTCATTGAGGATTGTGAAGATGCTGATAGTGAAACTCCACCAGCTGTTGAGCAGATAGACAGGTAAGAAATGACCTGTATTGAAAGCGGGATTAAAGCTCAGGAAGCTTGAGCCCTTGGTTGACAGGTTATTGTAGTTTTGTGCTTAACTCAGCTATATTTCTACATGGGAGAAATGCATTGTGTGCTCGTGTGACTAGGCTAAAGAGGCCAGGGGGCTCAGTTCAGGAGAGGACGGGGCCTGTGATCAAGCCAGCCCAGCTCTTGAGGGGGCGCCTCCAGAGACCCGCCCCTAACCTGGGAGCCAGGTGGGCCAAGAAGACCCCGCAGCCAGCGGAGAAGGCCGGAGAGGGGACAGGCGGAACGGAAGACACGGAGGACAGCGGGTCGCAGGTACAGTACGTTCTCCTGGAGCAGCCCTATCAAAGTCATTTTGTAGATCCATGTCCTCCCTGCCTACTTCAGTGAATAAACAAGCAAACAAGGAGGGATGCAGAGTTCAAAAAGTCAACACAAATACTCCTATAGATCGGAGTCATGTGTCTTAGACATGATAGAAGTCCTTTCTGTGTACGTCTTGGCTCTGTGTTTGTCCGGTTTCAGCATCTTCAGTTGTTATTTATAGGTGAGTAGTGTAAGCATTATGGATGAGATTTTATAGAACTTTAATATATGTAAAAGTCAAGATCTGTTAATAATTGTACTGTATTTTATTTAAAAGTGGATACATTTCACTGAACATATCTGCCACTGTATACATTCTGTTATTGTATAGATGTGCCCCATTCAATATATTTCCTGCACAGTATAGCATAATTTAAAATATCTTTACATTTTACTCTTTTAGATAAAGGGTGGAGACATGTTGTATATAGATAGTGGAATTTCATAGTTGTTTAAATGTGTCTAGCCAATGAAAATATCTTTTAAAGGTCAGACTCAGAAAGATTTCATTACAGTACATTATTGGCATTTAGACACTTTCATCCGAGCGACATTTAAGGACCTTGCCCAAGGGTATAGCAGTAGCCCCATTGGGGAATTGAACCAACAACCTTTTGGTTACAAGCCCTGCTCTTTAACCCCTATGCTACACTGTAGGGCTGTCAACAAATATTCTAAATTCGATTATATAATCGAATTGTAAAAAAAAAAAAAAAAATTCGACATTCGACTGAAAATGAATATTCGATTGTGGAAAAAAAAAAAAAAAAAAAGGCAGCACTACCATGGCTGTCTGCTCCGCGAGTTCTCTGCTTTCACACTAGAGCTTTTGGTGTGGACCCGAGTCCACTTGAGTCGTTAGTTTGGTTCGTTTTTTTGATGTGAAAGCTGTTTTCCGAACTGGGGTGCGCACCAAGGGGCCGTACCCGGGTCCTCCAGAAAATGGGGGTCTGTGGTACGGTTCACCTTAACTCCAGTGCGGTTCGCATTTGGTGTGAAAGCTATCTGATTTAAAACCAGGAAGTAAACGCTATTGATGACGTGCAATTTGTTTGATGGTCGCACAATCATGAGCGGGAAAGGTGCATGCAATTTTCAGAAATGCTAGCAATCTTAAAAATGGTGACTAGAGGACAGCTACGTGGCAATTCACACTTGTCGCATCTAAAAACTATTCGTGAAATAATTGCACTTAGCCACACTGTTCGCTCACCTTGAGGGTATGCATGTATGCTCTGCAAGCAAAGCTGCAAATTAATTTCGCATTGCCACCTGTCTCCACAAAAACCTCCTTATCCGAGCAGCTTGCATCACTCTCAGACAGCAGGACGCATTTATGGCATAGTGAAAATGCAGAACATGGTTATTTTGGTGGTGGCACCATATTAACAAAAAGATGAAAAAGAAAACAAATATAGAGCGGCTTTTCATTTTGCCTCCCTTTTGCGTCGTTGCCTAGCGACATTGGTAAATAAAAGCTGCACGTTCCTTATGTGTTGATGGCGGACCAGGTTCGCAACCAAAAAATGTAGCCTAATGTGAAAGGAGACCGGGGGGGGGTTGTGTGATCACACTCGAGTTCAGGCCAGCAAAACAGACCAAGTGTGAAAACAGCCTTGCGGACATAATGCGCAAAAACAGATATTCGAATGGTTCGAACCCATGTGTTTTTTAGAACGAACAATCGAACGTCTATTTTGGCCAATTTTGACAGCGCTACTGCACTGCCACCCCAGCTACTTGATGCTGGTGTGAACACACAGTATGACAGTCATAATCATCCTAAATGCATCATTGCAGGTGAACTTTAGTTTTGGGACCATCTCAGATATCAATTTATGATTATCGTTCAAAAGAACAATTAGATCTATTTAAACATTTGAAGTCTTTTACCCACTTAAGTATATTTTGAACAATGCTTCAGTGTTTTGAGTGTTGGAGCACTTGTTCTGTTTCAGCGTGTGAGGATTCTGGTCTGTCTTGCTGGCTGTCTGACCTTCTCCTTGTGCCACAGGGTGGTACCGTGGCCAACGCCCCAGAGGGAAGGACATTGGAGGGAGGCGGGAGGAGCACCAACAGCAGTGCCTCTGCAGAGGAGCAGGAAGAGGAGGAGCCTGGTCTCACCGCTACTCAGGAATCAAAGCTGAGCACGCCCACCAGGTACATGGCCACGCCCACGAGTCAAAAGTTTGGACACACCTGATTAAGATAATGGGAATCATGCATTGATCCAAAGACTTAGGCTTAAATGCTTGAAATTTTAGGCATCAACTTCACTATTTACAGTATATTTGTCTATGTATGAATTTCTTTAAAAAAGATAATAATTCTAAAAAAAATATTGTGGCTACTTTGAAAAATCTAAAATATAGGATAGTTTTAATTTGTTTAATGCTTTTTGGGCACTGCATAATTCTGTTTGTGTTATTGCATAGTTTTGATGTCTTTACTATAATTCTAAAATCTGGAAATAGTAAAAATAAAGAACAACTCTTCTTTGAGTAGCTGTGTCCAAGTTTTTGACTGGTACTGTATGCCTTAGAGAAACACCTCCATCTCAGGCCCTGAAGCTGTCAGCTCAGACACCTCCTCCCTTCATATCTTACCCCTTTAAGTATTGCAGGATTAACCATTTTAATTGATTTCTGAGGAGGGAACACTTTTCTCTGCTGTTGATTCGTTATTAAAAAAACATAGTGGACCCTTTTCCATCGCTCTCTGTATGTTTTGGGAAAATCGTAGCTCCTTGGGTTAATTCTGTCTAAGCGGGCTTGTCTTTGTGATGCAGCTCCAGAAGAAAGGCCAGATTGTCCCAGCTCCCGAAGCAGGCCGGACAGGAGGACTCGGACGCAGAGTCCGCACTCATCGCCTCCTCGCACTGTGGGAAGGCCTCCTCCAGAGGGCGGGGTGCACAGCCCTGCGGGCGGGGCAGGAGAGGCAGGCCCAGGCCCAACCTCACCGCGGGCCAGAGGAGTGGCCGGCCAGGGAAGCCCAAGCTGGTGACGCTCCGGGCGTCGCCCTCGGACGACAACGAGGAGGAGGAGCAGGATGACACCCACCCCGAGGAGGACTTCCGCTATCCCATAAGCCCCGAAAAGCTGAACCAGGCACCTGCCTTTGTGCCCCTGAGTGTGCGCTCCCCACAGCCCGTGCCTGTGGAGGTAGTTGAGACCATGGAAGAGGTGAGAGTGCCTGTCCAGGCTGTGTGTGTGTGTGTGTGTGTGTGTGTGTGTGTGTGTGTGTGTGTGTGCGCGCACATGCGCATGTGTGTATATGTCTGTCTTGTGTCTGTGTGTGGATGTCTAAGAATACGCTAGATATATTCTGAAATCCACCTTTTTATGTGCAGAACATTTTAATGGACACATTTAATGCCTTTGGATGACCTCAGAAACTCCAGTGTGGCAGGCATAGGGTGCATATATATTTGCACTTCATTAAGCATGTAGTTCATTCGTGCGTCTGTGTTTTTTTTTTTTTTTAGATTTTCTCATATTTGACATCATTGCCATTTCATTCCTTGTCATTCCTTTGAGCTGCTTTCTGTTCACAGAGTGACACAGTCTTTTTGACATCAGCACTGTAATGTGATCCCTGCCTGCTGTAAGAGAGAGGCCGGCATTGGCTGCTGGGGTTTCTGTGAGCAGAACGCGGCTCCACACTTCGCCTCTTCTGTTTTGTTTCCCCGTAACCCCTTCCTCCCATGTCGTCCTGTTCTCTGCACAGCTTGAGATTTCGGTGGTGGGCTCGGCTGAGCCCGAGCACGCCGCCTGCCCTCAGCCCGAGTGCCAGGGGGCACCGGAGGAGGGCCTGGTGCCCGCTGAGCATCAGCTGGACTTGCTGGTTGTAAGTGCCCCATCTCGCGCCCCGTACCCCGCCGTGGTTTCCAAGCCGGGCTGGGCTGCTGCCTCGGAGGATGCCTGCCCTGCCGAGGCTGAGCTCTGTCTCTCTGTTCCCCTGCAGGACGTGATCGAGTTCCTGTCCCCGGAGCACGCGGGAGGTGGGTCCGACAGTGCCGACGCTCACGTGCGGTGACCCGGGCCCCTCGAGGGCCAATCGCAGAGCAGACCTCTCTGACACAGTTCCCCCTCCTGTCCCCGCAGGGTCTGAAGAGAGCTACAACGAGGCGGCCAGGACACTGCTGACGATACGGAACCCGGAGCTCCTCTCGCTAGCTGCTCCTGGATACAGCACAGGTACGAGAGCAGATCAGGTTCTGATGCCTTCAGGCAGGCAGAGGAGGAAGTAGGAACAGTCAGGTCTTTCATTTAGGAAGGAGGGCTGGTAGTGCATGACTGAGTGAAAACTGCAGTAGTGTGGCATAGTGGTAAGGAGCAGGGCTCGTAACCAAAAGGTTGCTGGTTCGATTACCCGCTGGGAAACTGCTGCTGTACCCTTGACCAAGGTATTAAACCCACAAGTGCCTCAGTAAATATCCAGCTGCATAAATGTCAAATTGTAACCTGTGTAAGTCGCTCTGGATAAAAGTGTCTCCTAAATGACAATAATGAAATATAATGTAAATGGAGCTCTACTTTGACAGTGCACTGCACATAAAACAAACAGATGGAACAAACTGTACCGAAAAACAATTTTAGAAGATAGACACCGCAGCCACGAGCTGCTCAAAAAGGTGTCTCAATATTGCTGCTAGAGGCACACTTTTTATTAAGAAATAACATTCAGTTTCTAGGGGACAGGTGAAGGCTCTTCTTCACAATGCCCATCTTGATGAATATGAGTCTCTGGGCTTTGCTGTGCTCCCTACTCCCCAAATCAGTAATCAACATCACGGCAGGACAGAAATTGACATTTTAAATTAACGGTCAGTTTTCGGGGGACAGATGAAAGCTCTCCTTCACGCATACGTTTGTGTTTGTCACGGGGGCAGAAGTCGTCATCTCCGAGGAGTCCCCACACGAGGCCTCGCTGGAGGAGGAGGAGGAGGAGTCGAGGCCTACGCCCGCGTCCGAGCCGGTCGAGCGACCGCAGCACAGCGCGGGATCATCTCAGGCCGTGACCTCTGACCTCTCCTTCACCGGGGCCTCAAGGTCTGTCACGCAGTCGGTGCCTGACGTGGAGGCCGAGCGGTTCAGCGCTGATGCAGAGTCTGAGACGGGGACAGAACCCAGCGTAAAGCCGCGGAGCTGTGAGACTGCTGGCCCTGAAGGCTCTGCTGTAAACACTGAACCTCACCAACAGGAAGAAGCAGCAGCTGTCAGGTAGGGCCCCTGATGGAGCTCTGCTCTTTCCATGGGTGTAGGTTGTCTACCATTCTCTGTTTGTTGAATATCCTGTGCTTGAGTACTATATGAGGATGAATGCTGCATTGCCTTTGGAAGTACACCCTAAACTCTGTGTGTGTGTGTGTGTGTGTGTGTGTGTGTGTGTGTGTGTGTGGGTGTCTGTGTCTGGGTGTGGGTGTGTGTCTGGGTGTCTGTGTGGGTGTGGGTGTTTCAGCACTGGAGGTCCTTGCGGAGCTGTGGGTCCAAATACATCAGTCCTGAGTGTCCCACAGGGCAGGAGGAGCCGTTTCCCCAAACCCAGACCCAATCTGGTCGGCACCACCCGCACCCCCCCGGCCCAGCACACTGGTGAGCAGAGACACAGGCAGTGTCCTCTGCCCTGGTTACTTATGGCTGCGTAACACACGGCTCTGTGTCTGAATGGAAATAATTCTTGCAGTAGGCTTCCACTCAGTATTCACAATGGAGTCTGTCTGTCTGTCTGTCTGTCTGTCTGTCTGTCCGTGCGTGCCTCTGTGTCTGTGTCTGTGTCTGTGCATGTTCAGGAGCCTCAGCTGCCATTGCTGCAGTGGAGCCAGAGTCTCTGAATACCGCTGATGTGGGGAAGAGAGACTCGGACCGAGTCACAGCAGGAAGGGACCCGGATAAACAGGAGACTGAAGGATCAGGAGAGGAAACTCAGAGACAGGATGAGGAGCTGAGGTAAGACGCCACTTTTCTCTGTGTGTGACACATGGCCTCTCACTTCAGGCAATGAATCACGCAAAGCCTTTGCCACCAACATTGCGCTCCTCTCTGCTAACAGTGTACTTCCATTCGGTGCTCTACCCAAAATTCCAGTGCTTTTTTACTTGACTTTGTCTGTGTGTTTCAGTGCGGGAGATTCTCAGGAAGGCGCTTCCCAGTCTGAGTCGTCCACCCAGAGTGTTGTTCGGGGCAGGCGGAGGCAGTTCCCCAAACCCAGACCAATTCTGGACCGAGCTCTACGTAACCCTCGCCTCCCCCCAACCCAGAACACTGCAGCCCCCAGCACAGGTAAGGACACCAAGGGGGGGCAGATTACGGCATTCACCCAGCACTGTTGCTCCAAAAAATGTTTGTCACCTCCTAAATTTTTTGGGTGATTTATTCACCAGATAAGTTGCATAGCCAGCGTGTTTATTCGGCAGAGTGTGTTGTAGGATCAGGGGCAGCAGTGTGCAGTAGCAGTGAAGTAGTTGTGTTTACAACACAAAGGTGGCAGGTTCAGCTCCCAAGTGGAGCACTACTGTTGTACACTTGAGCAAAGTGCTTGACCTGAATTACCCCAGTGAATGCCTTTTACGTCAGCAAAAGTGTTTTGGATTCTGTTTTGTAGTGACTGGGATGTTTGGTAGTATACTTCACTTCCCTTGTCTAGTCAGGTCGCAGTTAACTTGTGGTAGGGCTGACTCTGACACTGTTACTCATTCAACTTGAGTGGATACAACTCTGTTCTTTTGTGCTGAAAGTTGCTCTGGATAACAGCGTCTGCTAAATGAATGTAATGTAATATAAATGACAAGGTGTGCAAACTGATGACTTGCAAAATATACGCTGTGGAAGTTGCCTGGAGTAAGGGTGGCTATTAAGAAAATATGTAATATATATAAAATTTATAATATATATAGATATATTTAGCTGAATGTATGAACAGAGGCAAAGGTGTATTTTTTTTCAGCCTCTCTCCTGTTTCGTCAGGTACTTAGATATTTGCCATGTCTTTGTACAGTAGATGAACGTGCTGCCGGGGACTCTGAAGGCCAGAGGCCTAGAGAAGAGGAGGTCTCATCCTGCAGCATCAGCAACAGCAAAACAAAGCTGGGAGATGGAGGCCAAGGCAGAGCTTCAGCTGAGGAGAGCAGGACAGGAGCGCAAGCCCAGATGTAAGTGACGGGCAGATTGTGCAGCAGTAATAATCACGGTCTATTTCAGCGATAAGATCTCTCTAAATCTAAAATGCTGTCTGTTTTCACCAAAGCTGTCTTCTGCTCGACTTGGCCAATGTTAAACAGTTAGCTTTCCTGCAGGGACAGAGCAATGGTGGAAGTTCGGATGGAGGAAACGGACAGGACTTGCAGCACAATCGCTGTTGAAGAGAGCTGTCTTGCAGATAGAGAGAAGAACCAGGAAACACCAGCCAGCTTTGACTCAGCACAGGTAATCAAATGTAATGAGGGAAAAACAGTCCTTCACACAGTGTTTGTATATAACAGTGTGTCTGCACAGGACCTGTTTATTCTTCATTTCCTCATTCATTTAAAGTTCAAACGAAATGTTCTTTTTCACATCTCTATCTTCCAGCCCATTCCCCTTGGGTATTACTGGTGCATGACCATCACTGTCTGATTACCGTAACTGACCGGCTGCTCTCTCACCTCAGCTTAGCTGGGTGTTCAGTCATGATATAACGTGTCTGACTGATGTGTCTACTGTGTCTCTCTTGGCAGGAAGTAAGTAGCATCCACATTGAAGATGACCTTAGCGCTGCCATCTCCAGCCACACCACAGAAGGTAGGTTTTCTGCTGCTCAGCCACATCCGTGAATACATCTGTTGTTCCATAATTTTCTCGTATCAGTGCTTCTAGGCACTGTGCAGAACTGAGTGACTGAATCCGACCCGAAAGCACTGTCATTGTCCTCTGTTACCCGTCTGAACTGGTGCTGTCGGCGCATTCTCTCACAGGAGTCTCGGTGACGGCCGACTTCCCGCCTTCCACGTTCTTCCTGACGCTTTTTGAGGTGTCCCCGCCCCAGATCAGTGACTTCCACTCCGACGCGGATCAGATGGGCGTGGTCACGGCCGAGCTCCTCTCTCCATTGGTGTTCGTAGAGCAGCAGTCCTCACTCTCCACCCAATCAGAGACCCAGAGGTGAGGGCTGCCTCCAGAATTACCATTGATAGGAGAAGTTGTGGCAGTAATGGGGATAGCAAAAACCCCTATCCAGGGTGACTTGTATAACATTAATACACAAGTGAGTAAAAAACACTGTCATATTTAAAATGATAATAATTAGTTAGTGTTGTAGTTTCACCTATACAATTATACACACCTGTCTTACAGAGAATATTTTGTCCCTAAAAAGGTGCTTGCTGGGTGAGGGGAGTATAATAAGTCTTCCCAACACTTCCTTTACCTCTGTTTAGAATGTCCCAGGTCTACAGCAGTCTCAACTTGGAATGTGAATATCTAGATGCTTTTATTGTACACCCATTAGGTTTTGTATGTCTGGACCGTCGCTGGTCTTCATGGCTGCGCTTTCTCCTAGCTATGACCCACTGAACGTGGCAGCGAGTGAGCTGGGAGCAGGGTGTGGCCAGGTGTCCCACCCGGTAAACTGCGATCCCCTTGTGCCTGTCCCAGAGGAGTCAGGAGAGGTGTCAGGTTACAGCTCCCTGAGGGTGAGGGAAGCTTCCTCTACAGATGACACGGTGAGTCAGAATTTGGTTTTGTTTTGAGGTTTTCATCCTGTTTGCATGGACACTGTACGTGTTGGATTAATAAGAGTTTTGGTGTCCAGAATATTGAGTGATCTTTCATTCTTTTTTCTGCAGAAGTACAGTGTGGAGAATGTAGAAGACTCACATGGTAAGAGTGATGCCCTTGATAGATAACCCTTTACGCTGGTATTAGGGTTGTGTATCTTTTCCTCTCTGATATGATGTGTATCTAGATACACATCCTACGATATGATACAAAAACGATACATTAATACACGTGACAATATGATACACTCCTACTTAGTGCTAAGACAGTCAAGAAAGGCTTTTTTTTCCCTCCCTAAAAGGGTGATGGAAACCCAACCCATTTGTCACCAAAAAAACATGACATAGCAATTTAAAAATTGCTTCATGCGTCAATATTGATGAGGGCATTCATTTGTCTCTTTCTTCACACAGCCTGAAATAAAGCTAACATAAATGAGAGCCGAGAATAATTATTATTTGTAGGAGGGTTATCGACTCTTGAAGAAATCTCTCCATTTTCTCATGTATTTCACATGTCCTAGGCTACTTAATTTTGGGTGATCAGAGGGAAACCCCAAAAGCTATATACAACATGGTCTATTACACAGTCCCGTTTTACCCCATTATTCACTTCAACCCGAGAGATGGAAACATTCCATTTCAATTTAGCGATATTACGAACGACCACTTAAGTTTGCCAACAGTCCAATAGAAACATAACTACAGACAAGCTGCTGTATCAGTTTTGGCCTTATGTGTGAATTTTTGATTCATTTTTTGAAAAATTCGAATCGTATTTTCCAGTTTAAACCAGTGCAGCCATATCAGATGCCAGTGTGTCATTTTCCAATGCAAATTGCTTTATCTTTGCACCCTTAACTGTACTTGTGTGTACAATTTAGTGTTGACATGAAAGTCGTCATGATAAATTGTGAATGATTTGACTCTGTGTATTTTTCTCTGTGAAAGCATGCTCCTATTGTGTGTTTCATGTGTTAGTTATATGAATTTTCTTTCTGAAATAAGACTGAATATGGTGTTACTGTGTGGTATGACAGAGGACAAGAGTGTCAGCCTCAGTCTCGTGGTGGAGGGGTCATGTGACTCTGACGTTGTGACATGTGACGTTGAGGGGAAGCATTCAAGCGAGCGGGCCACCCCTCCCTGTAAGAGGAAGAGAATGCCGGTCCGGTCCAAAGGAGGTGAGAGGCTTTTTTGATTTCTGAGAAACGGTTTCATTGGACTATAGAGGACTATTCAGCATGGAGCTAAGTTTTAAGTGCATAAAGAAACAGTAGCAAATGCATTCAAACTCAGTGGCAGATTCATTCAGGCTTACCACAGGTCGTTGAAAACATAGTGTGGATATCAGCTAATGGGGAGTAATGCTAATCTGTGCTACTACATTACATTATTGTGATTTGGTAGAGTCTTATCCATAGCAGCTTGTATGGGTTAAATTTTTAAATGTTATTCATTTATACAGCTGGATGTTTACTGAGGCAATTCTGGGTTAACTACCTCGTCCAAGGGTACAGCAGCAGTGTGGGTAATTGAACCAGCAACCTTTTGGTTATGAGCCCCGCTCCTTACCACTATGCTACACTGCTGTCCCCTCCCCCAACATTTTGTGCTGGCGAAAGAAATGGCCATCAAGGAGTGATGTGTGAAGGGATAATATCACAAAAGCTGTGAAACGGCATGTTTGTACCACTCAGAGTGATTGTTGGACACGTATCTCCACCTTTGTTTGCAATCAGGTAACCAGCAGGTGAAGCCCAACACATCTGAGGAGGAACCTGCAGAGTCCACAGAAAGGGATCCTCAGGGTGTCCTCAGGAACGAACATCCGCCGCGATCCCCAGGCCAAACCCCGCCGCCTCGCTGTCCTGCAGCCCAGTGCAACCACACAGTGCCAACAGCAACACCGCACACATGTGCTGCGGAGGAGGTGCCCCGGGGGCTTGTTGGACACTCAGTCCTCCCACAGTTGGACGGGGACAGTGCTGGCCAAACAGAGAACACAGAAAGCAGCACCTCAGGAGAAGAGCCACAGAGCAGCCACCAAACCCTGCCTCAGACCAGCGATGGCCCACTGACAAGGTAAGTCCCTTAGTGTCAGTGAGTCAGTGGACTTCATCTGTAGGTCTGAATCTGCACTGTTATCTCTATTGAAAATGGTGTTAAGAGAATAAAATCAGGGCTTGTGCCAGAGGAGGGTAATGGTATTGTGACTGAAACTTAAAAGTTTTCTACCCTCTCTTTCCTCTGGAGGACTGGACGGAAGCCCAAAGGATTCTTGTCTTTTATCTCCAACAAGAGCACCCCCGGACCTGCGGGCGCTCCCCGCACCTTCAGGCCTGCATCTCAGAGGCCCCAGGTCAACACGTCCCGCATCGAGAGGAGGAGGCCTGCCTCCGTGGCCCTCGGGGGTCCGTCTGCAGACCCATCCTCTGTCAGCGCTCCACCTTCCAAAGTCAGAGCCATTGCCTCCCAGGGTGGGTCTGCCCCAAAGGTAAGCTTGACCTAGGTCTTCACGTTTGAAGTCGCTTTCAGTGGTCCAGCTTTGTAGTGGAACAGTGAACACAGGTTTGAAGGCATTTTAGCCAATGCAAATATTTTTAGGTGCGAAGTAGCAAAGTGGCAAAAATGCAAATTCTCATAGTCACATCATTTCAGGGGACTAAAACAGACCAATGAACCAAAGGACAACATCCATATAGGAGCCAATGGGCAACAATATAAGAAATTAAAGCAAAGAGCAAGTACAACCAAACCCAGTATAGCTTTGAGACAATGTTATATAAGGTGAATGATAGTATTTTAAAAGTAATTTAATTGATGCGTTTTTGTCACTTCCCATCTTTTTCAGTTGGCTCCCTCTCAAGACTCCAAATCTCCTCAGGGTGAGGCCCCCTGTGTCAAAGCATCAAAGACCGACCAAGAGCCCACCAATGTGTCGGAGTACTTCTTCAGTGACATCTTCACACAGGTGGAGGAGCTGGACTGACTGCACCACAGGCAAGCTGGTCTCTGACCAGCACCTGAGGGGGACTCTGCACCTGAGTCCTGCCCGTACTCTAGTCTGTTTACCTGTCTTATCTTGCTGCTGGGACTGTACTGGCCAGAGCGGGACCACCCCCACACACACACACGGATGTGCACACACTCTGCTCCCTGGCCCTGCCATTCCGGACATGTTTGTTTTTAAACCTAGTGACCTCATTATATTGAGGAATCCTTTTTTATGTATGTATGTGTATATTTGTAAAGGTGATATATGCAGGCTGTTAAGGATTACAGTCTCTCCTAGCTTTTACAGTACCATAAGTATGCTGTCGTTTCCGTTGTTTAGTTTTGATCACATCCATAGATCACATTAGCAGTTAATATTACTTTCACTTTTGCATATGCGTGCAGGCTGCTTTGATAGCACTTTGTTTCTGCTTATTAGCCTAGCTGAATATGATCTAGCAGGGTCTTACCTTCTGCAGTGTGCAGCTGCAGAAGGTATCTCATCTTATGTGCTTACCGGGCGTGTTTAGTCCAGTAGAAGTCATCCAACCTTGCATCCAGAAGTTTTTTTTTTTTTTTTTTTGTAACAAAATCTAATGTGAGTGTTCATGTCATTGCACAATATGGGCCATTTACCTTCATCAGAGCATTTTCATTCGAATCAATAACACTAATCAGTAACAGTACACATTGTTACTGATAAGTGACAAAAATTAGAAAGTGTTGTGCAGATGGATCTCCAATATTTCTGTTTGACATTTTATAAACATTACAAGGAAAGAAAAATATAATAATTGCAATACTCAGACCACAGTGTTGACATCACTTTCTTTCACTCAATTTCTCAGTGTCTAAATGAAAATCAGTGAAACAGTGCATTTCAATTCATATGACATCTGGAACCTCAGATGATTTTTACTGCATTCAGTAACCAGTTTAGGAAAAGAAAAATATTTCTCCTTAGATATGATTGGAAACAAAATGGTTCTTGTTCCTCCAAACAGACTTTTTTCCCTCAATCATACTTTTTCAGTTGGATGTGGTCTCTGAAAGTAAAGGAACCAGGGCAACCCAAATCAAACAAGGCACATGTAGAAACTCCTGTATCTGCATTTTATGCCAAATTCAGACATCAGTGCACTTGGTTAACTAAAGAATGTCATTCTTCATTTTAACTTCTAAAGCTTTGCCGTAGCCAATACAGAGATGGTATATCTTGTGGTCTTTTGATCCTCAGGTATGAAAAGTATCATGCCAGTTTAAAAGAACTACCCTGTGAATTCTGTGAGCGTGAGTATAAAAATGTTAACACAGTATTTTCTTTATTTATTCATGGTTTAATACTTAGCTTCATCTTTTAATGTTTTGTAAGTTGGTATTATCAGTTGAATATACAGCTGTCAGCTTTGCTGCGCTTGTTTAAATGGTAATATTGAAAGATCTCTGCCTTAAATCCTTGTCAAAACATTTCCTTTTTACAGCTTTAAAACTGATCATTATTGTATTATTCAAAGATTTTATTTTAAGCAATTGAAGATCTTAAAAAGAAGGGGCCTCCACTCTAATGAGTAGAAAAATGTACCTCACTATTTTACAGGATGTTGGCTCAGGGCATATTTCTAATATTTTTTTCCTCCGAGGTTTTGATTTTTGTAGTTTGTTTACAGAACTTTGTCAGCTATATTAAAGTTTTTTCATAGTTAGTTTTATTAAATGATTCATGTTGAAATGGATTTTTATAGCATCACATTGTCGTGTACGCTGAGAGAAGAAAAAGATAGGCATTGTGTCGGTCTTAATTATAACTTCAATGTTGAGGTTCAAAAAATAGGAAGGCTATTATAAGGTAATGCACTTTTTCAAGCAACTTTTTGGTTTTATATAAACAGAGTCATTTTTACTCATCTCAGTTTTATTTAATATCTGGCTGTTTAACTGCCTTATTTAATTTTTTGTTGGTCCTGGAAAGTATCATCTTTCTGTAACAGTATTTTCCTTTTAAACACCGCTATGTTATGTTTTACTGAAAGACCCTACCCAGATTCAGGGGAATGTTAGTTTTGATGTTTCCGCTTTGAGGAAGTTGGCCTTCCATTTGTCGCATATTTTGATTTCCTTTTATATTTTGTCTGTTTTTGACCTGTATACAGTTCGGCATATTTTACAAGCCTGTGCACTGGACAGATTGTACCATCACTGAAATTGTGTTGAAGCTAGCAGAGAAGATTTGATTTGCATTTTGAACTTTTGATTTATAGTCCAGTAATCAGAAATATGTGCACAAATCATGCTTTTTGTTCATTTTATGTGAACAGAATAGGTAAGCTGTAATTTATGTAAAATATGTTAATAAAATTTTGTACTGTTATTTTTGTGTGAAATGTCAGTTTTCATGTTTGATGAGCTCCTATGTCAAAAGATTTGTGATTCAAAACTGTTTTGCTACAGCAAGCTACAGTATTACATGTCGAATGCAAAGGAAAACACATCCAAGACTACCACTTGTAAGTGATATTTTCTGTTGTCACACTATCAAGAAGATGCAGAATAGTTCCTTGGCTATGAATGTCGCTACATCAAAGTAGCCCTCTGCAGATGTATTTATTGAGTAGTTCAAATAGGAGATTTTAAGACAAGGTATCAGGTTTATACTAGCAGACCATATTGGAGGAATGGGTACAGGATGATTGTTGAAGTGATGACGTTAGGGTTTACACATGTAGACAAGACGTTTCACACCCATACCTCCTGTGATCTGTAGTGCAGTGC
The DNA here is from genome assembly GCA_019176425.1 of Megalops atlanticus. Lineage (NCBI taxonomy): Eukaryota > Metazoa > Chordata > Actinopteri > Elopiformes > Megalopidae > Megalops > Megalops atlanticus. Next base: position 36,581,659 of record CM032880.1, on the reverse strand, counting down.
ATTTTTTTATGTTTTCGATCTATCGATTTTTAAAGTTTTCATCGATTCAAGGATATCAGTTGGTGCACAGCGTTCTTAAAAGTTTCCACCTTTTGCAAGGTGTAATTCTCTTCCATATCCGTCATTGCATTTTGCTCCAGTCTACCTCTAACAAAAACTAGATATTTCCCGATGAAACAGGACTTGCAGGACAGTACAGATCGCATATTGACAATCTCCTGATTGCCATTTGCACATCTTACTTAGGGGATTTTTTCCTACATCTGATCTACATTTATTTCTAAATTTCTTTTGATGAGTTATGGTTTTTTGTGTCTGCTCAGATGGCAGTTTTCTGAGGATTGCTCAAGATATTGACATTTAACCTGTAGTAAAACCTCCAGTTAGCATGTGTGATGTCCTTGGTCGCAACTACAGAGCTGAACTGCAACGTTACAAAAAAAAAGGGTCATCTACAGTTAGATAATATGAAAATTAACTTTGCTCAATACTTAATCAGCAGAGTAAGAACCAGATTTAAATGAGCCGACGGTGAGAGAATTGCGCAATCGAAGCCGTTTAAAGCAAGACAGTATGAACAAGAAGTATTCCGCATAAAAAAAGAAAATGCCATTACTGCCGTTTTCTCTTTTTACAATCACTGGCTCAGCGGTGATGACACCTCGGAGACTTGTGTGTCTGCACGCGTGCTGTGGAGGGTTGCAACTCCTGCATGTGACTGCTTCCACTCTGCTGTTGTAACGGTAGTCAGACTGAGTTGTGTTTAATTAGATGTTATGAGGCACAGCTTGGCTGCCAGTGGTCGCTGCAGAGTCATAGGAGGTCAAAAGGGGGGTGAGTGTAGCAGAGCTGAAATGAATAGCTCGTGCGAGTCCTGTGTAAAGCCTGTCGGGTAGCGGGTAGCAGGTAGCCGAGCGGTTTCAGGCCTTTAGCTCAACTAGTAACGACGCTCGTCTTAGGGGGTTAGCAGTGAGAACCTCTGTTCGAAACTCGCTCGCTCGCTGACTCCCGTTAACATCAATACACAACGCGGTGTAGAGCCCACCGGTTACACTGTGCTCTCTGGGACCAGCTTCAACTGACGCCCGCATGCAAAGGACCAAGGCTTTAGTGGCGGTCAACACTCCCACCCTCAGGACACAGCAGGACAAACTTAGGATGAGCTGCTGCCGACTATTTGGCTTTGCAACATCGTGAAGATAACCCCCTTTATTTATTTGTGTATTGAAGTTTAACATAATATGTTTCAAGGACAACCTTGTCTTTCATCTCTCATTATTAAATTATCTAAGGTAATAGCTATCTATTAACGTGAAGGTCACACTTGGAAGTAGCATATACGACAGTTACGCATACTACAAGCATCCATTATGACACGCTGAAAATAAAAACGTTTTGAATCGATTATCTGTTGGCTGTGAACTGTGAAATATCACGGCATGTCTCCATCGCATGTCTTCTTTTGTATACTCTTTAAATGTAAGAATAGCTTTAATTCCAAGACCCGATCGAGGATCCCCTTTGATCGTGTTTCCAAGTTCCAACTCCTCGGCACGGACAGTCGCCAAGTTCCCCTCACAAAGTCGCTCTGCGAGGATTAAAAAATATATATATATCAGATGAAGGGTTGTAGGTTAACATCCACATGAAAATGAGGCGTTTCCTTGATGTTTCCTATATTTGTGGCAATCCTGGTTAGGTACATGTAACTAGCTTGTAGTCTGGTTACTTGGAAAAGGAAAAAAAATCACTACGTAGCTAGCTACCTATCTTTAGATGGCCAGAACTGGTACCGCTGAACTGAGATCAGCTAACGCTATCAGGAAACTCTGCTGTCTCAGGTTTTTAACGTCATCTTTACGCTGCGTTCGTCTGGCTTTAAGCCTTCACGTTGCTATTGTGTTGGATATTTTTTAGTTCACTTTAGCTAGATAGACATCTGAAACTTCATGGCCAATGGTTATAAAGAAGTGCTTTTCACGCGTGGAACTGGGCAGGTAGCAGACTAACTAATTAACATGGATTTCAAATAATAAAATACGGTTTTGGATTTACACTTTTATATGTGGAAGCTAGTTAGCTAGCTGGCTTGGTTGTCGTCTAGCTTGAAAGCTAACGTTATCAACTAAAGTTTGAAAGAGATCTACAGAGAAAGCTAATGGTGTGACAAACTAACAAGTTCGCTTTTTATACTATGGATTGTAGCTAGCTAGTTAGCATGCTAACACCTGCTAGACATCTAGCTATCCATCTAGGATTTGCTAGTTAGCTGGACTAGTGCAGTTAGCTAAATGTTCTTAGAGTGGTCGTAACTTGCTGTCTTGCTCGCGGTATTATTAACAGTCAGCGTTTCGGTTTTCCATCAGTAATGATCACGCAGTGTAGAATTTTAAAAAAGAATTGATAGCTGTCTCAGAGCCATTTCGCTCTTATAAGGTAAGAAAACGCATGTGTATGATGAACTGTCGATTCATTTTTCAGAGTGATGATTCTGATATCTGGGACGACACTGCTTTGATAAAGGCGTATGATAAGGCAGTAATTTCCTTCAAGGTAATCTCCACGCTTCGTTTGTTTATGAATGCGTATTGACATGAACAATGGTGGATAGAAATACGTCGACAGAAATCTGACAAAGATGTAGTATGCTGCAGTAAGGTTTGCTTGTGCTCTGTGCAGGCTGATATTCTTTCTGACTAAACCTTGCCCTTCTTCAGAATGCTTTGAAGGGTGAGAGTAATGCAGAACTGTCTCAAGAGGACAAACCTGGAAAGAAGCAGTCAAACAGCAAAAAGAAGAGACATAAAATGAAGACCAGTGCCCCCCCAGAAAAAGAGGTACAGTTGTGTGCTTTCACATTAGGTTAGCTAAGTTTCAGTGACATCACGTGGCTACAGTACGCTCACATGTGTGAGTCTTTGCAGAGAAATGCTTTTGAGGTGCGAAATGTGTTCCTCTGCAGTGGAAAGCTGGGGACTCGTGCTGTGCTGTTTGGTCTGAAGACGGCCAGGTCTACCCGGCCAGCATCGTCTCCATAGACCAGGAGAAGGGCACCTGTGTCGTACTGTACACAGACTATGGCAACAAGGAGGAGCAGGAACTGGCTGACCTGATGCCTGCGTATTCTGAAGCAGAGAGCGGGGTGCAGAGCACAGCACAGGTGAGGGGTAAATGTTTAGTTGTGGGGTCAGGAGGTACCCCAGTGGTTGAGTATTTTTCTTTGGTTGTGGGTCAGTTAAGTTGGGGTGGGGCTTGGGTGGTGTTGTGTTCACACCCACTGGGCAGGGAGTGTTGTTAGCCTGCTCTGATGCTCTTGCTCATTTAACTTGAACAGATACACTTGTGTTCTTTTGGAAGCAACTCTGGGTCAGAGTTTCTGCTAAGTGCATGTAATGTAATGTAATGGATCAGGGGTTTTATAACACAGAGGGGCTCTCAGTTCCAAAAAAGAGTGAACTTCATTGTGAAAGTAAGAAAGTCATTCAGTGCTGTCACCCTGTTAATAAGATCTGATTGTACAGCATTTAATGTTTGTCTGATTCTTTTGTGTGTGTGTGAGTGTAATGGCATCCAGTTGCGGGTTACAGGCTTGAGCTAATTCATTGAGCACTTAGAACAAGACGAGCAGAATAAAGCAGAACAGAATTCACATACACTTCCAGCCTTTGTGCTTATGTGCTTAGAGAGAATAGCTTGCATGAAGGTATGGTAACACTGCACAGCGTGTTTTATCAGTTGTTTAGTTGTAATCACCCATTTACGTGTATTGACTTAAGGAGGTATTGAAGGGTGAAGGCCTTTGAGTGAATAAACGATAGCATCTCTGAAAGGCAGAAAATGTTAGCCGGTATGTGACAGGTAGGCCTCTGTGTCTGGTTTGCAGGTAAAGGAGGCTGCATGTTCGACTGATGAGAGCGATGGGCCATCCACCCCACTCCCGCCCAGACAGCAGCTCCGATCCAAACCCAGACGATCTCCAGGGCCACCTGCGTGGGTCCCTGGGTTCCCCCCTCCCCCGCCTCCTGGGCCGGGCTTCAGGGCGGTGAGCACAACCTGCCTCTGTGGACCTCTCACTGCATTACTCACAAAAGAAGGGATAGGAAGGATTACGTCATCATAAATTGAATTGTAGAGAGAAAATTCATCATGGGCCAAGTTGCTGTCTTACTGTTCTTTGCTGGACAGCAGTGGTTTAGAACATGGATGTTGGGCATGTATGTGAAATTTGCTGAAAGTCATTCTCTGTGTGCAGGCAGAACAAAGTCCAGGGCCAGCATTCCCTCCCTGGCCTCCCGTGATGCCCCCTGGCTGTCCTCCGGTGAGAATGTAGCCGTCTGTGGTGGACAGAAGCAGTTAAACAGATTTCAGCACCGTCTATGTGCCTGCCATCCTCAGTCCCACTCAATACCTCTTCAAATGTGTCATATCTGGCTGTGATGATGTCTCTAAATGTTAAACAACAAAAAAGCCTTTCCACCCATGATGTTTACACAATAGGAATGCTTTGTAAAACATCTTTTAGACAGGATGGTGTCAGTGCTGGCACAGTCTGGGTTCCAGCATTGCCCGGCGATGCTAAGATGGGTTTCTCACACTACAGATGATCCCTCCACCACCTCCTTTCAGCCCGGAGAGTTTGGAGGATGACGAAGCATTGGGCAGCATGCTGATCGCCTGGTACATGAGTGGCTACCACACCGGCTATTACCATGTACGTACCACTGAGCTAAAACTGTTGCACTCCTCATTAGTGACTGCAAGAAGTACTAAAGTACCAGCTGCCAATATGACTTGTCAGGTGACTGCATCAATGACGGAGGTTTTGCATAAGCAATTAATGTGAATATTTTACAGTACTCATTTTCACGATTGTGTATTATAAGGTGCAAATTGATATCAGGTAGAGTCCGTCTAATTATATAATCATTATCCAGTGTATTTTCATTTAATCTCTGCCCTCTAAATAACAGGGTCTGAAACAAGCTCGCAAGGAAGCAGCATCCAAAAAGAGTTCTCACCATTAGAAGACTCCCTGGAGACTTCTCTTTGTAAGTTGCTATTAGTGCAGATGAAAGTGTTGAGCAGGAGAGAGGAAGAGAAGTGACCCCTGTTTATGTCAGCCATGTGTTGTTTGTTTGACTTCAGCTCATCCTGATGTCCTCTCTGTCTTGCAGGTGTTCATCTCTCCCAGGGAGAGCCTTGATTACAGGAAATGTGAGAATGAGCATTTTCTAAAGTGATTTCCTTTTTCATAGAAACTCAGATTTGTATCTGTTGTAAATATAAAAGTAAAACAAACATGTTGTGCTGTGTTTTTAATTGTATTGATGTGCTGTTTCTATCCATTTTTAGGAAAACAATCAAAATGATTGAAAAGGCATTTGTCAATTTCCTCTGCCCTTGCAGTAAGCAGAAACACATCCTGCAGTACCAAAGTATCTCCCAACAGGTGGCAGTCTTGTAGTATTTTTAGTCAGAGTATCTTATTTACAAGCTGAGACAGAAATCTCCACAGGAGGTAAAGGTAAAAGGCAATTAACAACACAATGTTTTGGACAGGGCATCCACTAGTGTCTCATGATGTCAAAGTGTACCCTTATGTTTTGATGGTATAATAGTGTCACCTGTCATCCCCCAGTATGGGTCCATCAACAGTTGCAGTTCTGTACCGTATTCCCCCAAAAAAAAAGCACTGCTTTGCTCCTGAAGCTAGAAGAAAAGTAATGCCAACTAAAAAATGAATTGACATATGTTTGTCTTATCCCTTAAAAGTCTATATACCACCAGTTCATATTATAATGGTTGATACTTGATTTAACATTTTTCACATCCAGTACTTTCCACTCACAGTATTTGAACTTGAGGTAGACTGGAATCTGTGAGGAAAATGTATGCAATCTTCTCTCTGCCTTCTGTGTTGTTTTTAGCACTGCCAGTTCAGCTCTTGTACCGTCAGTGAAAAGCTGGGCAGACTTGGCCCTTTCTGCTGAACAGCTAGTGCCGCTAAGTGATGCTTGGGTGCTCAGTATGTCCTCTGGAATGGGATAATGGTGCTGTAATCGATACAGCAGCCTTAAGTGCTATGTGTATGACAGGCTTTATCCATAGTTAATTGCAGGTGCTCTGCTGCCAGACTGTTAAGAGGGTTGGGGTCTGGTTATGTGAGAGGTGCTTACATTCATTCCTCGCAGCTGCCCAATAAACAAGGAGGTGCCTTCACCTTTTTGGGGAATTTTGATGGTTCATGGTTTTCTGGAATCATATGTCTATGCCATGGTTTCAGGTGGAGTCTGGCACGGCAGTGGGGGAGTCCACAGCTAGCAGTGGCTGCAAGAGCATCTGCTATGTAACCACAACTAACAGTGGCTGTGCGCATCTACTATAGAGCCACAGCTAACTGGCTGTGTGAACATAGCTATAAAGCCACACAGGCTGCCTGAGATTCACAGCCAACCTGCTCCTTTGAAATCAGTCAGTCTTAATCATGTCTTGTACTATATGGTGGTTATTCTGTGTTTCCCAGGATGGCATATTAAACAGTCAAATGTTGCTTTCTCCCCCCAAGCACTGTGTAATAATAAAGGTATTCTTGTGTAAATGTAATTCAAAGCAAAGGTAACTGCATTCATTCACACTTTCTGGCATTTAATAACATTTAAAAACATCAATGAATATTTCACACAATTCCTTGGCTGCCCTTCATAACTGATGAGAAATGACTTGGGATATTTCTTCCTTTTTCTTGGTAGTTAACAAGCATTCAGGTACTGATCTAAGCAAGTGATTTCTGTTGTGAAATATTTAAATGAACATCTGGTCCTAAAACTCAAACCCCCTACCCCAACTCCAATCCTTAAACCATAACCCCTAACCCTAACTCTAACTCTAACTTCTCTCTAACACTGCACAAGTGTGTATGTGTGTTTGGCCTGGTGGGATAGTGGGGGCTGTGCATGTGCCTGTGCAGATGCCTGGTGTTTCCCAGGGGCTACGTTCCATCACATCACTGGGATCTTGAAAAAACTGAGCCCCAACATTGCAACTCAAAAGGTAGTTCTTTCTTTGGGCCTCAACAATGGTTTACGACCACAGCAACCTAGAACAACAATAAAGCAGTTACAACAACTGTTACAGGTCTGTAAGTCAATGTTTCCTAATGCTCAGGTATATGTACCCATCAAACACTTCTGAAAGATTGCCTCTCCAAAACCAGTGGCATTTTAGGGATCTGAAATATATTAATACACATTGTTGGGAATTGGATATCCATGAACTCCGATTTCAGGTAAAACCAAGGGACCCAATACATTGGACCAGCAAAACAACCCTAACCCAAAGACAAAACCATGGACCTACAAGCAAACAACAACTGGACACAGAAGGAAAGATGAAAAACAGAAAACCACTGGATAAGAAAACTTAACACCAGATTTACAGGAAGATTGAACAAAAGGTAAGAATGGACACGCACAAGGACACAAGGGACAAAATTCCTCCCACATAAGGGCTGCAGAAAACTGCAGTGCAACCTTTTTTTTCCCAAGCAGCCCTTAGAGGGGGAAACTTGGAAAAGGAAAGATTTTTTTGCCTCGCCTAACCCTAATCCTAAAACCCTTAAACCCTAAAACCCTAAAACCCTAGCCCTAACCGGTCCTAACATTCCTATCTCTGACTCTTTGTTTAACTCTCTAAGTCTCTTACTGTCTAAATGTCTATCTCTCTCTCTCTCACTGTCTAACTCTCTAACTGTATAACTGTCTATTGCTATAACTCACTACCTCTCTTAACTCTCTAATTCTCTAACTGTATAATTGTCTATCTCTCTAACTCACTAACTGTCCAACTCTCTAACTCTAACTATCTAACTCTCTAATTCTCTAACTCTAACTTACATAGCGGAGCTAAATATAAGCTTGTACTACAAAATTGTACCTGATTTCCAAGAAAACTTTATCCATTCCAGCCCTTCCCTCAGGCAGTACCAAACTGAGAAACTTTGCTGTGAGAATCCTTTAGTTCTGCATTACATTGAGGGAGGAACAGGGTATTGTCTGCTATTGGAAACCATGCTATTATTATTATCCAGCTGTTTTGAGAGGCATTTGTATTGCACTCATAAACAGATTATCTATAAATAGACACAAATAGTCTATTCATAGCTTCCTCCATTTCAGGCTGATTCTGCTCCCATTGCGTGTCAGTGATCATTACTGTGTTATGCCTGTGCTGTCTCCATGGCCTTAATTGCCATATGATTGATGTGCTGTTAGTCTGAAAAGTTCAAAGGCATACATTTGTGTTTGCATTCTCTGTTTCTGCCGCTCCATGGTGCCCTGGTGTAAAGCTGTCTCTCCCAACCCTCGGCTAAGTTGGTGAAGAATCATTTTCACTCACTCTTTTGTCTGAAACATTCGTCTTTGTCCTGCATATTTAATTGCTGCTGAATCACTGCTGTAAGACAGAAGGGCTTGTTCCCTCAGAGCTGAGTGCTCCTGTCCTACACACAGAAGGCAGATAGGGGTAGAAGGAGCTCTTTGTTGCTGTGGAATTGCTGAACTCGTCCCTAGACGGCTCTCTGGGCCCAGTCTGGTCATGTGAGCTGGGTGGGAGAGGCCAAGGGATCTTGTAGATTTGCCTGAGGTGGCAACATGTGCTCAGCTGCAGTGACGCTTTCGCGCCCCTGTGGAGCCGCGGGGTCTGGGCAGCGGCACGCTCCGGCTGAGGGAAAGCTTGGGAAAGTCTTCCCCTTGCAGTGACCTGATCTCCCTGCTGAGGAGCACTGAAGCAGAGAGGTCCTGCTTGCGCGTGACTGCAGGGGAATGTGCATCTGGAAGCGTCTAAGCTTGATCTGTGAGCACTGCTTCTGGATCTACCATTGAAACACACTCATACTGCAAATTAGGTGAATTGTTTAAAATAACCCACTTTTGCACGCAGCCTGTTAAGAGAGGGAACCATGGTACTAGTGCAGCTGAGGCTGTTATGGTCTTGCTTTTATACAGCTGTTGGTCTCTACACAAATCATTACTGTAGATCTGTTTGTACTGCAGGATCACAGACACGCTGCTCTGTAGTCATGGAAGTCTATCCTATTAGCAACATCATGTTTATACAACAAAACATCATGCGGGAGTTCAAAGCAGAGAAATATGTGTGTCTAAAATGCTTAAAGGAAATTAAGACCGTAAATAACTTTTAAAACCTCATCTCACAACAAAACTGCTCAACTTACAGCACTCTCTCTGTTCATCATGCCAGGTCTAAAATTAGCACCGAAGTAGCGCTAGCCACACGCTGTGCTGTTCCAGGGCATGTACTGAAATCAGCACAAAGCTTGTATAGTCAGATGGGGTGTGAAATGAAACGGTGTGACTGTGCTGTGAAATCAGGGTTACTGGGTGAAGAGAGATGTGTTGGATTCAGAACCATCTCCTGATCAATACAATTTACTGAAACAGGACCTGACACACGCAAAAACACACACACACACACACACACACACACACACACACACACACACACACAGAGTTAAGGTCATACAGGGGAATTTTACTGCTACCCCCGGGCTGTTTCTCCACTTCAACCCAGCAGCCACGTCTGACAGGCAAACGTGGAGGCCAGTCAAGTTTTCTGGTATCTATCAAGGATGACAGCCACTGAAGAAGGCAACAAGGATGCTGTGTTTGGGTTATTCCCACAGAGCCCTGCTGCTGCCATAGCTGTGGTCAAAGAGTGGAGATTAGCCAGATAGTAAGCAACTTAACATTTACTGGCCATAATCATTTGTAGTATGATTGTTTGCTATTTTAACCACTTCAGTGCTCAACAGTTAAGAATAATTTTTCACCACGGTTTCCCTCAGAAAAAAAGTGTCTGACATGAACATAATAAGTTACCCCTGTTTCTGTGGTATTCATTGTTGAATAGGCCTACCTACCAAAGAAAACCCCCGAGATGACAATGGTCTGAGTTACACAGGTAGGTTAGGTCTTTTAAAGAGAAAGGTTCACTCGAGAAAGATGAAAACATGCAAACATGGGCCGTGGTCCTGCCTCAGAATACCATAAACAACCCCAAGGACTGCAGTATTCACATTCCTGGGGTTGAGATCAGAGTGCCGCTAATTGCAGGTTTGATGATTGCTCCCCTACTCAAACAGATACATCAGGGTGACAGAGGCCTGATGTGGTCTGCAGACCCGCACGCTGTCTCTCGCTGTTAGTTCATAGCAGTCTGCTATTAGCAGGCTATTTTATGAAAGATGTCAGTGGCGTGCTGTCTGAGTGACACTGGCCTGAATTTGGTGACACTTTATTTTGAGTTGGATGTTGAGTTGACAACCAATATGTACCGCGTAACTTAACGTTAGGAAATAAACGCCAGTGCATATCATGCACGTTTGTTGCACTTTTCATATACCAGCGCGATGTCGTGGACTGATGTGTGACTTATCATGCAGGCTACAGAGACGGGACTGTAGCAGCAGCGCTTACACCCAGCCCGGTGTTTGTGGAGTGTCGCACATTGAACCGATAGGGGTCTCACTGAGGTTGTGGGAAAGTTGCGGCGCTGGTGCTAAGTGGCTTTTCTGGGAGTCAGAGCACACTTGGGAATTCGGTCAGACTGGTGGGGATGCGTGAGTGGGAAGGGCTATGTTGTAGTGATTTTGTACAGTTGCCTTATATGTTTAATGTAAAACCGTTTGTTTGTTTCAAAGACGCTGGTGGCGAATTCAATTACTTATTTGAATAAGTAGATAGATGGTTTGCTGGTTCGCAACATAACATTCTCTGCTCATGCTAGCTCGTAGAAAGATTTGTCGCTGAAACCCTTCTGCGAGTAATCGCAAATACGATATTGAAAGGACGTGTTAGCCTCTACAGACTGCATAAAATTCCAACGATGTTTTGCCGAAATCAAACTACGCGAGCAACAGTCGCACGGGGTTCTGCTCTTGAAATGGAGATACGGCGGGGGAAGTTCAGAATGAGTGTTTTCTTGGATACGCTACAGGTAGGAATTGCTTTCCATTTGCTAACTAGGAAACGTTATCTTTGTATCATACACCTGATAGCTAGTTAGCTCTCTGCACCTGGGTCATGGGCAGGGACAGATGAGGGGTACCGTCCTGCTACTGTCACTTTTCAACAAATGGGGACTCACTCGACCAGCCTGCAAATGTGAAACCCCCGCATGTTACGCTTTTCACTAGCCATGGTCATTTGAATTCAGGTGATGCTGTCCTAACTCGGTCGCATGTTTTCATGCTCTGTCAACAATCTCTTCGACTGCCAACCTTAACCATGCATAACCATGAAGACCGAAGAAGACAGAGACCTGTTAGTTTATCTACTGTACCCCAAAGAGCTGTATCGATTTTTAGGGTGTTGTATTCCTAAATGTTGCATTGGTCTCCTGACATATCCCCATATCTGTTGTTGTTGCATTGATTGACAGTGTCACATTATGTAATTCCGGGATAATGACTCGCGGTCATTACTGGAATGATAGACATTTTTGCTCGTAAACATCTTGCCCAGTCGAAAAGGATTTTTTTTTTCGTTGAGGTATGATCCGGGACTTAACTTTAGTCTATTGTTTTATCTGAAAGTGTATGCGTGTGTACCATTAATTTACTTTTCAAAAATCTAGAAATTACTCTTTATTTATTTTACTGAAATTGTTCTGCCTTTTAAGCAATCCTTTCAACTGAATAAACATTTGATGGCAGCGCAAATCCCCTAGTGGTGATACATTTTCCAAATCAAATGAAAATCCGCGGTGTGTTGTCCTCCCATGCTTAGCTGGTTGGAAAGCTGTGTCACCACAGTGGGTGTGGGATGCATTTGGAACTAGTGATTATTGTTGAGGTAGGATGTTATTAAGCCGTATACTGTACGCTAATGCTTTCTCCATCAGGCAGGCCATTTACAAGGCATTGGGGCTCACTCAGGGGTGAGTCCTGCAACAATCCCTGTTAACTCCCCTCCCTCTGTTCCTCCATCCCTGGAAAATAGTTTCATAAAAGCATGTGTATGTGATATGAGATCATCAGACAACTGGCAGAAAACTGTGGAGGGCTGTTCTCTCAGAGAGGTGGAATAGAGACTGCTGCTTGTCCTCAACCTTCTTTCTTAAATGTTTCAGCATCTTATTTGTAATGTATTGATGAGATGGCAGCAGCAACTTAATTCATTGACTTTTATTCAGGTTACCTCTTTTCCACAAGAACTCTCCATGAATGAGCGTTTCCCACAATGCACCAGATCATCACCATAGAAAACAACAGTCCACTCCATTGCAATAAAACACTGAAAACTAATACATGTGGGTGTGTCTGTTAAGAGAACACATTATTTAAAAATAGTATTAATAATGTATCCCTAAAGTACTGCCACTTTACCTCACAGAAATACAGTTGACACATTTTTTATGACATTAGCTAATTAAGTTCTATATCCTTCCTCTGTTCTTAAGATACAGTGGACAGAAATATGTGAATGTGTCCATTATGTAGGCCTCATATACATCAGTAATAACTCTAGTGTTGCTGCTTCAGTCACATAGAGCAAGGAGAGGGATCAGGTCCTCCTCACCTGTTTCTCATTCCACGGATCACCTGTAAATCCTGGAATCTCAACAAAATAATTGAACAATTTTAATATTTCAAAAATGAAGAACTGTCAAGACAAGAGAGAAATGCTTTGACTTGCTGTGACTCGTGTCTGAAAATATCACTTGCTCATTTCTGTTTATCAGAAGACCAGTCCTTTCCTGTTTCAGCTTCCGGTTTTGTCAGGCTTTCATTGGAAAAGCTGTGTATTGTGGGATAATAATGAAAGAAAATGTCTCTAAAGTACAAGCTATCACTGCTTCCCTCTGACATAAGAATGGTGTCTCAGTCCCTCATGTAGGATTAAGTTTTGTCTGTGATTCAGAATGAATCGCGTAAACTTAGAGACCCACCATCACAGCTACTAGTGCAGGTACCATTCAGCTTTTCATCAAAATGGTAGGGCAGAGCTTTGGGAGATTTTGTATAAGAGCTGGATGAGAGAGGGAGTCTTTGTGTTGTGTGTTAAACTGTCACACTGCTCTGTAGTGCACAATGCAAATCAAAGTTGTGAGTGCTCTAGACTCAGCTGGCTGTACCGGGGCTACTAGGTCATGCACATAAACTGAGTTTCCATGACAATGGGGGCTGGTGGGGGGTGTTGATTGAAAGCATTGACCTGCATTACTAACTTATTAGAAGCGTTGCATGGGCTGTAATATTCATTGTATGTGCACGTGCAGACTAGCTAAGTAGTAATGATTTTTGTATTTCACAATCTTTTTTGCTGGATGAGATTACTGTATTGTACAGTTATTTATAATAAGACTAATGTGAAACATTAAGAAAAATGTATCCTCGAACAGTTCAGGAATGCTGTGGAAATAATCAGCTCCACAAAAAAACATTACGATAGTGTCAACACCACCCAACGCCTGTACTCAGTGGATGGGACCCCGCACTCTAGAGGACACTGTAGAGGGTGGGGATGGACGTGGTGGCGCTCAGTACCCTCAGGCTTGTTTGGGCACCGTCTCAGATAACACCTAGCCTGCACATTAGCTTCCTGGTGCTCTGTCGGACTTGTAGTGTGAAAAATCGTCACACGTGCCTCTTGGAGGATTGCGTTTCCCGAGCACAGGGGCTGTCACAGTGAGATGAGCCTAATGTACAATGGGTGACTACAGCAAATTGGGAGAAAAGGGGGAAAAAACATAAATGAAGATTTTCAACCTGCTCCACTTCTCTAAACTTCTCCACTCTCACCATTGGGTGTGTATTATTGCATGTACTGTAACTGCACAGGCAAGCAGAGAGATTTTACAATGTGAAGTTCCTTGCCTTTTAGTCCACACTAAAAGTGTCTCAACGGCACATATTTCCAATGAATTTCACAACTGAACTGCCTCAGTAAAGCAGCCAAAGCAAGCAGAGGGAAAAATGGGGTTGTGTCTGGGCTTGTGTTGTCTCTCTTTGGAGTTCAGTGTTATTGATGAGTTTGGATTGGGCAGCTTTAGATAAGGGAACAGTAAAACACAGAGGTTATGCAATCGGTATATTTAATGTCTCTTATGACTTCCTCTGTGCTCCACACACCTTGTCTGTGTTGACTCTTCTTTTGTACCCAGTAGGCTTTTGCTCCCTCTGGCCCTTAGTCTTGCCGCTGATTGCTCACCTCTCTACCCATGATGCTTCAGGTCCCCTGACTGTTATAAGCCACCAGTGATGTGACTGGTGTTTGTACAGTAGCAGTGTTCAGCTGGAAAGGAAGCTGTGTTCAGAGGGGCTACAGACAAGGAATGCAAAAACTTCCCTTGCGCTAAAAGAAGCATCCTGCCGACCAAAGAACAATACTCTTCACTCAATATATAATAACTAGCAACATCAAGCACCTCCCTGCTTATCTTAGGCAGTGGAGAGGCCAGAGTAGCACTCAACCCTTGGTCCTCCTCTCGTCAAATGTGTTGTGATTGCGTCTGGCCCAGGTCAACCCTTTCCAACCCCAACAAATCTTTAGAGAGATGGTAAGCTAACCAAACAAGGAAATATATGGTGTATGTGTGTGTGTCCCGTATTTGTATGTACAGTCAAGGTAGAGACAATGTACCAGACAGAGCCAGAGGTCAAAGGACATGTGGACACTGGAGCCATGTCTAGGCAGAGAACAAAACGAAACAACAATTTTTTTCTGCAAAATGTAGAATTAAATATAACCAGGACAACATCCTGCAATTGTACACAAGTTAGTTTTTGTCGTGAAGACAATAGTGAAATAGCAAGAGAGAGGAATCAAGAAAAGGATGTGCTGAACTCTGCCCATATGAATTTGCTCTGAAATGTGGCACCTCTGATAGTAGCCTACAGCATTGACGACATGAGCCTTAAGCTGCGTTTTAAGTGAACGCTTCGCTTTCCTCGCGCGGGTTTGATAGCTTGCCTGAAAAATTAACAAGCGAATTTCACACCACGTCACAGCAAGCATTTTTGATTGCCAGGGCTGCTAGTTGCTGAAGCGATTTCTGGAGAGGGGGGCGTGGCTTCTAGTCCTACTTGCAGGTGATTGGCTTTCGCCAGGTGAAATTTTCGCTCAAACATTTTTTAACTCAAGCGTACCATTACGAACGCTCATTTCGTGTCGCTCGCAGTTTCGCTGCAATTAACTCCGTCCATTTGCCTCCTGCCATTGACTTTTCATGCATTCGTGTCGCTTGTAAATTTCGCGTTGCGTTCAGTTAAAACGCAGCTTTACAGCACTATCTCTGTTTTTCAACATTACTTCACTCTACAGCAGTTACTGTTATTATAGGGTGATTGCTTGTATTTAATACATTTGCCACATATTCACATTGTCTTTACTGTTGTGTTTCAGATTAAGCATTGTGTCTGGAGGTATGACTGTGGATTTGAACCTGTAGCACCCTGCTCTTAATTCAGTCTGGTTCCCTAGCTGTTCTTCCTCTCCCTGCCACTGTGACTCATACCTGTCCTTGCCCACAGCTAAAGCAGTGCTAAACTTAGAGACGTGAGACATGAGCACAACATGGAGATGGATGAGGTCTTTGTACGCATGTAAAAGAAAAAGCAGGGCGTTTGTCACACTGGCACTGATGTATACTTTTACTGTACGTGTGTACCCACCAGTAAGCAAGAGCTTAGCTTTGTCTCATGGCTGGGTCGCCCCACCTACACTGTCCATGACCCACACTTCCTCATTACTGAGAGGATGCCCCAAAACACGAAATAACCCAGCACGAATGAGGAACATTCTGATGGAAATAGACAAGGTTATGCAATCTGTAGCGCTGGACTAGCAGGGTCCTCACGGAAACAGTAGCGGTTTCAGGCAAACTGAAAATGAGTGTGGGATGAGAGGTGCAGAGAAATGCAGAGAGGGCCCTGAAACAAAACCACTTAGTACATTTTGTTATTTCCTAGATTTCTCCACTTTGTGGGCCATTCAGAATCCACAGATGTCTCGTCTCCACGCATTGATGCCTGGAGTTCCTTTTCGTTGGATTAATGTGATTGTCGAACTGACAGTGAATTTACGCGTTCTCTGATTGTGCGTGTCCTGTGATGAGGGTGAGAGATCCACTTGATTTGACCCCGTGCCCCGCGTGTTACTGCTGATTGGGCCAGCTGGGGGCTCTGTGGGGTGCATCCCCGTGCAGGCGCAGGATGGCAAATCACGAGGAGCAGCTGCGCCCGAGGATGACCTGGGCACTTCAGACTGCCCCTCCCGCGCGTGTCCCTCCTCAGCCGGGGTCATCGTCACCACAGGAAGCTCTCTGAGGCGTGTGCGCGTGTAGCGAAACTGCTGCTTTTATAAGCGACCCCTTTGTAAACCCCCGCCCAGCCGAGCAGAGATGGATAGAGGAATAACACTTTCAAAGTTGCTAAAGACATCACGTTCAAAATGACATTTTCTGGTATTTAATGAAATGCAGCGAGGGGCAATTTGTAAGGTAAGGAATGGCTTCTGCTTGACGGTTTCTTGGCATGCTCTGCTGCTGGAAATCATGTTATCAAAATCTGCATCAAGTGTCATTGAGAGTCTTGTACTGCGAGTCCTGCTATGTAACTCCAGAGTACACACCAAAGTACACACACCGAGGAACTCAGAGAGACTGGGAGGGTGCGCGGTATGTCTGGCGCAGTCCTGTTTGACAAAGAGAGCTGTGTCTTCATTGACTGTGGATTTATTAGTATCCTGGTCACACCTTGCTGCATGGTGGCAGTGACCCCGTGCCAGCTGGGAGACTGCACACTCCGCTGATCCGGTGGGGAGGGGGTGGGGGTCAACCGGGCCTGTCCTTCCCATCCCTGTGACAGGTGCCAGCCACCCTCTGTGCCCTCTGTGCCTCCTGCGTCCCGGACAGGGGGAGAGGCGCTTGGCTAATTGGGATAACAAGCTGGAAGAGGGCCCAGCTGCTGGAGGGGAGTCAGTGACCCGGTGGACTGCTTTAATGTACCTCATTATAACTGGCCCCTCCTTGTGAGGGAAACAGAGAGTAATCCACAGGACAGGCAGGGCCTGGGAAAAGCCAGAGAGGAGCTGAGCCTCAGAGATCCTCCTGGGCACATAAGAACAAAATGAAATTCCAATCCTCTGAGATGTGGATTAAAGACAGGGAGATCTGACATTATTAGACTCAATCAGCCTAATGCTGTGGTAATGCAGGTAGGAATGCTCACTGAAGATTAAAAGCGGGGAGCTGGTGTTAACTGAATTCTGACCATTTGCCCTGAGTGTGTGGTGTAGCCGGCTTACTGGTGCAGTTTGACAAACGGCATCGCTCGTCAGCATCCTGTGGAAGGTTTGAAGGGATTTACAGACTTCCTTTTTGTGATTTAGGCATACAGCAGACAGTATGTGCTTTTGGTGAGAAACGTCTGCATCCAAATTTTAGGACGCTGATGAGGAAGTGTTTGTCCAAGGCCTCAGGCTGTCTCCAGAAATACAAAGTATACATAACCCTGAGATGAGCTGTTACCCATAACCCTTTGTGTTATTTTAAATCTCCTTGGATTAAAAGGAAATGTGTATTTTTTCTTTAAAATGTTCTGCATTTGTTGAACCTCTGCTTGGAAGGGGGGACTCTTAAAGAAGACAGTGCCCTGAAAAAGGACGTATAAGAGTTTGCTCTGGGGGACCTGAGGACAGGACCCCTCCATGAGCCTTATCCAGCAGCAGCCTAACCTGATGAGTGTCTGTCCTCTCTGTGCTGAGACACGGTGTTTGACCTAAGAACGAGCCTCCGGCCACTCTGTGCTGGGACACAGTGTTTGACCTGAGGACGAGCCTCTGGCCTCTCTGTGCTGTGACACAGTGTTTGACCTGAGGACGAGCCCACGGCCCCTCTGTGCTGGGACACAGTGTTTGACCTGAGGACGAGTCTGTGGCCTCTCTGTGCTGGGACGCAGTGTTTGACCTGAGGACGAGTCTGTGGCCTCTCTGTGCTGGGACGCGGTGTTTGACCTGAGGACGAGTCTGACCTCTCTGTGCTGGGACGCAGTGTGAATGCCAGCTTTATGGAAACCCTGGTGGTTTTGGGAGTAACACAATCAGGCCATAAATGAGCCATTCTCCACTCAGTCTGACAGCAGGACTGATTCTCTCTCTCTCTCACACACACACACACACACACACACACACACACACAGATCCAGACAGTCTTGTCTAAAAAACTTGAATAAACCACTGAGGACAACCGTGGTTATATGTAGACATATTTATTTGCCTAGAGAGTATCTTAGATCTCCTTGGTTGTTTCCATCCTGCCTATATGTGCCCTCAATAGCACTGTGATCACTGTGCCATGTGCTCTTCACAATCACTGTGCTCAATTTCACAGAGAAATGTGATGTGTGACTGATTCTGTTTAATTGAGATTGGTTATAAATGTGATATAACACCAGGCTGTTTGCATAACACAGACTCACTTGTGTCAATAAACCAGTGGCCCTATTGGGGATGTTCCATTCAGTTAAGCCTTGGCTAAGCCCTGCTAATGCAGCATTAATAAGCAGAATGGCTTAACGTCATGCCTTTTTTTCCACCAGCCCTGATTGTTTAGCCTGGGATCTCGGGGATAAAATGCATTTAAGTGTGTAATCGCACAGGGCGCTGTTTAGCCTATGATTTGTATTGTTGATAAGATCTCTTATTATGTCTGCCAGGGTGGCGCGAGTACAGGGAGAATGAACTTACTTACTTACTGAAGCTTATGTGGTAGGCTGTTTAGCGATGCCGCTGTAGTCTGAATAGCGTGACAGCTCCAGTCTGGCATACCCCCCACAGGCCTGAAGTGCAGGGTATGTTCAGCTCTCAGCAGCGTGGGAATGTGTCGGTCCCAGTGACTTTAGCCATAGGGACTGCGGTTTCACTTCCCTTTGTGGTGGAGAGAGCGCCGTCTGGTACCCCAGTATGTTATCCGTGGTCAGTCATACAGGCAGAAGATGTAGGATGATGGGATATGTAACAGGTGGGGATGGATGGCCTATGGGATGCAGGTGGCTTTGATACCCATCACAGTGACCTCCTCACTGTCTGCTCCTTTATCCACACCATCTGCAAGGCACCGGGCTGTCTGGTGGGCTGCGGATTCTCCGGCCATCCAGAGCTGCACCCTGACCCTGCCTGCTGGAGGGGAATTCCACTGGCAGTTTGAGGACCAGAAGAGACCACTCAGTCTTCAGCCCGCTGGTCTCTCTGGAGCTCTTGGGTGTGTTTCAGTTAATCTCCTACGAACCCTGCTCACAGTCTGTGATTTGATGGCTGGTGGTTTTGAAAGTGTGCTTTACTAATCCTGGGGACAGACAGAGGGGTAAGGCAAATCCTCGGCTGTGTGCGCTCGCGCAGGTGAAAGTTCTGCCTCAGAGCTGTGCAGCAGACCCACTCTGAGGCCTCTCATCTCGTCAGGAGATCAAAGCATAGCCTGTCAGACAGTATACCCGCTAACGAGGGAAGCGTGGCGGTCTTTTAAGTGGGCCAGTTAATGACCACAGCTCCGACATGCAGTGGAGTGAGAGTTTACATAACATTACATTATTGTCATTTATCAGACTTCCTTATCCAGAGTGACTTACATACATGTAGGTTACAATTTTTATGCATGTATACAGCTGGATATTTACTGAGGCAATTGTGGGTTAAGTACCTGGCCCAAGGGTACAGTAGCAGTGCCCGTACGGTGAATCGACCCAGAATCCTTTCGGTTATGAGCCCTGCTCCTTACCACTATGCTACACTGCTGCCCCAGCTAACTTGAGAAACCCCATGCTAAAGAAAGACCCAGAGATCTTCTGTAGATTCCACCCTCCTCTGCTCTTATATAACTGAAGCGTATTACATCACTGCTTTGTCTGAAGTGCCATAAAGCATGCAGCTGTTTAACAGCCTGTAGAGGTAGCTCTAGGTCACCTCTTCCACTTACATTCAAGGGCATTGAAATTTCACGTTTTATAGCTGGGCACATATCAGCTTAATTGCTGCCATAATCAATGGTCCAATCATGAGGTCAGTAAGGGGTTCATTCTCCCTGATTTGAGTGCAGGTGTCCTTGTGTGATCTGAAGAGCATACCACGTGTTGCGACAGACAGAGGTTTGGTGCACGGCAGTGAGCTCTGTATATGCCCACATGGTTCAGGAACGGGCCACTCGTCCCCTGGCGACCGTTTGGGAGGAGCTCCTTGGAGGAGCAGGGCAGTGTGTTTGCACAGTGTTATCGTTCACAGTGCGCAGGTGACCAAGGTGAGGTCACAGATGCAGAGCTCTTACAGGCTGCTGGCTATGTTGGCACAGGGTGTGTTTTCCATATAAAGGCTTTGGTCCAGTCGTAACGGGCGTAGCTCTGCTGCATGTCCTGAACTGTGGCTCTCACTGTGGAGCGCTGCGCTACGAGAGATACGATCAGTGCACCGAGCCAAAGGCCAAGGTCCCCATGGAAACGGGGTGACGTCACCTTCTGTACCAGACTCATTAACTCCGCTACACGTTATCTGTGTATGTGACATCATAGCAAGGATGTGGTTGTATTTACATTGATTGTATTTACTGATTGTATTGATTGTGTGGTTGTATTTACAAGCCAGGGGCAGGCTTGAGTAAGGAAGTATGACACAGACAGTATGACAAACCTCAGTGCCAAGTTAAGCCTGATAATTCATTAGGACACTTTACTGGCATACAAAGACAAAGGGCAGTACTGTAACTACAATTTCTGTGAAAATTGAGTTGGAAAGACCTCTATAGTGTCTGACCTATGTTGTTTTTGAGTTTCGTAACCCATGGGGGAGTCACCGTGGCAGTATGTACAAAAACACAACCAACAGCCAAGGCAAATAATCCTCTGCATAGGTATCCTGAAGTTTCACGAATCAAAAAACCAGCAGTATTAATGAGTCCACGGTAGCCATTACTGAAGTGTTGCTTCAGCTATCCTGTGAACTTCCCTGAGAGGCTGCATGACCTGAGCTCCAGACCCCCCCGGCCTGCCCTGATAGCCTTACTAATCGTTCCTCTCCCCTGCTGCCGGGTTTCGTAACCTGCCTCCCCCCCTCTCCCTTTCAGCCAAAGGGCAGTCAGTGGGCCGTGTCGGACCGCGCTCAGAAACGCGATCCCTGCGCCGGGGCTGCACGTCCAAACACTAGCAGCCTGCTGCGTAATTGTAAAACTCAGCCAACCGGAGCCGAGCGTGACGCCGAGCGCCACTCATTGACTGGCGGCTGAGTGAGTGAGTTATTCTGGGAGTGTCCGGAGGATAGGGGGGAAAGTTCACGCCTTGCAGGGGAGAGCGGTGATGTGATTCCCTTCCGTGGAATTCGCTCGGGGACTGGTAATGGCTGCCCGGGATTGGCTGGTGACAATATCACACAGCCTGAGATCGCTGTGTCTTCTTGTCCATTTTCTGTCCCCCCGCTTTTCTTCTTCCTTCACTTTGCATGCCCTCTTCCGTTTCTTTCTGTGTGTCACAGCCCCCCTTGCCCCTTTCTCTCTGTCTCTCTCTCTCTCTCTCTCTCTCTCTCTTTCTCTCCACACCTCCCACGTGTCTCACTCCTTGTGTTTCCTCAGGTACAGGCAGCACCTGTTGAAGCATACACCTCTGGCCCCACCTTCCTGTGACTGCCTGTGCATGCCTTGTACTCTGGCTGCACCAGTGAGCTCACACAGTCGTCACGCTGTTTCTTCAGTGTGGAAACAGGGTATTTCCAGACCCCTCAGTGTAGGCTTATTAGTTCTGTCAGGATATGTTTCACGTGGTGAAGTTTGTATCTCTGTGAACTGTATCTGTCATTGTGGTGGCCATGCTGTGTGCTGTCCCTGGGGTTCTGAGTAGACTGGCCAGTGTGCTGCAGGACAGAGCGTGCCATGTGACAGAGATGTGTGCTGCCCCAGCAGAGTGAGAATGCAGCGGTGCTTCAGTGATGGAGACAGTCACATCCACATCCTTGTGATGAGGCTTCATTCTGTGAGACCCTCTTGTAAAAGGGCTACTCTAAGCAATTGTTCAAACCCCTCCTCCACTCTCCTGTAGCCTGTAAGTATTTAGCGTGCAACACGCTGAGTGTGAAATCACACCCTCTGGTGGTTATCATGCGATTTTAACATGGACTTCCTACTGGATTACAGAACCCTGGCAGCTTTGTCATGGAACACACTGGAACTATTTATCTGTGTTTGGATATTTAAAAAAACTAGATCATACTGTGTGGTACTAAATCTGTTTTTTTGTGGCTTCGGCCATATGGCACATTGTAGATGTGTTATTTCCTTGGCTGTGAAGATAGTGTTGTTTGTCCAGAGGAAAATTATATGTTGGTCATGAACACTTTCTGTGACACCTTTCTGAAATTCTGGGGTTTTTCAAAAGGGAGGTAGCAAAATCACATTTATAGATATAATGAGTAGTCAGCAGAGGGCGCTCTTGACCCTGAGAAGATAAAAACAAACTTGCAGGTTCATCCATTTCATTTATTGCAGTCAGTAATCTCTAATGTATTTTGAGAAGGGATGACATCATTGTGTATTACATCACTCTAATCCACATCAAAAATATTGAAATACATGACCTATTTACCTCAATCAGCTGCTGTTGTTCAGTGTAGTGTGAGGGGGTTACTGTAATGTTGCAGTTCAGACATAATTTTGTGATCAGCAAACGTTTCTGAATTCATTCGTATTAAAGCAGACACTCAGGTACAACTTTGCCAGGTAGAACAGGAGAGGGCCTGGATCAGTGGACAAAGTGCCGGTGAGTGTCAGAGAGGCAGTACTGCACACACAGACCTACAGGTAACACTCAGATGAGAGGTGAAGAAGAGCTAAGGGAGGGTTTCTGAAAACCATGACTCACAGACTGGAGTTTCTCACAGTGAGAAACACTCACAGACTGAAGTCACAGTGAGAAACTCTCACAGACTGGAGTGTTTCTTACAAGCCCCTTTCAGACATGCACTGCAACCCTGAACTTATCTAGACATTACCCGGAGGAGCTGTATGTGAGAATGCAAATGTCTGAATCAGTTGGACCGGACATTAAATGGACTTTACCCTGCCAGCGACTGCAATGTGACTGGCGTGAAACCGGAAGAATACAAACATCTGAGGGTGAAGAACAAGGGTCATTTACATGAAGATGTCAATGAAAATGTCTAACTGGAGAGACAACGAGATTCGGGAACTTCTGTTGACGCCAAAATCATCAAATTCAAGGAACAGCAAGAGACTCCGTTGTTTATGACCAAATTACGAACCGGCCATCTTCGATGTGCTGTAAACAAAACACTGCGATTTCCGCAGCGTATTTTTTGTGTCATGTCCAGCCTCCTGCACGCTCTACCCAGGCACCACCCCTCCCCTAAACCAAACGGAGTATTTCCAGTAGGTGAGAATGCATCTGACACGGACAATCTCCTGTTGTGTGCTACATGTGTGAAAGGGAAACTCCAGACAATGTCTGGACCTGATTCTCCGGACATTGTCCGGAGTTCATTTGAGAAAACAGCTACAGTGAGAGACTCACAGACTGCAGTGTTTCTCACAGAAACAGACTATAGTTGCAGTGAGAGACACTCACAGACTGAGACACAGACTGGAGAGTGAGAAACTCTCACAGACTGGGCAGACTGAGAAGAGACACAGTGAGAAAACACAGACTGGAGTCACAGTGAGAACACTCACAGACAGGAGACACAGTGAGAAGCACTCACAGACTGGAGACACAGTGAAAAACAGACTGGAGTCACAGTGAGAGACACTCACAGACAGGAGTCACAGTGAGAGACACTCACAGACTGGAGACACAGTGAAAAACACAGACTGGAGTCACAGTGAGAGACACTCACAGACAGGATACACAGTGAGAAACCTCAGCAGACTGGAGAAATCTGATCTGCACAGACTGGAGTCACATTGCCTCACAGAAGGATACAGCTCATCCGAGAAACAGCAGTCTGGAAATCTGATCTGCACTCCTTACATTGCCTTAGAAGCTCCGCTCATCCGGCAGCAGTCTGGAGCACGTTTCAGCCTGCTTCCTGCCCCAGATGTTTGGGCCTGTCAGCTAACCCCCCACCCCCACCCCCCACCTGTGTGTGCGTGTCAGAGTGCCACAGCTGGAGTGCGTCTGCACCCCACCCCTCCCTGACAGTCAGCCATGTCTGTGATTCATCCTGCCCGTCTGCCTTTCATTCTTATCTGTCGCTCTTCCAAATCGCAGAGATTACAGCTGAGAGCTTTCGACCGCTCCCATTGCCAGCAGGTTGCTGTGTTGGTTCCACCTGCTGGTTAGGATGGGAACTGCACCCGTGTCCACCTTATGCACCTAGGCACCTGTCAATAATGCCTGGGCTTAGGTTGTTGCTTTCAATAGTGGGTGTTCATACACACACATACATACAGTATATATGTACATATACCTTTATACATACATACAGTTTATACATATACTTTTTATGTCTGTAACACTAATGACATAGATTGGGCCTCACTTTTGGACACAGGGATATTTTCCTCCCTGATTTTACTGGGCTCCAGTGGGTCTCTTCCCTCTGCTCCTCTGGGTTAGTGGAGTTTAAAGGAAGTCTTTGTTGTGGTTCAGGCCTGTCTAGTGCTGTCTGAGCTGCAGGGCCTGCCCAAAAGAGCAGTCTGTGGCCCTCAGTTCTTTAGTGTTCTTGTTGTCTTTCATGTCTGGTCTCCCCTTTTCTTCCTGCTTCACTCTGTCTCTCTTTAAGTTCTTACTTTGTTTTTGTGGCACCAGTGTATACGAGTAAACTCACTGCACTATGTCCCTCTGTCTGGTTTTGTCTCAAGGCACTCAGCAGAGAGCTGGATACAGGAAGTGTTTCTATATGCTATTGTATGTTTGCCCAGGAACTCAGAAAGCCTGCCAAGCATTGTCATAACTGTGGATAATGCAAGCTTGCTTTTGCAGTGCCCTTATAATGACCTGAGAAATATCGCTGAGAAACTCAAAGTCTGTGCCCTCTAGCTGTCTTCTCCCAGGGCTCCTGCCTCACCATGCCTTTACCACGCCACTCAGTTAAAACTCTCTTTGCTTTAAACATATGGCAACAAATGTACATGTTGCCGAATTGTGTACTCAGCCAACATGGGAGCAATGGTAATATGATAATGCAAGAAAACAGCAACCAAGCAGATAAGATGGTGATTAGTAGTTGAATGAAGAATTATATTAACAAAATGAAATTAAAATTAAAACAAACAGGTCACACAAAATAGAATAATGAACATGAAAAGACAGAAAGTTTTATATTAATCACCTAAAGTGAGGTTCTGTGTGTGTGTGTGTGTGTGTGTGTGTGTGTGTGTGTGTGTGTGTGTGTGTGTGCGCATTCATGTGACTTCCCATCTCTCAGTTTATGGCAGGGTGCTATAAACTGGGCTGCCAGTACTGATCATCTCCAGGGAGGATGGGTAATTTACCTGTCCTGTAGGACAGGGAATTGTGGGTAGATTTATGATACCAGCTATCACTTTCTGTAAACTATAGATGTAGTATTATCCTTTGAAATCAATCAGAACCTTGGTGTAACACATGATGGTGTCTGAAAAGTAAAGATTCGAATTGTGGAAGAGCAGAGACAGTCACCAAAACACTGGAGGTCTCAGCATAATCCACACTACTGTAGGTACTAGGAATGATTGGTTTTCTAAGCTCCTGGTCATGTCTGATTGTGTAGCTCTGGCAGGTTTGGCTCACCTGCAATATCACAGGTATATTGCCCCTCTGAGAGTTCATCTGTGAAATAGTGGTAGCATTGTATCTTGCAGAGGATACACAGTATCTGACGTAACTCCCTCCTTACGACCAGTGGGATCGGTGCAGGTCCCTGTCTGTTGTCATGCGTGTTTGCGTGTACGTGTCCGTGTTGAAGCGTAAGCATGGCATGCTGCGAGTGCCATTCCTGGTGGGGTTGCCGTGGTGCAGGGCGGCGCACGTGTGAGGTAGTTTGCTTTGATTCCCGTGCAGCCCCACCCATTATGAAACCACCGCACAGCTATTCATCAGGCACTGTGATAAGAATTACAGAACACTGCCGCAGAGCACATTGTAATCTGTGGTCCAGATGAAAGTGCTTGCTTCCTGGAATTATAAGTTGGTACTTTTGTTTAATATCTGGTTTTGAAGTCTTGAGAAGCAGTGTGTGCTGATTGCCAGGTCCACAGTGGAATTTCACAGGGCAGGTTAAGTTTGAGTACAGTGGCAGTGTAGCATAGTAACCGAAAGGTTGCTGGTTTGATTGCCTGCTTGGGCACTGCTGCTGTACGCTTGGACAAGGTACTTAACCCACAATTGCTTGAGTAAATATCCAGCTGTGGGTGACACGTAAAACTGTAACCTATGTAAGCTGGTCTGGATATGAGTGTCTGCTAAACAACAGTATGAGTGTGTACTGTAATGTAATGAGTGCAGTGGATGGGGTCTTGTCCTTCAGGGACCAATTTATATAATATATACCAATAACTTCTTATTTATCATCAATGAAATGTCAAATGTTTTATTTAAACATTTGACTTATTTTGATATAAATAATATATATAGCATATACCTTTAGCAAATTTGTGAGATTGTCTTCTTAAACTCAGGGTGGAGGGTGGTTCATGGGAAATGACCCCAAAGCCACAGATGTATTTCCGTCTGCCCATGTCCTTCATGCGTGCAGTGAGTGGTACAGCATACTTCCGCGTGTGTGTGGGAGGTCGGGGCTGTGTGAAAGCGCTGTGGGGTGTGTGAAGAATGTATGCTTTTGGGAGCCAGACTGAGTTTAATGGTATTGGGAGCTGGTGTGCGAGAGATGACGGCGGTTCCCCGTGAGTGGCTCGGGATAAAAACTCCAGCTGTTCATGCAGTTTGGTGTGGGAAAAGGCCGGCGCGCGCTTTCAGACACGGGCGCGCGTTCACGATTCACACCAGTCTTTCCTATTCCTGGTCCCGAGGACTAAACACAGAGTTATAAATAAAAGTGTTCAAATAAAGAGCAATTTTCAGCTAACTGCTAAGTAAATGAAAGCTCGGCGGGAAAGAAAAGCAGCATACACGGTGGGACCCCGGGAGAAGGTTTAGGAAACACTGATCCATACAACTGACGGAATAACCTGGACATGTAAACCACAGAAGACAGACACCAGAAAGCCAATAAAAATACTGGTGTTTATTGAGATTATATGAGTTTTCCAGGGGGTTGAAAAAAGTAAGATAGGTGTAATATACGTCTTGGGCATTTTCAACGAGCATTTTTTGTTGGGATAATGTAACGGTGTATCTTGGCAGCGTGGAATGATAAACGGTGTATGCGCAGCCTGAGCACTTTGAGGCGGCTCAGAGGAAGCGCTCTATAAATAACGTTTGGGCTGAGATGTGCATGCCGAGCGAGTTCTCTGCGTCCGAGTAAAGCGATCGCTCCGGCTTTATGCGCACGTAAAACACGAGGACGATGCTTTATTAAGTTGGAAGCTCCTTACAGGAACTACATGGCAAACTTTTGAGAAGCGGAACAATCCAGACAGCAGACGCTGTATTTGAGGAATACTTATTCTCGTGCGGAACCTGCTACACGCTCGTCTGACCCAGATTGCGGTCCAAAATGAATTATTCATTATCTGTCTGAATTTGGCTAAATTTGTTTTTCAAAAGTAAGAGAAAGGAAGTCGTCTGATATGTCCGATTTATTGCCTTAGTCGTTAAAGTTTTAATTTTTTCAGGTATGTCAGGGTTTTCTGTTTGTTATTGTTAAAGTAAGGGCAATGAATTGTACCTACTCCTTCACAGTTTGAGTTGCGTTTTGTTTGGATTATCGGACCGTTATACGGTATCTGAGAGATCTCATTCGACATATTAATTCCAACGCATTCTTCCGCAACTTTCAAGGAATATAGTGTTTTTTCCGGATGCTGAGACCTCTGTAATTAGCAGATTATATTTTTCATGTTATCTTTGAGGACTGTTTTCCGTTTGACTTCTTTCTCTCGTGACTAACTCAGCTCGAATGGAGTGTTTGGGATTTACGGGTTAATTGAGCGCCGGGTCCCGCGGCTGCGGCAGCGGAGTGCACAGTGGGACGCTTATGCGCTCCAGCGGAGGCGATGCCCCATTGTGCGGAGGTCCTGTCAGAGCACTCACATCAGAACGAAGCGGCACAAAGAAAATAACTGCTTTTAAAAAGGATCTTTTGTTTCCCCAAAGACCAAGAGGGGAGATAAGAGTGGGTGTTTGACAAGACTGGATAAAAAGGGAAAGAAATCGTGGATATTATGAAAAGTGTGACTACACCATAGTCGCCTCCAGTTCAGCCACGGTTCGGGAGAAGCGTTTATCGCAGGTCAAAGTTCTTCATCAGCGAAGCTCTGTCGAAGCAAGACAAAGGACCCTCCAAGCGAAAAAATTGTTAAATGGATCCTCTTGAATACTCTTAATGATGTATTTTGTTCATGCTCAGTGATAAACTAAAATAAAGAAGCGTTTTGATTATTGGAATACATTTGCCTGGACTGAGAGAATATTGGAAGTCAATATTACTGGTCCACACACTGGAATGGATCTCCTTACCAGCTGGAATTTGGAATCTCTTTGGCTTGTAATACCAAAGTTTCCTCCTGTCTGCTCTAATATTGCAAAGTTTTAAAGGAGGAGATTAAGCTACTGTTAAAACTGCAACTGATCTGTGGAATTCTGCCCAAGGGATGCAAGTGCACAGATTAATAGATATGGAGGAGAAACTGCGAATCCTGGAGGATCTCAACATGATCTACATCCGACAGATCGCCCTGAGTTTGCAGGTAACGCACCCCTCTGGTCTCACGTTTCCCAGCCTCCCACCACACTGAAGGTGCTGCTCTGCATCTTTAGCCAGAGTGCTGACTGGCTGTTCTGTGATACAGCCGTCACTCCCTGTGGTTCGCTGGGTTCGGTCAGGTAAAGCAGGGAACAAAAACCGATCTGGAAATGAAGGCATTTTATGGACGAGCAGCACTAGAACTGTGATAGCTGCCCAGACCCTGCTGGAGCAGGCAATGCAGACATATCCAGGGGAGATGTGGGGTGCAGACCTTGCAGGGGTGAAATTGGGCATTCATAGTGCATGTCCCACATACTGATTTTTTTTCCTGAAATGATTTAGATTCTGCTCTGTGGATGCAGATGGCACTTGTGTGGAATGAAGCAGCAGGTGTGTGTGTGTGAGTGTGCATGCGTGTGTGTGTGTGTGTGTGTGTGTGTCTGTGTCTGTGTGTGTGTGTGTGTGTCTGTGTGGTCCACACAGAGAGTTTTAGGAGCTGTTGTGTGAGAGAAACACTGGTTCTTCTGTGGTCTTCATGTCTTTAATATGTGATAATGGGAGAGGCTGTAACCCATGCTACCTTGGCTGTGCTCTCTGTTACGGCCCGCCTCACACTGAATGACAGCCTTCCTCAGAGGCATTTGTATGGCAGCTGTTTCACAAGGAGCACATCTTTGAGGAATACATATTTAACTAGAGGCTTTTCCCAAACTTTAAGAAAACTGTCAAATAGTAACTGCAGCCAGAGCTTAATCTGGTGTCCAAGATAAATAAATAAATCAATCATTTTGACAGGCTTCAAATTGAAGTGCAGTTAGTTCTGGTTTTGAGGGGCAGTGGGTCAGGCATCAAATTGAAGTGCAGTTAGTTCTGGTTTTGAGGGGCAGTGGGTCGGTTCAAGGGATTTACGTTGCATTACATTATCGGAGTTTAGCTGATGCTCTTATCCAGAGTGACTTACATAGGTTACAGTTTTACATGTTATCCATTTATACAGCCAGATATTTACTGAGGCAATTCTGGGTTAAGTACCTGGCTGCTCCTTTGGGAGGAGATATCCGTTGTGAGTGTGTGGGACTCGGGGGGAATATGAAAAGCAAAACACTTGGCCTTTGCAGCAGTTCTGGACATTTTGGAGCCCTTCAGGAACGGCCTCTGCTCTGCAGCTGTTCTGGCTTACGCGCTCCTCGTCCAACGGGACGGCTGCGATCGCACCCCTGCTTCTGCGGCTCTGTGTCACTCCGAGCTCGCTCGGAGCCGGTGGCGAGGCATCGTGCCACCGCCAGCCCCGCCATGCGACCAGGTGGCCTGTCTGGCAGCTCTCTGTCCACCAGGGCAACGCCCCAGCGCCTCTGGATCGGGCCATTGCGGACCTTGCCTGCCTGCACCCGTTACAAAATCACAGGAGCTGTTGCGGTCCATTGCCAGTGTTCATCCTGGCCGAGACACAAGCGCCTTGCTTCGCACTGGGCATTTGGTGTGTATACAGTATGTGTCACAGGTAGACACATACACACTCTAGTATGCTGTCTCCATGCTATGAAGGGACTGCTATTCCAGGGCCTTGTTTACTGCTCATATCAGTGTCTGCTATGCAGCCTCATACACTCAGCTCTTTATAACACGCACCCGATTCTAATCAGGGGAAACCTGGACCTTTCGGGGAGAAAGGGGTCGACTGTTTTCCCCGCAAACTGCACAGGCTGGGCTTTGAAAGGCCTGGTTTTTGGCAGAGGGGGCGGTTATGCCTGTAAGGATTTAATGCAATAAGCTGAGCTGTCCTTGCGCTGTCCCCCCTTCTGGTGCGCTGCCTGAACAGTACTTCATTGTATCTCCTCGCATGACATCGTCCCACAGTGTCCCAGAGAGGAATTCGTGCCGGGCGGGGAGCTGTTCTCCTCCGCCCAGAAAGGCCAGTGTACAGGGAAGGGTGTTGTGCCGTGTGTGCGGGCCAGCCGGTCCGCCGGGCAGCTGTCCTCAGTCACTCCCTCTGAATCCCAGCCTGTCGGTGGCGGAGCTTCTCGCACCCGAGTCCGCCAAGTGGGGACTTCACACCCTCTCTGGATGACAGCAGTGAGTCCACACGCTGCGCCCATGCTGAAATACCACAGGTTCCTTGGGAGTGATATCCATCTGTCAGCTGAGGAAACTGCTGGTGTTTAATGGGGGAGAGCACAGGGAAGATCATTGTGCAAGAGTCCATTACAGAAGGTGACATCATCCTCCAGAGTCTGCACTGAGGGCGCCATTATTCCTCTGATCAAGGGGCGTGGCCCTCTTCCACAAAGGCAAGCCTCATTGCTCGGCGGAGGCTGGCTGCCATGTTGTTTGAAAATATGAAGTGGGGTTGGTAGGAGTTCAGTCCCTATGTCTAGTATTGCCAGAGGTCACTTTTGTGTATCCCATAGTTACCTACAAGAGGTCATTGGTTTTTGGTCCATATGCCTGATTTGGTGAGTGTGCAAATTAGAACAAGCTTTACATTACAGTACATTATGTTCATTTAGGAGACGCTCTTATCCAGAGCGAGTTCCAGCACAAAAGAAGAAGTGGGTGAGATACTTCTTCAGTGTGTCCAAGGTGTCAAGCAAAGTGGAGGAACTAAAGCCAGGAAGTTGTTAAGGAACAAAAGCATTCTGGGAAAGAATGCATGCTTTTTCTGTTCCTTGTTTCATGCCCTCTGTCTGTCCCCCCCTCCGTTGAATCAGGTCACCAGAGGGATCGGCCACATTCCTTGGCCGGGCTAAAGCTTTGTTTCCTGTCCTAACAGTGCCGTTGTTGTCTGTGTAACAGAGGGGACACCTCTCTGGGTTCACATCATAAAACCGTCCCCGGGAATGTGGGTACTCCCACGCAGCCGGGGCTGAATGAGCAGTGGCCCTGCGGGTGGAGCCGGTGACATCGGCCTCCCCGCCGTGCGACCGCAGCAATGGCCACGCGAGGAAGTCACACGGTCCGCGCGAGAGCCGCCCCCTCACTGCATTCCTCTCACGCCCCTGCGGTGAGAGGGGGCGGTCGGAGTTGAGCGCCGGTAAACCGCCATGGGCTGCCCTTGTTAACAGGGGTCATTATCCAGGCGGTAATCACCCGCCATGTGATCTTATAGTAAGAGCCAGAACCTCTGAAGCATGGCGTGCTTCCTCTTAAAAGGCAATTTGCTTCATCAGCCGGCCCCCGAATAAGCGGCATGCGGTCCAATTAGTGAGAGTCAGCCTGAGAGAGGCGTGTGTAACTCATTAATGTTGCTGATAGTTTCTGTTCAAGCTTCTGCCTGGTGCTAAGCCGCTCTGGAAATGACCGAGAGAGCCGCTCCCCTGCGTAATGGTAGTACCTTCTCTTTACCAGTAGATGGCGATAAGACTAAAAACACAATCCAGAAACGTAGTTGTAGCCACAGGACAGGAGCAGCATTGGAGAAGTGGCTCGTTTCACGTTTTTGTGACTGTGTGTTTTAGCAGGCAGCTGCAGCCACTGAGCGTTGACTGATGGGGTGGATCAGAGGCCTGTGATGTCTCTGGCCAGAGGGAATATTGCTCCCAGCAGGGCTTCAGGCAGCTGTGGTGTTGCTGTTGTCGCCCCTGATGAAAGATAAGGTAGATCAGAGCACTGCAGCTCAGGGCATTTTGAAGGGATTAATTACTCCCCATCCCCTGGAAAACAAGGGCATGCTAACAGCAGCTACACATTGCATTGGTGTCCACCTGTTGGAGCTGCACCTGCCTGGGGTTTGAGTAGTTCTTTAGCAGTGGGATGAATTCTTTGTCATGGATTGGTATAGGGGTCGACCGATTATGTGGTCTTTAGATAATCGGGGCCAATATTTGCAAATTTTTGATTATCGGTCATCTATATATTTTTATCGAAATTCCTGATAAAAAAACAAATCCGTGTACTGTCCCGACGCATCTCCTCTGTCAGAAAAAATGCTATTGGCTAGCATTCTTTCCACAAAATTCCGTCATTGGCCGAGACAATTATCTGACCTTCTGAAATCATACGTTTTCAGCTGCTGGAAACAAGGATGCAAGGTAAGTATCCAGTTAAATGGTCGTTGTGCTCAAACCATCCCGTTAACCAAATTGCACTAGGCTAATTGGACCTTTTTGAATCAGTATAAGTAGTCTAAGCTTAAGCTAAAAAAACAAGCTTGGAATATAAAAGAAATAAGGACTTGTAATAAGGACTAATTGGTGCACTTATGCTATAAGTTGCAATGGTTTGACACTGCACATTTAACAAATAGTAATGTATATTTATTTTTCAAATGAAACATACAAATAAATTTACCCTAAAGCACAGCCCCTCTGAATTACAGTCGCCATTTAAGCAACCGTTTACGAAATTAAAGTTCAGCTCGCTTGAGGTTGCACTGTATGTCAGAACCTCGCGGCAAAGCTGAAAATATCTGTTTGCCGCTTTGGTGTTTCTTAATCTGGCCTCATCATCATCATGGAAGTCGAGTTATTAAAATAAAAAAATTGCAGCACACAGTTTGCACTTCACAGTATTTTCGCTAACTTTATCACAGTCCTTCCACACGGTACCTTACTTTGGTAGGCTTGAGCTGTCCATTTTTGTGAGGCTAGCTTGAGCTGTCCATTTTAAGGTTTTTCACATAAATGACTTATGAGCAAATGGGCTCCGAGAATCTCCGATAGGCAGCTTCAGCCAAAAAAAGGCGTGGATGCACATTTTAGTTTTGAAAGGTTTGATATTTGAGAAAGAATTTTTATTTGATGAAAATGCAGCCTAAATGATGTATCAAGTCAACTCACACCGAAAAAAAAAAGAAGACATTAACTATGTCCTGTTGGGGATGCCTTTTATCGGCCCTGAAAAAACCATATTGGTCGACCCTAGGTGATGACCTGACTTGACCCTGACCTCTGTATCTCTAACCTGCTGAGGTGGAAGAGTCTTACAGTGACATTGTGTCCCAGTGCCAGGTAGGTGGGGAGGGTCCAGGCATGGCTCATGGTTTAGCTGGTACTCATTCACCGAGGGCAAGCCTGGTTGACTCTGCTGGTCCTTCCTGTCTTCAGCTGTACTAAGAAGACATTAACACTGTGGAAACAGGTGTGTGGACCTGTAAATGCAGTGGAAGAGCAGGAAAGGTGGTACAGAAGCCCATCAAAGCAAGACAAGCCTGGTTGGCTCTGCTGGTCCTTCCTGTCTTCAGCTGTAGAGACCAGCACACTGTGCAAACAGGTGTGTGGACCTGTTCAGTGAGAGCATGAAAGGTGAAGTGAAGTGTGCAAGACAGTGTGTGTGTGTGTGTGTGTGTGTGTGTGTGTGTGTGTGTGTACTGGCACAGTTAGCACTGTCTATGTGTCACATTCAGTATGTTTGTTTGATGTGGTTGTGTATGTGAATGCATGTCTATGATCTGTGTGTGTGTGTGTGTGTGTGTGTGTGTGTGTGTGTGTGTGTGTTTGTGTGTATACTATTCTTTAGCTAGGGCAGGTCCTGTTCACAGTAAGTAGTAAGGACTGGGGGGGAGGCGGGGTTCTGCAGTGCAGAAAGGGGGCATTGATTTGTCTGGAGGCTGGTGCTGTGCCCCACCCCCTCACTCACACTCACGCTCTCACACTCACCCCCTTGTGGTGAGGAGGTGGGTTGAATGGCTGCTCTGTGTGCAGCCCGCTAGCAGAAGGCCCAAGCCACTGCCGGCCTCCTTCCAAAAACCTCAGCCAAGCTCCTGGCAGGGACGTCCCAGCACCTTCCAGAGGCTTGGTCTCTCCCTGCCTGTCTAACGCGTGACCTGCTCCTGAAGACTGAGATACAGCTCTCATTCGTGCTAAAACTGATGGGACTGAGGAAAGAGAGTCACTCTTTAAGAGAAGCATGTCTAACGCCATAAACAACAAACTGCTAAAAAGTAAATGTGAATATAACGTCAATAATTTTGTTATAGTGATAATAAAACTGCTCAGCTTGAAATAACATCAGAACCCACTGTGTCTGTGCTGATTGTAGATTGCTATTTGTTACAGTTTCAGTAATGCTCAGCTGAAAGATGACATGGGAGTGCGTTAACGCTGCTGTGCGATTGTTCAGTCTCTGATACGTGATGTGGGAGTGTGTTCACACTGCTGTGTGTTTGGGCAGTCATTGAAAGGTAACATGGGAGTGCAGGCTTTCTTTGTGTTAACACTATAGCGTGTTTTGGCGGTATCTGAAAGGTGTCATGGGAACTTGTTAAAGCTGCCGTGCAATTGGTCGGCCTCTGTGCTGCGCCTGAGGAACAGTCGGCTGTGGGCCTGGGCGTGCTCTCAGCTCTGTTTATATGAGGTGCACACATGGCCATAATTGCTGTGCTGTATCTCCAGGAAGCGCGAGTCAGGGTGGGAAAGCTTGGCCTGTAATTTGGTGCTGCCTACCCTCTTGGCAGCACCCATCACTGCTCCAGCTCCAGAGAAAGGGAAGTGGGAGGGAGGAGGACATAGACACACACACACACACACACACACACACACACACACACACACACACACACACCTTCGTCACACACTTCCCCCAAGCTTGCACTGCCACCACCAGTCTGTGTTTCATAAAGCGTAACCTCTCTGCGAGATCTGCGCTCATGGGCCCGCTGCAACCTGCTGCGACCCCCTGTACCCGGCGGTGGGGGCCACGCCCCTCTCTCACCTGTCCACCTGCCGGGGTACGTAATGGAATCACACTCCATGACAGGGGCGAGCAGCAGGGGAGCGGAGCCGCACGAAATGGCAGGAGTCTCCGTTTTACACAAATGACAGCCTGCTCCACCCTCCTCCCGAGTTAACTGTTTCACGGGTGGATTGCAGAGACCGTGTCACAGTATGACTGTACAGCACGGAGTTAAAGCTGTAGGCTGCCCGATTGTACTGCACATCTCTTTTCTACAGCCCACCCCCATTGTCAGTGTTGTAACCAGCACACCAGTGAAAGTGACTTTGTTTTTTAATAGGCAGTGTGGCGTAGTGGTACGGAGCAGGGCTCGTAAACAAAAGGTTGCTGGTTGCTGGTTCCCCTGCTGGGACACTTCTGTTGTACCCTTGGGTGAGGTACTTAACCCAAAATCACCTCAGTTTATAATATCCAGCTGTATAGATGGGTAAAATTGTCACCTATGTAAGTCACTTGAATGTATGTCGGATAAGAGAAGCTGCTAAATGAAAACAATGTAATGTAGAGGCCTAGGTTCTACCAGGAATACAAGACATTCAATCATGTGGATCCTACTGGCACAATGTACCATTCTCTGCTGTCTCTGTGTGTAGTGCAGTGTGAAAGCAGCTGTGCTGAAAGGCACTTCAAGTCAGTTAGAGCAGTAGGCTCAGTTTTGAAGAGTGACATCTAAAAGTAGTCCGACCATGAAAATAAATCCAAGCATCCGCATTCTGAGTTATGAGCGCACATCCGTCCCCTCGGAGAAACTCCTAAACCAGGCGGTCGGACGCGGTGTAGCGCTGCCCTGAGAATTACACAGCAGATTCCTGCTACAGGAAGTGGTCACAATAGCTTTGTCTGTGATTCATTTGTTTGGCCTTTAATGTTTAGAGCCGGCATCGCCCAAAAAAAATGCTTTACATTCCCAGTCAGTTGTGTAAATAACGCGTCTTCCTTTCTGCGCCTCGAGGCGACTTTTGGCTTATTGGTCTTGCGTCCTTGTGGTTGGTGAGCTGGTCTGTGCCATGTGACTGAAAGGAAGCCGAGAAGCTGTTGGGTAGCCTGAAGCTGTTGTATGGCAAGACACTGAAAATCAGGGGCTTGGGGGTCTAGTGCTGTTGGAGTGATTCCCCAGTTGTCCTCTAGGTGGCGCATGGTAGGAGCGGAGAGGTCAGGATGGGAGGGCAGCACAGGACAGCCTGCAGGCCTGGTGTCAGAGTTCTGCTCCCCAGACTGCTGCTTCCCCGGTTGGTCACCAGATGGCCTCATAACTTCCTGTGTTTTGTGTCTCATTTATTTAATGTCTTTCACATGTGTTAATTAGTTATTGGTTTCAGCTGTGTTTTCTGTCATTTAAGCCCTGCCCTTTGCTCACATTTGCTCAGTCTTGAGTTGCCATGCTTAGAGTGTTAACTCTTGTATCAAGTCTGGTTTGTATCTCCTTTAAAGACAACTTTATTTTCTTTGAACCAAGCCTCTTGTGTCCTCAGTCATCTCTGCATTTGGATTCTCCCTGCTCCTTGTCAGACATGGGGCAGGTTTTCACTGTTTTTCGGCTGTGCTTACAGCTAGCAGTGGTTCTGTAGTTTATTTGACCTCCTGTTAGTGCAGAGTGGATTGTGTGCAGTTCAGAGAGGCTTTGATGTGACAGGGCAGCAGTGCAGAGCTGTGTGAGAGGGCGTGTAGGCAGATGTGTGCTGGAGGAATTACCTCAGGCAGCAGCCAAGATTTCAGCACTCGCCAGTTAAGCCTGCTTTTTGGCAGGGCGTTGGAGGCTCGGCCCAACAAACGCACAGAGGAATAAAATGACACCTCTCCTTCCAGCAGACAAACTACATGAGACGCTAATCCTGTCACTGCTTCGATGGGGTTTAAGCCAGCTTACCACAGCACTGAGCAGAGGAAGTAGTTCAGCAGATACACAACAGGCCACCTGTTCTCATTGGCTGCTATGCTTTAACCACAGAGACTGCCATTGGTCAGGTCAGAACATTTCCATGCCCAGTGCCTGTTCTAAGGTACTCAGATATGGGTACGCTATTGTTACCTGACCATTTTAAGTGGTAAAGGACATGCACCTTTTGTGCAGAAACCACATGAACCCATAGCACGGTGGTAGTTGGGTCCTCTCTCATGTTACTGATTGTATGGGATCTTTACATCTCACTACAACATGCTGCCATGATCTCTGAGGAATTCTTGACCTCATCCTGCCCTTTAGCCCACTTCCTGTTGACCAGTGCTCTTCCTCTTCGAAAGACTCTCAGATTACTTCTTGGGATGAAAAAAATGAGGAAGAATCCCATACTTTGTGTTGACCATGTGCTTCCTGTGCCTATTCTCATGAGGGGACAGAGGATATACGACAGCATCAGATCTCAGCATCAGCAAAACAGTCTGAGAGAGAGAGAGAGAGAGAGAGAGAGAGAGAGAGAGAGAGAGAGAGAGAGAGAGAGAAAGTAAGAAAGAGAGAGAGAAAGAAAGACCGGCCCTTGCTGTGTACAGTGAGGAAGGAAGAGAGTTCAGTAGACAAGCTCCATCCAGATAAACAGGGAGCTCATTTATGTGGGAATTGTTCGTGCAGGAAAATCAATCAGACGGAGGTGAAGTGGCCAGGCGACGGCGCTAAAGGGCATTTGGATCTGTAATTAAACCAAGTGTAAATGCTAATGATAAACGATGCTGGGGCGAGCTCAATGTTTGTTTAAAATATCAGCCAGTTGCTCTTGGTTTACTTGCCTTGGCTGGGATGGTATTTACTCTATAGATCATAAACCAAGATAAGCCAATCTTATTTTTGGCACTTGGTAAATGTTGAAAAAGCCTCTATTGAAGGGTGCATATTCTGTATCGGTGAAGGTGAAGGATGAAGACCTTGGTATCAGACGCCTAGTTCTGTTCAGGGCTGGGAATTCAGATATAGTGTCGTGGAAACTGTGTGTGGATAATTGGATCTTTGACAGCTTTTTTCTGTCTATATGCAGAAAATACCCAGCCAAGCTTGGAGGGAACTTTGGGAGTGGCTATCCCCTGTCTCTCTCTCCTGGGGAGTTAGGCTTATTTAGAGGAGGGGATTTTTTAATGGAGGCACAGGGTGGACCTGTTTCATAGAAGGAGAGGAGCTTACCCACATATGCACTGCAAGTGAAAGGTCTACACTATGTAAGCTCTAGGTACGAATCTAGGCTGTCCAGTTTCAGATTAGCATAAATTAACTTGTGGTAGTGCTTGAACGGTGTTGTGCTCACACTCACTCGTCTGGGAGTATTGTTAGCCTGGTCTGACAGTGTTGCCGAGTCAACATGAATGGATACATTTCTGTTCTCTTCTGCTGGACGTGAGTGTATGCTAAATGAATGTAATGGAATGGAATGCAAAAGATCAGACTGTAACTGGAGCTAAAGACGCATCATAATGCAGGACGTCCTGGTAAAGTGTAAGGCAGTGACAGCGATTCCGTGTGACCAGGATCCACCCCAGACCCTCCGAATAAATATTTATTTTGGAGCTG
Source organism: Megalops atlanticus (assembly GCA_019176425.1). Classification (NCBI taxonomy): domain Eukaryota; kingdom Metazoa; phylum Chordata; class Actinopteri; order Elopiformes; family Megalopidae; genus Megalops; species Megalops atlanticus. The sequence goes on along the minus strand of CM032880.1, from coordinate 36,542,644 downwards.
CTACTGAATATTATGGCTGACAGCTCCTACAGAGGACACGAGTTTGAGAACAGGACAGTTACAGCCATGGAGCAGCACAGGAGGCAGTCTGGCTTGGGATCTTCTTGGGACTGGGACCTTCACTCAGTCATTCATACACCCTGTGCACAGCACTGAGGCCAAACAGAAATGGCACATTTAAACATGTCAGGGACTGAGTAATGAAAAGCAAGATGTGGCTGTTACTCAATGACGGATTTATAGTCATTTGAATTTGCAGTTATGCGATGTGAAACCCATAAGCAGCATAAGCTGTTTGATACCTATGGTAGAGGGCTGTGCACTACCAAAAGAGCAGAGCTCAGTCAGTTCTGACACCTATAGTAGACGGCTATGCACTACCGAAAGAGCAAAGGTCATTCAGTTTCAACCTGCACCATCTCAGCCTGTGGTGGTGTGTTGGTGTTTGAAAGCAGTAGGAGTGATTGTTGCCATGTGTGCATTAAGAGCTAGCGAACCACTCAGCCACTTCACTGGAACAGGCTGTAAATTCAGTGTCCATCCTCCTCCGCCATGCACTTCTGGCCAGTCTGTGTGGGAGAGCAGCCAGCCTGGTATGATCTCAGCCAGCTACACTCTGGCAGGAGAGTCTCAGGTTGTCACCCAGCTGGCAAAGCTTCTTACTGCATCAGATCCCAACAGGGCTCCTAATCGGATGATATCAGTAGGGTAAGGAGGAGGATGGGGCAAGAGAGTTGAGAAATTGGTGGCCTCATTTAGGTCGCCTTACAGTAGTTAGATCTGGTGACCACCGTGCACTTAACAGAGATGAATATGAATTGACCACCTCTAATTGCAGGGAGAAGAATTGCTTCTTACCACCTCACCTCTCATATGATGTGAGAGATGCCTGCTATGCCCTGATTGAACTGACTAATCATCTGCTGTAGGGGTCAACGGATATGGTTTTTTCAGGGCCGATACCGATACTGATTATTAGTAATCAAGGAGACCGATAACCGATATTTGGAACCGATATACATTAGCAGTAAAAATGAAAATCTTGGGGTCAAAATTTAGAATAACACAAACTCCAACACAAAACTTCGTTGAAATGCCTTTAAGCATATGTTTAATTAAAAGAGAACTTTTCAACATTATCTTAAAACAAAAAGTGCAGGGAGCTCCCAGCGGCATTTTTTATAAAGTTAACTGAAATTTTTAATAAATAAATAAATGAACAAAATAGCTCCCCGAAGTTTTATAAAGTAAGTAGTGGTCCTGGGCTGAGACTGAGAGTATGACCGGCCCTGGTAAGTGACGTGCAAGAAATAACGTTATAGCCTATCAATTTTTTTGCTAGTCAGCTGGCTAAATTATGGATCAACAAATGAACTTGTTGACGTTCGCTATCGCATTCAAGTTAGCTCTACGAGACTCAACATTATCTTACGTTATTATGACCATCGGCTACCTATAACATGTAAAAAACACCAACTCATACGGGTGAGTAATGTTACGTTCGCAATATGGTAGCTTAAATAAGTTCCAGTTGCACTGGCACCAGTGTTACTCAAAGATATAGCTATCGCTACATAAATAAACTCTATTATCTTGTTATAGTATAGGACATTGCTTGAGACCACAGAGTGGTGACTACAGACAGAGAGAGGCGGCTGCATCAGAGCCAAAGTAGCGCATTTTTAGATTAATTTATTTTATCGGCAATCGGATAAAAAAATAATTCCGATAATCATAAAAATGCTGAATATTGGATCCGATAATTGGCCAGGCCGATAATCGGTCGACCCCTAATTCTGCTGCCTTTGGTAGCTCTGCATTTTTGCACGTTATCTCACTTTAGAGCATGGTCATCACTACACATGATATTAGGCCTGACAGACTAATGGGAAGTGAGGATAACCTCATGGGCTACGAGTGGGTTTGCTGTGAGGGTCTCGGCCATCTTCATTGCAAGCTACAGATCTACCTCCAGGGTCTGGCGTTATTTTAACACATCTGCTTTGATTCTGACCTACTGTCAGTCCATGTCAGCAACAAGCTGGGGATTGGGGCTTCCTTGAACTCACACATTCTGGCATAATAAAGCCAAAGAAAGGAGATTTATTTGACATTGGGATCTCAGTTTAACACACTAAAGTATAATAGTGTAAATGGCACAATGTAACCTTACGGAAATCTGAACCCGTGAGAGGGCTTTAGGGAGGAGGATCATAGAGAGATTTATTATCTAGGGAAACAAAGCTATGAACTATGGGAAGGGGAGTTAGGAGGGAGGGAGGTTATGAGCCTTTTCTGTATTGCCTTGCAGTTGAAACATTCCCAGCCTCCCTTGTGTACTCCGTCTTTTGTACTTTTGTTGATTCTGTTTTGCAATACATTTTATACAGCTACCAGCTCTGTGCCAGAGCCATGATTGTGTTCAGTCTGACGAGAGTGTACGGCCAAAGAAGTGGGAGTAAGTCTGTTCTGGATCAAACCACAATGAAACTCACAGACACGCCACCATCAAACAGGCACACAGCTAAGTGCAGCTGTTTGATAGTGACTAGTAGTATGACTGGTCAGTTAACTGTTACGGTTAAATGAAGTATCTGGTTCGTCCCTTTCTTTCCATTCTCTTGTGCCAGAGTGTGCAGTATTTAGACCACATTAATTCGCACAGAGTTCTTGCGGACTCGATTAGTGAGTCTATTCCCAGTTTCCCTCGCTCGCTGCTTTCGTTTGGCCTCGGTGATACTCACATCCATCAACAGGCGACAGCCGGTTTCACATCGCTGCGCGCCTCAGCGCCGTGCCGCTTGCTAAAACAGGATTAAACTTTATAACAGTTGGAGAGCGAGGAGCCTTCCTGCAAGTCATCTTTGTAAAATGACATGTTGGCTGCGTTGTATGACCGCGTTGGTATCTGAAGAAGCTACCGTATAGCAGCCGTATAAACAATACAGGCCCGCTTGCCGTAAGCATACAGGCCATTTTCGTTGTTCAAGAAACTGTGAGTTCTTAGCAAAGTGCTTGATGAGAAAACTGTAGCCTGCATGCAATTATTCGGTATAGGCTCTGTAGGTCATGTGAAATATTTGCGAATAGAGTGAACATGGTCCAATTATATGTTAAAATGTACTCCTTCAAACTGTATCAACACACACTGCAAACGTTCTGTTCAATTTCTTATGTTTACTGCATGATCCCAAACTTTCCGTGCCTATTATAAATCTGGTGATGTGTACTACCGAAATGTGTTTGCCGAGGACGCAGAAATAAGCAAAATGGAGCAGGAAAACATGCGGACTGAGTTTGTGGTTGTGCTTGGCTCGGAAGACGCGCGCTTGTATTTTCCTCTGAATCATTTTATAACTAAATGCCACGTTGCGAGTCACTGCGGCGGTGCGCTGCAAAGAAAGTTGACAGCAGGAACTGCCAACGGATGGATCCTAATACAGTCTGCTCAGTTCGTCAGTCTCCTTGCTGAGTGGAGGGAACCACTGCTTGATTGTAACGGATTTTCACACAGCCTGCGCGCAACCTCATGCTCGGATCAATCTCTCACCCCACCCCCAGCACATCGACGAGAAGCACTTGCTGCCGTGACTGCCTCCCTCTTTGGTCATCAACGCGTTATCCCCTACATACATGGTAGGATTCCCGAGTGGTGGATTTGGGGACCAGCCGGAGGGAGCGCGTCACATGTGTCACCGGTCCTGAGAAATCCTCGTCCAGCCGGCCTCTTATGACCACAACAGTAGTGACAGATATTGCGAAAACACCGCGCCCACGTGTGATAAATCAGCTTGCTGCTCTTGAAGAATCCGAGTCGCGGGGTGATGGATCGTGGGCTGTACCGCTTTTAGTGTTATATTCGCATTGCCATCGTCCCGGAGTGACTGAAGACATGAGCAACCTAAAGAATGAGGACCAAGTGAGTAAAAGATTTCAGCTTAATCTTCGAGAGCGTATGCAAGACACGTGTGAATGTGAAATGGTTATTCTTGATATCGCAGGCGAGTTTAGGTTATAGCTATAGTTGAATTATAGCGGGTGCTGCTTGACAGAGGGAAAACATTTGTTGCGCTGTGCCAGGTGTACTCTGCAAAGGAAGGGCGCATATGTAGAACATGTTTTTATCAGTATGATGAGAAAATAATTTAGATTCAATACTGAGAGGTTAACATTGTCAATATAATTCCAATGGCATATGGACATGCTATAAAAATAATACCGCGAATAATTAACTCCTCGTCCTCAAATGTAACGATGTAAAAGAAGAACATCTGGAGCATTTGTCAAACAAAACTGAAGAAACACATGCCTAATTTCCTAATCGAGCAGTTTAACTATATCTGATATGTGCCTTACACAGTTCTGGGATACGCTGCTGGGACTTAACGGAAAAAGGAGGCCAGTGCCACACAGTGGACTGAAATAACCACGAATCTTGTGCAATCGCGAAAAAGCTGCCTTGCTTCGATTTAACCGAAAGCTGTTCTTATATTAGTCAGTGAGTTTGACTAGGATTGTGGAGCTAAGCCAGTTGTGACTGAGCAAACCGCAGAAAGGTGTTTTGAGGCTGCTTCTGTCATGTGTCTAGCTAATATCCTACAGTATTTGCATTAACCCCATGTGATTTTGTCATATGATGTTATGAAGTGGGATTTTCTGTAAGTAACTCTTATTTTTGCCTGTAAACAGCTACAATGTATTCATTATTATGGCAGTGTAGGTTTAGTGGGATCAGCGTCACTGAAGGCTTAGGGGAGCTCGTTGGCTTGTTGACACCAACTGCCCTCCTTCTCTCCGGGTTACAGTGTATTTTGGTTGTAAATTTTTGAGAGTGAGGGAAAATCAATAAACATAAATAATGAGATGGAGCACACAGCCTGGATTACTCAGGTGAACCCGTGGGAGGTGGGAAACCACATCTTTCCTCATGACACTCCCAATGTTCATTCAAGGACAGACTTTGCAATACCAATCATTTGACCATGTGACACAAACACGATTACTTCCCCTGGACAGAAAAGATCAGTTTGGAATTGGAGCATTCTTAGGGGCACATGTAGTCTAATAATTACAGTGCCTTAGTCTTAAGTTTTCTTTTCGGTTTTAATAATAATAATAATAATAATAATAATAATAATAATAATAAGATTGCTGTGTGGTTAGATTGAATGGTTCCCCCAGACTGTGTATAATCTTGGTTTGGGGCCTCCGGGCCCCATCAGTAAGCATTAGCAATGCCTGAGTGTGAGTTCCCCTTAGGAGGGAGGGAGAGAGGTACACGGGACCCCTTACAGCCCTGCTGTTGCCTGGATCCCGTCTGTGAGGCAGGTGAAAGAAAATCTGATTTTCTGCTCTTGCAGTTTCTCATTCGCACTCTGCCTCCCTGTGTCTGAGCTCTCAATCTCCTCTCCCCCATCTCCTGACTAATGCCTCCAGTTAACCTCTGACCTCTGGGTGAGGTGTGGCTGGCAGGATGGGCAGTGGAGTGCTCGTGATGGGTCACGCTCCCACTTCTGCTGGTTTCGATCGAAAGCGTGAAAGAGGGAATGGATTTCCAGTGAGACCTGCAGAGACGGGGTTGCTCATGGAAGTCTGATACTTTCAGGGTGGGAACATACAGTATCACACAGACATGCTCTTGAGTTCACACTAGCCTGGCAGATGGCAGTGACACTCAGTCATGGAGCAGTCTTTGTGAAGCGACAGATCTGAGAGAATGTATCAGACTGTAGAGAGAGTGCTGCTGTACCATTGGTTGATAGTCCCCCCTTTAGATTAACAGCTGTTTAAGAGACACTGAAGTCAGTGCTGAAGCTGATGATGGTTACCATGTGCATTACAGCTCATGTGAAGCTGATGTCCAGCAGTTTCGGCGCTGTGGAGATGCAGAGATCAACTCTAAGGATTCCCATTTCCCGCTGTCCTCTCTTATCATAGGACTCCCATTTCCTGCCTGTTTCTGTCAGAATCAAAGGTGTCATTCCAGAGCATGTTTAAATGGAGTCCAGGGACCTCTCTCTGACAGTATTCATTTCTCACAGAAAATAAATGTCTACATCTGATGTATTGTTGCTGAGTGGATTTCTGCTTTTATGTCACCCATGTTGCTTGGAAACACTCATGTTTGGACGTCAGACAGGTTCAAGGACAGATCATGGACAGAGCCCTTCTCACAGAAACAGTAATGTTACTTGCTGATGGTTTTGCACAGTGCATTTGATGTGGGAACCATGTGGAATCAGTGTATGGAGGCTTGACATATTCAGAGGTGTGAGTGTCAACCACAAGAACACACGCACACGCACACACACACACACACCCCCCAGCACCACTGCCCTAATCTGACACACCTCTGTTCTCACTGCATGCCACTGTTGGCCAGGGTGTTCTTTTTCCTGTCTGTGTGTTAGAGACCACTCTCCATCATCTCAGTGTTCAGTCTGGACCACAGTGAGGGCTGTGTCCACCTCTGGCACACACAGCTTTTTTAGAGAGGGGTCAGACCCTTTTCCCTCACAGACGCTGTTACTAGGTGACACGTGAGGTCTGAAAACCACTGCTTGTCTCCATTACTGCAAAAGGCTCATAAATAACTTAAAGTCATAATGATAAAAATGCATTTCCGCCTCATGAAGCACTCGCAGCATAAAATCAATACTAAATCCATCATCTGTCTGGCGCAGTTACAGCAGGGCCAGTCTACACAGCCAGCGGGGAATATGTAGGCCACAGTAGGTCAGGAGAGTGGTGCGGTGCAGTGTCCTGAAAAAAGCTCCTGTGCTGTGGATGCTAGTATCACGGAGAGCCTGTGGGACCAGCTGGGGTCAGCTGACTCTTCTCAGGCCACTGTGAGTCAGTGCCCTGGGAATCCATCATTCAGATCATAGGAAACACTGGTGACTCAGTAATTGTGGCAGTACTCAGGGGAGACATATTTTCACCTATTGGGTGAGTACACGGTTTTACAGTGCAGCTTGGATGACCTCTGACGTGAGCGGCTGAGTTTGTTCATAGTGTGCTGAGGTATGTAAGAGTGGTAGATATTATTAAACAGCTGAAAAGGTGCCATTTTCCAATATGTGGTGGAAAACAATCAATCCTAACTTCTCTGCTTATCTTCCTTTTTGTTCATAAAGGGTTGTGGCAAATATGATTATCTTATTTTTTTTCATCTCCCTCTCCTCTGCGCCTCCTCCACGCCCCCCGTTTGCCCTCTTTCTGGTCGCAGCCCTGCTCTGTGTGAAGTTCACTGCTTGGCAGAGGATTCTGGGAATGGACAAGCAGGAGGTTGATAAATCAGGTGACTGGACTAAAGCACAGTGCAGTTGCATCCATCCTGCCTGTTGACACATGAAGCACAGGGTCTTAATACTCAGCCTGTAAGCCTGTTGTGTGGCAGCTGTGCTGTGCGCATGAACCAAAATGGCAGAGCGTGGGTTAACTGAGTGAAAATTTACCTAGGGAAATGGTGAAACCTTATGCTGAAAACAAAACAAATTCTGTGGAAATGCACTAGAGACAAAGAATTTGCTCATTTGGAGGGATCCTCTGTGTCTTTTTCTGAAAGTTAGAAGATTAGAGACAGCATGCAAATAAACAAGCAGACTGACTCTGCCAGGAACAGTCTGAAGGGCGTTTTTGTGGTGGAAAAGACGCGCCTTTGGTTTCTTGTTTGCCTCCAGCAGCCTTTGTTTTTGTTGCACAGTCTCACAGCATCATAAGTCCAGATTTGCTGAGGGGGCAGAGTATTGTGGAACACAAGCTCTGAATTATTTATATGAGGATGCAAGGAGGTGGAGAGCAGAAAAAGTTAGCCATTAGTTTCAGTTACTTGCTCTTTTGTAAAACAGGACCACTTTGCCATCAGAAGAAACATCAGAGCAGTTGCATAAATCAGCAAACAAAATGCAGGTCTGACAGCAGAGAATATCACACATGTTCTGCATTCCTGGCAGCAACTGTGTAAACACACGTGCACGCACACATGCACACACACACATGCACACACGCACACATGCTAAGTAATATATCCAGAATGTTGCATGCTATCTTTTCAGTTTATATGAATTTCCCCAGTCATAGCCATTTACTCTTGCGTTAAAATTAAGGACAGTGTTCTAACTACAGTAGTAACATCCACGCAATCCTGAAGATGAGGCCTAGTTAAGTTCTTGGAACTGCGTGTATGTGTGTGTGGATGTCTCAGAATAGAGTTGTAATCTTGAAAGTGCACATTAAAAGCTCTGATTAGAGCTGGATAGAATTTATTGGGCTGCACTGGATTTGGCCCTGGCTCTTGGATTGCATAAGAGCGCTGGCTGATGGGGATAAGTGGAGTGTGATGTTGTGTGGCTGCAGCCTTGAGGTGTGACAGTTTATGGGTGTGCGGGGAAACAATAAAGCATGCCTTCTTTACATGCAACTTACAAAGGTTACAGTTTCCACATGTTATCCATTTATGCAGCTGGATATTTACTGAGGCAATTGCGGGTTAAGTACCTTGCCCAAGTTATTCTGCCTCAGAGAGGGAGGTTACCCCTCCTCTCCACTCCCTGCTTCCTGCTCTGTTGCCAGCTCTCTGAGCAGCCATGTTAACAAGGTCAGCGCTTGGCATCAACCTCGCCCTGCAACACAGCAGACAATATCAGCACGGTCCCAGCATGCTGTCACTGTAATGACAATCAGTCAGGTGTTACCCCGTAGCTCTCATAAAGACTATGAAGAATGGCCTTCCGGAATCAGGGGTTGTGTGCCCCTGTGTACCGGTGGGCGTGTCTCATGTTTGTGATCTCGATGAGGCTCAGGGTAGATTCTTTTTGAAATCGTCTCGGCTTGACCGGGCTGCAGCGGGCTATCAGAGCGTGCCCTGCGCCTGACCCAGCCTTCGTTCCCGTGCTTGTTTTCAGCTCTTCTCCAGCATTCCTTCCACCTTTGTCTTCTAAATAAGGAAGTGTTGTAGCGTTATAAATAATACAGCTCAATAAATCCCAATCCTTTCAGCTGGGGAATAATCACTGTATGGTACAGGTTTACTGAGCAGAGACTTGGAGGTCCTACCCTGACAGCCTCTGTATTAGTCATGAGAAATCCGTTCCAGACTCCCCAGTGCCAGAATCCTGGCAGCAGCCAAGGAGCTCGTGCCATTGGCACCCCCACGGCGTTGTAGCTTGGCTGTGCTGAGTGTCACCGTGCCAAGCTTGGCCTTGGCTAAATGACCGATTTCTTATTGATGAAAGTTAATAAAATTGTCAAGTGTTTACCAGATATTTTTCCTCTAAGTGTCTATTTTATTTTGGCTGTGGTGGTAAGTCTCCATGTAATTGGTGTAAAGCAGGTCAGTTCAGTGCAGTGCTGTCAGTGCTGTCTCCTCCTCTCCCAAACGGCCACAGCCCCGCTCTTTGACCCGTGGCAGAGGGGTGCAGCACCAGCACCTCGGTTCAGGGTCTGTGACCCGGGGAGGTAGCGAAGCAGCCAAAACCTTGCTCCCCTTCCTGCCAGGCTGTCGGTTGCCCCTGAACTGATCCCAGTTTCCGAAATACAGCATTGTGCTGCACAGTGGTGGGGATGCTAATGCTATAAATACACAAATTGCTTAATAATGAACCATAATGAACCATAAGAGCAGCACTAACCTAAAGTTACACCAAAGTATACCATACATAGTGTTATGTCAGTTTGGGGTATAGAGTTCTGGGGTTGCAGGGGCAGAGGGAAACCTGTTTCTGGGAAACAGGCAGGCTTTGATTTGGCTGAATGAGCGGATCTGTGTCTTCAGCAGCAGATCCCTGCTGTGTGATCTGTGTGTTTATGCTACGCAGGCCTGAAGGTCAGTGCCAGTCAGCGCGTTACACCACGGTGGTGTTTGCATCGGAATCCCCGAGCCGCTCTGACATAACAGAGCCCCAGGCGGCAGGGAGTTTGTTTGGCTGTTGGGGGGGGGTTACCAGCGTTAGCAGGGTGATCTGATTAGCGCAGATTATTTGATCCCAGTTCAAGCACAATTAAACAGGAGATTAAGAGGCACAAAGCGCAATGGTGACCCGGCTGCTCTGTCCCGGCTCGGCCTCAAACGCCAGCAGTCCTGGGAATCAGAGCCCCGTGGCCGGGGGCCGGAGGGGGGATGCATACCGAAAACTGCATACCCCCCAGCTCCCCTTCAGCTTAATGAGTAACCGCTATACAATCAGTACCTGTTCAGCAAATGAGTACTGGTTTTATTCACAAAAAAATTCTATTTCATTAAGGGAATAAAAAGCTTGATGTTAAATGTCATGCACTGGTAGTCTGGCACATTACGGTTTTTCAGAAGTCTTCAAAAGTTATAATTTAATAGGAAACACTTTGATTTGTCCTAGATCATGTACACATACAAACCGTGTTTATGGTGACATATTTGGAACTGAAATTGTTGTGAAAATTTGAAATATGATGTGCAACATTCCTGTCTCCCGTTACTTTAAGAGCTTAAGATTTGCATTATGAATTTGTTTGGTGGAAAAAGTTTTGAAAGTTTTGAAATTTGGTGCAAATCAACATAAAATGTGCTATTGTATAGAGAGACTTGGACAGGGAAAGTGCCTCCTCTTAACCATTCCAGTGCTTAATTATTGCTGGCAGTCCCTTCAGCTGTAGAGCCATCATTAGACTTTTAATTTCCTACACTTATACAACATTCACACCCAATTAAACATAAATGTAGCTGTGAAATAGGGACATGGTATCAAATATCTGTCAGATCTAGTTAGTTTTCAGTATTTCCTTTTGGGGTAGCCATTTGAAAGCCATAATAAGGGGTAATACTTTCATTTTCTCTCATTTGTCATTCATGTCCGAAAGGCTTACCATCACAGTTCAGCTACATGGTTCTTAGCAGAGTTGGGGTCAGTTCCATTTCAATGGAGTCAATTCAGGGAATGAATTGAAATTCAGTTTATGAATTGAAATTTGCCCCTCATTTTCTATGAAGACTTTTCAACTACCTGAATTGAATTTCAGTTAATTTCCCAAACTGACTAAAATGGAATGGAATTGACCTCAGCTCTGATTGTAGGGGTGTTCAGAGTTAAAAAGCTAAAAGCACTCCCCATGTCACAGCTGGAAGTGTGTGAATGTTTACTCTCATTGTCATCGCTCCCACTGCCGAGGGGAAGGAACGCATGACGCACCATTGCCATGTGTCTCTCAGCAAGTCAGTAATTCCAGTGTTTACTGTAGGTCTTGCCCTGCTGGTTTTTTGTTTCTGTGTCTGGTGCCGCTGTGTGGATCCATGTTTGGAGGGACAGTGCTCCTTTTGTTGGAGCTGCGCTGTCATGCCCCGCGGCGCTCGTTCCGGTCTGGCCGCAGAGGCGAACACACAGAGCTGAGCTCTGCCCAGTCCGCATTCCAGCACTGTGGTTGGGACACTCTCTGGGACACTCGCCGCCTTTGTGTGGCAACAGCTGGGGGGGGGTCCAGGGGCCTGCTCTGTGGAGACACTGTCACACACAGCCCTATGTGGCACCGATCAAAAAACCAGCGCCAACACCCACCTCCCTCCACACCCAATCAAAAAAAGAGAGCCCGTGTGTCTTTGTTCTCACAGAGAGACGAACTGTGACTGCAGCCAGCAGAAGGAAACGTTTTTGAGTTCACGCGAAGCATCTGCAAAGCAAGCATGGTGAAAATTATTGTGAAATGCTGTCTCCTGTGTGATGAGGAGAGTTGGATTACACTCCTCACTGACTTTGTAAAGCCCTCGGGCTTGATGGGCCCAGTTGGCCAATTCTACTGTTGAATGAATAGAGTGTTCGGATATCAGTTGTGAGTGGTGAGGAAGATGGGAGGACTCCTCTGTCTGGGCCATGAGCTGTGTATTCATTAGTCATTCTCTCACACTGTCCTGCCAAAAGTCACGGGACGTCGCATCTGATTGCAGAAAAGCGGATGCGTCTTTGAGTGCGACTATGAGTAGTTTTAAGAGGTAACGTCAAAACGTTGCAGAGGCCAGCATAGAGTCCTGACCTCCAACTGGTAGATCATCTGTTGAATGAATTGGTAATGCAGAATTAGGGAAAGGTCTAGACGGGTCAATTCAGTAGTGGAGCTTACTTCTGCCCTAAAGGAGGAAATAGGCACAATAGCACCAGCTTTATACCAGAAATTAGCGGACAGTCTTCCACTGAAGCGGTCACTAAGGTTAAAGGTGAGCCAACATGCTAAATTCATGTTAACATCGTTTCCCATGGCTTTTGATTGGATAGTGTAGCCCTCCTGTGCCCAGAGTCCCGCCCCTCTCCTCCCCTTCATCAGCTCGCCCCTGGCATGGCTGTGGGAGGGCCGCCTCAGTGGGGAGTCAGACGCTGGAATGGAGGAAACAGCCTACTGTATTTGTGGCCTGGTAATCAGAGGTTTGTTTAAGTGCTGGGGTGTGTGTGCTGGTGTGTAGGACCATGAATTCAGGAATTCAGGATTGGGAGGGCATACGCTGCTTTGGGTGGCGTTGTAATCTGAAGATATTTTAAAGCTAGTTTCCCGTCGTGAGCATAGATCCACTGTGTCAGTGTGTAAACCCTGTGATGAGCAGAGTTCAGGAATGGTAAGAGTGGAAATGGAGTTTTGCATTCTTAAACAGCCAAATTACTGCCATGGGGGTTTGCCAAGTCAATACAGTGATGAGAAGAAATCCACCTATAAAAGCTGAGTCTCTTGTATGGAGAATCTTAGTGAGTGGGTCCGTGAGAGTGACCTGTGTTGAAAAGAAGAGCAGCTTTATGTCTCCAGTGTAGGAGGGTTTTCAGAGAGAGGAGGTGTGTGTGAGAGGGACAGAGGAGGAGGTGCTTGGTTGTTCTTCCACACAGTCCCCTCCCTTTGTGGTTGGGGTAAGTCCTCCTGTGGTTCCTTACAAGCTCTGACTCACTTTGGCCTCCTTTCATCTATGTGCATCTGTCTCTCTGTTGTGGTTTTCTTTTTCTGTCTCTCACATAATTGCGTGCCGGCTTTATTCTCTCTAGTATGTCCTTATTACATTATTGTCATTTAGCAGATGATCTTATTCAGAGGTTACGATTTTTACATCTTATACAGTTTGTACAGTTGGATCTTGTACAGTTGGATATTTACTGAGGCAATTATGGGTTAAGTACCTTGCCCAAGGTTACAGTAGCAGTGCCCGAGCAGGGAATCGAACCAGCAACCTTCTGGTTACAAACCCTGCTCCTTACCACTATGCTACGCTGCCTCAGCCGTGCCAGGCTTTCTCTCTCTCACTTTTAATGCTCCCAGTTCTTCTCTTTTCCTTTTCTCATTTGTGCCTCACTCTGTCTCTCTCCTTCCTTCTGGCTCAGTCCCTCCCTTTGGCTCCTGACTTAAGCTCATTCATGAGACAGAAAAGGCTGTTGAAAGCCATAGCAAGTCATAGTGTCTTACCTAACTACCTAGCACTGCAGGAGTCTAATTCATAGGTGTGGCATTCCAGAACTGATGCACATAACAAAGCAAGCACACACACACACAAACAAAGCACGCGCACACAAACACACACACACACACACACACACACACACACACACACACACACACACACACACACACATGTGCTGGTGATGTAATAGGAGCCTATTATAAATAGATTGTGCAACATTCATGGAAAAAAACTTATACAGACAAATGTGAAGACATTTTATGATGTATTCTGCTGTTTCTGAAAGCACTTTCACCCTCCTGCCTCTGTCTGTTAGCTGCGAACCCACAGCAACGCGTAGCCTCAGAACCAAGGTCAAAGTTCACAGGTTCATCATCAGCAGGACACTCTGACATGGTGGCGCTGAAAAACGTAGATGAACGATTAGTACATCACTTTCTAAATCCCATGTACAAGAAAGTTTCAAGCGTTTGCATTATCCACTGATGTGTGTTTGTTTTTTTCAGTAATAGTTCTTGTGTGACTGATTCAAGAGATCCAGATCAAGGAGACCAGTAAGATCCTCACCATTACAAAATGAAGACGTCACAGATACACTTATTGCATTAACAGTACCATGTTTTAACATGAGTAAGAAAAGGCACTGCTCAGTGGCTGTGACTGCTTTGCACTTATTAGTGCCTCACTGCCGTATAGTGGTACAATGCAGGTTTTGTTATTAGATCAGGGGAGCTGCTTAGTCAGTGAATGTGAAGAACATAACTGAATGCTTGGTTACAGCCAAAAAGACAGGCTTGATTTTTGTTGATAGTCTCGTATTTTACACTCTTTGTGCTCGGTTTTGGACCAGTGCGCTTTCAGTCCTGGTTTTCATATCCTTATGTGGGAGCTGGATGCACTGTCTTTGGCAGTATTTTAGAGTAACGAGAGTATCTGAGGTGCAAGTACATGGGCACAGCTGAAGGCATGGACCTACACTCCAGCCAGTAAAAGCGCAGAGGTGCGATAAGTTACTGCCTCAGGATAGACCACCCGTAGTTTGTTGGCTGACTGGGGCAGCGGGAGGCCCAGCCGCGGCCCTTGTTTATGTCGACCGCCCCAGCTGGTAACCCCGAGTGCCGTCTGAAAGCAGCACGCGGGCCGGATGCCAAATGCACCACTCCCCCCTGTCCTCTCCCCTCCCTCCCTCAGCTCTCCTCCCCTCCACAGAGTAGACCCCGTACACGCTGCCTCACCGGGCCTTCGTTACCAGGAGAACCGCGGTGTTGGTCTGCTGGCACCCTCTTCCCTGCCTGGCGTCCTTGCCAGCGACTCTGGCGAGCGCCCTGGCACAGTATCGCGGCTTGGCACAGAGGGGCGTGGCTGGCGGCAGTGCCGGGGTCAGAGGGGGGTGCACACCGACACCGAGGGTGCCAGAGAGACCCGCGTGTGGCATGGTTTGTGGAAAATACAGCATTCATATGGACTTTGAGATGTTAGTCCAATTTAAGGAGGGGAGTCTTTTCTGCTCTGCTTCAGCTGCAGCTCTTCTCCCAGAACGTTAACAGAGAACAGACCCTGTTTCCTCTCTATTTCTGCTGGATCAGAATCTGGCTGAGGAGGATATTCAGGCTGAAAAGAGAAGCCAGGAAATGGAAATGCTTTAGTTTTAAAATGAGAAACTACTGGATTCTCTCAGTGCGCTGTATCAGAGGTAACACAGAACTGCCATTTCAGGTATATTCTTCATTTTGGAGTACTCATTAGGATACTGGTAATACTTGGTAATATGATTGTAATAAAGTCATTTTGTGGGTTAAGTTTCCCTGTTTAAATTATTTTATGTATTATATGTAAGTTTCTGTGGCTCATTTCCTTTGCTTTTTCTGATGGTAGAGGTTTTGCAAGTTTTCCCACTTGCTACATGAGCCAGGAGAGGCCTCAGTCAAATATAAGATTGCATTAACCTGAGTGTCTGGACATATTTAGGAAAAAAGTAATAACTCTGAGTAATAACTGAGATTGAAATGCATTTCAGATCCCTGGTATGCCTATTGGCTATCTCATATTACTTTCCACCAGGACAAGGGGATTAATTGTTTAGACTTGGGGTATTTATTCTCTTAAGAGGAAATGCCTCCCACAGTAACATGAGTAGATTTTTCTAGACATAAACTACATTGTGGCCTGGTGATTGTCATTAGAACCTGTTTAACAGCGTTCATATCACTGAACACAATCTGTTTGATCAGCCCTACCAGGATAAAATGTCTGTGACCCTGGCAAGCGTGTTGACTGTGTGTATGTGTACAATTGCTCCCTCTGCTGGTCGCTATCCGAATGTCTACAGTTTAGATGTATGGACCCTCATTTGGGAAAAGTGCTATCCAGGGTAACGTGTGGTGCATAATTTATTTTTTAATGAAGGGATATGAAATAAACAAGATAATAACTAACCACTGTGTCTGTTTTTGGTGTATTCAGCTCTCACATCTACCACATCTCATCTGAATAGCCTTAGAATAGCAATATTAATTTGAACCTAAATCAGACGGAGCAATGCTTATGACTTGTTTTACAGTTTCTAATGAGGTCGTTGGTGTTCCTCCTCTGTTTCCAGCCAAACTCCCCACATCTCTATTGGGCATTGTGTGTGTGTGTGTGTGTGTGTGTGTGTGTGTGTGTGTGTGTGTGTGTGTGTGTGTGTGTGTGCGCCTTACTCCCCATGCTTCTGTTGGGCAGTCTGTATGTGGAGCAGAATGAGATAGAAGACTGCATTCTGGGTCTGGTAGAGTGAGAGAGAGGGCTTTTCTCAGAGGAGAAAGGGAGTTAGATTAGTCTGTATGAAGCCCTGTGTGGTGCTGAGAAAGTTAAGATGGAATCAAGGCTAGATGCCGATGAGTGCTCAGACTGAGAGGTATGAACTGAGGTTGCAGAAGCTGGCAATGCTCTTCATTGGTTTGGGGCGGGGGTGGCATGATTCGTGTCAGAAAAATGTGAAAAGGAAATCAAAAGGACAATGTGAATAATTGTACTGAGAACTGCTGTTTTCTTAACTGATCAGAAACAAAAAACTAATTGAGTTGGTGGCTAGCTGGACACAGTTGAACGGTCTGCTGAGCTGATCTGAGGACTCCATCTCCACCCTGACGCTCTGCTGCCAATCAGAAACGCAGTGTACCAGACTGTGTCTGCCTTCCTGAAGGGCTGCGTAGTGTGGCCACCTCTCCCTGGCCTCTCCCCCCCCCCGTGTAGAGTGAGCCAGAGCGCTGCTGTAGAGGCAGGCTGGGGGAACAGACCGGGGAGGGGAGTGAGGTCCAGGGTCACTCTCACTGATTTAGGCTGTTGAAGTAGAGCTGTGAGGTCCCAAGCATGTCTGGGTACAGTGCGCTATTTGGGCCCATAGGCGCAACCACTCTGTGATTAATGCCTTTTCAGATGCACATACTCCCTCCCTGTGTGTGTGTGTGCGTGTATTTGTTTGTTTGTGTGAAACAGATTTGATGTCTTTCTTGATCTCTCAACTATCTCTCAAGCATTGCTGGCCTTGATCACACCGTGTCCTATCAGTGAATCTGCAGTCCTCATGCGTCACCTGAAATATTTGATCTCAGAAGCAGTTGGTGTGTGTGTTTTTGCCAAGTTTTTAGGTGATTTTCCCTGTCCCACACTAAGGTTGCCAAAAATACAGATACTTTGATACCACAGAGACACTAGATTTAAAGTGTGTTTCCAAACTTCATGAATTATGTATTTCGTAGTATTGTTATTTTGTAATAGTGTAGTGGTGCACCTTTGAGTTTATGTGTTACTCCAACAAAAACCAGGTTCCCCTTATGTCTGCTCGAGGACACCATACGCAGATCTCACTTTTTAATGCTGATCTAGTATCATATTTACGAACCCTAATCCTAACGTTTATTAACGTAAAGTTCTTTTATTTGGGTTGTTCAGATGTTCCTTCTTGCTGCTTGCTTCTTCCTGCTGTGGTGTTGAAAAGGTGTTGAATGTCGTGAAACTAAACTAATATCCCACTGAGGTTGAAAATTCTGGAGTCGTGACAGTGTGTCCCCAGAACACAGTCCTGTGGTATTGTCCTGCCTGTGCAGTGATAGCCTGTGGAGGGCACCAGCCTGCTCTCCGTCGGTGGCTGGTTCGAGTGTTTGCTGTAATGCCCGGTCATGCAGCGGTGGATGTGCTCTCAGTTGGCAGCTGCCCTTGAGTGCCAGGTGAGATTGGCATTTTCTGATGTGCGATGAGGGTCAGCTGAGAGGGCAGAGGTGAGGCAGCAGGAGATGGGAACAGACTGAGGGACATGTGAAGCAGAGGCCTGCACTGCCTGCGGCCGAGCCCGGGGGGCGCTCACGCTCCGCTCACTCGCTCCGCTCTCTGCTCTGCTCCCCCCCCCAGGACAGCGACATCCAGAAGAAGATCGACCATGAGATCCGCATGCGGGAGGGCACCTGCAAGCTGCTGGCCGCCTGCTCCCAGAGGGACCAGGCCCTGGAGGCCGCCAAGGGGCTGCTGACCTGCAACGCCCGCATCCTGGCCTACATGTCCGAGCTGCAGCGCATGAAGGAGGCGCAGGTCATGCAGAGAGTGGCACGCAGGTCAGGCGTGGGGGACGGGCTGAGAGGCTGTTCAGGGTGAGGGGGGGATGTGGAGGAGATGTGGTCTGTGGATAGAGAGCCAGGGCCTGAAAAGGACAGGTGTGAGTGGAGAAAGGACAGGTGTGAGTGATTTCCTTTCTGTAACAGGTCCTCTGCAGATGCTGGGCCCATGGAGGAAAGGCTCCCCTGCAAGGGCAAAGTGGCCATATCAGGTAAGCGCTAACTCAGGGCTGCACCACCCAGACAGCGAATCACCCAGTCACTGCATCACCCAGTCGCTGCTCATCCAGTCACTACTGAACTAATTAATCCATCACCTAGTCACTGCATCACCCAGTCACTGCATCACTGACCCCCAGGCGTGTTCTTCATCTTCCTCCTTCCTCATGGTGGATTGGATTTCTCTGTGGGACACATTAACATATTGGATGCTGCTGTGACATGTTCAAACTCTTCTTGTGTTGGATATTTTAAATGAGTTTACTCTGCAACTCCTGATTATTGGTCTGCCTGAGCTTTGTTCAGCTCAGTCTTAGATCTATAAAGACCATGTGTTATCTCTGTTTCTCTGGTCCGGCATGGTCAGTAGGTGGTCTCAGAGCCCCTGCTGGGATCACACTTACCCAGACTCCTCTTTGACGTGACTCTGCAGAGCTACACAATTTTCGGCCCTCTCCTCAGCTTTCTCTCCCTGTGGTGGTAATTGGCTCATTAGTGACTTCGGCCACCGCGACCCGCAGTGGATGTGGATGCTCATGAATTCTTTATGCATTAGCACGGCAGGAGGGAGAGATAGAGGCAGGGCCGGGTTTTGTGGGGCCCCTTGCAGAGGAACAGCCCCAGGGTGGTGGAGTGTGGAGGTCCTTGCGGGATAATTATGGCAATGTAGACATATGCACAGCTGGATCGGTGAGGGAGGAGGGGTATTGTGAGACCACAATCTTCTTACAGTGACATACACACACATACACACACACACACACATGCATGCACGCACACACTCACACATAGACACACGTGCACATGTACACAGGGAGATAGACACACACATGCATGTAGACACTTGCACACATTCTTGCATATATTTCTGCTAATGTTTGATTGAACCCCACCTTCTTTGCACACAGAACCACTATTGTGTGGATAGACTGGTATCCACTGACTGCAGCATCTGCAGGTTAAGGGACAGCCATCAGGCTATGCTATGTGTGTGTGTCTGTGTGTGTGTGTGTGTGGGTGAGGGCCCTCTGACAGTCTGTCCTTCTCCCTGCAGATCTCCGAATCCCACTCATGTGGAAAGACACAGAGTACTTCAAAAATAAAGGAGGTGAGTCTGGGCAGCCAGCATTGCACTGAGAGCAAGAGAGACCAACCTCCCAGTGCAATACACCTGCTCTGTCATGGGAAAGGCATTAGAGGATTAAGACTGGCCACATGATTTAGATAATGTAACATGATAAATTATGCTAAATCAAAACCAAGATTTTTGGATTAAATCATGTACAGTCATCCCAAATTTCTGCAAGAGCACAAAAAAGGCACAAAACAGGGGATCACTTGGTGTATACAAAGTATGCAGGGTGGTGCAGGATGGTGTAGTGGTAACCGGACAGGTAACCGAAAGGTTGCTGGTTTGATTCCCTACTATGGCCCTGCTGCTCTACCCTTGGGCAAGGTACTTCACCCAGAATTACCTCAGTAAATATCCAGCTGTATAAATGGGTAACATGTAAAATAGTAACCCATGTAAGGTGTTCTGTATAAGAGCATCTGCTAAATGAAGATAATGTAAATAACCAACTGTCTCTCCTACCCTTTACTGAAAATGACATACAATCTGCACATCATGCATCATATCTATAACATGTCTAACATGAACACACACACACACACACACACACACACACACATACACTCACACCTTATTCTTTCTCTTCTCTCTGTGTGCTGTCCCCTGAGCAGTACATGTGTGATGTTTTCTGCAGCTGCGTAATGTTGGTGCTGTCTCTCTCTCTCCCTCTGTGTGTGTCAGAGCTGCATCGCTGCGCTGTGTTCTGCGTGCTGCAGCTGGGAGGTGAGATCTACGACACAGACATGGTGATGGTGGACCGCACGCTGACAGACATCTGCTTCGAAAACACCATTGTTTTGTGAGTGTGACCTCCTGCTCTCCTGGGGCATGCACCGTACTTTGTGGCTGTCTCCCCATTGGTCCTTCCCTCATTCTGGAGCTCAGTGTATCGTTTCCTCTGCCTCTGTGTCTCCTCTCATCCCCGTTACTACAGTAATCTTTTCCAAAGCCTTTACATTCTGCAAGTGTTGGCCTTTTGCTGTTACTACCAGAGATCGTGACCGGGACTGTGTCTGTGCGCCTCTGTGTCTATAGCAGCGAGGCTGGGCCCGGGTTCGAGCTGCGTGTGGAGCTGTACAGCTGCTGTACAGAGGAGGAGTTTTCCTCAGGGGCGGCACCCAGGAAACTAGCGAGCAAGCTCAGCAGCTCCCTGGGACGGTCCTCAGGAAAGAAGATCCGGGTGGGGCTCGAACCCGGGGCCTGCAGCCCAGTCAGTAATGGAGGGGGCGCTCCCCTGCTGCTGCCCTCTCCCTCTGTCCCGTAAGCTGCCCCTGTGAGCACACACACACACGTACACACACATATTCACACACACATACACATTAGGTAAATCTTACCTGCATGCATATACCAACAACCATGCTGCCTCTCTGATATACACACACTGCAACCCCATGTGGTGCTTTTCACAGGGGACCCAAGTACCACCTCCTGGCCCACACTACCCTGAAGCTGGCGCACGTCCGGGACAGCTTCCGAACACATGACCTGTCCATCTCCGGCAACGGTGAGCACCCTCACTCTGCTGTCCTCCTCTCTCTGCCCTGGCCTCTCTCTCTCTCTTTCTCTCTCTGTCGGCCGTCACCTTTCTCTCTCTCCTTCTCTCTCTCTCTCTCTCTCTCTCTCTCTCTCTCTCTCTCTCTCTGTTCTTTTCGGGTAGGTTAATTGTGAATTTCCTTTGGTTTGGGGTTTTGGTGTGGTTGATGTTCTGGTCTATGTGTGTATTGTTTTTCTAACCATGTAGATATGTAATATATAAGTATGTAGATGTGTAAATAGTATTTTGGTCGAGTCTCGTGAAATAAACTGGTGAATAAAGGGACTTTAAAGTCTGTCTCTGCCTCTGTCTCTCGCTCCCTCTCTGTCTCTATCTTTGTCTGTCTCTCCTTCTCCCACTCTTTCTCTGACTTTTGCACATGTCCCTCATCTCCCGGTGGGTTCACCCTTCTCTTGGTAGGCCAGAGCCTGACACTGTGTCAGGGTTAAAGCTGTAGAATATTTATGAGCAGGCTAACTGTGAACTTCTTTATTACTAGTAAAGTAAATCTCTATAAATCTTTAATACAGCGCTAATAAAGCTTAACAGGTTGCTGTAAAGTAGGCAGACACTGTAATTTTATGAGTCTCAGGAGCAGTGATACTGTAAGGTAGCGGGTGAGTGAGCGTGAGATGGGTGAGTGTTTTTGGGCCCCTTTCCATACTTTTTCTGTTTCTGTCTTTTTAGAGGGTAGGAAATTAGGGGCTAGCCTGGGTACCAGTCTGCCTACTACCTAGCATTAGCCTTTCTGGCAAAATACAGAGCATTGTTTTAATGTCTGTGATAAAAGGTGCTGAAAACACATCCCAGAGTGAGGAGAGTAACCTGTGGCGCAGAAGTGCTCACAGCAGTCTGGCCAGCCAACGACAGTACATGCTCATTCAGCCTGAAAAGCTACTTTCAGCTGGCTGACTGACAGGCGGGCTGGCCAAATGCAACAGATTAATTCAAAGGAAACTATGCCAGGTTCCTTGTGACATGTACAAACAGGTGTGCTTGCCAGAGCAGTTCTCCAGAGCAGCTTTAAACTCAGGAGAGATGCAGGTATGGCCACAGCATACGCAAAGCCATTCTGCACGTGTCACTCTCTCTTTCTCCAGTGCCTGAGCACATCCTTTATATCCCATTACTGACTAAAGATGCCCCTACTGCAGGATGGAGGAAGTGTGTTTTCATTTGTTTTCGGAGTGCTTAAGATCAAAAATTTGGGGGAGTGTTTTTTCTAAACGTTTCAAATTCAAAGTGAGGTACAGAAAAGAAAAGAAAACTTCATGCACACTTTTAAGTTTCTTTGGGACTGTGACAGTGGTGATTCGTAAGACTAGAAAAGCAGATCTACAGTAGCGCAGTAGGGGACAGCTGACTGTCCCGGGTTTGGATTTGCATCTATAAGACAAGTTCTGCAGCAGGTTGGTGCTTAATGGCCTACCATGTAAATTAAGTGAAATGAGTGGAATGGAACTGATGTGCTCAGGCTAACATGATAATTGTTTAATGGAGTTGTTCTTTTTTTTGTTTTTTTTTTTCTTTCCTTCTGGGGGGGTTTATGGTTTCTGCTTTTTGCTGGGAGTGTGTTGTGTTTTGGTGCTGTTTTGGTTTTACTTGTAAATATCAAAATATTCTTCTCTCTTTCTCTCTCTCCTCCTCTCTCTCTCTCTCGCTTGCTCTCTCTCGGTCTCTGCTCCAGAGGAGTGCTCCTATTGGCTGCCGCTGTACGGCAGCGTGTGCTGCCGCCTGGTCGCGCAGCCTGACTGTATGACCCAGCAGATGATGAGCGGCTCTCTGCAGGTCAAGGTGAGTGACGGCTGGGAGGGGCTTCTCTGGAAGCAGGCGCGCTCCTCAGATCCACCCTGCTTCCTGTCTCCTGCCCGCGATCTCCGCCCGTTTCATCTGTGTCTCTCTCAGCAGCTTGGGGAGGACTCGCAGAGCTGGACCAAGGTCTACGGCGTCCTCAGTGGGACAAACCTCATCTGCTACCACCAGCAAGAGGACGTGGAAGCGAAAGTGGAGCCAGCCTTTACCATCGCCATTAACAAGGTGAGCCATTGGAGAAGACGGCGTTCACACGCTCATGCGGACACACGATGTTCTCTCACAGAGCAGTGACCCGTAAAGGCAATCCTGAAAGCTTATGTGTGAAACACCTTAAAATGTTCCTGTAATACATAAATAAATTGCTCCAACCTTTTCTTTGTGTGCAAAATATGGTTTAACTATTGTGAAACCTGTTAGGAATCAATTTTCAGTCAAAATGTCCTGTAATTGGTAAGACATACCAACAGCAGCATTCAGGACAGTCCAAGCCTTAAATGGCTGGCTGAACAATCATTCACAGCCATGGGCATATATATGCAGGAGGACTAGGGCTGACGTGTCAAAAAGATATTTCATAGTGGACATAGCGTGTATCTTCCTCTGGTTTGGAGAGGGCCTTGTCAGCAGTTGCCCTCTTAGTCTGATGGGAGTGAGAAAAGGGCCCGGCTTGCTGGTGGGTAGCTCAGCTCGAGCAGGAGAGGGCATAGCAGTGACCCTTGAAGCCCCACCCATGGGTTTACAGGTCAGGAGAGATGTCAAAGGAAGTCTGCACTCACTCACTGTGCAGGAGGTGGAACATCGAGGTTAGCCAATGGCTGTGCTGTCTGGAATATGGCTGTCGTAGATTCTTAACTGAACAGTAGTTTTGTCTGTTTATTAGGGTTAACTTCAAATCAGTGTGATAGTCTCTCCATTCTTACAGTCTTCATTTCCAAGTACATCTTTTCAGGTTCAGTAGGAGAGGGAAAACTCAGAAATGATTGTAGTTCTTGTGAATGTGGCTTCATTGTGGCAATCTTTTACATGTGGCCTTTACTCTCACTCTACAAGGGAAGGGTGACAATTTGCAATGTGCTTCCCTCTGCTGGCAACAGTATGTATTGCAATATCGTCACTGCTTGAGTAGTGCAGGGGTGGATAACTCCGGTCAACAGTGACCACACTCTCACTTGCTTTTAATAATTTTTCGATCAACAAGCAGTTTGTTTGTGAAATACGTACTGACTTAAACCCGTTGACGTAAGTTAAACAGTCAAGTTGCAAACCAGCTATTCCACCACCCAAAGAGGAAGAAGAAGACTTAAATGCAAAGGAAATTTACTGTGCATGTCAAAGTGGCTCATTGCTCTTTAATTAATGACTCTGTCACTTTTGGAAGTTTGAAACAACTCCTCTCTACTTTCTTTTTATACTTCATTGCTTCCCTCAGGGCCTACGGTAGAATGTGAACACCTACAGCAGTGCATTTTGCTGTGGCACCAAAAGCAGGCCTCAGCACTGGTACTGATGCTGTAGTACCTACAGTATCAGTACCAGTACCTACTCTACATTCTGTATGTTACCAACAAATGTGTCTTTTTAGTCTATGAGATTAATGTATATGTTGCACCCCTTCACTGTACAATATGGCTGCTTCACATTTCCACCCTTTCTATGCATGTTTCAGGAAACGAGGATCCGCGCAACAGAGAAAGACCCCCACAGCAAAGTGCAGAGCATCTCTGTCAGCAACCATTACGGGGGGGAGGAGGTGACGCACTCGCTGGCCACCGACAGCCGGGAGGAAACGCAGCGCTGGATGGAGGCCTTCTGGCAGCACTTCTACGACATGAGTGAGTCCCGGGAGTTCCGCAGGCGCTGCTTTAAATGGGAAAAAGTGCTGCGTTCACTGAGTGCTGTTTCACCCGGGAGAAATATCACACAGTGGAAGCTGCCAGCTGAGTGTAGCATACACTCTTACAATCATACTGTGTTGAGTGAGTAAAGCTCAACATGGGTAAAGATCATGCTTTTGTCAATGACTGCTGCTTTACTAAGATAAAAATAACACTGTATCGAATCAGTATTGTAAATACTGAAAATACAAATACAAAAAGCACACAGTATTGAATGAGTACTCATTTGCTAAGGTAAAAATTATGTTGGCAGGAGTACTGTTTTGAGTGGTTAGAAATCACACTGCATTGAGTGAGGACTTCTTTACTAGTGTAAAAATGATGAAGGTGTTAGAGGCAGGGGGTAAGGCAGAGATGAGAGGGAACTGCTGTGTGTTTATAGTGTTGTAGAAAGATCATGTCTGACACAATGTGACGGCTGTGTGGTGACCCAGGGGGTGGGACAGGTTCCATGTGACACACAAGGGATGGGTTGAGTTTGGGCACCTCCAGCTCAGTGTCACCACCATGTGGAGTGGTTATCAGCCATGAGCGGAATCCTGTTTCACATCAGATGATCTATATGGTTGTGGGGGGTGGATATAAGAGGAGTCAGACGCTTTATCAGACACACCGTGTGCTGTGTCCTTATGGTGTGTGGCCTAGTGGAGAGAGTCATTTTATAGTTTAATTTAATGGTGTTGAAATAAGTATGTTGTTGGTTAAGTAGACCCTGGGCTCAAGGTTTTTGGGGATTCAGGACCCAGCCCCCGAGGTGAATAGAGTTCAGCTGAGGTAACAGTTAGCCTCACGGGCAGGCATTGTTATTGGCTGTCTCTGGTCCTGTTAAAAGACACACCCAATGGCAGGTGACATTGCTGCCATGCTCCAGTGAGAGCGCTTTCACAGGCAGAATAGTGCAAATTCAACCTGTTCCGGCCGCATCCTTTGTCTTCTCCGAGACGGGCTTTGATTGCGCCTGCCTGGGGGAATCTAGGGAGGTGTTGATGGCTGATTGTGCAGAACTGCAGCTGCTGAATGAGCTGCCTGTCAGTTGTAGTAGTTCTGTTGTGTTCACGCACTTTTTTCATCAGGGCAGTGTAGTGTAGCGGTAAGGAGCAGGGCTCGTAACTGAAAGGTTGCTGGTTCGATACCCCGCTGGAGCACTGCTGTTGCAACCTTGGGCAAGGTACTTACCTATAATTGCCTCAGTAAATATCCATACATGTAAATGGATAACATGTGAAAACTGTAACCTGTGTAAGTGGCTCTGGATAAGAGCATCTGCTAAATGTAATGTTACCAGAGGGCTGAGAACATAACGTGTCATGCAGTGGCATGAGTCACATGACCTTCTTTCAGACTTTGGTCCTGCAACATGTTTGCAATGCTGTTATTGAACGGGACATACCCCAAATTTCAACTGTGAGGTGTGTTACTTCTGCAGTGGTAAAGCCATATTGCAAACGAACAGAACCTGAGCATTATTAAGAATGGGCCCACTTCTTACTCAATTTAAATCTGAGCGTATTGCCCAATTCAAGGAAGCAGCAGGCTCTGTTTGTTGATGGGAGAACTTGATGGCATCCTCCACCCGATAAATATGGGTTGCCGAACGACACGTCAACAGAGAGGAATTCTCTCCGGCTTGTTTCTCTGACATGGCGCGCAGAGCAGAACACTCTTAGACTATCTGATATCTGTTTATTTCGCTCTGACACGGGACAGGCTTTCAGGGTATGTTTACCCGTGTGCCTGGAATTCCAATGCAATGGCAGGAGCTCTTCTTGGCGCTAATCTGCGCTAATCCGAAGCATATCGAAATGCAGGAGGCTGCCGTGCTCGTTCGCAGGTATCAGCTAACAGGGGGCGACATGCAGTCTGCGTCTTACCTGGCCTACGTTAGCCTAACTGTGTCCAGCATCAGTAAACAGAAAGATTAGCGTGCATTTGTGCACGATTCTCGAAAGAACTACAGCACACGTCGCATGTTGCACTTGTTCCAATCAAATGGTCTTGTGTATTTTTAAAAATTTTTTAACTCGTGAACCGTACGAGGTGAGGAGTCACTCCACCTTATGTTCAGAATCCGGAGGCTACAGACTTTCAGGTGATCACGGCACAGGGGTCTATCCTCAGAGAGCCGCCACACACGGGAACCCTGCATCTGGGGACAAAGAATTGAGTAGGTGGAGCCAATGGTGGCATCTGTTAAAGCAGAACAGGTGCTAAACAGGCATAGATCCCTTTAAAAGTGTCTGTCCTCATTTCAGTGAACATGCCCATAGCACATCTCCAGGTGCTGTGTCTCTGTGGCTTTCTGAGCAGCTGCTATCCTGTGTCTTTTTCATACTATGGAAGGCTGCAGTGCTAGGAATTCTCTTCCAGAGAGACTGGGGTGAGGAAGCGATTTTGTGGCACATAGACCCCTTCGATCAATAGCAGTTATTGTGGTTGTGTCTAACTGGTATAGAAGTTGATGGTTTTGATCAGCTTGATTGGGTTTTGAGCCAGTCAGGTACATTCAATTGGCCACGCTGTACAAGGGAGATGTGTTGTTACCTGAATTCTTACAGTCAGTCATTGGAGAAGAACCGATCTTGTATAAAGTAAGGGAGCAGCATCAACACTGGCCCTGCATTGTTACAATGTGTGAATATCTGCATCGCTGAGCTGTAAGGTATGGGTGCGGCTCATATGGTCTGTGCAGCATATACCTATAAATCCATCTATCTGATATATATCAATAAAGCTTTTCTTTAAGCTATTGTTCAAATGTCATTGCTCAACGATGGCGGCATTCATTGGCATTCATGATCTCAGTCACGAATGCCAAAAATCCAGGCCGAGAGATCGGTTGTATCTGCAACCTGTAATTTTGTCTGCACCCACTGCCTGCGTTTCAGACTGGGTGCTCTTATTATTGCATGTCTGCTATTAGCCTGTAATACGGTTAGTCACTCACATGTCTGTTTCCTTACATAACTATTTTTCACAGAATTTTTTTGGCTACCATTTCCTCATTGTGTTGATGCTGTGGAAACCAACTGCTGGAGCATTGACATCGGTATGAGGGGGGTCGCTGCGTATTGGCTGATTGGGTGCGATGTCTGTGAGATATGTCTCGGAGCTGTGTTGCCAAGCCGCGCCCTGCTTTGTGAGGAGATGACTGGAAGCTACGCCCACGCGCTTCTCTCAAGCAATAATTTAAGAAGGGTGTAGTCCCCGTGAAATTCTAAATACTCTGCCTGTAGCCATGTCTCGGCCTGACATCTCAAGGACGTGGTATTCAAACGGTGACGGCGTCAGCACTTAGACCTCGGCTGGGCTTTTGAGAATAGGCTTACAGACGGCATCATTCGGGGTGTTGGTGTTTGGCTGTGAATACCCCCCGCTGAAAGGGCCACGTCGCAGGGAAACGCTGCAAGTGGCCGACATGAATAGGAGATCAGCTGTGTTTCCTGTTGGTGATGACAGCTGCAGACTGCGGTATTCACACCATTCAAATGCCAGGTGAAATCTGAGCATTTTGAAGAGGGTGAAGAATCTGGTATTGCAGGTGCAGTTTATTGATCTTTTCAATCAGCATACGTTTCACTGTTTAGTGAGAAGGGTTTCATTTGTGTCAGTCAAACTTCACTGTCAGTCTTATTCATACCTGTTTGGCACTGGAGCATTTGAACATTGGGAAAACATTGAAAACATTGTTATATTTTCTTTAACACATAAATACAATGCAGTTGAGTGCTGCCTGCTACATTCATAGAATACAAAAGAAGCACCTTAAAGGCTATGACTTCTGCAGAGCTCACCCCTACTGCAGAGCATTGTTTTTTTAACTTTGGGCCAGGACCCAAAAAGATTCCTGGGCTGGTTTGTCCTGGGTCATGAAGAAATTAATGAGTTTAAATCAGTGCATCAGCAAATTTCATCTTAAATAAAATAATTTAATTAATCTTTAATCAAAATAATTTAATTTTTTGCAGTCTACAGAAATATAATTTATATATTTATTGTTCAAGCAGTTAGTGCTGTGATTATCTTCTGCATAGTTCATATACATTTCATATTCAGTACGCATTTTTATAATTATTTGTAGTTATTATCTGCCAATAATAATTACATATAAATAATTTTACAATTATTTTCAGTAGGTGATAGTACTTATTCAGATATTCAAGAGTCATCAGTGTTCTTAAAATCATGTTAAAGAAACCTTAAAAATTTTAACCTACAACTTATATTTTGGATTTATTTGGATATTAATTCTAAATTGAAGTATAGTGAAGTATATCTTTTAATTTTCACATATTAAACATACTTTTCACACGAATTTCGCAAAATCAGGAAATGGTGAAACATCTTGTGGCTCTGAGAACACACTGTGAAATCAGGTTTGCACGTGACTTAGATTCAGATTGGCTTCATCCCATAACTTTATGTCAGTGTAATTTTTATTTTCTTTTCTCCGCCTCTCCATTACTCCTCGTGAATATTGTTTACATTTTTTTAGCAATTTTAACTGCTAATAGCAGTAACAGCACCATCACATGACACTGCTGTTAGTGGAAACAGAAGAAAATAGTAAGCAGCACCGATAACACTGAAATACTGTTTCCCTGTCACTACTTATTTAATCTGATATATGAATAAAGGAAAGAAAAGGTAAACATGTTCAATTGTGTTATACACTATATGGCCAAAAGTATGTGGACACCTGACCATCACACCTATATGAGCTTATTGGACATCCCATTCCAAAACCATGGGCATTAATATGGAGTTGCCCCCCCCCTTTACAGCTATAACAGCCTCCACTCTTCTGGGAAGGTTTTCCACAAGATTTTGGAATGTGTCTGTGGGAAGTTGTGCCCATTCAGCCAAAAGAGCATTTGTGAGGTCAGGCACAGATGTTGGACGAGAAGGCCTGGCTCACAATTGGCGTTCTAATTCATCCCAAAGGTGTTCAATGCAGTTGAGGTCAGGGCTCTGTGCAGGCCACTGGAGTTCCTCCGCACCAAACTCGTCAAACCACGTCTTTATGGACGTTGCTTTGTGCACAGGGGCACAGTCATGCTGGAACAGGAAAGGGCCTTCCCCAAACTGTTGCCACAAAGTTGGAAGCATACAATTGTCTAAAATGTCTTTGTATGCTGTAGCATGAATATTACCCTTCACTGGAACTAAGGGGCCTAGCCCAAACCCTGAAAAACAACCCCAGACCATCCCTCCTCCACCAAACTTTACAGTAGGCACTGTGCATTCCAGTAGGTAGCACTCTCCTGGCATCCACCAAACCCAGATTTGTCCATCAGACTGCCAGATAGTGAAGCATGATTCATCATTACAGAGAACACGTTTCCACTGCTCCAGAGTCCAGTGGCGGCGTGCTTTGCACCACTCCAGCCGTCGCTTGGCATTGCGCATAGTGATGTTGGGCTTGTGTGCAGCTGCTCGGCCATGGAAACCCATTTCATGTTGCAGCCAGAGACAGTTTGGAACTCTGTAGTGAGTGATTCAACAGAGGATAGGTGGTTTTTACGTGCTGCGCACTTCAGCACTCAGCGGCCCCGCTCTGTAAGTTTGCGTGGTCTACCGCTTCGTGGCTGAATTGTTGTTGCTCCTAGATGCTTCCACTTGACAATAATAGCGCTTACAGTTGACCGGGGCAGATCTAGCAGGGCAGAAATTTCGTGAACTGACTTGTGGCAAAGATGGCATCCTATGACAGTGCCACGCTTAAAGTCACTGAGCTCTCCAGTATGACCCATTCTACTTCCAAGGTTTGTCTATGGAGATTGCATGGCTATATGCTTGATTTTATGCACCTGTCAACAATCGGTGTGGCTGAAACACCTGAACTCAATAATTAGGAGGGGTGTCCACATACTTTTGGCCATATGGTGTATGTTGGTTTTCCTATCAGCATTGTTTCTTAGGGGAATATTTTTTCATTTAATTCATGATCAAAAATTAATGAATTAACTGTTTTGAATAATAAATAATCATACTGCCACTTGCCCTGCTGTTGTTTATACAGGCATTTCTGTTTTGATACTATATCATTGAACCACATCTCTCCATGAGATAAAGAGTTGAGAATTTTGACATTTATGTTTTCTGTTTGAGAAGTACCAAGTGTCATTTTGTGACACCCACACACACAGTCAGAATTTCATTTACACTCAGTAACACACCAACTGACTACCAGGAAAGCTGTGCTATTTTCTCCAATACGCATCCTTGGTGACCTGGTAGAGTGGAGCAGTTTCTGACCAGATCAGACCAGTTACATACTTTTCATAAGGATACACATTCCAGCACTTAGGTGACTGATGTGTTTGTTTTGGACATCAGAAACAAAAAAAGCTTTTTTTTTTGGTCTGGTTGAAAGAAATGAAGGAAATGTCTGAAGAGTGGTAATTGTGTGCTCTTAAACAATAGCAGGCCTTATGTACTGTTGCAGCCGACGGCTGATAAGGGTATCCATATTTGTGACGTGCCTCATATTGTTGGCTGTTGGAACCCTGATGGGCGGTGCTAGCCGCTATCAAACCACCATCAGTCATGTGCTCTTTGGAGCGTCTGAGAATTCCGACCCCAGTAATCTAACCCCAGGTTGCTCATAAACACCTCATAAACACA
The DNA here is from genome assembly GCA_019176425.1 of Megalops atlanticus. Lineage (NCBI taxonomy): Eukaryota > Metazoa > Chordata > Actinopteri > Elopiformes > Megalopidae > Megalops > Megalops atlanticus. The sequence continues at coordinate 36,511,434 of CM032880.1, read as the reverse complement.
AACATGCAGTGGCTTTTAAGGTGACTTGACGCCAGTTATTACTATTACTCAGGGTCTGAGGTGAGCGCTGAAAATCACAGGTATTCAGAATGGGCTCGGGGTGTAGAGGCAGTGCAGAGGTAACAGGTAAACAGGTATTAGAGGCGACAGGTAGAGGCCGGTACACATTGATTCCTGTGGTATGTGCGTGCGCTGTCCCTCTCCTGAAGGCTGGGGGAGGTAAGAACTGACCCGGTGCCTTTCCCCTGCAGGCCAGTGGAAGCAGTGCTGCGATGACCTGATGAAGATCGAGGTGCCGTCGCCACGGAAACCCACCATCGTCATACCGAAGCAGGGCTCCCTTTACCACGAGATGGGTAAGAGCAAGCATGTCAGGCCCCCTAAGCCCACACACATGCACGCGTGCGCTTGCACACACGCACACAGAGTTTCATGCCTTCACTCATAGACGCATGCACACAGATAACCCAGCACACCTTTTGGTCAGACCTGGCCCAGATTTGCTTTACTAAAGCAGTAAGGTGCCAGTCATAATGGCATTCTGTGTGTTGTCTTGCCTTCTGGTGTGAATGAGTGGCAAACACATTGCTTTGCTGTGTTGAATTTTCAAATGACCAAATATTAGCTAGTGTGACATGGAACAATGACTACATTTACACAGGCACAATATGTTAGGCAATGGCAAAATAGCTTATTGCGAACAACTGTCACCTTATCACTCCAAAAATGTTACCTTTTTGTTTTCTGTGAAAGCTAGCTAGAAAGTAAATTTTCATCCAAGATTCCGTGCAAAACATCGGTCATGTGCAGATGTAAGTTTAGAGCAGGAGCATTTCCAATAAGGTGTTTAAATGACAGACTTGACATTCTGTTCAAACATGAATATCCCACATCTTCTTCAGGTTTCTTATTACCGGAATGCTGCCTTGTTCCGGAATACGGCATTTACGTGACACGTGTTGAAGTCAGAATATATGAATATTAAGGCTAACATCAGGATAATAATATGCATGCAAACGTCTTTCGACTGTGTGGCTTGATGAAAAGATGTCCATACTTACAATCAGCCGTCATGCTGTTGCTTGTATTTTTAGCATGGTGCTATTATTTATGGGTAATATTGACAGGCAACACAAAACACTGATTTAACGCCTACGATGGCAAAGCACTGAGATGTTTTATCTGTGCCCTGTGAAAGATATATCTGTCAACAACATACCTGGCTCCCATTCTTTCTCCGCAGAAATATTCTGAATTGTATTGTGGCCCCTAACAAGCCCTAAGGCAGTTCTCTGAAGAAACTCAGATAACAGATGGCAAAGAGGAAAAACCTGTTTAGAAACAAACCATGACTGTAAAACGTTTTCCCCAGCACAAACCCCACACGTTCCATTACAGCTTCAGCACGAATGCTCAGCTTATCTACATCTGTTTGCCTCTATAGCACGTCACAGAATCTTCGTGTAAATCACCTCATCTCCAATTTATCCCATATTTTCCAAGGGGAGCAGAAATACGGTCATACTTATGTGGGAGTCCACTTGGCCAAACCAGCTCTGTAGGAAACATTCCATATAATGGGACAAAAAAAAGAAATAGCAGGCATTCATCTTTGCTTTGTGTTCCCTGCATGGCTGAGCTCTGCTGGTGGTCAGGCTGTTCTCTGTGCTCTTCTGTGCCTGCGTTGTGGATGCTGTTGTGTCGTGCTGGAACTGACTGACTGATCTCTCTTTTCTCCTTTCTCCCTCCTGCTCCCTTAACGGCTGCCCTTCCCCCCTGGCCCTTGGTCTCCTTTTCCCTCGCTCTCTCTCCCTCCCTCTGTCCTCCACCCCCGTCCCTTCATCCCGTTTCATGACACCCTTAACCTCCCATCTTGTGTACTGTGTACCATCGTGATCGCTAATGCTTCCCGCCTGATCCTCTTCTCCAATACGTTAACTCCCTGTTATACTCACCTGATCCACCTCTCTGTGTCAATTTAAAATTGATTAACATTGATTAACACGGAAATGACCCATCCCCATTCCCTTGCCCCATGGTTGAATGTGCCACTTTGCTCACATCTCCCATGCATACCATCACACTTCACTTTGTCCTGTTTCACGCGTACCACCACCACCCCCCATCCCCATCCCCCTCCGACCCCCTCTCCCTCCCCCATGCCCCCCAGTCTCCCCGGTCCCCGCCCCATCCTCTGAGGGGCTGCTGCTGCAGGATAACGCCGTGTCAGCCGAGATCCGTGCCCTGCTCTCCTCCTATTACAACGACAGGTGAAGTAACACAGCACCCTCCCGCCCTCTGACCCAGCTCACAGCACCCTGTCTAACTGGACTCACAGCCAGTAAGTCCTCCCGACCCCCCCCTTAAAGACTCGTCCCAAAAGCCAAACACCACGCCCGGGTTCCCAAGAAGCCCCTGCATCCTCCTCGCGTGTTCCCACTTCATCTGCCTCTGAGATCCAGTTACAAAGGCTTATCAAATGCCATTATTTCCATATTGAATCAGTTGCATTTTTACACCCAGGTATTCAAGATAGCAGAAGTGCGGTTCTGCATATCTGCACTGTTGTAAGTATTCAGAGTGGCCACACATGATGAGCTGGTGTGCTATCTAAAGAGATTGTGGATGCCAAAATTCAGTGTGTTTTTACACATTATTGGCATTTAGCAGATGCTCTTATCTAGAGCGACTTACATAGGTCACAATTTTTACACATTATCCATTTAGACAGCTAGATATTTACTTATTATGGCAATTGTTAAATACCTCGCCCAAGGATACAACAGCAGTGCCCCTGTGGGGAATCAAACCAGCAACCTGTTGGTTACGAGCTCCTTACCACTATGCCACACTGCTGCCACTCATCTATGCACTTATACAAATGGAGCGAAGCGCTCAAGGTCAGTGAAAGGGATTCATGGTGGATTCTGCTGTCGAGACTGGCATTGAAGAGGACGCAGGCGTGCAGGAGCTCTCCACAGTGGCACTGGAGGAACCTGTACCTCGTTTTTAATTCTCTGCGGTTACACCTTTGAAAAGCAGGCTGATGTGACACCGGCTTTTGTCAGCTCTCGATAACGATTTGATCGTGTTTCTGGGAGTGCCCCCGCACAGAAGTCTGTTCGCTTGCCAAGACCGGTCTGCATTATACCGGTCCAGTGAGCAAGCCACACTCAGGCCTGACCTTTACTCTGTAGAGCCCTTGTTCTTCTGACGGAATGCCTCATCCATTCAGAAGCCGGCAGATTGAACTGTCAGCCACTCCATTAATGCCATAAAGACCTTTATTCAGTGGGCTGGGTGCCAGACCTGTACACAATGCACAGCATTGACACAGGCCACGTCAGGGAGTACCAGTAGGCTTTACGTTAAGGTAACATCCAAATAAGAGGCTGTTCAGAATGCAAAGCTACTTTATTCCAGAAGAATTCAAAGCATGGAGCGTTCACTGTGCTTCTGTGTGAGACCGCACCGGGTGGTAAACACTGTAATCCGCGTTAGTTTACCAAACTGGTGCGATGGAGCTGATCAATGGGGCCTTAGTGTCAGCAGTGGGTGCACAGCAGAGAGGTCGTGAGAGGGTCAAGGCCAGCCGGAATGAGCAGGTCGAGGCTGTAAGCAGGTTGAAGTGAGCAAGCAACAGTTGCAGTCTTTGACTAGCCTGGCACTCTTGCCCCCTGTGCATCACAGTTATAGCGGTCGCCAGACAACAGTCTCCTCAGGTGTTCGGGGTGTATATGTATTGAGATCTGCGACCATGGACTTTCTCCTGTTTGAGACTCTGTCTCCTAATGCTCTGTGCTGGAGGCCACAGTAGCTTCTGTGGGAACAGCAGCAGTGCCCCAGCAGGGAAACAAACCAGCAACCATTCAGTTGTGAGCCCCACTCCTTACCGCTACGCTACACTGCCGCCTCTCAGAGGGCTTTCTGAGCCACAGCCCTTCCCTGAGCCCTGGTTTTATTGTGTGCCTGAGCTGTTGTCACAGATCCCGGCTCTGGTCCGTGCTTGCAATCCTGGCACCCCCGGCCCCGCAGCTGCAGAAGCAAAATCACTCCAACCGCATTAACGATCCTGCCGCGGAGACAAACACAGAGGAATGCTGCCGGTCCCAAATCCCAGCTGCGCAGACACTTCCTGCTGCGCCGCTGTGATCTCCGCGGGTTGTGCAACTCGCCAGCGAACCGGTCGGGCTCCGCATGGGGGGAGGAGGAGGTGGCACAGATGGTGGGGTCAAAAGCTCGCCTGCCTCCTGTGGCCTTGGTCACCGCTGGATATGTAACACCTTCGCTGCAGGTGACAGAAGCAGCCTCATACAAGCTGTGATGGCAGCAGCCATCCTCAGTCCTCAGGTGGAAAAAGCCCATTCACAGCTTTGGACACCCGCAAAGATCAGCCGTCAGCCAACAAGGAAAAAATGGAAAATGTTTTTGTATTTGGAGTGACTGGCAGAAAAATGGAGGAATGCTTTTGTCTTATTTTTTTGGACATCTGTATAATGAAATTAGCAAGTGAATGCACATGGACTCCCCAAACCCCAGCTCTCCACTCCCAGATATAATCATGTGATATTTGACAGTGCCAATTGTGGCATTGACAGAATTATAAATCTTTGTTTTGAATAGTGTTTACGGTGAGTTTACCTTGGCACGAAGTAAGATCTTAAGGAATATGGCTGAGATGCACTGTAAATTGTCAAGGTGCAGTATAATTTCCTTTTGCATCTAGTTACCTCAAGTTTTATGGATTATTAGATGTTATTGCGTTTCCTGACAGCTACTAGGTCAGTTATGGTAGTAGATGAATCTATTAACATATTTTATGAAACAACAACTTTCACATATCTTATCACTTGCCAATTATGATTCATTGACTTTTAGGAACTCCAGCTTCTTGTGTGGAATCTTGGCACCTTGCTTTGTTGACAGTGTGTAGCTGATGGTGACACGGAAGGAACGGTGGCTTGATTGCATATCTGAAACTGGCATGTCTTTCCCTGGCGTCTTTCTGCTGTGGTAGATTTTGTGATCGTGCCCACATACCGTCTTGGGTGTTTGAACGTGTGGGGCCAAGTTCCTCATTGGGTAGAGATTTGGAAAACAAGGAGTTGTCTGGTCTCGTCCAGTTCGGGATATGACATCAATCAGTCTAGTCGACGTGTATGTCGGCTTTTGTCTCATTGCAGATGGAAGTCAGGTTAGTGATGTTTGTCTCTCCCCCCATTACAGTTATTGATGCCACTGATGATCTTGGAACCGTGACGGACATCTTGAAGAGCCACATGCGGGAGTTTGAGCTGCGCAGCCAGCTCGGGGTGGCCCCTCCCTGGATGTCCTTGTTCGAGGATGGACAGAGCCGGCAGCCTGCGCCCCGGGTGGCCGGACACAGCCCCCACCCTCAGCGCCGTGCCCCCCGCTCCCCGCGCCCCGGCCGGCTCTCCTCGGACGCCAGCCTGACCTCGGACAGCGACAGCCCTTGCAGTGCCAGCCCCTGCTCCCGCCACGCCTGGCCCGAGGCCCCGCCCCGTGCCCGCCCCCGCACCCTCTCCCTGGACGCCAGGCTCGGCGGTCTGCAGGGCAGGGGGCACACAAGCCCGCCCCGCCCCTCCTCTTCCTCTTCCCCCAGGCCCCTGCAGCCCGGGCTGTCCTGCTCCAGCTCCACCTCCACCTCCAGCAACAGCTCCGGCGAGGGCAGCACCACCCCCGGATTAGAGGGTGCCCCTTTCCCCCGTGCCGCGCCGGGCCGCCGCAGCCTGAGGAACCTGCGGACCAAGCTGGACCCACGAAACTGGCTTCAGAGTCAAGTGTAGTGCCCCCCCACGCACCCACCTCTATACCAACAGGATGCTAATGTTACCCACTGCTCCCTCCAAGAGTCGCTGGTTGCACATTCCCATGGTGGTCAGAGTCCTAGAATGCTTGTGTAAGACAAATTCACAACATGTTTCACAATCTGAAATATTCCTTGAAAGCTCTGCTGTTGGTTCTGAAGGAGGAAAAAGCCTCTGGTCTACGTAACAAAGAGGAAATGAAAATCCTACATAATGCACCAATAAGTAGACCATTGAGGATACCACCTGCCGGTTCCTGCCTGTTTCCGGGACAAAGATGCAGGAGTTTCTCAGCATGTATCCTAGAGGAGAGGAGGAGCAGTTATTGCTATGTGTCTGCCCCAGTTCCAGCTCCCCTATGATACTTTACAAAGTGCATATAAAACCATCTTTGGAGCTACTGATATTTAACTCACTGGTCTTTAATGTTAAAACATACACTGCAAGTGAGTGGAGCATTGAGTGGACCATATGGAATGAAACAGCAGGAAGAAAGGCTTGGGTTTCAGGAAAAAAAAATTCATTATTCTCAGACACAAGTACTCTATAAAAGAAAAATTTAAAGGCTTGCCAAGTGAATTGTCACAGGTGCTTAAATTACTTGAATTCCATGGAGAACTGAAGAATTTCGTAGTGGTTGTCTCAAAATGCACAAACATGCATGGAGGATGGAGGATTTATACTGAGTTACCGTCTGCCCATCCGGGTCACAGTTATTTCAAGAGTCTGGTATTTTCATCTGTACAGATGCTGTTACGCAGCTCACTACATTACACACTAAGGAAGTGACTGTGGACCCAGCTTTTGTCAACCCTTGGCAAAATTGTTATTCTTAAAAATTATTTATTTGCCTCTGAGACAGTTTTATTAAGGACAATCCTCATAGCTTACATTTCTACATGTTTGTGTAGCTGGGTGCTTAATAAAAGTGGTTAGCCTAAGCATCTTGCTCAAGGGTGCTATTGCAGTGCTTCACAGTACCGCTGTTCAGCCCTGAATATTTCTGGTTTCACATCCATAACTACTCTGCCACACAGTTTCACCATACCTCAAGGAGAAATAACTTCCCTTTCATACAAGAGAGAAGGGCTTTGCAATCTTACCTGTACAGTGTTCTGTGTTGTTAATGTAGGATGTCGGATACACTAGTGTTTTATGCAAAAGGAGAGGAAAAAGTCTGTGGATAAGCCATAGGATGCCGTTCTGTAAAATGTCTGTTTTTTTAAACATTCAAAAGCTTTTCCTTTCACAAGCATTATTAGTGATGTGCTTAAGCACCATGTTCAGTGGTTATGACACTCATGGAGGCTTCTTCTTAGGCCTAGCTAGAGCAGCAAAGCCTGTTGTCCTATATCTCTGTTTAAAAAGGACTACAAAATCCACTACAAAAGCCACTTCTTTACCCAGGGGATGGACAGGGCTCTGCTAGTTTACCTCCACAGACAGCATGAAGAGTAAGAAAACAGTATGTGTTCCTGTAAAGTCTATCTTTGTTCATCTGCTCTTTTCAAGTATTTTGCATTGTTGGATTTTTGTATAAATAAAACTACAGTGATGCATATTTTAACAGAAAAGTATAGTTCTGTAACCACTGAAATGGATAACCCTAAAATTTAATCTTGTTATATGAGCATTTTGTCAGCAGATTGTTTGCATGTGCAAATGATTTTGGGAGAGATGTAAAAATATGTAACCATTAATATTAAACTCATTTTAAAGTTTGAAATAATAATAATAAATGATTTATGACTGTGGATTGAACACTGATTTAAGTTTGTTTTTTTCCTTCTTTGGGTCAGTGCATTTCTCATTCATCAGAGTTCAGAAAGGAAGAAACAACAAATTAGCCTTAAATCAGATTGATCAAGCAGTTTAGTCAAGCAAAGCTGTTTGAAGATATTCACAAATTGAAGCCAAAATGTAATTCCAGTGTTCCCTTGAGATACCTGTGAATAAATGTCACTTTGTCATCTGAAAAAAAATTGTGTAGCACACCTGACGTACTTATGTGAAATATGTGGTTTCAACAAGTGCCAAGTTTCAGCACCGACAAATCCCCTGTCTCAGAGCTCGGTTGTCTTACATGATATGCAACGTACACCACCTGCTCGTGAATCACATTCTTTCGGCCTTAAACATTTTAAAGGTGTATTACATGAAGCTTCAAGGATTGGAAATCTCAGAAACTACACAAAATTAGAGTGGCCCAGCCGGTAGAGCTGGTCTAGGGTAGGGATGGTAGCGCTGTCTGCCAGGGAGGAAATCAAAAGTTTCTTTGCTTTACAGAACATTTCCTACCAGCTGGGATTATCTTGTAGAATTAGCATCATTATTTCTAACCTATTAGTAACAGTAGAGTCAGAAAATGCTCATGATACTGGTAATGTGCTGAAATGCCAATTGCCCTAAAGTTCTTGCCCAGAGCTAATTTCCATACAGCGTTTGAAACGTCAGCGTAATTCAATCGTATATTCTCAGCGTAGGTAGTTTTGGGGTTTAACAGATTAAAAGAATCATGTTACACTCCCTTCTTGCTTCTCACAATTCACTGTTGTTAAATAGCGAGTGTGCTGTAATACTTTATGATACTTTACTTAATGATATCATTTATGCGTGGAGAGGAACCAAAGTTAACTCACTGTAACTTAGTTGTCATGAGACAACCTGTCCTCTGTTCTCATGCCCCTCCTTTGAGCTCTGCTCAGATTAATGCTGAGCCACCTTAGTTTCCACTCACTCTTAAACAGTGAGCTCTTGTTAGCTCTTGTCCCTGAATTTTTTTAAGGGAAGTGGCTGTCATTATTTTTTTTATTTCAGTGTGCTTTACTTTTACTTCTGCAATATCATAATCTTCTGTATTTACCTACAAATCCAGAAGAGCCTGCTTGACACAAAGTCAGTATTAGCAGTCCTATTCCCTTTCATATTCACACATTAGCATAGAGGTAGATTTAACAACGTGATCTTGAGCATTGTTTCCTGTCACTCACTCAGGGAGTGACTGACATTCATGCAGACTGGTGGCATACACACACAGCGACACCACACCGCTCTACAGTTTTCTGTCTCCTCTGTTGGTCTGCTGTCTGGACTGGCATTGCGGTGGGCTGCTACCCCTCTGTCCCGTCTGTGCGTGGATTTGCAGCCTTCCCCAGAAAATAGCGGAGCAGCTTTGCAAAATGGTGCACTTCAGGTGTTGGTGTGAAGAATTAGGCCTGTGAGTGAGGGTCTGTCCCTGCCTCTGTGGCGCTGATTTCAGCTCACTGATCAGTTCATCTTATGAGTCGCATGTAACTTTTGACATGCTGTGTGCACACCGGCACTGGCTGTTGTTTGACCGCTGAATATCAATTCTTCTATGTGTCCTTAATGTGTCAGTGCTGTCCCAGGTGAAAGAAATGGGTGAGTCCTCTCCAGGGCTGGTTTGGTCATTTCAGAGTAATGGCATATCAAACCAAGGTTAAGTGCTGGAAATTTGAGCATGTTGTGCAATGTTACAAGAAGTAGCTGTGAGTGGATGGCCACTGAAAAAACATTGCTTGATGACATCACAAGATAAATATAAACAAAGTCATGTGAGTAACAGATATATTTATTTAAGTGTACATAGAGCACACATTTTAAATTGTGGTATGCAAATCTTGGGAGTGAATGTCAGGACATCAGCAGTTTCCCACCATAAAAAATTCCCCCAATTTGCATATCTTATTTCAATTATTCTCAGAAACTGCTGCTAGGAGGACACTCATGGAGTTTTCCTGGAATCCAACAGTTCATGTTTGCTCGCAAAAGAGAAATAATTAACTAAGTTGATAAAAGTAATGGGGAAAATAATAAATAAAACTAATAGGAGAAAAAATAGGGTATTTGTGGTGCTGTGTGGAGCACTTTTGATAAGCGTTCAACAGGCTGAAAGGGTAATTACAGAAAAAAGGGAAGATTAAACTATCAATATTGTATTACTCACCTGTGCAACTGGTAAATCAACTCACATTGCCCCACTGAGCATCAGTCTAGGACTCCCAGGAAAGTACCTGAAACATCAGGGACCTAGCACTGTAACACCTTTATACTGCAGTGTGGGCCAAATTACTATAGGCCTTTATATAGCCATGGTATATAGCAATTTGTTACGGTGAGGATCGGTAGTTGGGGAGTCCTTCTGGTTTTGATCCACCCCAAAAAATTTATTTGTAGAAATATTTGGATCATACGCTCAATAAACTGTGTTGAGGACAAACTGAATGTGTTTACTGATAATGGCTGTAAGATCTGCCCAAACTGCTAGACAGCATACCAATTCATGTGCAGTTGTTTTTCAAACATCTCATACAGAGATACACTTACTGGCCTCAGTATCTGGTTACTGCCCTAGCTTCATTCTTTGCTTTGTTCCCATTGATATGCCCTGTAAGAGGATTCATGGACACACATAATTATGAAAGACAAACATTCATAAAGGACATGAGTATAGATATAGGCATATAAGGTGCTCATTGCTCATTGTTTAAGAAGAAATACTGTTAGAAAAATCAACTACATACAGTACAGTGTAGTAATCAGACATGCTGGAACAGAATTGTTGCTATACTGACACTGTTTAAATGCTGTTTTTAAGACTAAAGCAGTCCTCATATGTTACAGTTATGTTGCATACACTCCCACTCCCAACTGTAATACAGTTAATTAAGTTCAACTGTACATGAGTGAAAAAATAAACTCTCTTTAGAATTTATATTTCTGAAATGTATCTTTTGCTACTTGCTGTAGCACCCAACTAGCATGCTGGTACATGCCTGGATGTGTGTAGCAAGGTGTCTGTTTTCTTTAACTCAGTGCCTGGATGATTGTCAACATAAGCACATAAAAGGAAGACTATCGTAGATGGTAAAAAAAAACTGTCGCCAGGGACTTTCTGCTATAATGCTGGCTGTACAGCTTGTGATGCAAAAATAATTATGGTAGACGTCTCTTTTTATAATAAGACTTAGAGATGGTTTGGTTGATAAAAGCAACATAATTTGTTATTTATGTAAAATGGAATTCTAGTGTCACAGAAGGGCATTGGGTTTGTTACCTCTCCAGAGCTAAACATTCTAACGATAATAGTCAAAGTGTTACTGGCAGACACAAACATTTTCATCAGAGCGCAATCTCAGAATGAGCAAAACGCCACGTGCCTATGAAACTGCGTGCAACAAGTTATCAACAGAATCTGGTGTCTTTACTGTGAAGGCTTTTTTTCACCTCGTCTCAACTGGTATTTTTTTTCAGAAATAGATTCAAATTTTTTTTCATTTCCAACACAAACATTCATAATATATTTAACAGTAATGTTTACAAATAACTAATTCAGATACAGGTCAACAAATATGTGTGTTTTTAATGGCAACAGCAATGTTGTTGTTGTTGTTTTTTTTTTTTTTTAACAAACTCTGAGGTTATAAACCACAAGGTTACGTATCACCTGTCTGCTGAGCTAAGTTGTTGCTGTAATTTATGCTAAACTGAAGTCACACAGGGCAGGCATCATGAGTGGGGAGGAAAATTCTGTTGGCCTGTTGCCAGCCAGGGCCTATACATCAGTCCCTCCCCCATGTAATTCTAACATGTAATCACATATACAATTAATTGTGATTAACTATTGTAATTGAGAGGTTAATCGCGGTTACATTTTTTAATCATCTGACAGCTGTAAGAAAAATGTCTAAAACATGAATGTCACTGCTATTCATTCATTTGGAAATCAGCTTTTAAGAATCCACAGCTTATAAGAATCATATTGTCCTGGATGAATATGACTGTTATTAGGTGAGTACAGTATATAATAGGTATTAAGAACAATCACCCCACAACTCAGGTTGTCATAGGCTAGCCTGATCACTCCCTCCTGCCGTGGATATGAAGTCCATTACACACTCCTGTGCATTATGTCTTTCTCACTGCGGCCAATGAAAACAAAAACCGCATATAAGGCATGAAAACAAATAAGGCAAATTAAGGCGTCCACAAAAGTAAACACTGACAACCCATTTCAACCATCAGAAATGATAAAAACACAATGGCACATTCCTGAATGATTTCCTGTAACATCTGCACAAGGTAAGATCGTGTAGAGGTGGGCGTGACAGGCAATTCCTATAGTTTCATCTGTCTGCTGTGCAACTCTAGGGTCAAACTCCCAGGCCTCCCTGTGGCCACTACCATATTTATCACACTGCTCTACCTCAGTGTATACAGTATGTACCATTACTCAGCTAGTTTATGACAGCAATAAAAGCATCAACACCACAGCGTGTCTGGTCACCAGCTGCCGCCATAGACATACCGGGGGGAGGAGTGCAAGAAAACCAGGAACATCACAGTGTGGATGGAATGTGTCCCGAGACGGAACAGAGATGGGACACACCCAACGGCACACTCCGGTTCCCTGAAACCCTGTCACAAGCACCTGGCAGGAGGTGGGCGTAGGTCCCCAGGCGCATCTCTCAGGTGTTTGAGCAGAGCTGGAAAAAAACCACTGAGACGGTTGCAAGGCCAGGTATGCTCCTATCCCAGTAAAGCAAGAAATACGGGATGTGATGGGCTTGCTCCCCCCACAGAGACATATTACACATGCTCCCAATTCACTGCAGGAACAAGGAAGGACAAAATTACATATTTAGCATTACTCAGCCAGCTTACAACTCCAGGATGTGGTCTTGATTATTAGTCTGAAGGAAAGATAAAACATAGAAATATCAATACTAATCAGTATTCAGTACTCTAGTAGTGTCTTGTCAGTGTAATCCATGCCGGAAGAGGATTTACATAATGACAATTACCGGAGTAGGAATAAACGTGACCCTCATGTTTCCTGGATTCAAATTCATTATTTGTGAACAATCAGAATTTGCTCTCTCTAATGGTGTTCAGATTTAAGTATAACTTTTTTAATCAGAAAAATCTCACTTGTACATACATTCTTTTATAGTCTGTTTTGGATTCTTGTTGAGAGACGGTATGAAGGTATGAAAATGTATGGAGAGTACTGTACATATGTTGAAATGTAGTCTGTTTACTACAATGTGCTCCATTTGATCTTATCGGATGCACTTGTTGCGTCCTTGGATGAGAATGTCTACCAGGAAACTAAATTTCTCTTGGTCAAAAATTAAGAAACATGCTTTGTGGGTTACTATAAGTTAGTGAGCAGAGGACGTCTGTTTTTAAATTCAGAGGTGTTACGCCTGATGTGGTGCTGTTCTCTTCCCATTGTAGGCTCTTTGTGCCCCGGCTGCTCCCGTCTTCTGTACTTTCGGTTGGCTTTGGACGTCCACCCACACATCCTGCCTCAGGACACGTGTTGGATGACAGGCTGTCCTGTTGTATTGCAGTGCCCTTGCTCTCTGGCCCCTCTCCCTCAAATGCTGTCTGCCTCCCAGTGTGGGCCTTAGCCTTGCGCCACTATCACAACAGGCGATCAGGTGTAAATATGACTGTGGTTTGACGCCGCTCATAAATAACTTGAAACGGCACCCGCAGACTGACGCAAGCACAGGATTGCAAAACCCAACACATAAACATTTTGGTGCCATTTCCCCTGTGAGTGGTAATTAGAGCTGGATTCTTAAGCTCATATTGTTGTTGAACAAAGCCACTGCTAGTGCCTCATTTTGCATCAGGCATGACTGGTGGACTGTAAACCTGAGGAGATTGTAGGTGGCCATAAGAGCACTTTTGGCTGGATCACTACATTCTGCCCTGGATATGAAGTCCATTACGCGCTTCTGTGCGTTGAGTCTCCTGAACTGCTGTCCTCTCACTGCTGCCAATGAGAACAAATACTGCATATAAGGCATGAAAATAAATAAGGCAAGTTAATGTGTAAAAGTAAACACTGACTATCTATTAAAACCATCCGAAACATTGAAAAAACAAATGGAACGTTCATGAATTATTCCTTTCCCATTGACATCATGTGGGATTATGTAGTGGTGACCAGTAATGACAAACGTTTCATTTGTCTGCAATGCAGCTTTGGTCTAGCACCATAGCAAAATGGAGGCAATTGAACCATTCTGGGTTGTTTTTGTTTATTGGAAAACATAGTTGAAAATTCAAAATGCCAGAGTGTCATTCTGGGCAATTACTTAGACTAACTCCTTGTGGGTGCCCTTATTGTCAGAATCTTTGCCCTGATTGTACCCTCTATCCAGAGGGCACTGGATGTCATTTTGACATTTTTTTCTGGTCACATTATTTTTGTGCCGTCAGATAACTAGAAAGGGAACAAAGACGTCTTTGTGAGGCCATCATTTCAGCGTTGTAAAAAGCCATTGTATTGAGGTTGCAATTTGGGTTTGTCTTGTATGGATGCATAGTCAATGGCAGGGACTTTATTGGCAACACAGGTCTAAACAGTTATTGTAGGTTACTTGACAGAACAGTTGTAATATTTATTATTATGTGTCTGGATTATCATAAATAATACCTCCTTTTTCTTCAGTAGGCCTATATGACCAACACAAATACTAGCACTCTAGCACTAGCTTAGCCATAAATGTTTAACAATAAAATGCATGAGAAAGCTGAAATAAATGCTCAGAAGAATCTGTAGTCTGTCTGGGTGAGAAGAGCTGTAGCTATAGTGATACTTCCCAATTTATTAACAAATATTTATTTTTATTTGGCAGGACTAAGTAGCTAAATACAATAAAACTATGATTCTGTATATATGCAATGGGCACTCCATGCACAGTGATATTAAAATGATATTTGATTACAATTACTCATGGTATATGAGGGAATATTGTTATGGCTAATATGCAAATGGTAGTAGGAAGTAGGAACAATGGTTTGGAATTAACTGCTTTATAAGGCTGTATAATAATTAGTCTTATGTAATTTACAAGACTGTAATAAAATGTGTATGTGCATAAAGATACCTGTATGTGAGGAGTAATAAACAATTTGACCATCACTCTCCTTAAAATGTAGCTCAGAACCATGCTGAATGTTTTACTTATTTATTGACCTGAAAAATATTCACAAACTTCATAAAAATTTCCAAACTTAACACTTTCAAACAAAACAACAGACAAGTAATGTATACACATATATACAGATACATTTTTCTCTTTTTCTGTGACTGCTTGCCTCCTTTTATTATTAAATATATAAAAAAAATTCAAGATAATAAAATACCATAATGCTACCAGGAGATATATTACAGTTAGTTTGCTGTGTTAAAAAAGATAAAATAATACTAAGGTTCCAATGGAATCTACCACAAGGGGAACATTTTTTCCCCAATAACAATAAAAAAAAAAGTTTTGTCGTCTATCGTCTATATTTCCTGAAAATTAATTGTAATGACAAGAACCTGAATCACAGGTCTTGTCATCACTATTGAATCTGAGTTACAAACAAAGAAATATTCTGTACAAATAATGGAACAGTAAATACAAAACGGCAATTTTACTGCTTGGAAAGTAAATACAAGTAGTAATGGATATGCTTCACTTTGGATTAAATTAAAACTTGTATATCAAGTTTTATGTCATGATCTGAAAGTCATATCCCTTATTTCTGTCCATGTTCAGCACTTCGTAAAATAGTTGAACATACAGTGTATTATGTTTTCACTACACTTAGTAAACAGGCTGTCAAAAAAAGTTCCAATAAGGTAAAAACTAAACCCACAATAAAAGAAATAAGACTTCCTGGAGGAACCCCTCTAAGAACTTAGCTTAAAAGGCTTGGTTTTTGTTTTACACTAATGTACAGTAGGAAATCAATGTACGAGAGGTAAACATTTAAGAACATATAATCTTTTGCTACAGCTGTAATAGACTTTTTGATGAAGAAGTAAGTGCCTTCATGTGGCAGAGAGCAGTGGACAACAGTGCTACAATTCCGATGGCTGGATCCCTTGGTCAGGAAAGCCTGATCTGCAGATCAGCAGATGTGCTTTTGCGTTTTCGGTGGGAACGTTTCGTCCCTTTCTTTACAGCATGACAGTGCTTCTGGAGAGGGAGCAGATCCCCCCCCCCCTGTCCTCACGGAGAGCTGGAGATGAGCCGTCTCAATTTCAGGTACTCCTCCTGGGTCAGGGGGTACAGGGAGGGCGAGTGGGGGTTGACCATGAGGACCGCGGGGGGTCCGGACACGGGCAGCTGAGGTCTCTGGGATACCTCAGGAGTGTACGGTAGGGGCAGAGCGCCGGCGCTTCCCGGGTCATGCTTGTGGAGGTCCGGGTGCGAGCGCACATGGGCCTCCGGCACCCCTCCCATGCTGACGGGCTTCCGGGCTTCCATATCCTTGCGCTGGATGTACATCCAGCGGTAGTGGTTGCTGCCGGTAGGGCTCTTCGAGAGCTCCTCCGGGTGGTGCAGCCTGAGGCTGCCCCTGCAATCCGACCCAGGCTCCCACTCCTCCGCCTTGGCTCTGGGTGAGGCCGGGTGTCGGTGATGGCCGTTGGTCGCACAGTGATCTCTGAGAGCGGGGTAACTCTCCCTTGTGAAGGAGCTGGCCATGCTCCAGTCTTTGTCCAGGCCGCCACCCCTTTGCCCCGCGTTCCCCCACCTGTCTGAGCTCAGGTCCGAGGGGTTATCCCCCACAGGTGGTGCCTCTGGATCCACCTGCTGCCGGGATCTGGCTTCCCCCTCGCCGGACTGTAGCACTGTGGCACCGGGCCGGTGCTGGGGGCCCGACCCAAAGTTGCCCTTGAGCAGGTCTTGCAGCACCGACAGGGGGATCTGGATCTCCATCCTGCCTGTGGAGCCCCTGCGGGGGCTCAGCAGGTTTCGGCTGAGATTGAGAGGGGCGTGGCTGTGCTTGGGGGGCTCGCTCTCCTCCTTGGGCTCTGGAGTCTTGGCACCTGCGGTGTCTGTACTGGCGGAACTGCAACGTCTGGCAGGTAAGGGACCGAAGGCCTCCATCTTGACGGCGGGCTCTGTGACCAGGGAGACTCTGCGTGAGGAGGCGGAGGAGGAGGTGAGGTCGATGACCTGTTTCTCCTGCAAGGGGAGGGGACTGACCCGTGGGTGGGCGGGGCTGTGCTTGGCGGGGGCGGCAGCTTCGTCGCCAGGCTCCCCCGGCTCCTCCTCTTTGGCCAGGCTGGAGGTCGGGTACAGGGGGATGACCTTGTTGAGGAACTTGGGCGTCTTGTTGCTGCTGGGCGTGCTGAAAGAGGACGGCTGCTGGCTCACCGAGCCCATGCCCCCAGCTTTGCGGCTGAGGTTCAGCGGCTCCGCCCAGCCTGAGGAGGAGACATACTCATTGGCCAGCTCCCGCAGCAGTCCCAGCTGCTGAATGGGCCTCTCGCTGAGCTCCCGGGGGGAGGGTGGGTACAGGGAGCGGGGGTCGGGGTGCAGGTGGGGTGACGGCACTGAGGCAGAGAGTGGGAGGTAAGCCGGCAGCACTGAGCCAGGGTGGAAATACTGCCGGAAATGCATGGACATCGGGACAATCCTGACCCTGTCTGCCAAGAGGTCATGAGTGCTCTACAGGGAGAGGGGGAGCATGGGTAACCATTAGAGCAGAGAACGCAAAAGATTTGTTTCCTACATTTTCACAGCTGCTCAGGCAGTGTGTACAACAGATATTCAGTCCAGTGTAGTGGATCACACTGCTACATCCATCATAGTTAATAAAAAAGGCAATTGCTTTGTTCATAGGCTGAAGTAGCCATGCTACCCATGACTGTTGGGATGTGTAAGGAGGTGAAAGACAGTGTACCTGCTGTGAGGTAAGGAGGTGAAAGAGAGTAAGGAGGTGAAATAGAGTACACCTGCCGTGAGGTAAGGATGTGGGAGAGAGAGCGTACCTGGTGTGAAGTGTGCATGTGTCCGTAGCCCGCACTGCGTTTTCCACCCCTCGTACCCTCTTCTTCCTCATGGAGGAAGGTGGTGTAACGTGAGCGTTTCTGCTGGCGGGGAGGGGCCAGGTCTTTATCCTCTTCTCCCCTCAGATAGCGCTCATAGGGCAGAATGAGCCTGGACAAGGAGAGCACACAGTGAGTACAAGGTACTGACCCCCATGTGCACACACACACAGGTGCACGCGCACACACGCACACGCACGCACACACACACACAGGCGTGCGCACACACACACACGCACACAGATAATTGCTTTTACATACACACACAATGTGCCACACCCTTCCATCTGAGTGTGTGTATGGGGGGGGTGGAACAGGCAGAGTGAAACAAGTGAAAGTGAAAAGAGAGCAAAATGCCTTTATGAGCGTGGGACTCACTTTTCGTAGTGCCGGCGGGTACAGGTGGCAGCACTGGTGCTGCGAGGGTTTCCCCCCAGCTTGTTGTACACCTGCTTCCACAGCTGGTGGGCCGTCACCTGGGGGAGAGGGAGAGACGCACACCTGGAGGTCAGTGTTTGTCTTCCACATCTGTCACTGCCAGGACAGCTGCTCCAAGGCTGAAACCTCTGCTTATCAGCCTCATAAAACACACAGCACTGAGCACAGGGCCGGGTGTCCCCACCCAGACAGAGAAATACTGCTTCAAGTAAGAAGGAGTAAACAGTCTGTGTGTGTATGAGTCTACCGTCTGCATGAGGCTACATCAGGAAAGATAATACCTATAAGCATCAATCAGTGAACATTGTCTAAGACTAGTGGTTTTAGCTTAGTTTGATTGTTCTGTCTTCGACTAGTGGACCAATTGATTCCATCTCTTTTTCAGGTTATCCAAAATCAATATCC